>OX415252.1:20246095-21446095 GCA_948329865.1 Linaria vulgaris | reverse complement strand
TTGAAGAAGGTCCTCCCTAGTTTGACTCTCTTTGTCTCGGACTAAGAGAGGTGCCAATTGCGCCCGGAGTACTTCTAACTCCTCTAGGTCTTTCCGACCGTGCTCTTCAACGGCAGTGACCGCCTCCCGAGTCTTTCCAATCTACATAGAAGTCAACAATAAAGAATTTAACAGAGATATATCATGTAATTTCAGAGGATTAATTTAGAGAAGCTTACCATGAGCCCCAGCCAGTTAAGACTGGTGTACAAAAATTGGTACCCCTCGGCGGGTGTTGAACTGGAGGAGGCGAAAAACCAGAGAATATCCTGATAAGCTTCACCCACCGTCCGAGACGAGAACTGCCCTCCGGATCCACTGGGAGGAACGGCCTCCTGGAATGTATGACCCCTCGGAGACAAAGTCACCGGAACATGCCCCCTCGGAGGAGTCGCATCCTTTATGGGAGTCATCACTTCTGAATTCGTAAAAACGGCCCGAGAACCACCAACTGTTGTGGGTGGGCTAGTCTTACCCAACAGTGAATTAAGAATCCCCTCCTTCACATCTCTGTCTTCGGAAGAAGGATCGAACTCCCCTTGAGTATCCTCGGAATCCCCTCGTAAACCTTCCTGCTCGGGAATGTTGAATTGGGCCAGAAATTCTTCCTCTACAAAAGATACACACTGTTAGTGAGAAAAAGAATGAAACTAGAAAAAATTATGGAAAAAGGGCGAATAACGGATACTCACCATATAATGAAGGCTCTTCTACCATCGGAGCTTTTCCTTTATCCATAGCTACTACATCAAAAGGAAAAGTGTCAACACATCAGCGAATGTCACGAGTAAGGTACGAAAATCTCATTAAAATCTCATAGAAACTCACCACGAGGAGCGGATTCGGAAACTATCGGAGGCTGAGGAGAAGGACCCTCGGAAGATAAGTCTATTACTTTAGTAACCTTCTGAGCAGATTCTTCCTCGGTAACACTCGGAAAGATCCCCTCCTCGGAAACTCTCGGAGAAGTTCCTATATTAGATTCAGAAGCAGGTAAATTCCCCGACTCGGATTTGGAAACGGGCACCAAAGCCAAATCCCAAGGAGCTACTTGACGCAAGGGAACAACGCTCCTCACGACCCCCGTCATATCCATGCATAGAAGAGAATGGTCCTCGTGAAATTCACCCTTCTCTGAACCCATATGCCTACTCTCGGGAGCATTAACCTCCTCCTCCTCGTGATCACCCTCCTCTGGTATCTCAGAAACACCACTAGGAGTAGGCTCCCTCGGACTCGACTGCAGATAGTAGTTCGCCCTGACCTCCCCTGCGTCAACCCACCGATAACGTGTATAAGCACAATTTATTACTGTACTCGGAGAAAGAATAAAAGAATAAAAGAATAAATAAAGGGACTTACGAAAGAGACTCCTCGCATCGGGAGACAAAGATAAAGGCCTCTCCACGGCGTCGTCGGTAAAAACTACGTAATGAAGACCAGAGGTCTCGTACAACATTGTGAAATCCTCTGATTCCATCAATTTGTGCTGAGAAATTATAGGAGATAACACCACCTCCTGGTCCAGAGCGTGGACAGGAGTAGTACCCTCTCGCCAATCGAAGGGCACATCCCACTCACCATTAACAGGTCCCACGAAGAAATATCTATTCTTCCAGACGCTATGTGAGGTAATAGCAGCACCCAAGATCCTCTCCGTGGAATCCCCCGTGTTGTCCCGATGACGAACATTATAGAACGGATACCCCCCGGGCCGCCACATCAAAGATCGAAAGAAAATGATTCACCGAGCACTCTAGCCCATTCACTTGGCACCAAAAGATATAAATACAAATAGCGGCAAACCCGTTCGGCACCATTTGACTCGGGCAGATATTACAAGTCTTGAAAAGCTCACAGAAAAAAGGTGACATGAATGAACGCCACCCGTACTTCACCTGGGCAAAAAATACTGTCAACATACCCGGAGGAGGATAACATGCCCTCTCATCCTTTGTCGGGATTCGGAATACCATATTCTTCTGAAGGACCCCGGTTGAGGTAAACAGATCCGCTACCTGCTTACGAGTAGCAATATTCCGCATCTTTTCCACCTTAGCGAAAGTTCGAAGAGGCGGTTCCTTTGATTTGGGAACCCTAGCTTTCTTCGAGGAAGTGGCGCCGCCCTCAGCAGCAGCAGCAATTTCTCCCTTGCGTTTACGAGTAACAACTCCCACCGGAATACTCCTCACGCTCGAAGAAGTGTCAATCGGAGCAATGACTTCCGAGGAGGTAACAGCAGCAACAGGGTTCACGTTGGCAGAAGAAGCCATGGATATAAAAAGAGGAAAGTTTTTTTTAGTGGGTAAACCTACTGGAACTTAGAGTTGCAAGAGAATAGAGGATAAGAGAAGAAATTTGTGGCTCTGAGAGAAAATTATCGCAGATTACACTTGAGTGAATGAAGAAAAGAAGAAGCAACAGTGCCCTATTTATAACCACGAGCTACAACGGTCAGATGCCTTCAAGACGTGGCCGTCATTTACCTCTCCACGTAACTGCTGCATAATCGCGCCACGCCATCAAAATTCTGACCGTTGCCAACGGTCAGATGCTTCAAAATTCAAAGCCGGTCAAAGCAACAGCCGACAACCTGCGCCCCGAGATTCTCGCATGCTTAATAACCATACCCTAAGGGTATTCAGGTAAGATCACTTGCAAAACTCTGAATATATATATTTACCCCTCGGACAAATATCAAAAAATAAATACAGGGACACTAAAACAAAAAATAACCCCTCGCCTCATTGAGGACGATGATTTAAAATTCCGCTTGTCTCTACGAGGACAATCGAAATTTGGGGGGGGCTAGTGTTAACCCAAAAATAAAATAAAGAAGATTACTCTTACTCGGAAAAAACAATAAATGGACAATACTATTGTCACGAGTACTTCCGATGAGATGTACCTATAAAGAAAACCTCTCGGAGGATTGCCCTACATTTCAGTCACTGACCCGAAAAGGTTTACAAGAGCACACGAGGAGGAATATAAGTGTCCCTTGGAAAGTCAAATGGTGAATAAAAAAACAGATATCAGCACGGCATCGGAAAAAGAGCGAACCCCGATGGACTCGTACGACTCCGATATCCACCAATGCGCCAAGAGGGACCACAACGGACCCCGAGTCCCATGAACTTACAAGAAAACTTCCTTGCTGAACACTCCTCAGAAAAGACGACCATCGGACCATCGCCCGAGGACTCATTCTCGGAGAAAAATCAGAAGTAAATAACAGAGTGCCCATATAACATATTCCGAGGACTTAGATGAAAAAATACCATTTCAAAAGGAGCAAATTCAGCCCTCGGAGATCATATTTAACCCTCGGAGATTATACCACGCCCTCGGAGATCAAATTATGCCCTCGGAGATTACTCCTGATCATTGAAGAACGGACCCAAATCAAGAAAGAGAAAAAGAGTCCCTCGGAAGAATAGCTCTATCAAAACAATCCACATCAAAGGCCCTCGGAGCTATCAAAAGAGATGGAGATTAAATCTAGTCAGCGCTTAGTCGATAAAAGATAAACTTTATCCTTATTTTAAATACATGTATCAAGGTAACGACAACACCTGTCCTTACCAAAGCACATGCACAATAACACCTGTCCCTACCAGAGTCTATATAAAGGGAGGTGATCCGTAGAAGAAAGAACAACCTAAGATGACTCAGTTTACTTACTACAACTTGACATTCAAATACATAAAAAGAAAGAGAGGAGAAAAAGTTCAGTGAATAAAGGAAGGGAATATTCTTGCAGCTATTCTTATTATTTCCACTTGTCATTGCCTCTGAATCACGGACAGGGCGTTCCGACCCAAATAAATATCTTCCGTTAAATAAGGAATAATTCCAAACCCGTTAACAATCCCAATTCGATACACTTTCCCCTACTACCACTGGGGCCTGCGGGACGAGGGTTATAAATACCCGTCCCCTAGTATTCTCAATACGCATTCCAACTATCATCAACCAACTCAACATCGAATCCTTAGGATACGATACACAACATTCGATCGAAGTCTCCGCATTCGATACACAACGTTCGATCGAAACAAACCGATTTGATACTCAGCAACCCAACTCAGTCTTACATCGACGGACCTGAATTCGATACACTCATAGATCGAAGGGTCCCGATTCGATATTGGACCATCAAGCTTACTCTGTATCGAGCGTACACGATTCGATACGGCCTAGATTGAATTCTCTCAATTCGATACACTATCTATACTTTGTAATTTTACTTGTTTTGTCTAGTCAATTTGTAATAGGTGTTCCGGACCAAGCTAGTCTGATTTCTATTTGATTAGCATTATTTTGGCAATTGATAAGCCTTTGTAACGTTTTACGGTGCTTTGTTACGTGACCTAAATAAGACCAAAATAGTATCAATACAAAAGATTCTGTGCATCACAGTATTTTATCAAACATATAGTTACTGAAATAAATGCTCTATATGATCTATGTTATAACTTGTTTAGATTAGATTGCAATTGTATAAAAGTACGCAGATAGATAAGGAAAGATGCATCTCAATAATCCTACATTAATTGACGAACGGACTCAACATAAAGGGAAAGCCGTGGGTTCACGGGTTGAAGATATCAGGGTATTAAATTTAGTTAGGCTTCGTGTGTTGTTTTGTTTGTAAAATAAATAAAATCTTTAATAAACAAATTAGCTGAATTATCCCGAAACAGAACAATTGACTAATTGTCAAACTTACTGAAAGGATGTCGGTGGCCAAATTAAAAGTAAAGGGAATGCACTCGTGTAGATGGAGAAAGCCAAAACAGGGACGAATAAAATTTACCATTTGAATTTTGGGGTTTCACGATACGACCACATGCATACCATGCCATGTCCCTATGTCAGTGTCGGCGCCATTGTTGGAAATTTTAATTTAGGGATGTCAGATTCTCAATTTTAATTATAACGCAAATCAGTTGCATCTAGTCACTTCTTCATACATTTGAACGATCAAGTATTTGGTATAAATGGTTGTAATTCTAACAAATAAGTTAATAATCTCTATAAACCATGAACAACAATGCGATTATTGCCAATACTGTTATGGGACAAACAAGAATTAGTTATTAGAACCACGACATATTCTAGTTTAAACATATATATAGCTAGCACCGTGACGAAAAAACATTAAGCATAGCTCAAGTGTATATAGGTTTTTTAGTATGAACATGCACATGCAAAACAACTATAAGAATGAGAAAAATGCTCCATAATTAACTCTAATAATCTCACCCGTTATTTCACAGATACTGTCGTAATTATACATGAACTGAATACATTTATTGTGTAATCAGGGGAAAAAGAAGTAAAGAACAGATTGAATAATCTTGAGAACCCAAAAAAAAAAAAAAAATGGGAAACTAATGCTACACTAATGGCCCTCGATCATCGGAACCACAGATCGCCAGAAGGAACACCAGTCAATTTCTTTGTACTAAAGTTTCTTCTCTTAACTCTTTCTACGAGTGACGAAATCAATAGAGATCAGTAGTATGGAATCGCTGGTGGTGGTGGAGATGCGTAGGAAACTCCGATAATTGGAGGCAGCGGTATGTGTACTGGAGGAGGTGGTGATGGAGGTGGCGGTGAAGAGTACGTGTAAGGTGGAGGTGGTGAAGGCAAGGGAGGCGGTGGGGATGAATATCTGTAAGGTGGTGATGGTGACGGCGAAGGAGGTGGTGGGGATTCACATTTAGGTAATGCAGGCGACGTTGGAGGTGATGAATGAGCATAAGGCGGTGGCGGAGATGGGAAAGGTGGTGGAGGTGATGAATAAGGCGGGGGAGGGGATTGCAAAGGTGGCGGCTGCGATGGATTCATATATGGTGGTGGTGGAGATGGTAAGGTTGGTGGAGGTGATGTATAAACGTATGGCGGAGGTGGGGATTGCAAAAGTGGCGGCTGCGATGGATTCAGATATGGTGGTAGTGGAGATGGTAAGGTTGGTGGAGGTGATGTATAAACGTATGGCGGAGGTGGGGATTGCAAAGGTGGCGGAGGCTGCAATGGATACATATATGGTGGTGGTGGAGATGGAGATCGTAAATGTGACGGAGGTGATGTATAAACGTATGGCGAAGGTGGGGACGATAGAGATGGCGGAGGTGATGCATAAATGTATGGCGGTGTCGGAGACAGAGAAGGTGATGGCGGTGATGAATACCCGTAAGGTGGTGGAGGAGATGGTGATGTTGGCGGCGGAGGAGGTGGAGATGCGTACATTGATGGTAATGGTGGTGGTGGTTGATAGTGAGTAGTGGGCGGCGACTCATGTTGCGGGGGTGGTGGTGTAGGATGGTGATATCCAGTATTTGGTGGGGGTGGTGCCACGTGTTCATGTGTTGGAGGCAGAGGAGTTAGTGGAGATACTCCATGAACCGGTGGTGGATTTGGAGATACTCCATGAGTTGGTGGTGGAGGCAATGGTTGAGGGTGGTTTGACCCTGGAGGTGGAGGAGGGTGTGACCGAGTACTCGGCGAAGACTCCGACCGAGGAGGTGGTGGGTTTCGAGGCGTACTCCTCTGCCTCGGACCACGACCTGGATTTGGGGACGGTGGTCTTCCGACAGGCCTCCTCCTACTACCGGGCCCTGGCGCAGAACTCCCTCCACCCCCACAACTAGACCTACTACAATCAAACGGCTGAGCCGCGGGCGACGAACACTCCTCACTAGACCTCTGACCCCTCTTATTCAAAATACAATTCTCCCGCCCATCCAAAACCCTACCGCCACCACCACCACCAAACCTACTACACTGCGGCGCCTCCCTCGTAAAGTAATTATACGAATACGTAAAATTCAGCAACCGCGGCAGCCCACATATCGCGGCGGGCACCTCTCCCGTAAGGCGATTATGCGCTACATCAAGCTGCTCCAAACTTGTCATTCGGCTGATCGTGGGCGGCAACGGCCCCTGCAAGTTATTAAAGCTCACATCAAACACAGTCAGCTCCGTCAACATCCCAATCTGCGGCGGCAAACACCCCGTCAAGTTGTCGTTCAACAGAATCAACTCATTCAAAGTCGGGCCCATTCTCCCAATGCTCCCGGGAATACAACCCCCCAAATTGTTATTCGCCAACACCAACACAGACACAGGGGAATTCCCCAAATTCTCGGGTATACCGAATCGAAACCGATTGTTATTCAAAAACAGAGCGTCCAAATTCTTATCAAAAACCGCATTCGGAACCCGACCTTCGAATTCGTTAAACCTAAGGTCCAGAAATTTCAAAACCGGTAACGATAATACAACCGTCGGAAAACCGCCAACGAATCGGTTGTTACTGAGATCCAGCTCGAATAAAAGCTTTAAATTCCTGAAACTAAGAGGAACAACGCCGCAAAATCGATTGGAGTTTATATGAAATAAAGCTAGATCCGTCAGCAAACCTAGCTCGTCCGGCAAGTAACCGGCAATGTCGGCGTGGTTGAGGTCGATTCCGGCGACAACTCTAACGGAGGAGTTACCCGGAGGCGCGGCGGCGGCGCAGAAAACTCCGCCGTAGGAGCAGACGTTGGGTCCATTCCAGTTGGCGGTGAAGTTGAACGGATCGGAGAAAATAGCTTGTTTCCAAGCTTGGAGAGCAATGTAGGCTCGCCGGAGATTCGGATTCTCGAAGGTGAAGTTGTTTGCGCCCACGTTGACGATGTCGTTTAAGTCGATATCGTGTTGTTCGGCGGCGGAGAGGTGGAAGGAAAACAGAGAGAGGAAAATGAGTGTGGCTGTGAGGAGGTGGTGCCGCCGTGAGTGCGGCGGCGGCGGCGGCGATGTACGTGGAATGGTGGTGGTCATGTGTGAGTGTGAAGGGTGTAAATGGATTGAATGAATCGAAGAGAAAAATGGAAATTAAAAGGGAAACAGAAGAGGGTGGTGGTTCCTCTGTTCCAGCTGCCAGAGTAATTTTCTGATGTGGGGTCCACCCTCTTATTTTACTTTCATCAATATTTGTTGCAGGTGTTAGCTGGCTCAATTTATTCCTTTCATCATAATTCATATATATATTTTTTGGTATTATTTATAGGGATAATTACAGTTATACCCCCTGAAGTTTGGTGTAATTACAAAGACCTCTCCCGAGGTTTGAGTAATTACAATGACCTCCCCTCTAACGAATAATTATAAATGCATTTTCAACTTTGCCCTTAATCAATTGTTTAAATGAATTTAAATTTCTTGTTTGAATGTACTTGATATTTTATTTAATTTCAAGAGCTTGAATGTAATATTAGATAAATTAACTACTGGAGAAAAAATATTAAGAATACACTAAATTAGTTGTATTCATTCACACATATATTTAATTTTGTTACTTATTATTTATTGACAAAAATAAAACCCTATTGGTGCGAGAATAAAAGATAAACCCTTATGTCATAATTGTAGAAAATATTCATCGTAATTTTAGATTATAAAATAATTTCCTTAATAATAAATATTTTAAAATATAATTTGAAAAATATTCCTAACAATTGTTTAAAAGTGGAGATAATTACATTTAAAAAAATATTTTGTTAAAGAAATTATGTCGTAATATAATATTACAATCAATATTTTCTACCTCTATGACATAAATGTTTATCTTTTATTCTCGCACCAACAGGTTTTTCTCGTCAAGAAATATTGAGTAATAAGATTAATTTTTTTATAAGAGCAATAAAATTAAATATATGTGAGAATAATTATAATTAATTTTGTGCATTTTTAACACTTTTTTATTCAGTAACTTATTTATTTATTATTACTTGCAAGCTCTTGAAATTAAATAAATATCAAGTATTTTCAACAAGATATTTAAATTCATTTAACCAATATAATTGATAAGGGCCAAAGTTGAAAATGCATATACAATTACTAGCTAGAGGGAGGTCATTGCAATTTTTCAAACTTGAGGGAGGTCTTTGTAGTTACACCAAACCTCAGGGGGTGTAATTGTAATCATCCCTTACAATTGAGGGGAGATTATTGCAATTATTCAAATCTCTGGAGAGATTTTTGTAATTACACCAAACCTGTAATTATCCATTATTTATATACTTGGTTGCGATTTTATTCAATTTCATATTAGTTTACTAATGTCGGCAGAATTTCTCACATTTTTCTATGGTGATGGGTTAGGGTAAGTATTAATGGAGAAGACCGTTGTGTCTAATTTGAAGTGCAAAACATTATGAAAATGATTTAGGAATCTGGAAACATATAAGTATATAAATATCCTTGTAATTTAATTGCAATTCAGAATTGTGGTCTTGAGAATTTTATGGTTTATAGTAAATTTAAAGGGAAGATTACACAAACTAACTTTAAACTAGTGAGTACACTAAGGGTGTGTTTGGTTGCATTAATGAAATGAGATGAGGATGTTTAACCCACCTAAAAATCTGTTTGATTTGCATGTTAAAAGATCGGATTGGGTGAAATAAGAGTTGAAGCCTGCCTTTTAGCTGACTTTTTGGGCTAAATTAACCACTTCCTCCCTCCCCCCCCCCCCCCTCTCGATATTATTTTATAGCCGTTATTTGGCTTCCAGCTGGACGAGAAAAACTACGAATTTACGCTTGTGTTTTAGCTGAAAGTTCCAGCAACTACCCTCCTCATTTTAGCTCATACATTCATTTCCCATCCAAAATCAGAGCCACAACCCTAGCCGCCACATTGTACTCATCAAAAAAATCTCTCAGCTAAGGTAACACTCTCTTTTCATCGTATTCATCATTTTTCTCGAATTATACTCGTATTCTTCGAACCGTTATTGAAATAAAGTCGATTCTCTCCGCCAAATCCAAGTTTATTTTTTTGTTGTGGGTATAACTACAAATCATTTTCTTTTTGTTTTTTTACCCGTTATTTCAGTGTGTAGCATTCTCTTTTTACGTTGTTGTAAAAAAATGTCTATTTCGATTAGGGGTTTTCTGAATAATCTGGGGATTCAATCTTAAAAATCAGTTCTTGTTGTTTAGTTCAGTTATTAGTACAACAGTGGTAATACTTGTATTTCTCTTCAATTTTTGATTTTTACGTCATGAGATTTTGTATTTCGGTTTCAATAAGTTGTTGATAAATTGATTTTTTTTTTTGCAGGTTTCTAAACTGATTGCATTTGCAGCAAGGAGTACTACGTCCCAAAAATTAGGAAGAAAATAAATTTATACTTTAGTCCTTGAACTTTTAAAATTTTCTATTTTTGACCATAAATGTTTAGAAAAATTTGCATTTGAGCCCCTTAACTTAAAAGTTAGTCTTTTATTATAACAAAAAACATAATATATTAAAAGGTATGTTCTAAAATTTACAGCGAACTCCCACGGTATTAAGTATTAATCAATTTTATACCTAGCGGGTCTCAATTGTTTAATATGCACGAACACACAAGTTATTTATTATGGAAAATCCCAAAAAATATAGCAGCAAAACTTTTAGGGTAAAACAGAAATAATTCTAAATAAAAGGACCAATTAATAATTTATAATAGCGCCTATAAATAAATAACAAATTTTTTTGGGTCAAATTTAAAAGAACTACAAAAATTAAGAGAACCATTCCGGAATTAACAGCAGACCAATAAATGCGAGACGTAAAGCTTTTGAGACAAGATCGAAAGACTTAAAAAAATAAAAGAACTGTTCAGCAATTTATGGAGGACCACAACACTATTAACTGTTAAGAGATTTTATTATTAGCTGGTCCTAACCGATTAATATGTGTGGCCCCTCCAGATATTTATTACTCTAAAACAAAATATAATATAGTAATTAGTTGAACTTACAATTATTAAAATTGAAATACTAAAAATCTATGTTTGAGCTTATTATATAGTAAAAACAAAGATAAAGAAAAAATATTGATAAAGACGTGTGTCCAACTTTATGCATGTGTTATTGTACTGTTTTCTTTTTTGATAACTCATGAACTATATTCTAAGATTGATTGGGGCACAGCTATTAGATTTAGTTTTTAAGTTTCTTGTTTCCGCGTTGTTCTTTTTTCAATCTTTTGGTCCACCTTCCACGTGATTATTCATACTATTCTTGAATCTTTTTTTTTTTTTTTTTTTTGAACAGACCGTAGTCAAATACATTAATGCAAGTAAATAGTTTTAGTACAAGGATAAATAGAACGTGAAATGCGTGATACAACAGTAGAATAATCAAAAAGTAATAAAGGTTGCAGCCATGTGGGGCATGTAACCCAAACATGATAAGGTGGTGGGGCCTGAATGATGGCGCTGTTGGAGGATGCTCCCATTTTTGCAAGATAGTCTGCTGTCTGGTTCGTCTCTCTATATGTGAAGATGCCAATCACTGCCTGGAAAGTAGCCAAACTAGTCTGAATCTCCTGAAGCATACCACTCAGGTGAGCCGGTGGGGATAGTTTCCTGGAGAGACAATCAATCAAAAACATAGAATCTGATGCGATGATGATGTGACTGAGCTTCAATGACTGAGCTAAATTGAGTCCATCCCTAAGTGCCCAAAATTCCGCCTGGTTATTGGTTGTGTGCCCTACTGAAGTCGAGAACGCCGCCACAAAAGTCCCATTAGAATCACGGATGATGCCCCCAATCCCTGCCTGACCTGGGTTACCGTAAGAGGAGCCATCTATGTTGAGTTGGACGAAACCTAGAGGTGGGGGATTCCATTTGAGAAGGAATGTAGAATATGATGGGTTATGGAGATGGTTATTTAGCTCAATCTGCTTGTCTCCTGAATGTAGGTGGTAGTAGTAAGCTGAGCGGATTTGAAAGCTCGAAAAAGCTTGATTATTGAAAACTAAAGAGTTTCGAGCGTTCCAAATAGTCCATGCAAGAGTCGACCAACTTTCTCGGGTTTTTCGAGGGAGAGAGGTAAGATGAATCAAAGGGTGAGTGGTATGAAGCAGTGGCATAGTTGGCAGAAGTTGCTGGATTAAGGGTTTTGTCACAGGACATTCGCCTAGTAGATGGTGGATAGTTTCCGGCGACTGGTGACATAGTGGGCAATCAGGGTTTGGTATTACTTGTTGTTGAAAGAGGCGTTGCTTAGTTGGGAGTTTATCATGGCTCAAGATCCAGAAGAAAGATTTAACCCTAGGATTAGTTTTCAGATGGGAAATAGTATTCCAAGGCAATGAGGGGTAGTGAGCTTGATGGTTCTGCTGTGTAATAGCTTGGTAGGCACTGGTTACAGAGAATCGACCGTTAGACGTCCAAGCCCATGAGAAGAAATCATTAGTGTCAGTGTCCATCGACAAAGGTGTACCAAAAATGGTTTGGATAATGTTTGGTGGTAGGAATGTAGCGACTTGTTGGAGATTCCAAGTTCTGGTGGAATGATTGATGACATCTGCTATAGTGAGAGTAGCATGTTGTTGGGGAATGGAGGGCATATATTCCGCAATGGTGAAGTTTCCTAGCCACTTTGTGTGCCAGAAGTTTAGCATGTCTCCTTTGGTAATGTGCCATCTAATAGCCGATGGGAGTATTTTGATTACAGATTGAATGGATTTCCATCCCCAGCTATGCTGCATTTTAACTGGAGCCAAAAAGAGATGAGTGTTCGAGAAGTACTTTTCTCTCATAACTTGGGCCCAGAGGGAGTCTGGTTGCGTGAGTAAACGCCACCCGAGTTTGAGGAGCAATGCATCATTCATATCCGTAAGACGACGGATCCCAAGTCCCCCTAAATCTTTTGGGAGACACACTGTGTCCCAACTTACTTTAGCTCGACTATTTCCAGCTGGAGTAGCATTCCATAGGAACTTTTTGGTTCGTTTCTGAATATCCGCTAAAGTGGTACGGGGCAGTCTGAAAACTGACATAGCATGAGTAGGGATGGCTGTCAGCGAGGAGGATGAGAGGATGGTGCGTCCCGTGAAGGACAGAAGTCTGGTATACCAGGTATCTGTTTTATAAGACGCACGAGTGACCAATGGCGTGAGGCTATGAACTTTAGATCGTCCAGACCAAACTGGGAGCCCTAAGTATTTATCCTCAGGAGACATTGTTGACAGATTCAGAGTGTTGACTAGTGTTTGCTTTTGTTGTGGGGGAACAGAGGGGGCAAACAAGACTTTTGATTTGGACCAATTAATTGTTTGTCCAGCCGCTTCGGCAAACAGATGCAGGTTTTGTTGCAAGGTGCGCACCGTTCTTGAACTGGTATCGCAAAATAGGAAACAGTCGTCTGCAAAGCTTAGAATGGGGATTTTAGGACCAGTGCGATTTGCGCGCATTGCCCCGTATGATCCATTTTGAGTACTTTGCAGCGTGAGATGGATGAACATGTCCATGCAAAGGATAAATAAGTAAGGTGATAAAGGATCACCCTGTCTAAGGCCTTTGGTTGGATTCCAAGGAGCAGAAGTGGACCCATTGGCAGAAACCGTAAAGGTGACGGTTGTGACACATGTCATGATCTGCCGAATGATAATTGGGGGGAAATTGAAAGCTTTCAGAGTTTCTTCAAGGAATTCCCAGCTGAGATTGTCATAAGCTTTTTCAATATCAAGTTTTAGGGCCATATGGCCCTTTTTGCGTTTACGCTTAGACTGCAAAGTGTGAAGAAGTTCATGCGCCATCAAAATATTATCTGTAATTTGGCGACCCGGAACAAATGCATTCTGAAAAGGAGATATGAGATCAGAGAGGAAAGGTCGAATACGTGTCACCAAGATTTTAGCTATTATTTTATAGCTAACATTACATAGACTAATCGGCCGAAATTCAGTCACAAGAGTGGGGTGGGGGCGTTTAGGGATAAGGATGATGTTGGTATCATTCAGATGGGGTTGAAGAATCCCGTGCTTGAAAAAATCGTTAACAAAATGCTCAACGGATTTTCCTACATGGCGCCAGTATTTTTGGTAGAAATGTGCATTCAAACCGTCTGGGCCTGGTGCCTTCAAAGCTCCAATACTTTTGGCCGCGTTGTGGATATCATCTGAAGAGGGAATCGAGCATAGGGACTCAAAAGCCGAAAGAGGGACAGATGGGAGACAGAAAGATTGGAATGGGAAGTTTTGAGTGGTAGTTCTAGAGGAACTGGATTGGAAATGAGTTGCGAAATTTCGCAGTATCTGGGGGGTATCCGTGATCCATTGGCCTATTGAGTTTTTGATACCCTGGATTAAATTGGATCTACGACGATTAGTAGCATAGGCATGGTAAAACCTAGTGTTGCAGTCCCCGTCTTTGATCCATTGATTTTTAGCTCTTTGAGCCCAATAAGCTTGCTTTTGGGAGATGAGACGGTTAAGATAGGTACGGAGAGATTTCTCCCTGCGGAATAAGGATGGCGGAGAGGACGGGTTTAATGTTGTAAGAACGGTATTAAGCAAGCTTTGGGCGTGGGTGATGCTGTTATCTAAGTTTCCAAAGCACTTAGATTTCCAACGTCTAGCCACGGCGCCAAACATCGAGCATTGCTGGAAAAATGGTGGAGAATTCGGGAATGAGAGATTGAAATTTTTCCAAGTTTCTTCTACCAGGGGGAGGAACGTGGGATTTTCGTCCCACGCAGTTTCGTACCTGAAGGGCCTAGCAGTTCGCCGCTGGTTAAAAGAGTTGGTAAGGAGAATGGGGGAGTGATCTGACGCTTGGGAGACCAAATGAGTAACAAGGGTGTTGGGATAAGCAGTTAGCCAAGCATTGTTAGCGAAAAAACGATCAAGGCGTTCACAAATGAAATGTCGCCCAAATCTACGGTTAGTCCAGGTAAACGGGTGTCCTACATAACCCAGGTCTTCAAGGCCACATGTTTGAATACAACTAGTAAACCTATTCATAGCAGTTTGGGATTTGGGGCATCCTCCAGATTTTTCATGAGACACAAGAATATTGTTGAAATCACCCAATACAATCCATTTACACTGAATGGTAGTAGCCAGTTGGGTTAATTCAGACCATACCTGATCTTGCAGCGGGGGTTGCGAATCTTGACTTAGTTCCAAGTTACAACTAAAAACATTACGTTTATTTATTTATGATAAATTTGGCCTTTTTATTGATTAGTGTTACGTCAATCTTTTAATTTTACACAATTAAATTTTGTTATTATCTTAGATATAAATATAATTTAATTTAACTTTAACATTATTTAAGCCTTCTCATTAAAGGTTAAACAAAAATCATTACATATATAAATTTTATATCTTTACGTATTGAAGTTATAATCTTTACCATTTAAATTAATTATATTATACTTAAAATAAACTCTTAATCACGCAGGACCGCGTATAATTTTACTAGTTAAGTATTAAAATGTCCAAGAGGAGTGATACCACGGATCCTAATCCTAAGAAAGTATGCATGTCCACAAGTAAAATAACATGTATATCTTCTCGTACTTTCAGAGTCTTCTTTCTATGTTCTAATTAGAGAATAAATTTTTTTTATGATTTAAATTGGCACTATTCTGATTTTGGTGTCTTAAGTTGACATCTCTCAATTTTGGTACTAAACTCGGTATTTGTATTTGATCTTGGTGCCTTAACTAGAGTTTGATTAATTTTCTCCGGAAAAACTATAACTCAATAATAAAATCATGAAAATTCGAAATTTTACCTTGAAAAAAATGTTTTTATAATTGCTCTTTTAAGAAATTTAGAACAAAAGCATTTGAGAAATGTTTGTTGGGACCGAAATCGAAACCCAAGAGCGTTCATGTCAAATCATCAAGAATTAAACAAATAAGTCAAATAACTGGATTGCGGAAGCGTACCTTACACCGTATGATTAATTGCTTGCGAAACGTCGTGTGGTTGATCTTCCAAATCAGCACGAACCTCTTGAGAGTTCATTTAGTTCTCTCTTGATCTAACTATCGATGGGATGTAGTATAGAAAGTGACTCGTGTGATTTGGGGACCATGACCACCGTTATATATTAGGTCACCAAACCCTGGTGCCCTAATTCCGTAACTTGGGCTTCGGCCCATCATCGTAAGCACAAGTTACAACAGTCTCTACCCATTAAAGGCCCACACCCTATTAGATACATTAAACCCATAATTTAACCGAACTTTAGATCACTTTTATCGGGCTTACTATTGATGACATTTCGTATCACATAATTATTAACATATAAGCCCAACGTTGGATTAACGATCCAACATCATTGGATAAAAGATCCAACAATCTCCCACTTGGGCTATATGTGAACTTCATAATTATGCTTAACCGAATTGAGCTCCTTTACTGTCATTACCGAATGTATCTACAACCAATCTCGTCCATCAATCATACCAACATAGAATCGAAGGGGTCTTTGTCGCATTTATCGTGACTCGACCCATCAACGGTCACGTATGTCAATATAACTTAATGACATAGATCATGATGTGGATGCGTAGCATGGAAACTTCATGTAACGTGACCATAACATGTCTGTTTCTAACTAGTCCTCCCTTAAATCTTAGTGAGATCAAAACTCAACCTTCAATCAGAGTATAACTTTACTTCAAACTTTATTTCTGCAGAAACAACCTTAAAAATCCTTAAACTGGATTAACCAAAAGCGTCTATAGTGTAAAACACCTACAAACTCCCACAGAAGCTGAATTTCCTTAACTGATGTGTCATCCATATGAGCGACCAGCTCATAAAACCTTTTGGATGATACTTCTTTAATTAGTGGATCAACGATATGGAGTTTGTGTTGATGCGCTTTATAGACGGCTGTTTACTCTGAACTCTTTATTCAACAACTAGGAATATGATGTCTAGTGTAATTTGACATTATAAATATCCTATTGTTAGAATGTATAACTGCTGATTATTGTCACAAAATAACTTTAGTGGCACGTTTTAACGCTATCCACTTCACGCAGCCTCGTGACAAAAGTATACAGTCATACTTTTATAATTGGACGCCTTATAACACACTATGGACACCGTTGTCATGAAAGTATTTACCATACGAGACGGTTAAGTACTCTTTCTAAAATGACTTTCATGACAAGTAGATGAACATAGCCTAATGTAAAACCATACTTTTAGGCATCTACCGAAATCGGAGTCAGTATACTTTACGATCTCAAACTGACCTGACCTCCGACATGTAAGCATGTATCCTTTAAAATACTTTAAGTACTATAAGACTCATTTTGGCTGCTTTCTAATGGTCTTTTCTGAATTACTTAAATATCATACCAACATTTATTATAATTCGAGCATACTTAAGAATCTCCATTGCTAAGGCATATGGAAATTTCTTTATTACCTTTTGCTCAAGAACAGCTTTTAGGGCATTAATTAAATTGTAGTAGTCTCTTATAAGAAAGAGTATCAAAGGCAATGCAATTACACTATAGTTTTACTCCCACAGACCTTATGATATTTACTAAATTCATCTCAAAATTAATTGACACAATTACTTGATAAACTTGAAATACCATTCAAAACTTTACTAAAATACTCAGATGGATTTTCTAAGCTTGCAAACCATAATCCATGCGTCTTTTGACACAAGGTTTTCTGGATGCACTATATATATTGTCCCACAATGTTGCCATTAAGAGACAGTAATCATATCCATCTCGTATAATTCATGGTATATCTTTAATGTTATGGTTCTTGAGATGCTGAAGTTTGTTCTTTTGAAAGTACTATCTAAACGGGAGTTTCCTTGACATTGTCTTAACTTGCATAGTATTGAATAGAATGACAAAGAAGTCAAGACCTATTCAACATCCATAAGAATACAAACATATTCCTTCTGAAAGACAATGTCTTCAACTTTATCTCCCCCCGCAAACTCCGCATCGTCAAAGACCCAAACATTTATTTTGTCTTAAAAGTTGACTTTAATGTGGGATCTAAAACTTTTAACTTAGACTTCTTTAGAATACTTAAAGTAACTTACCGCTATTGAAATCAAATTATGTTCTTAAAGTCACTAAGACTTTACTTTTAATTTAATATTCTCGAACACGTAAGTACTTTAGGAAAAATTCTATATAATGCAGGCTGCAATCTCAAGTGTTCCAATTTAGAGAAATTATAATTGTCATATTTCATCTTTTAAGTGACACCATTATTGTGGAATTAACCCTTTATGATGTACGTAAAGATGATATTATATTTCTCTATAGGAATTTAACAAACTAAATCAGGTGAACTTGAAACATTAAGTATACCGAATAAATTAATATTTTGGATGAACATAATGTTTTGATCTTTAAGTTGAGTGAACTCTCAACTTTAACAACACACCATATGTTTGAGAATTATAGTAACATGAGTTCTTATTCTCCTTTAGGAGGTCTAACTTGATCTCATATACCATAACTCGACTGAATTTTCACAGATCTATATACCTTTTGTACCTTAAGTACTACAGTAAAAGATTTTTGAGGCAATTATATTATTTTAAAAAAATGTTGCAACTGTAGAAAGAACTCGAGAACTTTTAAAGCCAAAACTTTTACAAAAAAACTGATTTTTTTTTTAGTAACTTGATAAATCAAGAAATGTCTTAATTTATTTAAAAGGTAATGATTTTCTCCCGAATGACGAAATAGAAAGACTTTACCAAAATAAACCTTGAAAAATAGTTCTTTCATAGTAAATTAAATTTCATTTATTGCCTCAAATTGAACTTATTGTCATCATGCAAATAGATGCATCTTTTAGCATCATTTGACTTTAGACATTTTAGAGAACATTTCATAGACATAGTGATGTAAGATACTGCGACTTAATCTATTCATCACATGGGTCTATGTAAACAAAATTAATTTAATCTGTGAAATTATCAAATTAAGAAGTACACCATTTGGCACGCCTAACATGACAATTAGTGCACTGTTTCTCCTTAAGATTAAAACTCATATGAGAAACAACTTTTTCTTTTCCAATTTAATTGGTGGCTTTTGTTGTTTCTTCTGACTTGCTATATTTGCAGCTTTTGTAAGATTGCATTTTGCTTTGTCCTTAGGTATTAAGGTAATACGAGATATTTCGAGATTTACTCCCTAATATCATCCTTTCCTCATACATAAAAAAAATTAAAATTGTCAAGAATGTATATATTTTAGACTTATCATTCTGGGCAACTTAATTTTTTTTTTTTATATCCTTAAGGAACTTAACTTTAATATATTTTAAATAATGCCCCTAAAAGTTACTATGATTGTCTTGTTCATCACCATCCTACACATGCGTTTAATATTTACTCCCACAATTTTATATTACCCTTGTTGCAGAGGTAAATTGTATCCTTAAAATGTGGTAGAGAAGTAATCATTTACGCAATATGGAGATTCATGATAAAAATAGAAGTGTTTTAACACCGAAACAGAATTTACGTTGGTAGTTATGTTGGTAATTATAAGTAGCATGTGCTACAACAAAATAAATCTTATACATGCTCACATTAACCTTGAAGCAAAATCAAATTCAAATATTGGTAATTCCCATCTCAAGATACTGGAACTCCATTAACATTTTATCTTTGACCAAATGTTAACTTGTAAGTGGTATCTTGAAGCAGTAACTAAACTTTGATAACAAATGTCGAACATAACTCTACCTTTGGCCGATATTATATTCACATGCAAAACCGCGTAATCATCACAAGTTTAATTCTGCAAGTATGCATGCAATTCTGATAAACATCGATCTTCCTTTTGGCCGATGGACATTCACATAAGTTACATGCACATTACCATTTATATTTTCAAATAAATTAATTTCCACAAGAGAGCTCACTTTTGCGAGATGTTGCTTCAATTAACATATCTAAAAATATATATATAACTTTTTCAATTTTAGAATTCAAGATTGCACCGAAAAATTTGGGCTTCTATAAAAGGTTATCCTTTTTAATTACAAGTCAATGGTCAAGGTTTTGACCTTTGATTGAGTCGGGACTGGACAAGTCAAACTCGACTTGTATCCTGCTCCAGTTTCTTGACCCACGCCCAAATTTTAAATCTTTTGCTTTAATTTTATTAAAGGCTAAAACTTTAATTCTTTAACTTTAGTTATAGTTGGGCTATATAATTTTATTAAACTTAAAGCCCAAATTGGAATTGGAATTTTCAAGGGCTATTTTGTAGTAATAAGAAACTTATCTACAATATATTAGGGCTAGTTTGCAATTTGTAAGATGTAAAGACTGGAATTGCAATATAACTAGACTTTATTCCAATTTGGGAAAAGATTTGGGCCGAAATTGCAATTGTCAGGGGACGTTTTGCAATTAACAGGAGAGGGGTGCAATTATAGGAAACTTCTGGACTATATTTGCAATTGGCAGGGGCCAAATTACACTTTATAAAACTTAATTGCAATAGTTAAGGGAGCTGTTTTGCAATTTGAAAGAAGTTTGGAGTAGAAATTGCAAATTAGAAGGACTTTATTGCATTATGAGCAAGATTGAGGACTGAGTTTGCAATTTCGTCTTCTTCTCCAACTTCAAGCAGCGGAGCACGCGCTACCTCTCTGGGTTGCGCAGCGGTGGCTTAGCCGCCGTCTCACCTCCATCGGTTGCGGTCTCCCGACCACAATTTCTTCACGGCGAGACCTGACGGTGATACGGACCCATCCTTATTTTAAGCATTAGTATTTTATTTAATTGTAATTACTATTTAATTTCTATTTTTGTATTATGTTGCACGTAATTAGTGGTAGTAGTTGATAATAGTGGTCAAATTTAGTTGCAAAAGTAGTGGAAGTAATGGACTGAATTATTCAGCCAAATCCTCTATTTAATTGAATCATTTGTAATCATTTTAGGCAAGTAAAAATGAAGTATGTTTTAATTAGTCTAAATTTCTCATCTCTTTTCTTGGAGTCCTCCTAAACTCGAATTAGAAACATTAAATCGATACCAAGGTTGTATCAATGGTGCTTTCATCATTGAACTCGCCACAGCCTCACAAATCCACTCAAACACAATCATTCTCATCTCCATCATCAATCCCGCAAATGGAATGTATCATGGATGCATGCCTTTCCAAAATGCAACAACACATGAATGACTTTTCTTCCAAAATGTTGGAATTTTCGGAAGCAAGAAAAAAGTACAACGAAGAGATGTCTCGTCGTATTGACCGTATGTTATGCATATTGTCAAAGCTTGAAGCAAATTGGGTCGCACGTTCATCACCACGACCCACAAATCCTCCCAAACGAACCCTACCAAAACTTCGCAACGCTCAACCAAAGCACAAACCCAAAAGACGTGTTCATTCTCACTCGTGTAAGGCACATTTAAATTTTTATCACTGTCGTTCGGCTACTAATCGACATTGTGAGACATGGCCTTATCATTCATACACACCCGTTTTCATTCTACACCGCACTTGCCATATCCATTCTTTTCAATACTATCTATTGTTCCGCATGCCACACTCTGGCCCCTCCAACACACTTCTCTCACCGTTGTGGTATGGGTATTTCCAAGAGAATCACAAGGCATGGTTGCACAATTGGAAAAAAAGGAAAAAAGGAAAAATAAAAATAAATTTAGGCCTTGAGGACAAGGCCTTGTCTGAAGTGGGGGAGAGTGATACGGACCCATCCTTATTTTAAGCATTAGCATTTTATTTAATTGTAATTACTATTTAATTTCTATTTTTGTATTATGTTGCACGTAATTAGTGGTAGTAGTTGATATTAGTGGTCAAATTTAGTTGCAAAAGTAGTGGAAGTAATGGACTGAATTATTCAGCCAAATCCTCTATTTAATTGAATCATTTGTAATCATTTTAGGCAAGTAAAAATGAAGTATGTTTTAATTAGTCTAAATTTCTCATCTCTTTTCTTGGAGTCCTCCTAAACTCGAATTAGGAACATTAAATCGATACCAAGGTTGTATCAATGCGGGTGGTGACGTCGGTATTGCAGTGTTAGCCCGGAGCTAGATGAAACTAGCGCAAAGCCAGCCCGCGTGGGCGCCGGGGCTGCGGAGCGTGGTGGAATGTATGATCCTAATTGCAAGGTATGGGACTTGGATCCCACATTGATATTGTAAGATATTAGTGTGGGGTTTATATGGACTTGGGCTCTTCCACCTTAACAACTAGCTTTTGAGGTTGGGTTCTCCTAATTCCATATCAATTGGTATCAGAGCCAGCCACTACTCCCTCCCAGTTGCAATCGTGCGGCGCGGGTGGTGACGTCGGTATTGCAGTGTTAGCCCGGGGCTAGATGAAACTAGCGCAAAGCCAGCCCGCGTGGGCGCCGGGGCTGCGGAGCGTGGTGGAATGTTATGATCCTAATTGCAAGGTATGGGACTTGGATCCCACATTGATATTGTAAGATATTAGTGTGAGGTTTATATGGACTTGGGCTCTTCCACCTTAACAACTAGCTTTTGAGGTTGGGTTCTCCTAATTTCATATCAATTGATATCAGAGCCAGCCACGACTCCCTCCCAGTTGCAATCGTGCGGCGCGGGTGGTGACGTCGGTATTGCAGTGTTAGCCCGGGGCTAGATGAAACTAGCGCAAAGCCAGCCCGCGTGGGCGCCGGGGCTGCGGAGCGTGGTGGAATGTATGATCCTAATTGCAAGGTATGGGACTTGGATCCCACATTGATATTGTAAGATATTAGTGTGGGGTTTATATGGACTTGGGCTCTTCCACCTTAACAGCTAGCTTTTGAGGTTGGGTTCTCCTAATTCCATATCAGACGGTCTCGTCGACCGCTAAATCGCCGGCCGAAGCCGGATATTGGAAACCTTTTTTTTTTTTTTTTAAACTGTAGCGGCGGAGGTCAACCGTCGTTATCCCTTATCCGTCGTAATCGGGCGGTGAAACCTTATCGGGTGGCCTAAGTTCTTAATCGCCGGTGGAAGACGTCTGCCGGCGTTTCCTCTTCGATTTCCTGATTTGTGCAGTAGCGGAAGATGCCGCCACTGATATAAACGTAAGCCGCGATCTCTAAATCGTGGCTTCCCAGCCAAATTTCTTTATTCTTTGTGTATCTCTTTATTCAAGGAATCAAAGGATTCCTCAATATTTGGATCACTATTTTCCTTTTCTTTATTTATCAGATTCGTTTTCTTTAATTTGATTAGTTCCTTAACCGAAATATAGAGGATACAAGAATCTCTAAAATAATCAGAATCCGAACATCGAAATCGTTATCATAAAAAATTCCAACATATCATTGCCTTAAACTCTTTTGATCAAATAATTAATACAAAGCATGATCACATAAACATCTATTTCTCGATTTCAATTCAGCGGGGAAGAAGAATCATAACTTAAATCCCTAATCCATATACTTAACCATAAAACATATAATCTTAATTAATATCACAAAAACATGCGAATCAATTCAAGAAATCAGAATCAAAAAACTAACCACATATTCGTTCTCAAAATAATTTTCATACAAAACCATAATTATTAATTGAGAACGTAGCAACAATTAATCATTGAAACAAAAGTCATAAACTTCAATCCCAATGATTCAACATGAAGTAGCTCTGATACCACTTGTTGGGACCGAAATCGAAACCCAAGAGCGTTCATGTCAAATCATCAAGAATTAAACACATAAGTCAAATAACTGGATTGCGGAAGCGTACCTTACACCGTATGATTAATTGCTTGCGAAACGTCGTGTGGTTGATCTTCCAAATCAGCACGAACCTCTTGAGAGTTCCTTTAGTTCTCTCTTAATCTAACTATCGATGGGATGTAGTATAGAAAGTGACTCGTGTGATTTGGGGACCATGACCACCTTTATATATTAGGTCACCAAAACCCTGGTGCCCTAATTCCGTAACTTGGGCTTCGGCCCATCATCGTAAGCACAAGTTACAACAGTCTCTACCCATTAAAGGCACACACCCTATTAGATACATTAAACCCATAATTTAACCGAACTTTAGATCACTTTTATCGGGCTTACTATTAATGACATTTCGTATCACATAATTATTAACATATAAGCCCAACGTTGGATTAACGATCCAACATCATTGGGTAAAAGATCCAACAATGTTTTCCATAAAAATAAAAAAATCTCTTAAAATTATTTCACTCAAATTATTTTAATAAAAATAATCTGAGAATTTCAAACAGTGTCAACGTCTTTAACAAAGATCAGACTAAAAAAATCTTTCTTTCAACTGATTTGAAAACTCTAAAGATGAAAAAGGAAAAATAAACTGCAAAACAGTTTTTTTTTTCTTTGCAACAGCATGTTGCTGCAAATAAATTAATTAAATTTGCTTTAGCAAAATTTGTGCTGCGAATTTGCAATTTGCAGCATACATTATTGCTTGAAATTGCGATTTAACTGAATACGTATAGAATTAATTGCCTTGAGGACTTTGTACTTGGATCCAGTTCAAGGCTCAATTTTAATATAATGTACTGGGCTTTTTCTTTTTTGATGCATATGTAGCGGCCTTTGATTACAGTAACGATGCTAATGTTTGATATTTTATGTAAGGGATTACATATCAATTTATAAGCTCTTTCAATTCTACTAAAATTTTAAAACGTTTCTTTCTTTGTTGGACCGTCATTGGGTTGGATATCTTCAAAGAAAGTTGTTATAATTTCTTTCTCTATTACCGCGATTACTAGAGTTCCTTCCTTCCACAATTTCTCGCAATGGTGACTGATAGGTGAATCAGAGTTAGGCCTGTCAATGGGTAGAATAAAGAAGGAGATGGGAAAAACTAGAATTTTGGTTAATATTTCTGATAATGAGTTCAAACTTACATCCTTTAGTTAAATAGAAAAGACTGCAGAAAAGTAAATAACAACTTTAAGAGTAAAAAAATAACTTAATCCCTAAAGAAATTAAGTAGTACAAAGCTTAACTAATATTCTTCAATTGAAAAGCTAAATCTCTACAAATGGCAGCAAACTCCTGTTGAGCAAGATCAACGGCTAATCTTCTCATACCTCTTCCTTTTTCTCCTTTTTCTATTTCAAAACAGTTCTGAATGTGGTCCTTGTTCATTGCGGGTATTGGCTTGAATATGTGGCCGTTGATTTGCGGTGTGGCGCCATGATTGCTCCAAGTGTCCAATTTGAGTGTAATGCTCATCAAGCTATCACCAACGGTAACTCGTGGTTCCCTTAGATTGCTGATGTCAATCCAAAATCTCCTAATTCCCCCAATTTATTCGTAATTATAGGGTTATGGTTTATCCCCAAATTGATTGTAGATTTAGGGTTAAGGATTTCATCAATTGGGGCTTCCAATTGCATGTAATTTGCTTGACTCATGTTATTTAATTAAGTTGAGTGAATTGATTTTATCATTTCCCATCATTAACCTGACATTGTCCTCGGATAAGTAGATCCTTGTCCCCAATGATCAAATTCAGGGAATCGAGCTTCAACGAAGCTATAATCCTCCCAAGTAGCCCGCTCTTAAGTGGAACTATTCCACTAAACTAAAATTTGTGCTACTTTAACATTATTCCTCTTGATTAACCTCTTAGCCAAAACCTTCATAGGATAGACTTTAATGATGCTTTGATTATTAGTAATATGGAGATTAGGACTAGGTATATATTTGTCACTAATCTTTTTCTTGAATAAGGATACATGAAACACATTATGTATCAAACTCCTTAGAGGTAGCTGTAACTTATAAGCTACCTTCCCCATCTTCTTAATAGTGTAGGGTCCATAGTACTTGCAAGCTAGCTTCAAGTTCCTCCTATTGGCAAGAGAATTTTGCATGAATGGTTGTAACTTGAGATAGACTTTACCACCCACATTAAATTCCCTCTCAGTCCTCTTTATGTCATCATAAAGTTTCATCCTCCGATGTTCTTGTAGCAAGTTCTCGTGACAAATTATGTCAACTTAACTCTCTCTTGAAGCCATTCCTCTGCTAATGGATGTTGTTTCTCTAAATAGGGGCCAATAGACATATGAGCAGGCTGATAGCCATACAAGGCTTCAAAGGTTGTACATTTGAGGCTGGTATGAAAATTTGTGTTATACCAGTGTTCGGCCAAGCTTAACCATATGTTCCAAGCTTTAGGTAGTTGATGAATCATGCACCTCAAATAGTTCTCCACACATTAGTTCACCCTCTCAGCCCGACCATCTGATTAGTGGTGATAGCAGTGCTGAAATTGAGTTCAATACCACCTCCAAAAATTAATTGTAAGAATCTTGTTCCTGTCAGTTACTATATTGACAGGCAACCCATGCAACTTCAGTGGCGTATCCAGGATTCATATTTGGGGGGAGGGGGGGGGGGGGGGAGGGCTAATTTTTTTTGGGAAAGAACAATAGACAAGAAATAAAATGAAAATCATGAGGATAAAGACTCAAAAATTCTTTTACGAATCTCGTAACATCAAAAGGACTTTTTTTGCTAATTTTAACATCAAAAGGTTTATTTTGCTTATTTTTTAACATCAAAATAATTTTCTTGATAACTTTTTAACATCAAAGTTTTTTTTTTTGGCAAATTTTCTTATATCAAATGGAGTTTTTTTTTTTTTTTTTTGCTATTTCTTAACATTAAAAGCTGTTTTTTGCTAAATTTTTAACATCAAAAGAGATTTTATGCTAATTTTTTCACATCCACATATATATATATATATTCTAATTTCTTAACATCGGAAGGATTTTTCCCGCTAATAGTTAACATCAAAAGACGTTTTTGTACCAAATTTTTTTTTGTTAATATCTCAACATCAAGAGGACATTTTAGTCTATTAAAATAATATTTGAGGTCATTTTCTAATTAGACTTATTATCTAGGTAATTCTTGTAATATTTTCTCTATTTTAGATATATAGGTAAGAAAGAAAAAAAAAATAGGGGGGGGGTCTTATACGCCCTTGTGCTACTTATATATGTGATCCATGAACACCCTTGCAATACTCTAAGCAGTAAAATGGTGAGCCAATAATAGGAAATGGCCATATTTGGTAAACCTATCAACCGCCACTAAAATAACCTTCTTACCTTCTGATTTAGGAAATCCCTCAAGAAAATCCATATATATGTGTGTCCAACCCTGGTGAGGTATAGCTAGAGGATGTAAAAGACCAGGGTATTGAACATTTTCCCTTTTTTTCCATTTTACAAGTGTCACACTCATTAATAAACTTAATGACATCCTTCCTTAAGCCATGCCAGTAGAACAAGGATCTAGCCTTCTGATAAAAAAACCAAACATCCCAGAATGACCACCCACAGAAGAGTCATGCATGTGTCTAAGTAATTTATGTCTACCTCCAAAGCGTTACCTACAACACCATCCCTTTAAATCTTAGAATCTCATTGATATAAGTATAACCCCATGCACTACTAGGGTTAACATTCAATCCAGTAATATATCAGTAAAGTAGGAGTCATCTTAGTAATTGCCTTGTATCTCATGGGCCCATGTGGGCTGCACAGTAGTCATGGCATGTATCTCCCCTTCCTCAAACCCTCTTTTGGACAAGGCATCAGCTGCCTTGTTCTCCACACCTTTCTTGTATTGAACCTCATAATCCAAACCCAACAGGTTTGACACCCTTTTATGTTGTAAGGTGGTGGCGATTGTTTGTTCCAATAGGTGCCTAAGGCTTTGCTGGTCAGTTCTAATTATGAAATGATGACTTTGAATATAGTGTTTCCACCTAGTGAATGCCATAAGTATAGAATAGAACTCCTTCTCATAAATGGACATTGTCACGCACCGAAAAAATAACGTTTAAATTTATTTTATTTTAATTTACACTTTCGTCCTTCAACTTACACAAATTAGGATTTTGACACTAATTAGTTTAGAATTTGCAAATTTAATCCTAAACGTTTATGATTAGCTTATGATAGCCTTTACACAATTTATGTGTTCTTAAATTAGGTTCATAAACCCTAAATAATTATGATTATTTTGAAATTAGCTTAAAACATGTTAATTACATAGTTATCTCCTTAATTATATATATATATATATCTTTTATATAATAACTATAATTGCATAATAGTTAATCAATTACAAGTTGTGAATTATTTAAGATGAATATATGATCTAAATTTGATATTATAAGGTGTATAAAGTAAAATAAAATAAAAAAATAAGTTATAAGGAGACAACTATACAAGTTGCCAACTTGTTACTATAATTACACATGAACCTATCAGCATCTGTCAGCACTTTATTGGGCCTCCTTTATCATTATGGACCCAAGTTTGATCAATTAGCCCATAAGCTGCTCCCATCTTCTTAGCACGCCCTCTTGCTATTGACCCATTAAAAGTTTGGACTTTACCCATTCTTGTGATATTGTCTTCACTTGAAAAGTTGTTATCTTCCTCCTTTGATGTGAAAGTGTTCATATTTGCATTATTCTCCTCCTTTTGAAAATGATTTGTCCTCAAATTTGCATCACCTACATTGAAAGGACTTAAATCAGAAATATTAAAAGTAGTACTAATATTATACTCACTAGGAAGATCCAACTTGTAAGCATTGTCATTGGTACTCTTAATCACTTGAAAAGGTCCATCTCCTCTTGGTAAAAATTTGGATGTCTCTTTTCGGGAAACCTTTCTTCTTGCATGTGCAACCAAACCCAATCTCTCGGTTCAAATATCAACTTGTGTTTGCTTGCTTTGCATATTGTTGAGTTCTCTTTTCAATTATCAACCTTATCTTCGCATGTATTTTCTTAACAAAATCAGCTTTTTTCTTGCCATCTAAATTCACATACTCAGAAGTAGGCAATGGAGTTAAATCCAATGGTGTTAAAGGATTAAAACCATAAACAATCTCAAACGGTGAAAATTTAGAAGACCGTAATAATATGATCTAGGAGACCGTAATACATAAACCGTAAACTGCTGTCAAGAAATCCAATAGCAACTCCTATGTTGTAAGAATTATTTAGCATAGCAAACCTTTTTGTTTTCACAAAACCTTGGATCCCCACATTCCTCATGATGTTAGAAACCATACACCATAAAAGATTTGAATACCAACTTCATTTGGACATTCAATCAAAGGTAAAACCAAAACTGCGATGATTTTAAGTTTATTTGGCACAACATTTATATTCTTAGTTATAACTTATAAGTTAAATAACCATCATAATTCAGGTATTTATCACACACATGAATTTAACATGATATAGTAATTGTTATAATTAGATTATTATGATTTATAGTCATGAATAAGGTTTTTGTAATTTTATTTGTAGCATTTAAATGGCATATTTATCATGTTTAACAAACTACTTTCATAAGTCTTACAAGATTATTCTTGCCACGTGTCATGGGGCGGCTTTAATTAATCGATTAAAGGGGCACCGTGCGGCCGGTAACTCGTAATCGAGATACTTCCGCCTTCGCTTTCGTTGATCGTCGCACTCGCGTTCTTTACGAACGGTTTATTGAGGAACAACTAGAATACTCAATCCAACATCGTGGCAACCATTTATCTAACAACAATAAATAGGAATCGCCGGGTAGGTTACAAGAGTTTATATTGCTTGAATAACAGTTATCTAGTACAATGTTTGTTTCAACTTTCAACTCTCTTTTCCCTACATATGAAATACATAATTAAATAATCCTTTCAGCAACAAGGTAAGAAAACTGCTAACTGCTTGGGTGGGACCCGAGCTCCCATACTTCGACTAGAACTTTGCCTTAGTCTTATATAGGACTCGGTTCCCACCCAATTACATGCCGACTACTAAGCCCACGAAGGGTCCGACTACTTGCCCACAAAGGGACTTCCGAAGGGTCTTCGATCGGGTCTTCAAAATGTTGTCATGGCGCCAGTAAGGCGTCGCCCGCGCCTGCGGCTAAGCGCCAGTAGGACAGTCGCCCGCGCCTGCGGTTAGGCGCCAGTAGGGCGACTGCCGCGCCTGCGGCTGGGCGCCAGTAGGGCGACGGCCGCGCTCATGACACCACGTCATGACCTAACCATCAAATGAGATTATTCATCATAATAAACATTCTTTATCACATGTTTTGATAAACTTCCTATGTTTATATCTTTATATTTAAGTTATAACATAAATAAATGTATTTTAAATTTACTATGTAAAATAAAGTAATAATTGACTAAGTTATACCTTTTAAGGTGTTACTTCATATGATACTTACTTGATGTGTGGTTATTGAAATTGTCGGATCGTGGATTGACACAACAACTTTAAGAGTTAAGCCAGTGCTGCCTTAACTATTATTATGATCTTCTTGATTAGAGTAATATGCATCGGAAATAAAGAACGCAAGAAGATATAATTTTCATAAGTTTTCAATATTATTAAAAACTTCCTAGCCTTAGGAGAAATAACCAATGAAGGTTTTAACAGAACGTTCTTCACAACAATTCACTAAAACCGTGGAACTTGATTAATAAGTGAATAAAGGCAAAACTTAAATTTATCGGTTGCAGCACAGTTTTCGCACAGGCTCTCTGGTTTAAATGTTATCCTCAATGTTGTCCCAACATCGCATAACATTGATTCCAGAATACCTTGCACTTTCAATATCCCTTTTTTTGCCTTTCTTCACAAAACCAATACATGTTCCAATCAAGTCTTATATCTAGAAGGTTAGAATCAACAAGAAATAAATTAAAACTACTAAACTGCTCCCCCTCATTGCAAACTAACATATTCAAAATTAAAATAACAAAAACAAGTATTAGGGTCATCACTACATTAAAAGATGTTCAGACTCCAACACTCATCAATGTTGCCTCAACATTGAGACCAATGAGTTTCCTGCATAAAAGGTTAAACAGAAAAACAGTTCAAAATTTGCTTTCATAAGCAACAGCAGTCAGAGCAGTTCAAACAGTAGTCATACTTAGAGTTACAGACCATAGCTAGATAACAAGGACAGGTTCCTTGATCAAATCAAACCACATAGAGATAATGTACCAGCAACACAAATATAACAATAGTTTTAAGAAACAAAACAGAAAACTAGAAAAACAAACTTAAAAATTGGAACTACTCTTCCCATTTTTGTGAAAATGGAGTTTCTCCAAATTTTTCACCAAGCTCTCTAGCACTTTGAGATGTTCCTTCTTATCCTCAATCTCCCTCTGAGTGTCAGCAATGTACCCCCTGAACCAATTCAGCAGATGATCCACAAAAGTTGATGTTATGACCATGCAATCTTCCTCTTTGGACATAGGCACTGAAGTTCCAGTAAACTCCTGAGCCTTCTTCTTCTCTTTGCTTGGTCTTACCACTCCTTTTGGGTTTCAAGGAAGATCTCTCACTCTTGAACCAGAAAAGTAGCTTGGGAGAATTGTAAGTTCAGCTTCATTCTTCATCCAGCCCACAGTGGCACTTGTCTTCAATCCTTGCTTGATAAGGATTTTGCAGATGAGTGAGGGAAAAGGCAGCATGCCATTTTTCCTTCTAGCAACTTCAGACATTGACTTCAAAATCCTCTCCCCATATTTATAGCTAGCCCATTTAAGATTGTTGATTCCTTAGTCAGTACAGTAAAATTCTTACTTGGCAGCCAGTTGAAGCCTGCAATCTTATGCAAGACAGCACTAAGGGAAGTGAGTTTTGTAGTTGGCAGAGCAACTTTCCAGACTTTGACCAACCCTCCTGTCAAATCTTCAATCACATCATCGTAGTAGGGGTCCTCAGATTCTTCAGCAAGTGGGAGTCCACAGATCTTGTTGATGGTGTAGGGTTCAATATTGAAGACTCTCCCCCTCACCCATGCTTTTCCATATTTTGGAGATATGTAATCTCTTATCCACTTGAAGAGATTCAGGTAGATTTCCATAACAATCTCAGGAGCATAATCATTCAAATCCATCACAGATTGATGAATCCCTCTTGCTTCAAGCAATTCCATCACTTTGTGTTCGTTGAAGTTGGCCATCTCTACAGCTCTTTCAAGGTGAATTTCTCTTCTCTTGAAAGAATCCCACTTCTTCTCCAAATATTTGGTAAGATAATAGAGGGAAAAGTAGTCCTCCTAATCTTCAGGGTAAATCACATACAGTCCATCAGAGTATTCTTCTATCCCTGATGTTGCCTTAACATCAGCAGCAACATCATGCTCTTCATCATCAGTCTTCTCCTCTTCTTTCTCCTCCTCTTCCACTTCATCCTCAACATCCACAACCTCAATTTCCTCTTCTATAATTTGCTTCCCCTTCATCTTTTTCTCAGCAGCAGCAGAAGATTTTCGCTCTTCTTCAGCCTTTTTCTCAGCTTCAGCAGCCCTCTTCTTAGCTAACCTCTCAACTTGCCTTTTTTTAGCCTCAACACGATTTTTGGCAGTTTCAGACATCTTCCGACCACCAATAAGCTTCTCACCAGTACCCTTGCTCTTTTTCTTTTGATCCCTAACCCACTTCTTCACCAATTTATCCACAAATTCACCAACCTCCCCCTCAACAGATATATCAACATTAATCTCAGGGTTAGGTTCAGCCATACTTACTTCAATTTCAGGCTCATTGATGATTGGAGTGGTTGACTCAGCAGTTGGCTCAATATTCGACTGGTTTACATAGGAAATCGCCTTTCTTTTAGCAGCAACTTGAGCATCATCAGATTTTGCAGCATCACCTCGAGTGTGAGAGCGAGTGCGCGCAGCTGTAGGTTCACTGCTTAGAGAAACATCTGCAAGAGTATCCATAGAAGACTTGCTCTCCATTGTTAGTAAGAGAGATTTGCATAGAAAAATTGAGAGAATTTTGAGAATAGAGAGTAAAATTGTAGAAATTATAAACACAAATAAGGAAATTAGGGTTTTGATTCCTAATATAATCATGAGTAGTGGAGAGAGAGTGAATGTTAGTGGGTAGTTACTGATTCTTAACCAATTCAAATCATCCCATTATGTTTTCCCGCACACATGTGTCAATGTTTAAGTAACAGGTAACCAGAGCGGTTTTCAAAAAATCTGAAAACTTATAAGTTCATGTTTTCAATGTTGGCCTGCGACAGTGCACAATGTTGGGATAACATTCAATAACATTGAAACCAGAAGGTAGAGGTACAGGCTTCACCAAAGAAAATTCATGTGAGAGCTTGAGATACATCCAAAAATACATTTGAAACGTAACCAATATAGCAAGTAGTACCTCAGACATAATGTTCAGATCAAAATCATGAGTAAGCAATATTGATAACAAGAAACACACAGACATAAGCAGTTATGAATTCAAGAAAAAATTCACTTCCACATCGTAGAAAGTCACAGAAAAGTGTGTCACCTGCAGTATGTCACCCAAAGTGTATGCCTCAACACATGAATTATACTCCCCTTAAGCCTAAACCGACACAACTCAACAACAAGAAAGAAAACAATGCAGTTCTACATGAATGCAACAATGTAATGTCAAATAGCAGATGGTAAACACTTATGAAAAACTCCTCAAACCAGCACATTTCACATCTATTTAAAATCTTTATTATTTTCATAACTCATCTGAACCAAAAACTGAAAGTTTCTAAACACAAAGCTAATGTCACTACTGAATGAGGGCAGCCTGAACTCCACACATCCCAGTAAAAACATTAACAACAGCAAGTTAGGCAAGTACAAAGGCCTTGAATGTTGGCAATTCATTTATCAAGCACCCCAACACCCCAATTCCTTATGCATACTTGTTTACCAACCTACATTTAAGAGAATTCACCAAGTGATCAATGCTACTAAATGTAAGAAGTATAAACCTTAAACACCCCAGTAGAAAGGATCACCCTCATGTGTTCCTTGGCCAAACAAACAGAAACATGTAAATAAGCACAACTGAGTAACACTGAAGCTGTCAACATCATGTACCCCAGCTTCTCCACATGTCCTATACACCTTTCATATGAATAAGACACAACTGAATACACATCAAAGTAGTGAACTTTGTGTACCCCAGCTTTTCCATATGTTAGGCTATCACAACCTCAGACAAACAGAAGAGGTTTATTACTTTTTCAAAACAAAGATGTGAAACTGATAACTAGAAAGAGTTGTTAATCAAAGAGTTCAACCACACAAACCAAATATGACAAAACAAGGATTAAATGAGACTCACAAGGAAATAAATTCAACAAAGAAAAACAACAGAATACCTACTACACCACAACCAATATACCAATGCTAGACAGTGGTGTTATGCCAACACTGGTTCCCTCAACATTCTCACATATTGCACATGCCAAGAGATTTCCTCAAGCTGAAGAATCTCTCACTATCTAAAGGTTTTGTAAACATATCGGCAAGCTGATTAGTTGTCTCAATATGTTCAATGTTGATCACTTTGTCCTCTACCATATCTCTCAAGAAATGATGTTGTTAACCGTATAAAATAAAATACGAGATTAAAGAGAATATTAGTCCTAAGTCAAAAGGATTAATAAATGGACAATACTATTGTCACGAGTACTTCCGATGAGTTGTACCCACTCCCAACGAGGAGGCCCCTCGGATGTGACCAATACCGCTCGGTTATTAACCCAAAGTGGTAGGAGTGGCCATCCGACGAGGGTACCCAGCGTCCCCCGGAAAGTCACGATGAGTCAAAACTAGATATCAGGGTGGCATCGGATAAAAAGCAAACCCGGATGGATCCACCTGATTCAGATATCCATCACGACACCGAGCAGGGCCTCAATGGACTCTCGAGTCCCAGAACCTTGACAAAAACACTTCCTTGCTATGCACTCCCAACACAAATGCTCTCGAAACACTACCCTAGTCGACCAACCCAGAGGACGGAACTTCACAATAACGTAAGAACTACAGAACAACACTTTCCGGGCACTCGGAGAAAGAAAACACCTACCCACGATAGCTAAAAACCCCTCGGAGATCAACCCATGAACAAACACCCCCTCGGAGAATATCCTGAACCACTCACTCCAGAATACACACCTATCGGAGAAACACTGTCACTAAGAGAAGACCCAAACTTTGCCCTCGAGTCGCCGTTAGAAGCAATGATCCCTCGGAAGCAAAGAAGGCAGTCTACCCCTCATCATAAAGGAGACCAAAGCCCTCGGAAGAAGATAAAATGATACAGTCAGCACTTAAGATAGACGTTATCTTATTGGTTAAATGAACATTGTAACACGTGTAAAGCACCACCACATGCATAACGACACCTGTAAACCCATGCATAGCGACACCTGTCCCTAAAAACTCTATATAAACAGAGGAAGAAGTGAAAGAAAGAGAGGTGGGACAATAGGGGAAAACACACGTATAGACTCGGAAATACGCATATCGACTCGGAAAACGAGTGGATCATAGTGAATAAAAGGAAGGAATGTTCTTGTCATTTTTTCTCTCTTTTTAAATAGCGCTTAGTTTTTGAACCACGGGAAAAGGCGTTCCAACCCAAATAAATAATTCAGTTAATTAGGTCGTAATTCCAAACCTATTAACAAAATGGCGCCGTCTGTGGGAACACCATAAGATTTGTCTTCGAGAGCGTTCAAGAACGATGCCTATCATGGAGAACCTATTCCACAGCGAGAGTCGTCCTCGCCAGTCTCAACATTCGGAAGAAACTATGTCCAATCGCCAATGCGAAGAAAGGGACTTTATCAACGTCCCTCGTTCCGTCTTTGAAAGACTTATAGAGACTAGGGCCCGAAGGACCCCACCCGGATACGTGGACCCTCACGATTTATCCCCTCGATCCTCTCGCCATCAAAATCCCTGGACTGAGGAAGATCGGGTTCAATCTAGGTAGAGCCCCGCCTCCGATCTCTGGCGCCACGAACCCCCGCAGAATGGCCAAGCGCACTACGACTATCGGGAAATGCGCCGAACTGGCCAACAAGAGAGAAGAAGGGTGCTTCCGGACCTTCCCGCACCATTCCCCTCTTCAGGTGAGGATCATATCATATGGGGAATTCTTGATGGTCTTAGGAAAGAGGTGAGTGATATTAAAAAAACAATGGGACCCAAAGAAGAACTTACCTTTAAAACATCCCCTTTTATCCCCGAGATAGCCTTAGCCTCTATCCCTGCGGGGATGCGGCCTGTAAATGGTCCTCTGTATACTGGGGATACAGATGGAAAGGATCTGCAGGATCATATACACCAATACTTAGTCCGGATGGATCTCAATTCCGCCCTGGACCACGTACTCTGTCGCATGTTCCCTGTAACCCTTGGAGGACGGGCACAGTCGTGGTTTACCCATCTTGCACCTGGTTCCATCGATAGCTTTGATCGACTAGCCCACCTATTCGTGAGGCATTTTGCTTGCAACCGGCAGTACCCTAAATCCGCCACGCACCTCTTCACCATTAAACAGAAGAAGAATGAACCTCTACGAGAGTACATAAAGCGCTTTACAGATGCGGCGCTGGATGTCCTGAACGTTAGTACCACCATTTTGGCGGATATACTCACGCAAGGGCTCCGGGCGGGCGAATTCTTCCGCTACCTTACGGGAAATCATATCGCGGATATGAACGAGCTGATGCAGCAAGCGGAGACTTATATCCTAATGAAGGAGGCTGAAGGCACGAAGAGACGCCTGAAGAACAATGACAATGAACATCACGAACCCACCGAACGGGAGGTAAAGGCCAAGGAAAGAAACCGAGAATGGAAACCACCCCAACGTAAAAACGAGAGTGGCCCGGTCAAGAAATTCCTCAAGCCGGTACCCTTGCCCCCAATGACCATTGCCCCCGTAGAAGTACTCAATGTAATGCGAGGCAGCACCGAGTTGCGATGGCCAAGGGAAGTCCGGTTCCCCGACAGAGACAAGAATACGGGTAAGTATTGTAAATACCACAAAACCTATGGGCATACCACCGAGGAGTGTATCACCCTGCAAAGGGAGGTGCTCCGCCTCTTAGAGGCCGGATACCTGAAGAACTATCTCAAGGTAAACAACCTCGAGAACCCCCCCATCGTTATACCTACAAGAGACCCCGAAAGGAAGAGGAAGAAAAAGATCGGGTGAATCCCCATCGGAAGCCACGAGAGAGAACTGCGGGGGGCCAGACCCCACCCCTCCCCCGGAAACGTATGAAAATAACACGCCTTCGGAGCGTACCATTAGTATGATAGAAGGAGGAGATCTCTCCCTGACATCGCGAGGTAAAAAGAAGCAATATTTGAAAGAGGCTAGGAGGGCAGAACACGGATTATTCGTGGGGTCTATTCAAGGTGCAAAGCTTCCTAGCATCACTTTCGGACCCGCAGATTTAAAAGGAGTGATTTATTCCCACGAGGATCCCCTAGTAATAGAAGTCGTGATATATGAGATTGACATCCAAAGAATATTGGTTGATACCGGTAGTTCCGTAGATGTCTTATTTCTTCCCACTTATCTAGCCATGGGATTAAGGAAAGAACGATTAGAAGTAGCCGAAGTTCCGTTAATAGGTTTCTCGGGAGAAACCTCCAACACACTCGGAATCGTGACGCTCCCAATGTCATGGGGAGAGGGAGCTCTTCGAAGAACAGAGCCTACAAAATTCTGGGTGGTAGAGGCTTCGTCAAGAACGTACAACGCAATATGCGGGCGGCCCTCCATTCGGGCCTTCGAAGCAATCCCTTCAACCCTCCATCTCAAGGTAAAATTCCCAACCTTGTCAGGTATTGGAGAGGTCCGAGGAAGCCAGGCAAGGGCTCAGGAGTGCCGCATGAATGCTCTCCCTCCTGAAGAGGATGAACCCACCCTCGGAAGCAACAAAAAGCGAAAAGCAGAGGAGGTACGAGTACAACCCGTAGAAGAGCTAAAAATGGTGGAACTGGTAGAAGGGAGCCGGAGAAAGCGGTCAAGGTAGGCACCAAAATGGAGCCTGAAATTGAAATCCAACTGGTTCGCATCCTGAAAGAATTCCACCACATCTTTGCATGGGAAGGTGGACCGCCAGGACAAATCAGTAATAAGGTATGTCAGCATTTCCTTAACGTAAAGCCCGGGGCCAAACGAGTTCAACAGAAAAAGAGGAAAATGGGCCCGAAACGCAGTAAAATCATTCGGTCAGAAATTCAGCGACTTCTCAGCCTGCGGCAAATCAGAGAAGTCATATACCCTGAGTGGCTAGCCAACGTAGTCCTAGTCCCGAAGCATGGAGGTAAGTGGCGAATGTGCGTGGATTTCACGAACCTTAACGAAGCATGCCCCAAGGACTGCTACCCCCTCCCAAGTATTGACCAACTGGTAGACTCAACAGCGGGTTGTGCCCTCTTGTCTACCCTGGATGGGAACCAAGGATATAACCAAATTCCGATGGTCGTCATGGACCAGGACAAAACTAGTTTTATCACCGTTGCGGGTACCTTTTGCTATCTAGTGATGTCGTTCGGACTCAAGAATGGAGGGGCCACCTACCAGAGATTGGTAAGCTTGATGTTTGCAGAACTTATCAGAAACACGGTGGAAGTCTACGTAGATGATACGGTCGTTAAAAGTCGCTCCGCCAGAAACCACCCCGAGGACCTACGAAAGACATTAGCCATCATGAACCACTTCGGGATGAAGGTTAACCCTAAAAAATACTCATTCGGTATCTGAGGAGGCAAGTTCCTAGGATATATGGTTACAGAGAAAGGGATAGAAGTCAATCCCGAGAAGGCCGAAGCCATCCTGGGGTTACCTACCCCTAAGACAATTAAAGATGTGCAGAAGCTTACGGGTCGGATGGCCTCTCTGAGCCGATTCGTCTCCAAGTCGGCCGAGAAAGGACTTCCCTTCTTCAAGGTGTTGCGTAACATCAAAGAGTTCCAATGGACCCCGCAGTGCGAAGAAGCTCTCCAAGAGTTAAAGGAGTATATGGTAAAACCACCGTTACTGGTGAAGCCTGCTCCACAAGAAGAGCTCTTTGTGTACTTATAGGTTGGAGATGAGGCTGTAAGCGCGGAACTAGTCAAGGATCAAGACAAGGAACGCCACCCCGTATATTATGTGAGTAAAACTCTCCTCGGGGCCGAAACCAGGTATACCCAAACCGAAAAACTTGTCTTGACTTTAGTTACTACCGCCCGGAAGCTCCGCCCATATTTCCTCTCCCACCCCATAACTGTGCTAACTAAGCACCCGCTGAGAGCCATTCTCAACAAGACGGAGACCTCGGGAAGGTTGATAAAATGGGTCGTAGAACTCACCGAGTATGACATCTCCTATGCCCCAAGGCCCTCCGTCAAAGCATAAATCTTAGCAGATTTTGTAACCGAATTGACGGGCATCGGAGCCCAAGAAAAAATACCTCTATGGCACATCTATGTGGACGGCTCCTCGGTGAGCACACATGGGGGGGCTGGGATAGTTTTGGCAAACCAAGAAGTAGAAGGAGAGATACTCCACTTCGCTGTCAGAATCGACTACCCCTTATCAAACAACGAGGCCTAGTATGAGTCCTTACTCATAGGAATGAGATTGGCCCAAGAAGGCGGCATGAGAAAAATACTTATCCACAGTGACTCGCAATTAATTGTGCAACAAATCAATGGCTTGAACGAAGCCAAGGAAGAAAGGATGCAAGTATATCTCCGAGCGGTTCACCGCAGGCGGGAGTGGTTCGACTAGTGCGGAATAGCTCAAATCCCGCGAAATGAGAACCAAGAAGCGGACGCCTTGTCCAAAATGGCCACCCAAGCGGTCGCCGTCCGCACCCGGAAAATCACCCTACTCCAAGTTACTGAATCTGAGAAAACCGAGGGCCATGAAGTGAGTGCCACTATCGACCCCCCGTCTAGTTGGACGACCCCAATCAAAGCCTACCTGCAGGACCCAAAAGGGTATTCCGCGAATAAAACGGTGCAACGGTTTATGTCTAGAAGCACTATCAGGTATTTCCTTAAAGACGTGATATTATTCCGCAGGACATACTCATGCCCTCATACCCGATGCTTAAACGAGGAAGAAGCTCAACTGGCTATGGCGGAAACCCATGGGGGGACATGCGGCAACCATACGGGCGGTGAAAGTATGGCTGGACGCCTGATTCGCCAAGGCTATTATTGGCCCACGATGGCCAAAGATTGCAAAAGCCATGCTGAGATGTGCAAATCGTGTTAAGCTTACGCCCCCCGGATTCATCAGCCCGCTGCCCCTTGGGAACCACACCTGACCCCCTGCCCGTTCTCTAAATGGGGCATAGACATAGTGGGACCTCTTATACCCGATGACGGGCAAAAGAAGTTTCTCCTCGTAGCAGTGGATTACTTCACCAAGTGGGTAGAAGCGGAGCCCCTGGCCCGTATAACCGCGGGCGCGGTTATCAACTTCCTCTGGAGGAGTATCCTGTGCCGTTTCGGTGTCCCTCGGAACCTGGTAAGTGATAATGGTCTACAATTTACGGATCAAGGATTAGAAAAGTGGTGCGACCATTGGGAAATTAAACACCGCTTTGCTTCGGTGGGGTACCCTCAAGCCAACGGTCAAGTAGAGAGGACTAACCGAACCCTCTTGAAGAATATGAAGGCCCGACACGACTGGCACAAAGCTAGGTGGGTGGAGGAAATACCTGACATACTATGGGCCTACCGGACCACGCAAAGCATGGCCACGGGCGAAACCCCCTTCAGCTTGGCCTATGGCTACGAAGCTGTTGTACCTACGGAAGTCTCTATAGAGAGCTGGTGAGTTAGGGAATACGAGGAAGTGGCTAACAGTTCTAACTTGGCCCTCGCCCTCGACCTCCTCGAAGAAAAAAGAATGCGGGCCGCGGTCCGAAATGAAGAATACAAGGGCCGGATGTCCCGGTACTACAACTCAAAGGTGAAACCCAGGACTTTTCAAGTCGGGGACCTAGTGTTGAAACGGGTCGGAGCCTCCAAAAACATAGGCAAACTCGAGCTGCGATGGGAGGGACCGTACAAAATAGCGGGGATCGTCGGGCCTGCGACATATCTCTTCGCCAATTCCGAGGACGTTATCCTTAGCAATACTTGGAATGCGTTTAACCTTAGGAAATACTATGCATAATGTAACAAAACAGCTTTGTACATAAATAAAGTTGTTTATAGATGGTGCTTGTACAATACAAGGGAGATAAGGTTGCCCGACAAAATAATGACTCCCTATCTACGAGTCATACTAGCAACCTAACCCGAGGGACCATCAAGCGTAAAACGCGAGACCCCACACTAAAAGTATGTCGGACCGTATCCTATACAAGGGCCCTTACACCAACCAAACACTTACACAAACTAAGCATCCTCTATTGGACGCTTTCCCTCCTTAATTAGGCGGCGGCGGTCCTCCGCGGACATGTGATTCGGATCTCCGGTAGACGCGATCGGCCCCTGCGGAGAAGGAGCCTCTGGGAACACCTGATGAATATCCAACTGAGGAATCACCATATCCGAAGGGAATCCCGGCAAAGCCTCCGTTGTATCCCGGCACAAGTAATATCCCATGCGGACTAGATCACGCATCTCCTGCACAAGGGATTCGCGGAGGACAGAAGGCCCCACAACGCCCAAAACCGCTTGAACCCGGGCCAACACTAACGCAACTTCATGGGCTCGAGTTAACTCCAGCACCCGTAAGTTCGCTGCATCTCTTTCCCCGGTAACCCGCAACAATTGTTCGTCGACAGAACGAACTTGCTCCCGGAGATCACCCAACCTATCCTCCAGACTTGCTACCCGAGCTTTTTCCATCGCCAAAAGACGCTCCAAGTCCCAGGATTTGTTCTGCTCTAACTGCAAGAGGATGGCATGAGCTTCACCGGAATTCTCCCGATCAGTCCGCAGCTGATCTACCTCTTCTCGAGCCTCCAGCAAACCCTGCTCTAGTTCATCCCTACGGCGATACACCAACTTCGTATCCGAGGATGATTCGCCCCGAGATCCGATGGCGTTCAACACCATGTAGATCTGTGGACAAATAATTGCATAATTGCAGAAAACCCATAAAGGTTAGTATCACATAAAATAAGAATATACTATTACCTCACATAAATCTTTGCAGGCTAAGTCCTGAAGGCCCGATAAGGGTAGCGACTTCATATGCTCGCAATCGGTAGCGTTCAAAAGACCGCTCAGATAGTTGCGGCAAAAGCTAACTGTCTCCAAAACAGAGGGGGACAAGACACCGCTTTCGAGTGGCTCCGGCCCGATAGCAGGGGGATTTCCTTCGAAGGGCGTCCCCGGGACGCGGTCGAAACCCTCTCCAGGCGGCGTAGAGGCTCCCACAATTGGAGACAAAGAACCCTCATCAACAGCGTGCACAATCCTCGTATCCCCCCAAAAGGAAGAATACGATATCAACGGAGGCAATGGAATATCCGCCCGCGCAAGCGCAGCTATCGGATCATACTCAAGAGCCACATAACTCACTGGGAGAGCTGCCACGGGCGAATCCCCTGCCCCCGAGGGGCCAGCCACTCCACCTAGACTAAAACTCTCGGATGATTCATCGTCCGAAGTATTATACCCACTATTCATTGTTTTTCCTAGGAAAGCTTCATTGAAAGGCTCAATGGCAAAAGCCCCCATCTCCGCCCCTATCAAAGCAAGAAAATAACGTGACAATGGGGACATTAAAGTACCACACGAAAAGGTTGTAAAAGAAAAGAAACTAACGAAAAAAGAAATTTCTATAGAGAGGCTGTTGTGGAAGATTGAAGAGTTCCACCCCCTGTTGCAAGCCGGCCATGATCAATGTCTCCGGGAACTCCAACAGACTACTGATGTCGTACATCCCCGAAAACAACCCGCTATCGGACAGGATGTCCTACTCTCTCCTCAAAATCGATTCGACAGGGGTAATATAACCCAGCCCCCATTGAAGCGGTACTCCCCATGACCCAGCCGATAAGCCCCTCGGACGGACAAAGAAGAACCCCCTTTTCCAATCCGTTTTATTATTACGGAAGTGGGACACATCTAGAAAGGCATTCCTCTTGTCCCGATGGGCCAGGCTAAAGAAAGGGAGACCACCCGAGCAGGGGCGAAGGTTGAATATAGCCCCCACCCGAGAAGGAGACAGTGGCAACTTTACTAACTCGGAACACAAAATATATCCCACCAGATAACGATAAGAATTCGGAGTCAGCTGACTTGGGCATATTTGCCAATAGTGAAACAAAGTCTGGAGAAAATGGTGAAAAAACACCCGCAACCTGCACCGCATTTGCTCCCAGAATACGGTGAGATAGCCCGATGGAGGATCATAAGCCCTCTGCTCGGGGTGCGGTATTACTATGTCATATTCATCAATATCCAGGTTATATTGAGCAAAAAGCGCCATAACGGAGGCACCATGCTCACTTCCAACGGCAGTACCGACACGCCCTGGCCCCATCATCCGCTCGGGCTCCAGCACGAGCCTGGTAAACACCGACGACTCGTCTACCAACGGATAAGAATCACGACTCGTGAACACCTGGCGTATATGGTTAATACGGGAGAGAGCATCCTCCGGAGACATAGACACGGTCCTCACAGAATTGCCTCTCCCCCCACGAACCCTGCCCTCATTATGCCTGCTCCCTTGAACCGAGTTCTCCAAGGCCGCGTGGCGCACTCCTAACAATAAGGAAGGATTCCAAGCAGAATTCCGAGGAGAATGACGGGACGAAGAAGGATCATCCTGCTTGAAAAACGGGGGCATCATCTTGACAAGGTAAGTAATTTACTTGCTTTACTTAATTTCAAAAGGGAACTCCGCTCTTCCGAAATATGTGACAAGCCTTAAACGATAAAAACTTTATGTAATTTTGAAAGAATTACTGAACAACTACTTATACGATCTTTAAAAAAAAGAGTAAAAATCTTGAGCTGTCTAAACTAGTTAATGGGATACACGTGTCCAATAATTTTCTTACTTAAGAAAAAGGGCAACATGCCAAGCGACACCTCACCCTTAATTTTTAACCTAGTCAGCAAGCCTTTCCTATTATTTTAAAATACTAAAAATAATAAATCAGGTGATTATACTTGCTCAGGATAGACAAATGCTCGAAAAAAGAGTTTGTTCATTAAGGAAAAATCCGAGAAGCCCTCGGAAAAAACTTACAAGACAGAATATTAAAAATGCGTAAAATAAGAAGTACATAATAAAAACATAAAGAAATCCTATTCTACGCTCCCGTACTCGGAGGGAACGGGGGTGGAGTGGTGAAAAACTCCTCGGGAACTCCCGCAGAGGGACTCGGGGGCGGAACCCGACCAAAACTACTAGCACCAGGAGCGCAGGTGATCGAAGGGGGGATAGGAGAAGCCCTTGGCGTCACCACATTATCGAACATCTCTATAATGTTCTGAACCTCCTCGGGGGATGGCCTAGCAAGTTTTAACATCAAATATGCGGCTGAAATTCACCCCCGAAGGCACCACTTCTCGGGCCAAGGTGGCACACTCCAAATATCCCCATAGCATATGCCCAAGGGTATCCCGAGCGGACAGGGAAGTAAACCGGCGCTCCGCCTCTGCTATCGCACAACTAACAACCTCATCAATCCGGGGTTGCACATCCTTCAGCGGCATTACATCAACTAATCTCAGCTCCACTAGCTCATGTAGCCGCGATTGGAGCCTCATCTCCCTCTCCAAGCCCTCGGATTTCTCCTTCTCCAGAGCCTCTATCCGAGCACGGAGGACTTCCTCGGACTCTGCCTTCTCCTTCTCCAAGCGAGAAAATTGCGCTCGAACAGCCCTCTAGGAGGCCTCCATCTGATCATAGGCCGATTGCACCTTCTGCAAGACAAGACGCATCACCTCATTTGCCTCCTGATCCTCTTTCCATTTGAAGTAGTTGGCCTCCAACTTGGTACGAAGGACTGCAGTCAGCGACTCGGCCTCGTGGAGTTGGGCTTGCAGAAAAGCCACTTGCCCCCGAAGAGTACCCACCTCCGCCACCTCCCTTAAATGACGCTGTTCCACGGAAGTAATAACCTCCCGAGTCTTCTTAGACTGCAGGGCAGAGAGAAGAATATAAATAAGGATTTAAGGAAACCATAGCAAAAGAAGATTAAGAGGCAGTAGATACTTACGATAGCCTCCATCCAAACGGTGCTAGCCCACAGAAACTGGTTTCCCTCCGCAAGCGCGGAAAGAGCGGACCCAAAGAAGTGAAGGATCTCGTGATAAGCTTCCCCCACGGTAGGAGGCTCTTTCCCGGGTGTCTGAGAAAAATCTCCCTCGAAAGCAGACCTCCGCAGTATAGCCCCCTTCGAAAGATCAGTAGTCGGAGGAGGGACAGTCGCAGTAGAAGTTACAGTTACTGCCTCCATCATCACCACTTCGGGAACCTCCATGGTGGTCGATGAACCCTCTCCCCTGAGCAGGGTGCCCAGCACTTCTTTCTTCACCTCCAAGTCCCTCGACGAGTCAGTAAAACCCTTGGAAAATGCCTCGGGACACTCTGACAGCTCCCCCGGGTCCGATTGGAATAGTTGGGCAAATAGATCAGAACCCGGGAACATAGGGGCCTTTCCCTTATTGACTGACGCTACCAAAACAATGGATATATTTAAGTAATCATACTAAAAAGATTCGAGATCTAAAACAAGGAGTAGAAAAAAGAAGAAAACTTACGAGGAGGAGATGGAGAAGGGTCCCGAGAAAAGATATGCACAACCTCTGGCTCGGGAGGTACATGCCTTGTTTCTCCCACTCTTGGAGACAGAGCCCCCTTAGAGCTCCTCGAAGAACTGCCAGCAGTTGAATCGAAAGTTGACCTCCAGGCCAAAGCGAACGTGGGATCCACTTGTCGCAGTGGAACAGCCTCCAGACATACCCCCTCAGCATCCACAAAGAGACACGGGGTGTCCCCGTGAACTTCCTCAGCTTTCGGATCCACCACTGCCTTCGTAGAAAACCGTACTTCTCCGTCCACGTGGTCTCCCCCTTCGGAAGCTTCACTATGCCCACTCAGAACTGCCTCTTTAGAACCCGACACTAGATAGTATCTCGTTATAACCTCCTCTGCACCACACAAAAGCAAGTTAGGGCGGGCAGCAGAAGAATACAAAAAACTACTCGGAGGAATATCGCAACTAATGGTTGATCATTAATGTTAAAAAGATAAGCACGAAAGAAAAAGCATGAGAATAAGAAAGGAAAAACTTACTAAAAGCTGGAAGGTACAAAGACGAGACAGAGAGCGGCTTCTTCACCTTATCATCAGTGAACACTACATGGTGAAGCCCGGCCCAATCAAATAGGTGCAGAAAATCCTCTAACTCCATTAACATTTGCTGAGCAACCACCGGGGAGAGCACCGTATTTTCATCCATAGTGTGAGTTGGAGTAGCACCCTCCCCACACTTGAAGGGCACGTCCCACCTCCCTCGGACAGGCTTCACGTAGAAGAACTTGTCCTTCCAAACACTGTGTGAGGTAATCGTTGCACCCAGAGTCCTCTTCGTGGAATTCCCAGAGTTGTCCCGATGGCGGACATGGTAAAAGGGGTACCCCCCGGGCGACACCCCCATGTCAAAAATCGAAAGAAAGTGGTCCACCCCGCACTCGTACCCCTTGACGTGGAACCAGAACACATAGATACAAAGAGCAGCATATCCGTTGGGCACCAATTGACTTAGACATATGCCGCAAGTCTTGAAAACTTCACAGAAAAAGGGTGGCATAAACGAGCGCCACTCGTAATTCACCTGTGCAAAATACATCGTGAGCATACCCGCGGGAGGATAACAAGCACTCTGATCCTCGGTTCGAATGTGAACAGTTACATTCTTCATAGCGGTCCCCGTGGCCTAGAACAGATCCATGACCTGCTCGTAGGTGACAACAGACCGAACCCCTTCAATTTTGGAGAAATCATAAACAGGGGGCTTCTTCGATTTTGAAACCCTAGCTTTCTTAGCCGAGGCGGCACCGCTCCCTTCAGCGGCGAAAGATTTTCTCCTACGGGTGGCAGCAGCAGGCCCCGCAAGGGGAGCAGTGACAACCGAAGCGGTGGGAACATCAATGGCGGAAGTGTTGACAGAAGAAGCCATTTTCTTTTTTGAGCAAGAAAAAGAGTTGGCAAGTCAGTAAAGAAAGAAAGCAAGAAGAAAAGGTTTTGGGATATAAAAGAAGGGTGAAGTGAGGAAGATGGTACGGACGAGCCTAATTATGGGCAACATTACCGTTGCTTCTCGGGGGCAAAAAGGTAATTTTCTTGCGGTGTTATGAATATATGCTTATCTGCACATAATATCCCCGGAAATCCTAAAAAGGGAGAAACTCTCCTCCTCTCGCAAGAATTGCCAAAGAATAAAAAATAATAATAATAAATGAAAGAGAGTTAGAAAAATCCCCTTGCCTCACAGAGGCCACAGAATAAAATTTCCCTCGTCTCTACGAGAGCGATCGAAATTTGGGGGGGCTAGTGTTAACCGTATAAAATAAAATACGAGATTAAAGAGAATATTAGTCCTAAGTCAAAAGGATTAATAAATGGACAATACTATTGTCACGAGTACTTCCGATGAGTTGTACCCACTCCCAACGAGGAGGCCCCTCGGATGTGACCAATACCGCGCGGTTATTAACCCAAAGCGGTAGGAGTGGCCATCCGACGAGGGCACCCAGCGTCCCCCGGATAGTCACGATGAGTCAAAACTAGATATTAGGGTGGCATCGGATAAAAAGCAAACCCGGATGGATCCACCTGATTCAGATATCCATCACGACACCGAGCAGGGCCCCAATGGACTCCCGAGTCCCAGAACCTTGACAAAAACACTTCCTTGCTATGCATTCCCAACACAAATGCTCTCGAAACACTACCCTAGTCGACCAACCCAGAGGACGGAACTTCACAATAACGTAAGAACTACAGAACAACACTTTTCGGGCACTCGGAGAAAGAAAACACCTACCCACGATAGCTAAAAACCCCTCGGAGATCAACCCATGAACAAACACCCCCTCGGAGAATATCCTGAACCACTCACTCCAGAATACACACCTATCGGAGAAACACTGTCACTAAGAGAAGACCCAAACTTTGCCCTCGAGTCACCGTTAGAAGCAATGATCCCTCGGAAGCAAAGAAGGCAGTCTACCCCTCATCATAAAGGAGACCAAAGCCCTCGGAAGAAGATAAAATGATACAGTCAGCACTTAAGATAGACGGTATCTTATTGGTTAAATGAACATTGTAACACGTGTAAAGCACCACCACATGCATAACGACACCTGTAAACCCATGCATAGCGACACCTGTCCCTAAAAACTCTATATAAATAGAGGAAGAAGTGAAAGAAAGAGAGGTGGGACAATAGGGAAAAACACACGTATAGACTCGGAAATACGCATATCGACTCGGAAAAAGAGTGGATCATAGTGAATAAAAGGAAGGAATGTTCTTGTCATTTTTTCTCTCTTTTTAAATAGCGCTTAGTTTTTGAACCACGGGCAAAGGCGTTCCAACCCAAATAAATAATTCAGTTAATTAGGTCGTAATTCCAAACCTGTTAACAGATGCCTTATGTCTTTATACTTAGTTCTAGAATGTTGGACAGGATTCCTAGAGACACTTATGGCACTTAGATTATCACAGAACATGAGAAATGTATCACTATGTAACCCATAATCTGAGAGCATGTGTTTGAGCCATACAAGTTGGGTAACACAGCTGCCAGTAGCTACATATTCTGATTCAGTTGTTAATAATGAAACGCAGTTCTGTTTCTTACTATACCAAGAGACCAAATTATTCCCCAAATAAAAACATCACATGCCCAGTCAGAGTCACTGAAACCAACCAAGTTAGTGTTAGTGTCATAAAAATACCAAATGTCTAAAGGTGAAGTTCCAGAGATATATCTAAAAATCCTCTTCACAGCAATCAAGTGAGATTGCCTTGGCTCAACTTGGTACCTATCACAAACACATACTAAAAACATGATATCAGGTCTAGAGGCTGAGAGATATAGCAAACTACCAATCATGGATATGTACAATGTTGGGTCAACATTGCTGCCAGTGCCATCTTTTGTTATCTTCACTGAAGAGGACATAGGAGTTTTGCACGGCTTGGACTCTTGTAGCTCAAATCTCTTCACTAGATTCCTTGCATACTTCTCATGGTTCAGGAATATACCATTCTCCAACTGTTTTACTTGTAGTCCCAGAAAGTAGTTAAGCTCACCAATCATGCTCATCTCAAATGTTCATATCATAGACTCAACAAACCTTTCAGTAATTTGTCCAATTACTTGAGTGACTGGATGATCTCTTTGTATCCTAGTAGGAGGATCTCTTCTGGATTGAGGAACTATTTCATTTTCAGAATCTGACAGTACAAATGTTGGCCTAACATTGGGGGTTTCTGGTGTTAATTCAACATTTGTTCCAGTTTCTAGTTCAGCATCTCCAGCTTATGTGTTCAATGTTGGGTCCAATGTTGGAGCAACATCTGAAACAGTGACTTCTTCGGTACATGGACTAGTCAACTTAGGCATACCTCTTACAGCCTTTAAGTTCTGTAGTTTCTCCAGATTTCTATAGTGCACATGTCCTAACTTCCTGTGCCACATGACATATTCATCTACCTTGGCATGGTAGCATTCAACTTCATCTTGAGCAAGATAACAATTATCCTTTTGATCTTGTACCTGTAATGACACAGACATTGTCACTATTAAACATATCACATGAACTTTTATCAAAAGTAACTAGCAAGTTATCATCACAAAGTTGACTTATGCTAATTAAATTTGCTTTCAATCCCTCAACCAACAACACATCCTTGAGTGATGGAAATCCTTCAACATCCAATACTCATTTTCCAATTATTTTCCCTTTAGTGCCTCCTCCATTGGTAACTGTTCCAACAGTCAAAGGGATTACATCTTTTAGGTTGTCAATGTTTCCAGTCATGTGCCTTGAACATCCACTATCAAAATGCTACTTACCTGCAAGGTTAGAGTAAACAGCAGAGAAGACAACATTGCAAACAATTTTAACCTTAGGAGTTTTTATCTTTTCAATCCAAGTTCTACTTTTATGTCCTTCAGCTTTGTTACCAAATGTTGGGATAAAATCCAGATCAGAGGTTCTCCAAACATTGGTCCTGCTATTAATTACTATTTTCTTCTCAATCACACTTTTATATTTTTTACAATAAGGCTTAATGTGAAGGTTGAAAACAATATTGATAGATAAAAGTAGGTTTTTTCACAGTGTTGAAAGGAATTTCACAACTCAAGCCATTACTTCCCTTGATAAAACCAGCTTTCAAATAGGAAGAATTAACATCTTCAGAGGGAGGTTTCTCAACATAGCACAAACCACTTTTACCTTGATTTTCCATACTCAGCATCTCATCAAGCTTAGAAGTAGATGAGTTCCATTTGGCAATGGTTTGTTTAGCTTTATTAAATTCTACCTTTACCTCCTTCAGTTCAGCCTCATTTTTATCAAGGTCTTTCTCATACAGTTCATCATCTTCTTCATGCATCCAATCTCTTCCTTTAGGCTTTTGTTGCTCTTGATGAGTTTGTGATTCTCAAGCAGCAGTTTGTGGTAGATAGACTTCAGGTCTTCAATGATTTCCTCCTGGGACATTTCACCTTCAAAGAAATATTCTTTATCTAGATCCATTGAGCCATGAAAATAATCAAAGTTAGATTCATCATTGTTAGACACAAGATTAGGTTCAATATTGGCATCATTTTCATACCAATCTGCAAAGAAGATCTCATGTTCTGATGTTGGATCCTGAATGTTGAGGTAACATTGAGATCCGAGGCAGTTCAGGGAGTCTTCTGGTGTCCAGTCAATCTGAGTGAGTAGCGCAGTAGTGTGAATCTCTTCTGACTGTTCTTCAGCTTCTCCAGAACTAAAGTCATCTTCATTGAAATCATCTACACAAACCCAATGAGAATTTCCTCTTTTTTTAAGAGTGTTAGCACATTCATTAGCCATATGACCATATCTTTTACATTAAAAACATTGAACATCTTTTAACTTATCAGCTTCTAAAGGAGTAGTTTTTGATGCCATGTACTTCACAAACTTAGGAGGTAGTTTCTTATAAGGACGAATTATAATTTGTGCCCGTGATGTTTCACTTTTTTATGAAAATGCCCTTTATCTTTCGAGTTTTTGAAAGTGCCCTGGATCTATGCCATTTTTTTGTAGAAATTGCCATTTGCGTGCCACATGTGAAATTCGGTCGATGTGGCATCCACCGTGGAGGAGACGTGGCAGCTACATGTAATAAATATATATATATAATTATATAAAAAAAATAAAAAACTAATCATCATCCTCATCAACACCACCGTTATCACCCCCCCCACCCCCCTCCCGCCGCCGCCGCCGGAGAGATTATGTTGTTCGGAGTGAGAGTGCAAGTAATTGATCCTATGAGGAAAAACGTCAGTGTGAATAATCTCTCCGAATACCAGCCCTTCCTTAACAACAACAACAACAATCCGGATACTATTACTACTACTAAGGTGGAGGATTACGCCGGCGCCGGTGGTTATGCCTCTGCCGACGACGTCGTGCCTCTGCCGTCCACCGAAAGTCGTGAGCGCAAGCGAGGTCAAATCTCTGATCATCTCATCTCATCTATTTCTTTTGTTATCGTGTAATTTATATTATATGAAAACAGATCTCGCTGAAATTGTTATTATGTGTTTGTTTTGTGAATTGAATTGAATTGAATGGTGAGAGATCGCGATTGGCGATTGGCGATTATTATTATTAGTTTTTTTTATTTGATTTTGATTTGATTTTGCAGGAGTTCCTTGGACAGATGATGAACACAAGAAATTCCTAATTGGATTGCACAAAGTTGTGTGTGTACTGCTTCAATCGCAGGAAGTTTAAACCCACGAATTACTTTCAATTCGTGGTGGTGACGGCGGCGGCGGGGGTGGGGGGGGGGGGGGGGGGGCAACGGTGGTGGTGATGAAGATGATGATTAGTTTTTTCTTTTTGAAGAAACTGATGTGGCTCAACGTTTTTTACATGTGTCATACGCCTCTTCCAAGCTGGAGGCCACGTTGCCCGAATTTCACATGTGACACTCAAAGGGTATTTTCTACAAAACAAATGGCAAAGATCCAGGGCATTTTCAATAATTCGAAAGATAACGGGAATTTTCATAAAAAAATTGAAACATACAGGGCACAAATAATAATTCGTGCTTCTTATAACCTGGAGAACTATTACTAAGATTCTTTTCTTTGCCTTTTTCCTTTAAAGTTCAACTCATTTAATTTCTTATTAATTTTACCATAGTTTGAAGAAATTAATTCACATTCATCATCACTTTCATTATCAAGACTTGATTCTCTTAAAGCAACATCCCTATGTTTGCTAGGTTGTGAGGCAAGCTTCATCTCAAATTCTCTAAGAGTATTCATCAAGACTTGAAACTGTAGATTAGCAATGTTCCTAGATTCACCCATTGCAATTTTTTTGAGAGCAAATTTAGATGACAGTGTTCTCATTGCTTTATAAATCATCCCTTGATTAGTCATAACAAAACCTAGATTTTCACATTGGTTAGCAACATCAAGAATTTTCTCAAAATAACTATATCAACACTTTCATCTTCACCCAGCTCAAGTTTTTCAAATTGCTGAAGCAGTTACCTATGTTTAGAATCTTTAACAGCAGAATCTCCTTCACAATGTAATTCAAGTATATCCCAAGCATGTTTGGCTTTTGTACAATTCTGGATTAACTTGAACATGTGATGATTAACCCAACTAAAAATAGCATTAAGAGCCTTTTCATTATAGTTATAGAGACTTACTTTTGCTGTTGTCCAATCTGCTTCTGGTTTTGGTACTAGATCACCTACACCATCTCTTGGTAATGTTGGAATAGAGTATCCATTGATCACAGGCTGGCAGGCTCGAATATCAATAACTTTGATGTGAGACATGATCCTGATCTTCCAGTATGCATAATTGGAGCCATCCAAAACTGGAATCCTATTGGCACTAGGATTGACACTGTCCATTGTGTTGTATCACCTCTAAACCACTAGTGTAGTCGGTGTTTGGCTCTGACGCCAATTGAAATTATCAGATCGTGGATTGACACAACAACTTTAAGAGTTAATCTGGTGTTGCCTTAACTCTTATTATGATCTTCTTGATTAGAGTAATATGCAGCGGAAATAAAGAACGCAAAAAGATATAATTTTCAGAAGTTTTCAATATTATTGAAAACTTCCTAGCCTTAGGCAAAATAACCAATGAAGGTTTTAACAAAACGTTCCTCACAACAATTCACTCACGCTCTTTGTTAATCGGACTCAACGAAATAGACAAGCACGAACTACTTAACTTCTAAGAACTAGACTAAAGTAGTTGATACAAAAACTTCGCAAAAGCAAGACGAAGACAATTCAAATAATCATCTTGATAAACTTGATAAACTTGATAAACTTTATTTAGTATTATTCTCTTGTAATCATCTTGATAAACTTCATTTAGCATTATTCTCTTGTAATCATCTTGATAAACTTCACACCTACATATAGGTTTCTTGAAACTTGCACTCCAAGGTGTGTTGTTCACAGTTTTGGTAACTCTTGTTGTTTCCTTGTTGAATTTGGATTTCCTTGTGAACTCGGTCTCTTTCTTGAATAAGTGTTCCCTTTATTGCATATCTAATAAGGTAGCACACCTTCTTCAATTCAGAGTAATCCTGGAAAGAATCCAAGTTGCAGCGGAACTCCAATTTGTTTCCTTCTTTGCAAACCACGTTGAGTTGACTATTCAACTTAACTTGAATTATGGAGAATTCAACTAAGGAATCTTCCATAGCTCTTCCTTATGATTAAAATACCTTCATGGACATAAACATAAACAACTAAAACCGTGGAGCTTGATTAATAAGTGAATAAATGCAAAACTTAAATTTAGCAGTTAAAGAACAGTTTTCGCACAGGCTCTCTAGTTTCAATGTTATCCTCAATGTTGTCCCAACATCGCATAACATTGATTCTAGAATACCTTTCACTTTCAGTTATTAAAAGTTTTGAATTGATAAAAAGCTTAAAAGACGAGTTTTCTTAGAGTTAGTTAAGTAATATGTCTTAAGGATTGATTATGCATCAAATTGGATAGTTAATCAAATTTTACTTGTTACCGTGACTTGTCGTCGGAATGACTTTAACATGAATACTCATAGTCATAAGTTTGAAAATTTGATTGTTTAACATAATTTTGAGGTATAATTAAGGTGGTTAAAACAATAGATATTCAATATTCAATTAAAGCATATGTTTTCTTTAAATTCATCATCTAAGATTTTCATGTTTTGTGTAATGACATAAATTAAGCTTATGTGTTATTTACTAAGACTTACATTGTAACTAGCATTCTTAACAAGAACATTCTCAATTTCACCAACATGAGAATTGAAGAAAAAATACTAATATTTGTTGTGGTGAATTATAAATTCAGTTGACAAATATTATTTAAATTTGTTAAAGGTTTACGAACTAATGAATGCCATCAAGGTTCCACGTACGAGTTAAGGTGAGGTTCCATTTATGATTTGTTCTAGCCCCGTTTGGCATCCGGTGCTGAGAAACTTAGACAGAAAAACCACTACTCTGTCATCAAACCTCGAACAACCTACATTTTATCATGTTCATGTTTTTTGCATCTCATCTCATAACATGATTTTCTTACTCATCGTTAAATCATATCCAATCATTTATTATCTATCATATTTATTCATAATCATGGTAATCCCCCAAAATTTTAATCTTATCTGCTGGTTCTTGAACTGTGCAAAGTACAACGGACTATGTTCGGAACATGTAGATTAAGGGGCAACATATATTATCTGGTTTACTAGCTTATTTGTTTATCTGTTACACCCATTGGGACGCCTTTGGAAAGTTGGGGCCAGGGATTGAGTCGAGTTACTGTCAGGTAGTAAGGACTGTCAGTTTAAGTAATTTTGATTGATATCATCTATCTAGACACCGCTTGCAGTCAGAAGTTGACTGTAACCCGCGTGCTGGATCGACATGTACTCGAGCATGTCTCTTGATTTGTTTGCATGGTCGCTCCTCGTCGGGAGGTATAATGTAGAATATTAGAAGTCATAAGGTTAGATTTGTTTATTGTTAAGTCCAAGTTCATTAACTATTCTATGAAAATTCCAGTACCATTGCTACTTCAAATTATCTAGTTGAACCGTTTCTACCGGTAAGATCACTCCTCGAAATGTATCTAGTAAAGAAATCACATTTAATTCTTGTATTAGCAGTTCTTTTATATGAATCTCACTAAGTCATTAAAGACTTATTCCTCATTCCTTCTGTCCATTCCTTAGGATAAAATCAACATGGTAGCATGTATCAAGTAAATAATTCTTCAAGCGTGCATTTTGGAATATTTATGTTTTGCCACCAGTGCATAACCACTAATATTGTTTATTTGTAATACCAAGACTTTCGATGTATATATCAAAATATATTTTATAAAATGTGTATGATTTTGATCCTGAACAAGTGAGACCCCTTCCTATGAGTTGCACTTTAGTCTGGGTTGGAGAAAGTGGCTGGCCACCACTGAACCAACTCAAACCGGAGCATGGCTCATGGGGCGCGATCGTCACACCTTCACACTTCTATTGTCTTATTTAAGTCGCTGCAACTTTTGGTACAAATCCCTATAGTAATAGCTTGGAACAAACCATCTTCTCATGACAACTTTCATTTCTTCCCAAGCACATATTGGACGTTCACCATTACGTCTCCTATTCCAGGTTAGTTGATCTCGCCATGCAATAATATAATCAAAAAATTCAATAGTAAGCTTAACCTTTTTTATTTCAGAAAAATTGTGGTAAAAAACTAACTCAACTTTTCTTTTCCCACTTTGATAGGCTTGGGGATCATTCTTACCTTGGAAACATAGAACATTCATCTTTATACTTCCCAAGTTGTTATCTTCTCTAAGTTTCCTTTCACGCCTTTTGGTCACCGTCCTTGAAACTCTATCATCGGAATCACCTTCATATGACTCTTCATCTTCTTCTCTTATGCGTCGGGTGGTTTCATTGCGTGACCTTTGTAGAGATTTTGTTTCAACCCTATCCAACCTCTCATTTAGCGGTTCCAATTGAAGTTCACTCATTATTGGCGATGCTCTTTCCTTGGTGTTGTCTTCTTGATTATGAGACATGATAAACTGCAAAGAAATATTAGAAAGGAAAAGACCTCACAAAACTCCCTTGTGTGTTTACTCTCAAGATTATTATTTTTTCACTCAAAATGTAACACTCGTGTTTCACTAAAATAAATTTGATTTTTCCCTCTAATGATCTCACACTCACTATTTTTTTCCACTCGTATACTCTCTATAGGTTCTTTTGAAACTAATTTAAACAAAATCAAAACTAGATGTATCCACCCCGAGCAACAAATCAAACTTGTAGTCACTTCATACGTTTCTCACAAGTGTGAACCAACGGTTACAAGAATTCAACAACTCAATCGTAGTACAAAGAAAACAAATCGCTACTTCTCTTTTTTTTTCCTTTTTGTTTTTGTAACTCAATTTTTTTCTGGTACTCTTTTCATTTTTATTTTTTTTTTGGGACATTTTTTTTGTTTTGCTAAGAAAAAAAAAACACAAACTAAAGATAGATACTTTTGACAATTTGAAGATTAAACCAAGAATATGACCTGAAAGAATAAACATTTGCTCTAGATACCAAATGATATGATATCCCTCAATGATGAATGGTATTCATATGCTAAATGTAGGATCGTTTATCTTCAGGATGTTTGGATGAAACCTCGACCCGTTGTCTTAGTACAAATAGAAACCTTGGTATGATGACCATGACTCGCTACTTGATACAAAACACGAACTTTGGTATAGCGAAGACGCCACAAATGGTTATGGAGGGTGTTCGTTTGACAAGTAGGATTTGAACGCCAGAAACAGAGTTGATGAGCTCGTTTGATAAGTTCTAAACTAGTTCTTCAAATAACCAAAGAGAATAAATCTCACAAAGTTTATAAAATATGATAAGTGTTATTTTACAATGAAAATGGCCTCCAATATTTATAGCAAATCGGTCGTGGAGCCAAAGAGACAAACTTGGTCACTAAGAAAGCACTTATGACCTTCCAACAACTTCTCAAAAAAGATAAATACATTAACTAGACTAGGAAATGATGATGGCGTTTTTGACTTTTGATTAATATTTAAAACATGAATTGGATCAATTTTGACCATATTTCTTGATCATTTGGGCCTTCTTTATTGATGGGTCGTTTGGTGTGATACAAAATAGAACATAAGCTGACAAATAATTGTCACGTCTAAGTCCCACTGTGTCGCTAGTGCATGAATCAAGTAATAATAAAATGGTAAGTATAGTTACAAATCGAGTATCGAATCCTAAGGGAGTGGTTGACTCTTGAATGAATCACTTAGATTCAGAACACTAACTATTGTCACTTAGATTCCCTATACGGGATACGTAGGCAGCTTGGTCTAGAACAAGTTCAGTCTGAAATCAACAAACTCCAAGTTCACTCAAGTATATACTTTTTCGTGTTTTTCAGTGCAGGTTTCTGAACTCAAAGCTAGCTCAGGACCAATAAGGAGCTTGGGTTAGTCTGACGTGGAGTGCTTAGTGGCAGACGAAATCACATTGCATCACTCTCCATTTTCTTCTTTTTCCATTTCAGAACAATTCTGATTGTGGTCCTTGTTCGCTGCAGGTACTAGCTTGGATTGGTGGTCGTTGATTTGTGGTGTGGCGTTAGGATTGGTCCAGGTGTCCAATTCGAGTGTGCTGCTCTTCAAGCTATTCTATGTCAACGGTAACTCGCAATTCCCTTTGATTGATGATGCCAACCCTAAATCCCCTAATTCCCCCAATTTAATTGTAGTTCTAGGGTTACGGTTTATCCCCAAATTGATTGTAGATTTAAGGTTATGGATTTCTTCAATTGGGGCTTTTCCAATTGCATGTAATTTGCTTAACTCCTATAATTTAATTAAGTCGAGTGAATTGACTTTATCATTTCTAGTCATTAACCTGACAAATGGATTGAAGGTAACGTGTTCATACTTCATAAAAAGAACTAATACTTAGACAAATTTACTTTCTTCTTGTTATAGATTATTCTGTAAACCAAGTTATTTTTCCATTTTGCTATACATTAATTTGCCTTAGTGTAGTTTGTATGTGTCTTTTACCGTAAGGGTGTCCACAAGAACTTTCACAAGCGGCTAAAATTTGAAAAGTCGAGAGTGCCTGTAAAATTTTCAAAAGTATTGTTTAAATATTTTTTTTTTTGGTATTTGAAATAAATAATAAGAAATGGCGTTTTTTATACTTCCAAAACTTTTTTAGATACTAAATTATCGAAAGCAGTTTGAAAAGCACCTTAAACTCAACTTGCTTTTGGTTTTTGGAAGACAAAAAGAAGCAAAGTCAATGTTCCTAATACCTAGAAGTGCTACTATTTTAAAAAAAAAATATTTAAGTGTGTGTGCCCAAAGGTAATAAGTCATTTAAATATATATATATATATATATATATATACAGATGACACGTATATTTAGATGAAACAAATTAAATGACCATAGAAAAAATATGCCACAATTATATATAACTTTTTTTTTAAAATCTTAGTTACTTAAAGTTGATTATATTCATTATATTCCAAAGTCTGTCAAAAGTGACTCAGTGTGTATCAACGATTACCTAGAATAATATAAAAAATGAAATGCGTCAATGTAATTTGATCAAATATTGTGTTTTACACATGTGTAGTTACAGAATTGGTATTTTAGGAGAGTTGGCAAAAATCAATTAGTATTCAATTGACACTGCAACATATCTGAGTATATATGCTCGACGTACTTATTGTAGCATTTAACATGTCTGTCATTACAAAGATTAGCACGAAAAATATCTTTTATTGTAATTTCACAATTAACAAACTTATTGTAATTTCAGAATTAAACAAAACCAAATAAAAGCTAAGAGCGCATTTGGTTTCGATACTGTATTGTTTTACTTTATGAGAGTAGTTACTAAAAGTCAGCTTTTTGGTCGGAGACCTTAATAACTCATTTTTTGTAACTCGTTTGGTCAGCTGAAATTGAGTTGTTACTACTTTGCAATATTTTTACTACTCTGTAATTAAATGTAATATCCGCTTTGGTTCGTCAAACAAACCTATAACTCACACTAGATTATATGAAATTATTAAAATGCCCTTCTAAACGTTACATCGATGGCCTGACTCATCTACTCATTTCCCACAAATTCAATACGCATTTCCATCTCCTCCGCGAAACCCTAGCAATAAAAGGGCGAACTTGCATCAATCGTATTCTTCCAAATTCCACGGCAATTGCGCACTCCTCCATCTCAATTGGTAACATCTTTTCCTTCTTAGTTCGATTTTTACTTCGGCTTTTAGGGTTTAGGTAACTAATTGCGATTTCATTTGCATTATTTGTTTCGTGTTTGCAAGTACTCAAATTATCCTCTCTGTCTATTACTCACACGACACAGGACATGAGAGCGACCTATACTAGGTAAATTCCTTGAAATTGTAGAACCTCGTCCACAAACCTTTCTTATTTGGATAATGTTTTGGAAATTTTGGCCTTTCAATGACATGTTCAATGTAATAGCTTAATTTTGACGATGGTATATGTAACTCGATACATACAGTTTTATGTGTTACTTATTTCGTGTATGGTTTGTGCGTGCTTCGGCTGAAATTAAGGGATAATGCATTAGTTCGTTTGTGAATTTAGTGTGGAGGTTAGTTGATTTGGAGGAGATTTGTTTGGCTTGAGGTTTATGCTAAAATGTTTGTTGTGGTTAAATACGATATGCATACTTATAAACAAGGATGTTATATGTAATATTACATCGAACCCATTCCTGGTTGAATAGACGAATTTACCATTGTCCCATTGTAGATGGTTGTCCCATTCGTTGTGCCTTGTACATGTGGCCAAGGTTACATGCTCTATCTAAGGGCAAACGACACTTCAACAAGACCCGGATGTTATTACTACGAATATCCTTCATACCGTGATCACCCATAGTCATTTATATGGGAGGATCAACTTAGGCTACGAAAAAATGCCCATATTATGAGGTTTTCAATTGCGAACTATAGCCGCAATGTACCAAGCAGATATCGACCTACAAACTCTACCACCCAACCATTGTACCATAACAGCTACGAGGAAACACATAGTCCCATGAGTCACACTGTTGAGCACAAGGGTGATATCACAAGGAGTCTGCGAAGTTTAGTTCAAAGTGTGGATGATAGGGTCTTGGCCAAAGTGGCAGTCATATGTTGTTGTGTTGCTTAGCTTGTAGTTTTTTCCCTAGCATTGGTGGTTACTCCCTTTGTAATTATGTATGTGAAGAAGTGATGAAAATACTTGTTTTCTCGTTATCATGTTGTGTCTTGTGAGTGTTCCTCAAGTAGTCTCTTGTGTATTTTAACGTTCAATCAAATGTGGACTGCATATGACACCAAGGGTTTTGTATGATATGTGGATTTCAAACAACTATTTAACTTGAATATTATCATTATTCGTATTTCATTCCCAATACATTTATGTGACCACTATGGTAGCCTCGCAGGACATGATGGTCATTTTAACTAGAAATGAGTGGCTCGAGAAAGTGTTTGGTGAGCCAAATCTAGGAACAAATGGAGCCTTGGGTGTTCTTTTGTTCTTGAAAGGCTTAGGTCAGAACATAGACCTCTTTGATCCATTACAGATGGAGAATGTTGTCCTTCAAGTGTCTCTTGGCAGGAAGAAAGGGAAAAGCGGGGATGAGAGGTACACTGTATGGAGGAGAGGAAAAAGATTGCTGCTTTTAGGTTACGATTTAAGTTATTCGAAAAATTCGTTTGTCTCCCTAATGTGAACTTCGACCCAGACACTAAGTACCTGGTCTGTGTTGGCCCTGAGTATAATCATCTGGTAAAGAAGGTAATAAATAGACTTTAATCAGTTGAAATGTTATTTATGTCCATTTTTAAATGATATCTAAATCTCCGACCAATGTTACTTGTCACTTGTGAAGGAGAATCTCATTCATCGACACTTTTGCCTGAAAGGATTCCCCTTTGCTGATCTCCACTACACGGTTTTCAAGCACATGTGCACTGCTTTACTACCTGAGGAGATGATTGGGACAATTGATAGTCCCTTGGAGCTTCCAAGATTACTCGGGTCAGACTGGGAGCCACTTGTAAACCAATTCTCCAGCCAGAGCTATGTCGGATCCAGTGATATGGGGACTGTGACTAAGGACTACTTCAACATGTACCTCACTTGAAAAATAATGTGTTTTAATTATATGATATGACTTATAACAATCTTGAAAGTGTGACGAACATGTTGTATTTTGTGTGTTCCCTTTAAATGGAGGGATTTGGCGTGATCAATATTTTGATATTCGAATGATTTTTGTCTATATTATCAATTTGTAGTTGGTATGTCAATAACCTCAATATTTGTGTTATTATCAAAATTTCGAGTCAGTGCATCCAAAATGTGTTCACATGCGAAGATTTGGGTGACATCATTTGAATATCTCAATAGTTGTATTAAGATCACGTGCATGTGTACCTTGTTCTGAATATATTCCATTGCTTTTCATGTTTTGTTGTTTTGCGAAATGCTTTGTTGAAATAATGTGGATTTAGATGAATCATGTCATGACCCGTGACTCTACTCTTCCACTTGCATGACTATCCTCCTATATATTGAATTTGTTACATGCATTGTGTTCCTCAAACTCGTCTAATTTAAATCACCCCACCGAGTACCAAGCTCTACGCTTCTACGGTCCAGATTGGAATGAGGATCTTGATCACCTACTTATCATGCTTCTTAAGGCTGAGGCATTAGCTGACACATGTTGTGTTCCACTTAATAATTGTAGGTTTTTGGAAATGATCCTTAACAACACTACCGATCACATAAACTACACCAAGAACAAAGAGTTCACCAGCGATGATATACTATATCGTTTCGAACGCTTAGCAGAGCAACACTTGTGTTTCAGGAGTATTTTGGCTATTTATTCGGCTACGTGGGATTTCAATGACATCACGGTTCATATGCATGGGGATCCGTGGAAAGCATTGCGTGAGGTACATTCTTCATTTGATATCGAATTTTTCTTTAACTACATTTGTGGAATGAATACTAAGGTAGCTTACACCAACATGTGCACAGGTGGAGTCACTGTTACCAGGAAAATATGAAGTTTTCATGGTGGGATCTCTCCTGCCTTTTTGGAAAACCTTCAATTGAAGTTGTCGTAATACATAAAAATCCAGTTACAAGACCTCTAAGAAGAACCACCGAGATCATTGACCTAACGAGTACGATCCATATTATTTGTTTTTATACAATATTTCCATATGTTTTGCCAATGTGATAATTATTAATGGAAATCTCGTAAGTATAGGAACAAGGGGACCACCACCAAGGTTCTCAAGAAACCCGCATCCTGGAATTGCCCCAGACAGTTGTTCAGCGACTGACGCAAAGCATATCATATTTCAAAAGGTAAAAAATGAACATAAGGGGAAGAAAAAGGAAAATGTCGGCACTATGAGCTCAATGTCTTCTTCAACTGGCAAATCAACAGAATTTTGGTATTTTGGTTAAGGTTATGTATTTCGGTGTGAGAATCAATAGTTACCATGGTCTACTCTATTATGTAATAAATAATGTTGACAAGTGAGTGACAAATTATGTTGATTCGGCACCGATTTTCAAAGTAGCTAACTCATAATGCATTACTGGTCCGACCATTTACAAGTGGCTCAGACTTTGACAACCACAAAATTCGAGAAAATATATGGCCCCTAAATGAGTACCGCCCCCACCGAACCAACATACAACAAAAGGAGTAGACACTCCCACTCCACTAGAATTCAACCAAAATAACAAAAAAAAGGAAAACGACAAAATTACACGCAACACAGAGAATCAAAAACATCATTATTCAAAATGAATTAATTTTTTTCAAATCTTGCCTCCCAACTTGCCACCCTTCCTATTCAACAGGACCTTCAAGTGCCCTAAGCGCAAATTCGGTGGTAATCCAACAAAGACACTGGTATCTTCCTTTGAGCGGGCAAGCTTGTGGAGCAATTCGATTCTCTCAGCATCCCCCAAACCTTCCACAGCTTCAAGCATGAAGAACAACCTCTTTGCATTGAATTGTGACAGGGAAGTCTTCCTCAACCACAACTGGCTGCACAACCAGTTTAGCTATCCGGTCCACTGCTCCATCTAATTTTCTCACGAAGTCATTGACATAAGGAGGTGGCTCAGAAGCAGAACTACTTGGGCCATTCTCTTTCCTCACTCTCTTCATGCCTTTCTCATTTTTTATCCTCTTGAGCAGCTGCTTAGGGGTAGACATGCCTCCTGGAGATGACTGTGCTCGACCTGATCTAGAAGGGCCATTGCATTCCCCCCCCCCCCCCCTCATTCCCCCTTCATCCATGTCAACATCAATGTAGATGTAATTTGCTGGACATCCGATTGGAACACCATGTGTAGTCTGATAACCCGGGGTCCCATTAGATTGGTTGTTGAGTACATCCTCTATTGTAGCGCTAATGTCTTCAGCTCCATTGCCAGTTGCTCTATCCTTCCCAAAAATCTCGGCACAATCATCGTAGAACTGGAACACCTTGTTCACATAAGGGTCACAGTAGGGGTGGGCCTACAAATTCATAAATAACTTGTTTCTTTTAAACTCATTTTTTAAAAAATTAGTAAGATACACAAAACATAACCTATTTTTTAAAAAATTAGTAAGATACACAAAACATAACCTATTGAGTGAATAATTTACATATTTGGAGAAGTGGAATAAGCCTAAAAACATTAATACATAAATACATTTGATCCATTACTAGTATTACCTTAATGTAGTCCGTAAACCAGTCATCACTTGCAAACTGTATGGTCTTTGTCTGTTCGTTCAGCCATGCTCCTCCTCCACCCCCTTCAAATATTTGGTATAGATGATGGTAAGTCTTCTTCCATACCGTCATATTAGACTTGATTTGTGGAGCTGCCTTAAGGTCAGTGTCTGGAGGGGAGCCTTAGTGCACGGGAAATGTGTTGCTGTGTGACTGAGAGGTCATGGGTTCAAGTCCTGGGAGTGGCCTCTTGTCAAATTTGACAAGAGAAGGCTTGCCCCTTATACACCCTTGCGGTAGGACCCTTCTCCGAACCCTTGCATTGCAGAGATGCTTTCGTGCACCGTACTGCCTTTAAGGCCGGTGTCGGACAGGATGGCATTTATTTCTTTTTTCAGTTTCTCCAAATATCTAGCCATGAAGAAGTTGTCAATCTTAAGACCCGTACCCTTTTGATCTTTCAGAACAGCGATGAGAGCTTCCTCTTCCTCTCTAGTCCAGGTTAGGCGAGTTCCCTTTATTTTTTTCATTTGTGGAGTTGAACGGACATGTGTTGAGTTGCAACTTGATGCAGCAGCCATACCTGCCAAAAAAAAAATTCATATTGATCTTTCGGAAATTCAGTTACACATGAAGATCAGAATTTCCCAACAACATTTCATAAGACTACACTTTCACTGGACAAAAGTAAATGCGCAATATTATCACAAACTGAAAACCACAACCCAACATCATTCTGCAATGGTACACCACCAATATCCTCATTTAACAAAACCCTTTCATTTAAAAGGGTTATGTCTCACAACACTCGCATCTCACAAATGTATCTTTCAACTAGAAAACACAACTAGCACCATAGAATTTTGTATTTTCAATGGGTATTAGGATTGTCGTTTTAAGATCTTCTACCGATTCTTTAACTTTTCGAATGCCCTCTGGATTTTGTTGCATGCTCTGGCGTGTCTCATATTAAAAAACACATCGTGGTCTTGCGGCACAACGCAACTGTCCCTACTATCCCTTTGAGTGGTACCTATGACCTCTATACGGGGCTAAAAAGCCATCACAGTTAGCATACCACGCGTCCACAAGATAGGAATTACCTAACAATGTCTTTAAAGAGTTACCCATAAACAGAAAATCGTTCATGTTACAATATCATGAAATCAAAATACAAATGTTGACAGAATTTTACCTTGTGGAACTCGGAAGCATTAAGGGGAGGCCTGTATAGAGCATCCCGAAGCACCCTACCGTCAGTTGTCGATCCTTCCCACCCACACAGCAAATAAACATATTGCATCTCAGTATCACAAACTGCCAATACATTTGTCTGTATCCTTCCCTTGCGCAAACGGTACTTTATTTGATCGGTTGTAGGCATTGTGGTATCCACCATTATACCATCCAATGCACCCAAATAACCCTGATGAGCAATGAAATCTTTAGAAGGGTAGTTAACAGCAATGGAATCTTTAGAAGGGTTGTTAACAGTCATGGCTAAACTATATATGACTTCTAAGAGACAGAAAAGTACCTTGAAATACAACCCTGGCTCGTAACAATTGTCATTTTCCTCAGAGATGGCTTTTGGTGTCACAAGCATAAGATTACTACACTTAAGCAAAGCATCAAGGGTCCGTCTAAAATATCGGCTTACTATTTGACCAGAGCGCCTACAGTTCAACGTCATATCGCAGTTAGTGTCATGGTGTTCCAAGACCTTTAAGAATATTGTAATTTGTTCTCGAAGAGTCACAAACTTCTCAGCTCGCAAGCACCAACCTCTCTCAATACCCAACACAACCTCAAAAAACAGTTTTGATCCATTCTTACTTGTCTTATACATGTAGAATCGCAAGCTGTTGTGATCTAATTTTGATATTTCTCAATCTTATTCAACATGCTGTAACGAATTCCCCTCCGACTTTTATACCCAGTTCTTGATTCATGAAGATCACCAAATGTAGAAACAAAACACATAAGCACGCAAAAGTACAAGTTGCAACAATACTAATATCATTTTCTCCTCCATGGCTCCATCTGACAACCACCAATTACCAATATCACAAATTATTTAACCATACAACACGTAATAAACCTTCAATTGAATAACCTAAATATTGGGAACTAGACACAACTACATACAACTGATCAAGTTACAACAAATGTTCATGTACCAAATATGTAGGATGAATCAACACCAAAAATTATGAAATTTAGCTAAATAACCCAAATGAGTGGCCTAAACAACACTCTTAGACCAACTAAATAGGATTTCAAAACGTAAAGGTCGCCATTTTGAATTAATGCATTCATAGAAATCAACTGGTGGCTGTCAAAATGAGGTGGAAACTAACCTTTAAGTGATAGATTTTGTTAGACAAACCATGGCCCCCACCTTCTTGGACAACCTGCCACAAAACAACAACTTGTATTACTAATTTAATCAACGTGCTCTTAACATATTAGCATAGACATATATAAAACATAAAAGAAATTACGCAAACACAAGTCGACGCAAATATAAAAGCAATTTACTCGCAATTTTACGTAAATTTTCGAAAACCCCCAAATTAAAATCATAAACCCTAATTTCTGGAATTAGGGTTTCAATACTATCATGAATTGAATCAACTAACAATAGAATAGAGAGATGAACTGTACCTTCGTTAAAAGCGGGATGTAGACATTGAGGTTCAGAAATTAAATCTCCTTATGAAGCTCCTGCAGTCGGTTACTTGTGGCGATTTAACGATTAGAATGGTATAATAGACATATAAGTTACTACGTTGCTTGGATCTAACTAATTTTGAAAAAAACAAGCAAGGATTTGGTCGAATTTTGCATAACCACCTCCTGAAATTAGGGTTCTAAAGTCGTACCTCCGTGTGAAGCGTGCCCAATTTTTGCAGAGTATTAATTTCGGGGGAAATGAGGTTGTTTGCGAATTCAGACCACTAAAGTAAAAGTTGAAACACGCTTTCATAAGTTGTTACCGTGTTTGTTAAAAGTAATGTCATTTGTGTCTTTTTACGTCGTCAGATTTAGTATCAGAACTCAACTTAAATAATTGATTATGGGGTAGCGATTACTGTCTGAGTTACTACCGTGAACAGCGGTGGACCGCCGAACTTTTTGGTCAAAGCCCAAGTTCTTTTTCACAAGAACCAAACCTTATATTAAGTCACATTTGACCTCTTATTTCACGCTTATTTCACGCGTAACCAAACGCGTTCTAATGGTACAAAATAATTGAGGTGGTGGCCACTTGCACATCAAAGTAAATGAAGCTGTTAGTTTATTAATTGTTACTATCTCCTCCACAACTTTATACTCAAACCAGTACATTTTAACTTTTGCACGTACTACAAAATAAGTGACTGCTGTGGGGAATCTCTTCACGTTTTGCCTTTTGCTATTTACATAAGGGAATATAAGTATACATCTTATCTTATATTAAATTAAGTTACGCCTAATAAGAAAGGATAACAAGAAGTGAAAAAATGAATGTCATTAGCGTTTTAGAAATCTAGTGTTTGGGTAGAATATGAGGAATATAACTGTTAGGAATAACTTTATTATATTCTTCTTAATTGATCAATATATACAATCGTTCGTAGGTTTAAATAATCATAGATAAATTAACTCGAGCTCTAACTATGAAAATAAGAAGACTATTTGTAATATATTCTTTTACGGTTCATAAAGTATACACGTGTAATCCTTAACTGTTAAGGATGTCAATTGTTAAATTATATCCAACAATGTGGGCACGTATATATTACTAGCGTTCACTTCTTCTATTTCTTTACATGGTATCATATGTAATGGGAGCGTCGGGCTGCTGTTAACTGCACAGCAGCCCAACCCCATTATATATTTTCCTTTTATAACTTAAGCCCCAAAAGTTTAGCTATTTTTACAATTAAGACCCAAATATAATTCTTCTTCTTTTGTAATACTTATTTTATTAATTAGATATATTTTTAGCTCATTTTATTTTCTTTCTTCTTTTATATAATTCAGTCCCCAAAAATATATCTTTCCTACAATTAAGTCCACAAATAAATAATTCTTCTTTCCTAACTATTGCTTTATTTTTCTTGAATACACTTTCATAAAATTATCGGTATGCTAAATATTTTCTTAACACGCTTGTTACTTTTAAGATAAATGATTGACCCCTCAATAAGCTCCTTTATGCTTCTAATACTTTTAAAATATAACAAAAATACTTATAGATTAAAACTTTTGAATTTATAATTAATATTGAAAACACTCTTATAAACTAAATTCACATCGAAATAGACATTATTGTGAATTTCATTATTTTCTTGCAAGAAGTCTCCGTACCACTATAATGTATGTAAGAAAAAAAAATATTATGACATAAAATTCTCATGATAATAGACCTTTGCACACTAATCTCTTGACGTGATTTTTTTCCATCGTCTAACCTTCTGAATACGGGTCTTATTATATCGACATGATTTTCTTCATTAAACCCACAAATTAATTTTAAATTACTACCATAAATACAAAGTTTAGAAAATATATTATTCTAATATGATAAAATAACTAAGTTAGATAGGTTTTTAGAAGATAAAATCTATCTTTTTAAAAAAATAAACCGAGTTAAAAAATAAAATATATAATTAATAAAATAAGTATTACAGAAGAAGAAGAATTATATTTGGGGTCTTAATTGTAAAAATAGTTAAACTTCTGGGGCTTAAGTTATAAAAGGCAAAAAAATAATGGGGCTGGGCTGCTGTGCAGTTAACAGCAGCCCCGACGCTCCCGTAATGTAATGTAGCCTAATTTATTGATGGGGTTCCCTGTTTATCTATTACTCAAGTGTTAGAATTTGAATCTCATTTCAGACCACATTACTTTCTTATTTTTTACCTTTTTATGTATTAGCTTGCAATTTTAAATTTTAATAATTAAAAAAAAAAAGATTACTATGTCCCTTGTATATTGCTAAACATCTCCTCTAATAAAGTTGAGAAATTATGAGGGGCCTAATAAATTTCTACACATGTCCATAGTACATGTTCATTTCAACTTTACTTTTAAAAATTTCTTTAAACATCAATATTGAGTTCATGTATTTCACATATCTGATAAATTAGTAGAATTTTTTTAACCTCAGTTAAACTTATGTATCTGCCGCACCACAATTTATCAATTATAGTTGTTATTTAGCGGGCGTCCATGTAACTACTTAATTTTGTTTTGGACAATAATTAGACAAAACAAATATAATGACAGACGCAATTTATCCGTAACACATCAATATTCAAGTTTGGCACTTAGAACATCAGTGATTGTGAAATCTGATCAGTTGCATAAATTTGGTAATCACGTACTACTGAGCCGGCACTGTCTGTCTGCTTGTAAAAAGGTTTATGAAATTAATATTAATTAACATCAAACAGTAGTACCATTATTGGCAATCATTAAATTATACACACTGACACATTACTAATAGAAATTTGCTGTCTTGCTGACACTTCACTTCCATTCACTATTTCTCAGATCCCCATTGGATCTTTTCCTAGTACATAACTGCATATGTCTGTGCATGTGTGTTTCTGATTAATTTCCTCAAAATTTGGAGTTGTATGAACAAGTATCAAGTTAAGTTGCAGAGATTCTCTTCCTCAAGGTACCAATAATCTTGCTCTTTTTATTATTATTATTATTATTATTATTGTTTTGGGTAGAGGTTAATTTTGATGAAAAGTGATGTTTACCATGAATGACTTTTATAAATCCCAAATGGATTTGTGTTTTAACATTCTGTTACCTTGTGTTAAAACTGTTTGATTTTTCCATTTTCACTAATTTTGACAACATATAAAATGTTTCTACTTCATTATGTTGTCTCACTAAAGCAATATGGTTGGCTGCAAACTAGCATGGTGGTTATTTCTTATTTAACATAGACTTCTACTACTATTGTGAAATGAAGAGAAGAAATCTTTTCTTGTTACAGAGGATTTTTACAATGGGAGACCAGGGGAGTGGAGGAGGATATACACTAGATGAAGCACTTTCGAGCTTGGGATTTGGAAGATTCCAAGGTCTTGCACTAGTTTTTGCCGGAATCGGTTGGTTTTCAGAAGCAATGGAGATGAACCTGTTGTCCTTCATCGGCCCAGCCGTTAAATCAGAATGGTCGCTTTCTCCCACTGAAGAGAGTCTTCTTTCAACTGCTGTTTTCGGTGGAATGCTAGTCGGAGCTTATTTCTGGGGCTTCATATCAGATACTTATGGAAGAAGGTTCAAAAACTTTTCTTTTTTGTGTTCAAGTTAGTCCATTGGCGATAAACCTCATATTTCTTTTTTCGCGCAAACTCTGGCAATTGCTTAGCTAGTTAGCCCCCAATATATATATAGCCACATTTTCAGGGAGCACGAACTTATCTCCCTAAACATTATGGCGTTTTATAATTAGCCCATCATTAATCAGGCTAATGACATGTTGTAGTTTGCACCTTCGAACCTGATCATTACCTACAACTAATTGACATTGAAATTGTGTCTTGTTTGTGTACTCTATAGGAAGGGGATTCAAGGTTTAGGTGTAGTAATAGCTGGAGCTGGCCTGTTAAGTTCTTTCTCCCCCAACTACAAGACACTTGTTTTGCTACGTTGTGTTCTTGGATTTGGAGTGGCGGGCGGGCATGTATATGGATCTTGGTTATTGGAGTTCATACCAAGTTCAAATAGAGGTGCTTGGATGCTTAGTTTGTTAATTTTTTGGACACTTGGGGAACTCTTTGAGGCTTCACTTGCATGGGTAAGTCTAACTCGTGTGATCTGATCAGCACATAGTCCTCTTGTTGTTTTATTGGTGAAGAAGATTTTATTAAATCTATAACCTCAAGTTTCCGTCGAATAGATCAATTTTCAGTGAAGCATCAATAGGAAAATATCATTATACCATCGTTGATTCTGCAGATTATCATGCCAAGATTGGGTTGGAGATGGCTACTTGCTCTCTCATCCACACCGTCTTTCATTGTCATGGTCTTCTCTTGTTTCATACCGGAATCTCCTAGGTACTTATTCATGGAAGGTAGAAGAAACGAGGCAATCCAAGTTCTAAAGAAAGTAGCTTTGTTTAACAGAAACGAACTTCCCTCGGGCACGCTTATATCTGATCAAAGAGCGCATCTTGACGAGGAAAATTCTCCTCCAGAAGAAATTCCTCTTCTGTCTTCGGGCCGAAAGAAGACTAGTAGTTTGGAAATATGGCTCAAAACCACGTATCAACTCTTTTCGTCGGAATTTTTGGGGACTACTCTTCTTCTGCTGCTTTTGCATTTTGGATTTACATTCTCATTTTATGGGATTGTGCTGATGATTTCCTCAGTTAATAGTGGACACAATGTTTGCGACTCGATCAATGTGCATTTGAGGAGTGTACAGGATCAAAGTTTGTACCGGAATGTTTTGATCACTTGTTCAGCAGGTATGTTGCTAAAGCTAGTTCTAGATGGTTACATTTTCTCAGAATTTAAGCAAAACCACTCATATGGTGCTTCTTATTATTATAGACCGGCCCTTAATGTTATTTTCATTACATTTACCCCTTTATAAAATCTTGAGAATCGCAGATTACACAAAATCCCTGTTTTTCTCTAGGCTGCGTAGAATTATAAGTTTATTTACAGTGTGTTTCGACTTGCTAAATATATAATGTTTCAGCGATGTTTTGTTCTTTATTGAGCATTTGAGCTAGACAAGGAGGTAAGTGCTGAATGCTGATTAAAAAATGCTCGACTAATCGGGGATCAGAAGACATTGAGAGTATCAGCAATTCTATTGTGTGCGAGAAGTTATGCATACCACTCAACTAATGTTATACAATATCATCTTTTTTGTAGAGTTTCCGGGACTTATTATAGCAACGATTCTCGTGGATAAGATTGGTCGGAAGCTTACCATGGAGACACTGACCATGCTAACTGTCGTTATACTAATACCGTTGTGCTTCCATCAAAATGAGATTGTCACTACAGCATTGTTATTTGCAGCTCGCATGCTACTTTTTGCAGCATTTTCTTCTTTGACCATATACGCAAAGGAGGTAAATCTTATTTCTATTACATAGATATCTTTCGCGGATTTAGTCATAAGAGTTGATTTTACCGCTATCCCCTTTCTAGGTATATCCAACATCTATAAGGGCGAGTGGTTCTGGACTTGCAGTCTCCGTGGGAAGGATTGGAGGAATGATTTGCCCTCTTGTTGCAGTAGGATTGGTGAGGGGGTGCCATCAAACACTTGCAGTTATTCTGTTTGGCATTGTAATATTTATTTCGGGAATTTGTGTTGCGTTCTTCCCATTTGAGACGAAGGGAAAAGGGCTCACAGACGTTGTTGCTAATACTACAGATTGAATCCTCCTGTAACAAATATGTAAAAAGCTGTGGGTTTTCATCACTAAATAGAAAATAAGATGGTGCTTGATGATCATTCTGTTTCAGGACAAAGCAGATGAGTGTTTTTTTGTTAGTCATGAAATATTTGACTAATATGCCTATTGAGCCTAGGTAAAATCTTAGGAACATTCGACTTGTACAAGTAAATATGACTAAATTAATTGTTTGAGATCTTATTAAGACTCGAGCTAAATATGTACCTGCCTGATTAAAGTTTTTGTTTACTAAGACTAAAGAGGTCGCAGAGCAAATGTAAATCATATAGAAAATACATAAATCTTAGATCGCAAATGTACATTGATCTATAGCTTTAGAATTCGTGAGAAGATGTGTGATTTGGTCTTCCACAGATTATTAATTCTTGCTCACGATTTCTCGCTCAGAGAAGAAGAAGGGGGTTAATTCAAGATTAGTCTTAGGGCCAAAACCTTGTAACACCATATACTAATCTAATTAGAATTTTAATTAACCCTAAATAGGTTTACTATTTGGTATTATATAGGGATAAAAGCATCAAGCCCCCTGAACTATGCACGTTTTTGCGACTTGCCCCCTAAACTAAATTAATAAGCGTTTTGCCCCCTGAACTATGCACGTCTGTTCGATTTGCCCCCTGACCGGATTCCGCCCTAAAACCGCCGGAATATTCCGAACTCGTGCGTATCACGTGATGGTCAGCGGGGTAATTTCGTCCGTTCGTTTTTTTTTTTTTTTTTTTTTTTTTTTTAAAAAATAATAACTACTGAATGAAAGACAAACTCCAGGGGGTGTAAACTGAAACGTTACTCCTCTCCACACTTAGAAAAAAGTGAGCCGAACAAAATTAGGGTTCTTCACAAATTATCTCTCGATTCACATCATTTGTCCGATTAAGCTTGACTATTATTGGCTTCTAATGGACGCCATAGTAGGAGTTGAAGGCGGTTCGTGTTCCTCGACGCGGAAGCTTCTACAACACCACTCGCGGCCGCCGCCTCAGCAGCTGCAGATTTCGCAGATTGGCACCGTGCCGCAGCTTCTCGCCGGAGGTATCGCCGGTGCTTTTAGCAAGACGTGTACTGCTCCTCTCGCCCGCCTCACGATTCTCTTTCAGGTTCCGATTCGTTGTTTTGTTTTATTGCGATTGCTTTGGATTGCGAAAATTACGGAAATGAGATGTAATTGCTGGATGAATTGTTTCGAGTGTCGATGAATTGTAAGTGTAATCGTAGGTGAATTTGTTGTCGTTGGTGTGGTCGGAGCTGAAATTCAGCTGGTTCTCTTTTGTTGTTTGCTCCTGTTTGGTCTGTTAATTGATGGAAATGAAATGTAATTGTTGGTGAACTTGTTTCAACTGTTAATAGAATTGTAAGTGTAATTTGTTGTAATTTTTGCTTGATTTGGATTGAGGAAAATGGTGGAAAAGTAGATAATTGGATTTAATGTATTTTTGTGATAATCGTGTCTTATTAATGCTTCTGACTGGAGTTGGAGTACATAGACTTTTAAATGTGGTGAAACTTCTTTTTTGTGCAACATCTGTTATCATCAGATCTACAGTAGTGTCAATAATAATTTTGCAATGTAACTTCATTATATGCTCTTGGTGCTTGGATATATATTTTTGTTGTTTTACATAGACAGGGCTAACTTATTTTGCTCTGTTAATTCTTGTTTTACTCTTGTTGATTAGATTGTTGGGGAAAAAGAAAAGGGTGAAACTGTTTCTAAGGCAAAAAGAAAATTATTTGTTGATGATAACATTCAGGAAGAAGAGGCAGTGGTAAAGATAAGGAAGAGATTGTTGCTACCACCATGAGATACATGATAAGGAGAAGTACTACCAAGATCCTGGTTGCAAGCCATATCTTCTAAGATCAAGGAATGAAGACCTAGTGACATATTAAGTAGTGTTGTTTTTTCATTTTGAGGACAATTTTATTAATGCACTGATCTGAATGTAATGCATTTATTTTGCAGAATATTTTAATCATTCTGATGTTAACTAATGCATTTGAGGGTTATGAACAAGGTCATTCAAATGTATGAATGCAATGTATGAATGCATAGTGGTAATGGTTTTAAATAGCACAATAACATGTCTTCAAACACACACAAAATGTACACTAAACTGACATTAAAAATAGCCTCAAAAGTATAGAAATTGGTTTTTCAATGCAAATGTAGCTCAGGTGGCAATTCGCAACACAATAGTTCAAGGGGCACTATTACATAGTTCAGGGGGCAAATCGCAACACAATAGTTCAGGGGGCACTAGGGGTGGGTAATCGTACCCGAAATTCGGGTACCCTAACCGCCCCGATCGGGTTTTACCCGAATTTCGGGTATTAATACCCGACCCGTACCCGAAAATTCGGGTACCCTAACCGATTAGGGTATTTCGGGTACGGGTTCGGGTGGGGATTTTGAAAAAATTAGGGTACCCGAATACCCGATTATACATTAAAATTTTTTTTTATTTTTTTTTTTTTACCCTAAACAACCTTCGGGTACCCTACCCGAATTTTGGGGTACCCTACCCGAATTTTGGGGTACCCTACCCATTTTTCGCCATTTTTTTCCTTTTTTGTTGACGTTCGGGTACCCTAAACCCGAATGTTAGGGTACCCGAATTTTAGGGTATCCGATCCGATCGGGTACCCCCAAATACAATAGGGTATCGGGTAGGGGTTTTACCCTACCCGAAAATACGGGTACCCTACCCGAAAATACGGGTACCCTAACCGAATTGCAGTTTACCCACCCCTAGGGGGCACTAAGGCATAGTTTAGGGGGCATGTCGCTAACATAAGCATAGTTCAGGGGGGAACATGCATTAACTTAACACCCCATAATATGTACCGAAAATGCCCTTCTGATACTCACGTGAGTCGCACGAGAATGGAATATTCCGAGGAATATTCGGCGGAATCCGGTCAGGGGGCAAATCGAACAAACGTGCATAGTTCAGGGGGCAAAACGCTTATTAATTTAGTTTAGGGGGCAAGTCGCAAAAACGTGCATAGTTCAGGGGGCTTGATGCTTTTATCCCTATTATATATTACAAAGTTCATACTTAATCAAATGTTCATTAGACTTCTTAATTTAGGTCATTTAATAAACCCAATATATGTTGGCACCAAATTCCCATGTGGGGAATTCAATTATTGTTGGCGGTGCAATTATAGTGGGGCCTCAATTAATTAATGGTCAATGCATGTTCATGCATTATTGTTTGTTTGTTTGTTTGTTTGCCATAAGAAATTATAGCAACAGATTCCAACACGGAGGAATTGAAGTTTTGGTCACCAATTGCTGCCTATAAATAGCAGTGCAAATTCCTCATTTGAAGTATCCAATTCAGAGTAGTTTTGTGTAATATTTTCTATTTCCTCTTGTAATGTTTATATATTAGTGTGAGGTGTATTCGGGGAGTGTTACGAGTAAAAAGGCTTTGTGGGGATCGGTTGGGTTAAGCGAGAAATTGTGTAGTTGTAACAACTTTCTACATAGTGTATTTTCATTCGGGCCACGTGGTTTTTCTCGGGCTTTGGAGTTTCCACGTAAAATCCTTGTGTTGTTACGATCGTCATATTCTATTTGTGTTTGCTTCGTATATCCACGATGGGCAAATCCGTGGGGCATGTATTTGTCGACTCAAATACCTAACAATATATAAACAATATATATTATTAGCTTAAATATGGTTACCTTCCTGAATTAGTAGAAGTAAAGTAATCCAACTTTAATTTTGTTTTTTTATATGCTTTAACCAAACTCAAATTGTTCACACAATAAGTACATTGACATAATTTCTTGAAAAAAAAAAAAAGGTCTAAGTTATTAACCCCATGTGTTCATTAGTGAGCTGTTATGTTATAGCTAAATGTTATTGATTGTACATGTGAAGAAATAGAGTGCCATTTTTAATGCATCACAACTTAATAAAACGCTGTCTGTCATCATCTTCTTCTTCTTCTTCTTTTGGCTCCACAACATATACATCACCCGACCTAACAGTTAAACGTTTGGTATCAGAAGGATTATATGAACATGCACTTATATTCTTCCAACGAAATGTTCACCCTTTCCAATCAAACACCACTACACCCTTCATTATTCCATCAATCACCAAAGCTTGTGCTTATTCTCATACCCACCAATTTTTGGGTCATCAGATTCACTGCAATGTCCTCAAAAATGGGTTCGATTCGGAATCTACTGTCTCAAACTCGCTTATATCCATGTATGCCAAGTTTTCGGACGCTAGCAGTGCGAAGAAGCTGTTCGACGATATGCCTGATCGAGACACAATTTCTTGGAATTCCATGATAAATTGCTGCACCCAAAATGGGTTTCTCGTGGAGGCACTAGAGATGTTTAGGGAAATGTATCGACAAGGTTTCGTGCCAAAGCCCGAGCTGCTCGCCAGTTGTCTTTCAACCTGTGTTAAGGTTGGCGATTGGAGATTGGGGAGAGCATTACATGGTCTCGTTGTCGTAGACGAGAGGGTGGAGAAGTCTGTTTTTGTATCCACGGCATTGTTGGATTTTTACTCGAGGTTTAATGATTCGGATTTGGCTTTTCGTGTTTTTGATGTCACGGAGAAGAAAAATGAGGTGTCTTGGACTGCTATGATCTCTGGTTGCATTGAAGCTCATGATTATGATACGGCATTTGCTTGCTTGAAATCCATGCAGTTTGAAAACGTCAAGCCCAATAAAGTGACATTGATCAGTATTTTACCCGCTTGTGTTGAGTTAAGATCAATAAGATTAGGGAAAGAGATTCACGGGTATGCTGTACGCCATGGGCTTGATTCAGACGCTAAATTCTCTTCAGCACTTGTACATATGTATTGTAAATGTAGGGGCGGACTTCGGCTAGCAAAGCTTATATTTGACAGGTCTATGAAGAAGGAGATTGTCATGTGGAGTTCAATAATTGCAGGATATTCCCATGATAAATATAAGGCTATAGAAGCTATTAGACTTTTTTGTGAATTGCATATGGAGGGGATTCTACCCAATAATGTTACCTTATTGGCTGTGATTTCAGCCTGCACTAATTTGTTGTCTTTAAGAGATGGCAGCGGAGTACACGGCTACTCTTTGAAATCTGGCTTTGGTACCGATGTATTCATTCAAAACGCACTCGTAAACATGTATTCCAAGTGTGGTAGTTTAACAGATTCTGTTCAAGTATTCAATGAAATGACTACGAGGGATTGTGTTTCTTGGAGTTCTCTCATTGGGGCCTATGGACTTTCAGGATATGCCGAGAAAGCTTTGTGTCTCTTTTATGAAATGCAGGAGTGTGGAATAAAAGCTGATGGCCTAACATATCTTGCTGCATTATCCACATGCAATCACGCTGGGCTTGTTGAGAAAGGACAAATGCTCTTTTCTCAAGCATCAGAAGATGTAAATGTATCTTTGACATTGGAACATTATGCATGCTATATCGACCTTCTTGGAAGGGCAGGGAAGCTTGAAGATGCATGCTCTGTTATGAGTAGCATGGTAATGAGACCAAGTTCCAAAATGTGGAGTTCTTTGGTTTCTGCCTGTAAACTTCATGGAAGACTGGATATTGCAGAATCAGTAGCACGAAGGCTTATCGAAAACTATCCTGAGAATGCTGCAAATTATACGTTGTTGAGCATGATATATGCTGAATGTGGTAACTGGCTTAGAGTTGAAGAACTGAGGAGATACATGAAGGATAGAAAGTTGGTGAAGAATCGTAGTCTTAGCAAAGTCCAGCTCCATTTGTAACTTACAAAATTTTCGATTAATGTTGCGTACCAGAGAGAAAGAATTACCCGATATACGGTTTTAAACATTGAAACGATGAAAGTAGAATGTGAAGATCAGTTGTGTATCTTTAAAACAGCCTTATTCATCCACGGCAAGATTACATTAGGAATAATTTGTGAATTGTACAGCAATGGTGCGTTGAGATTAGCAACTCAAAATATGAGCCAAGGCGCCCAGATGAAAGTATTATTAAACCCATTTTCCTTATACTTTCATGGCGAAACATGAAAATGGAGAGAATACACAAGATTTTATAAGATGACCTAAACTCCATATAGTCTCATGATTTTTCACCTTTCTTTACAAAGTTTTGTCTAGTCGTTTTGGAACTTTTTTTGTGACAAATATGTTAACATCTGCGAAACATATCATATTGATAACACAAAAAGCTTAAGGTGATAACGACTAAACCATGAAGAAAAAAAGCAGCTCTGATGGTGCACAGTGCACTATTTGTGAGTATCACAACATTTTACAAATTGAGATGAGGTTTTTGGTTTGTGCATCAGCGTAATAACAAAAAAAATCAGCAGATCAAAGAAGAAATGATGAATATGTTACTCTGTAGCCATTTGGATTGAATCCAAATAAGCTGCAGATACAAGACTCAGCAATATTATTTATGACTTTCTCACTCATGAACTAATAATATAGAGGAATACAACTTTCCATGAGATCAACAGATTTAACAACCCTACATCAGAAAAGTGAAACCGCCAAAAACCTACAATCTCATAAGGGGGTCCTTGTATACATGGGAAAAATATCCATAGAGATTGACTCCACAATACAGAAGAAAGACCAAATAAATTAGCAATCTTTATCGTCCTGCACGCGGTGTGATCTTCCATGAATATGGTTTGGCTGGAGCAGCATTACATAGTCAATTCTGCCAGGGGAGATACAACAATTCCATTAGCTCCTTTCATTTTATATCTAATCTCATTCAATCTCCCAAGCCAAATTTCAAACTAACAATCTCGCCATTGATCCACATACATGACGTGCAAAATATAGTAACAAAACATGCACAAAAGTCAGCAAGGATACTCTGTCCTAAATCTCACTCACTTGAGACTTCTTCTATCTATGTACATTGAATAAAAAAACCTTCAACAAATTATGAAGTCGAAAACTCTCCCAATTGATAGGAGAGACACCTCCTCTGACAAGTACTCAGAATCAATAAATCATAAGGCACCATAGAACTCTGAGAGTATAATTTTTCTGTTCTTGAAACTCTTGGTATATAATACTGAGACTTCCTTTCATATTCTATGACCAGTGAGCGAGGGGAGCGAGTACTGTCTTTATCTAGCATTATTCACGTACTACTAAGCTACGGAGTACAGACAACAAACACAACTGAGAATCACGGCACTCAAGCGTGCAGCAGAACAGCTGTCCTGAGCCATCATGATGTAAAAATGAAGTACGTGGGGATGGAAATCCAGTTTCTTCCTATATTAAACGTGGGGTGTACAATTAGACACCATTTAATTCCTCCTCAATGGGAGTAGAAGAAAACACCTCCACGAGACACACCGCCCGCCCGCCCGCAATGATTCAATTCAAAATGAAATCCGCACGAAAACATAAATCCATAACCAAAGACACACAATATAAAGCAGCAAAGTAGTACTAATAGACAATAAAAATAAGAGAACGCCATTATATATACCTTTAAGCAGCGGCATTGGTGCTATCCGGGGCGGCGGTTGGATCGTTTTTCCTAAGAGGTGGCGGCACGTATATCTTGGCCTTCTTAAGAATTTCAGCGACAATCCAATTCTTGCGTTTGCTGAGTGGCCTGGAAGGATCCAACCTCACCTGCAATAATAAATGGCTACTTATTATTATTACTCTTTGTTAGTAGTAATCTCATCGACAATAATAATAAATGGGGGAAATAATGAGAGAGAGAGAGAGAGAGAGTGTGTGTGTGTGTGTGTACGGAACTCGATCACCGATGTTGCACTGATTCTGTTCATCGTGCGCCATGAATTTGGAAGTGCGCTTAACGTAACGGTTGTAGAGCTTGTTGTGGAAGAGGCGATCCACCGCCACCACAACCGATTTCTGCATTTTGTTCGACACCACCATCCCCACCACCGGCTTCATTTTCACCAATTCCCTAATTCTTTTCTCCAAAATCGTGAAATTCTTCAAACCCCTTTCAAAAACCCTAAATTCGTCGTACTGGGCTTCTTCTGCTAATCTTTGTTGCGAAAACGAAAAGGCAGGCCGTTACGAAGTTGGGCCGTGATGATATATATATAATACTAGTGACCGGGCGCACGCGGTAACCGCGTGCAACTTTATTTCTTGATGTAAAGAGTTCTTTGACTTTAACGGTGTGTGAGGTTGATAAAATGTGCCATTATCATTTCAAATTATTAGACGTGTGTTTGTTTTCTTGATATTTTGTTTTAACGCGTTGTTTTTTATTTGACAAATTTATGTTCTCAAAAAAATTGTAATTCCTATTTCACATTGAAATAAATAACAATTTTCCTTCAAAAGATAAGAAAGCAACAAAGTGCATTGTAATACTGAAAAGGTTGCAGAGTCATGTTCAAAGGTCAAATTTTAATACCTTTGTAGGTGCACATGATAGCATAATTGTAAATTTGCAAATTAGTTAGGTAAAAATTAAACTTGTGCTCTATTTAATACGGTAGCTTTGTGACTAAACCTTTATTTAGTGAAAGGCGTTAACTTCACATCACATAAGAATGGAGTTTGTTAATTATAAAGTTGAGGGGACTGATAATGTGTAAGCAGATGTGTACAATATTACATTAGAGTTGGGATTACCGCGTGCAAACTTTTCTTAATGTAACGAATTATACTTTAATTAAAAAATTAAAATTAACTTTCTTTTGAGAAAATAAAAATGTTTGCATCTTAATTGGTATCAAGTATGCGAAATTGGGTATAAGTAAAATGCACTTACAAAGTAATATTTATATGAAAGTATCCTACTTTAACAACTGAAAATTTGTGTATCGTTGAGAGTTGAGACAGAGACCTTATGTTTATATGAACACTGATCTGTTCATACACGTCGATTTACTTGCACTTGAAATGCACTCGAAAACATGGATCAAAATTTTGTTTTGGCAGTATGTTTCAATCTTTAAATTCGTAATATTTCGAGATATTTTTGATATACTCCGAGAAATTCATAAAAGTTATAATTGTAAAAAACTTAGAGAATACTTGAGTATTTGTTTTCATAGAATCAAAAACAGAAGGTTTCGGTGTTATGGAAAAAGGAAAGAAAATTTGGTTTATGGTTGGAATTTTATTTAGCAATTGGTGTAGTTTAGAAAGACATTACATGTCCATAGTGGGGGCGCTAGCACGTCAATAATTTCGTTTAGATGTGTCATAATTGGAATTGTTTATTATAAGATTAAATTTTAGTTTTAACCATAATTTGTAAACATGTCTGTAAATGTGTAAGTGTAGACGTGAGTTAAATAACATTTTCAGCATCAAAGTTCATCTCTAACACAAACTCTTTATGTTTTAGACCCAAAAGTTCGCCAAAAGGGGTATGTACCCAGGAACACACAGAAAAGAAGATGTTATAAAGAAATTAATATGAGCTAAACTCATAAGATTTAATCCTTTTAGATGCACCAAAAGCACCACCCATTATTATTTTTGGGATCCAAATTACATGGCTGCAGAATATATATATATATATATATATATATATATATAAATGCTCAAAAGAATGGTATTCCATTTGGGAACGTCATATTGCGTTTCTAGTGCAATATTTTGCTTATTACTAAATACTAAAATACACACATCAAGCTTTATTGCCTTCTATATGTCACACTATATGCCATGGAGAAAGGCTATGCAATTCAAATCAAACATACCCTAACAGAACACTCGATCAGAAACTACAAAATTACTTAATGAAGTGCTCCAGAAGAAAAATAGTTCAAACCTCCGACAATACATTATCCCATCGCATACAATACATTATCCCATCGCATCATTACAGACTTTTCATTTTTGTGTACTGTGCAAACACATTATCAAATTGTTAAGAGACCCTGTTTTGTAAACATAGAAGTAAAAATCAAAAGATAACTAAAAATACATGTGAGTTAAAATGCATAAAGTCTCACCACCGAAATAAAGATATTATATTTCTCAAACAGTCGATAGATTAGATGAAGAATCCACTACTTCTAGCAATTCCAATATGTGAAATAAAAATGATTAAGGTCAAGTGTGAATTAAAAGCGTTAGCGGATTACAAATTTCAAAAACAGTAACCTTATTGGGGATGGAATGTTGACCATGGGAACTGCATTTCTCGAATCTTTACAGCCAACCTGCAAATGTAATGATTTTGAATGAGAAGGGAAATACTCGAGTTTGATATCATAAACTAAGTTCGATATCATAATCTATAACCAATCGAACTCCATAATAGAACTCGAAAAGTAAAGATCAAACCAAAAAATGCACAGAAATTGACATGATTATATACAGTAGTGAATAACAAAAAAAAAAAAAAACTACCAATCTTCATCCTTCCCCTTCTCTGCCAAGCATACAATATCAGTGAAAGATAGTTAAACTAAACTGAACTAAAAAAGATTATTCTATTTTCTCTATCATAGTTTAAATACTAAAAAAGAGATACAGTGATTAATACCTGCAATTTTATCATTCAGAGTCGGGAAATTCATGGACACTTCAATTTCCTCCTGTCCAATTTAAAAGAATAAAATAAAGAAAGAGATGAAACTAAAAGCATCAAAATACTGGTTTGGAATCTAATTAAACTAAAAAGCATTAAGCATACATGTGCTGTGATTTCAGAGTTGGAGTGTGAATTCTGGAGAAAAAAACAAAGATTTGGATAATGGCTAAAGTAGGTTTTGGGAAATTTGAACACTCACGTGAGAGCGGAACGTGGGTTTGTGGTAGAGAAAAGACAATTTAACCGAGGGTTTTGTTGGCGTGTATACTCAAGATAATGAGGGTAAAGACGGCAACACATATTATTGGTCTGAGAACTGCCGTAAATTGCACCAATCGACAATTATACCCTCGGTTTTGTTCTAGCCAAAAATTTGAGACCAGAAGTTGGAGGGTATTATGGGTAAAAAAGCAAAAATAACTGCAGCCCCTGACTCAGATTTGCCTTTTTTTAATATAGTAATAGATATTAGCCATCTGATTTGTTGTGTAAATAAATTTGTGTTAATATTTTTTAGGAAATTATCTTTTACAAATTGTCATAAAAGACTATTTTTTTTTTAAAGTCGCACATTGCATTAGACAGAAATAACAAGACAAAAGTTTATACAATCCAAAAAGAAATTAGAAAATGGGGGAGAGACGTCAAAAAAATCAGGGGCCAGATAGGAGGCAGGACAAATCCCTTCCCGTGGTTATCTTTAGCTCATCTTGCCAAGTTGTGAGCATCCTTGTTTCCAAGCCTCGGGATTTTGATGATTTTCCACGAAGGAAACAGCTTCTAGATTGCACGTATCTTTTCAAAATCTTCCTTGATTGGCCAAAAGGGAAAGGAAATAATTTTTGAAATAAGCTTCACCGCGTCAAGGGAGTCCGTTTCAAAATGCACTCTTTGAAGGGCATGATCTTTGGCGAATTCTGATGCATCCATGATTGCAGAAATCTCAGCCGAAATTGGTCAAAAGACAAAACTTTATTCGCAAAAGCACCAATTAGACCTCCACAATGGTTTCGAACACAAAACGCAATAGTTGGGTCTCCATCTTTGAATGTCGCATCACTAGAAATCTTAATCCAATGTCACGTCGGAGTTGTCCACGAATAAGACAACGGGGCAACGATGCAAGCAATGCGCTTATGAATTTGTCTGAAACCACTCGCTCGAATTAAGATCCAGCTTTTCCTGCGATGACATGTTCAGCACGAGGTTTTGATTGTATGCAGAGCATCGTTCCTTATTTTCTAGCTACGGGAAAGAGTGTAAATTCTGAAGTTTAAAAACTCCGCGTGAGAATCGGCTATGATACACCTGCATGAGGACTAAAATGATGTCCATCCAATCAGCAATATTCTTGTTACAGAAATGGTTAATCTGGATAGACCATTTATATGCAAAGAAGACTTTTTGACAATAATTGCACTCCAAAAAACGATGATGTAAGAACTCATAATCACCGCCACAAAGCACACAATGACACAAGATGTATCCGACAAAGACATTATACAACTCAGTTTAGGGCAGGTGGGGAGACAATTACTAGCAACGGTCTAGGCGCAAAATTTGAGGCGGTCATGAATATGAGAGTTCCAGATTCTCTTAAGAAGAGCCTTGAAAAAAGGTGGAGGCACGAAGAAGCGGTGCGATATAGGCACTCTTAGAGGTGAATATTCGGAGGCTCTCGGGTATCCAGATCACGCAGTATGGGTCTTTAGAGTTAAAAATCTTGAAGCTGAGGATTTCGAGAACAAGATCCTCCGATAAAGTTGAGCAAAGAAAATCATGGTTCCACGCACTTGATGGAGTTAAGAGGTCATTGACATAATTAATAGTATGTAGTTGGTCTGGATTAGAAGAAGGCTTGAAACCATAGATTGTCGGGATCCATGGGTCATCTTAGATTTTAAGAGAAGTGGAGTGGGTGACTTTGAAACAAACTCCTTTAGATAGGATGTCACGACAAGCAAGAATGGTTTTCCAAGTCCGTGAGTCAGATTCCTTGTTGCCAACTCTGAAAAATTCCTCTTCTCTTAAGTACCAAAGTTTGACATTATAGACTGACCATTATCATTAGGCTTAAGCATATTCCTAGCATTCTTAGAGAAAATATCTTTGTTGAAGTCAGTCATACATTTAAATCCGAGACCACCGTTCATTTTGGGTTGGTAAACACCATCCCAACTCTTCAAAGCGATAAAATAAGAGATGTAACCCGAAGACCCCAGAATTTACAAAAGACTTTATCCATGATGCTACAAACAATTTTCGGTTGAAGAGTGGTGGAAATAAGGTAGACCGAAATGTTGAGGGCCACGAATTTAGTAAGGACAATTTTCCCTGCCTAAGAGAAAATGTTAGCTTTCCAACCTCACAAGGAGTTATGAAAACGAGTAAGAATGTCATGGAAATTGGCAATTCGATTATAAGTTTTGCAAAAGGATATTTCCAAATGTTTGAGATTATGGTTGCAAAGTTTCATCCCAAGACAAGGACGGATAGAATGTTTGACAGATGGCAAGCAATTTTTACTAAAGTGAACAACTAATTTCTCGCGACTAATAGCTTGTCCCATCCACTCGCAAAAAGTATTAAGACACACAGAGATATTAGTGGAATTTGCAATATTAGCACGACAAAACATGATGACATCATCCACGTAAAGAAAATGTTGCCTTTGAATGCCACGTCTTCCATATCCCAATCGCTCATGAATTCTGAGAGCTCATGTGTAAAGGATTTGGAGAATGAATTACCCTCTTGCTTGTCATCTTGAGAAGTAATGGCATTAAATTCTCCGATAAGAAGCCATGGGCTTTCAATATCTGGCGCAAGATATGGGAGTTTAGACCAGAATTCAGCTTTTGCCTTATAGGTGCATGATTTTGTAAAAAATCAAGGACAATTGTCATGGACAGTGGCATGGAAGAACCAGGAATTATGAGAATTAATGGTGATGTTGAATTGAGAATTCCAGGCTAAGAGAGATCCATCTTCAATACCGACCAGAGGAACAAAAACTTGCGTTGAAACGCATGCACGATTGAGAAATGAGAAGAAAGAAGCGGTGAAAGGAGTCTTGATATCACATAGGAAAAGAATATCATAGAACTGATTATTTAAAAGTTCTCTAAGCTCGGTTTATGTCTCGGACTGGACAAGTCCTCGACAATTCCGTGAAAGAATAATCATAGATTACTCATGTAGCCCCCCCCCCCCCTCTCACAGGGCCAAGAGAAATTTGAGAGAGAGTCAAGGATGATTCCTCTTTTGGGAAGTGATTTCGGTGGTATCAGTAGGGGAAGAGGATTATCACGTGATAATTATTTTTATTTCAAATAAACTACGCCTGATGGGCTTAGATGGAGTAGCTGAGTCAGGCATGTAATTCTGGTGAGTTGGGTGGTAGGCTAGATTGGTGAATCATAGGTCCACTAGAAATAAAATAAACTAAAAAGGGTTTGGGCTTTTTAAGGAACTTGGAGTCTTTAGCTCCTGTTTGGTGTTCATTTTGCAGACATTTGAAAATTTTCAGAAAACAAAAAAAAATTGTTTGGTTTAGGACTTCTGAAAATGGCCCAAAACACATTTAAATTGGCCTAATTGGTGTCTATAACATTTGAATTGAATTAAATGACAAATAGGCTAGAAAATAGCTTCTCCTTTATGCACTTATGTCAGTTGACAGTCCCCTAAAGTTGATTGGACCGAAAAGTAAATGTACTATCAGCTTAGAATCTGACAGTGGCATCACAAGTTTCTTTTTCCTATTTTACTTTTTAGCTGTCACATAATTGAATTTTAACTCTCTTTTTTAACATAAAACTTTCCTTTAAACATACAAGCATACATCATTAAGAGGGTGATTGCGAAAGCTTATAGAACATGGTAGGGTCACAATACATAAATCAACAACTTTATATCACCATCACGCATCGGGAAAAACGAAAAGCTACAATTTTCTCCTCATATATTTTTATTATATTTTAGAAATATAAAAAATTGAATTGAGATATGCAAATGGGCCGAAATTAAAAAAATGTGAGAAGCCCAATATCTCTGAAAAGTATTTATTTTGTGAAAAAATCTCTCAGGAGAATACCAAACAGAGTGCCTTCAGAGTAGAGGAAAGTTGTGTTTAAGCCTTAAGGGGAGTGGCAAGTAGAATTATTGGAGTTGTGTAGCTGAGAGGGAAAAAAGGGCCATTTAGAGGGATTGTAACGGTGGACCAAATAAATGGGTCATTGGCTTTGGGCTTTAAGAAAAGGGTCCAATTGGTATGATTAGTAGTATTAGTAGGATTAGGGAACTCAAGGGAAAGGGCTGACTTGTAATTATGGGACTTGAGGATTTGCATCTGAAAGTGTTGATTTTGTGCGGATTGGTGGGATTGGAACATCAGAATCAAAGTATGAGGTGATGAGAAACTTTTGTGGGCAATGACAAGTGTCAAGATAGGAGATCGTGGGGAGATCCACTGGTCTATAGCGGGAAGTACCGAGTATGCCCATGGGTCAACTTTAGCTGGGGGTAAGGAAGTAATTTTGCTGGTAGGTTTTGAGCGAGAATGAGATTCTTGAGGATTAGGGTTTGCGATGAACACAACGCCTTCCTTGATTTAGATTCCAAAAGGAAGGTACTCTAGCTTGATTCAAGCGGAGTTGATGGCAGATGGGCAGCTTGCATACTTCTGTCTGATCATTCTACAATGGCAGTAAAAGTATGGAAGTCTTTCATATCGAGTTCCGACCGCGATTTTAGACCCATTTTTCCTCATGAAAGTGATTGAATCTTTAAGAGGGGTGTTGAGATCAACCTCTACCTGGATTTGCAGGTATTTCTTCCAACGTTCTTGTTGTTTGCTCAAGTCAACTTATATGAAATAGTCGAGAATGTCATTGGCGATTTTGGCTCCTTCCTGAGTAGCATACTTCGGCAGCATGTTATACACATTGATCCAGAATGGAGGTGTGTCAAATCCAAGATCCTTTAGAGCTAGTTCCTCAATCAATATTTTTAAGCAAACAAGTTACCTATCAAAAGACCAAGGGGCGTTTTGTAGAACCCTTTCAGCATCCTTAGATGATTCTAAAATAAAACCAATGGTACTTGTTCTGAGAATGTTGATATGGACAGGATATCTGAGCTTCCATGCTTTGAATAGAGTATTTCGGACTGCCCCAAGATGATTCTCTTTATCATAGATGAGTTTTCCAACGAAAGTGAGGCCTTTTGTGGTGTGGATTCTTGAGAGGAGGTGTTATCATGTTCTGATCACTGGAGTAGATTAGGTATCCATGAGAGGAGGGGGGGAGTGGAGGAGAAAAGGGAAAGAGAAAGGAGGGGAAGAGAAAATGGATGAGAATGAGAAGAAATGGGAGATGATAGTACGCAAAGAGGTGGCGACGAAAATCTAACAAATGTGGGAAAGAAGAGAGAACCCATGTGACGACCGCGCCCCGTGAGTCGCGTTCCGATCCAAGTTGGTTCGGTGCTGGCCAGACACTTTACCCAGCTCAGACTAAAACACGTCTCGTAGGAAGGGGTGTCACTGTCCAGGATCAACCATACACATAATGATAAAAATTAACTTTAATATACACAGCGGATGTCTGGAAAATACAAATAATTTGACACTTTAATAATTACGTACTGATGATAATTATTTTCAATTACATGAGTATTCCAAAAGGTAAGACTCACAAAATTATTCATGTGATCCATGCTGCCACGTCGATCATATCCTGAGAAGTGGACAGACAGGAAAAATGAGAAATAAGTCTTTGATGACTTAGTGATATTCATACAAAACAAGTGGCAATACAAGAATTAACAGTGATTCAATTGATATATTTTTAGGAGCGGCCTTACTGATAGTAACAGTTTAACAAGATAATTTGATGTAGCAATGGTACCGAAATATTTTGGAAATAGTTTATGAACATGTGCGTTAACACTAAACCTATCTGACCTTATACTTCCAAATACTACCTTATACCTCCCGACGAGGAGCGACCTCGCAAACAAAAAAGGCGACATGCTCGAGTACATGCCAATCCACCACACAGGTTACAGCCAACTCCTGACTACAAGCGACGCCTAAATGGGTATCAAACAAAATTATTTAAACCGACAGTCCTTACTGCCCGACAGTAAATCGACTCAATCGCCCAACTTCCCAAAGGCATCCCGATGGGTGATAAACAAACAAACTAGTAAACTGGAAAATATCAATTGTTCTATGAGCTACAAGTCACGAACATAATCCGTTGCTCTTTGCACAGTTCAATATCGAAAAAATACCATGATTATGAATCAATAAGTGATAAATAATTAATGATTATATATGATTTAACGATGAGTGAGAAAATCATGTTATTCAATAAATTGCAAAAATAGGAATATGGTGAATTAGATGGTGTTCGTGGTTTGGTAACGAAGGTGTGATGTTTATGTCCAAGTTCCTCAGGGTCGGATGCCAAATTGGACTAGAACTAAATAAGAAATCAAACCTCACATTTATTTGTGCGGGGATTCGTGCTCGTTATTGATTAATTTGAAGAACCTTTAATAACATTAAGATTATATCAATTAACTGAATAATCACAACTCACCACAATAAATATATGTACTATTTAACTTTCGTGTTGATGAAATTTGAGGAAGTTCTTGTTAAAAAAGGTAGCTAATACTAATTTAAGCAAATAGCACATATCATTGATGAAAATCTTATGCGATAAACTTTGATGTCGCTAAGTTAAATATCAAATATACTTTGTATACGTAATCGATATCTCAAGATTTATCTTAAGCAAACATATATTTATATTTATAATTGTAGTTATAATTTTTCTAATGTTAGAAAATTATTTCAAATGGTAAGTATACAATAATATTAAGTAGGAAAAAAATCATTTTACCTCCTGAATTCTAGCCCATTTTTCACTCCCCCCCCCCCCCTCCCACCCAAACTTCTAATTTTATCACTTATCTCCCCCAACTATCTTAATTAAATCACTTTGCCCCCTCCGGCGTAATTAAGTCCCTTAATGATCGTTAAATAGTCTGAGAGGAGGTAAGTGATAATCGTGCCATAGTTTATGGGACAAAGTGATACATTTCAAAAAAGTAAAAAAAAAAAAAAGAACTTCAAATATTTATGTCTATATAATATAGTTTATTCTTTCAAAATGATACATATCCCTAAAACTACATCAATCAATTGGTTAATCTTTTGAATCGAAGCATTTCACATTTTTCACCAACTTGATTTATAAGTCTATGTTCTACCGTTTATTTCATCATTATGTTTGTGGAAAGTGCATTTTAAAAGAATTACAAATTGAGATTCAGGATTTTACCATTATTTTGTAACACTTATAATTTAGGAATTTAATTATCAACATTTAAGAATTGATTGATGTAGTTTTAGGTATATGTATCATTTTGTAGTTTAACTTGTAAATTGCAGAACACTCCTTGTGGCTTTCGCCTCTTTCACTTTCGCCCATGTGATTTTCTACGATTTGCTTTTGGGTCCCATAGTTAATTGAAACACGACCCTTTAAATTTTAAATTCTCGATAATTAAAACATCAATCAATTCTTAGATTTTAGATAATTACATCCCTAAATTATAAGATATTACAAAATAATAATAAAATCATTAATTTTAATTTGTAATTATTTAAAAAGCTCATCCACAAACATTTATCATAAAACTTATAGACGTAATAAAATTGATGCAATCAGAGTTTTACAAATTCGGCTTACTGTACAAGCTTTGACCTCCCACTTGGCCAAAATATGTTGACTTAAATATAAAATATAATGGATAGATAAAAATAATAAATAGAAGCTAAGTTGAGCAAAAATAAGTTTTTCATTACATTTTACAATTTCCATCTATGTACTCGTGAAAGTTTGCGTTGACTGTGCAAGCGATCATGTACATCTCAAACTAGTTAATCTTTTGAATCGAAGCATTTCACATTTTTCACCAACTTGATTTATAAGTCTATGTTCTACCGTTTAGGTATATGTATCATTTTGAAAGAATAAATATCAATATATAGATACAAATATTTTAAGAATTAATTTGTTTTTTTTTTTGTTTTTTTTTTTGCTTTTTTGAAAAAGTATCACTTTGCACCCCCACCCCCACCCCCACCCCCCAACCCCAAAGTATGACACGATTACCACTTACCCCCTCTCAAACTATTTAACGACCATTAAGGGGCTTAATTACGCCGGAGGGGGCAAAGTGATTTGATTAAAATAGTTGGGGGAGTTAAGTGATAAAATTAGAAGTTTAGGGGAGTAAGTGAAAAATGGGCTATAGTTCAGGGGGTAAAGTGTTTTTTTCCTATTAAGTATAGTATGATAATAAATCTTCAAAATATATTACTTAACTAATTTTTGGAAAATCGTTCTTTAAGTCTCTAGTACATCCAAAATTTTCAGGAATCATGACATCAAACAATTATCTTATGAAGCAATCCAGTAAATTTATATAACTTAGTTAATATTATTTTGTTTCAAGATTATCTTAAATTACATAACATTGTATTTATAACTTAAAAAATATTAATACGTAAACCTAATCAAGGTAAATGATCAAATAATGTTTAATTTATTATACGTAATCATATAAGAGGATTAAACCACAAAAGTATATATGATAATCTTATTAAACTTATGTAAGGATATGTTAAACATAATAAATATGCTATTTATATACTATTGAAAATTCTTAAAAATATTAATTGTGGCTACAAGTTATAATAAAGTGATTCTAACCATTGTTATATCTTATAAGAGTCATGTGTGAGTGATCAATCATGGAATCATAAGCTAAGAACATAAAGTACGCAAAATAAGCTAAAAATCATTGCAATATCAGGTTTACTTCGATCGGATATCCAAATGGACTTTGCACCTAAAATATTTTTGTGTTTTCTGGTCCCTAACGTCATGAGGAACATGTGTGCCCAAATTAGAAGGAAAATTCAAAGGTTTGCTACGCTAAATAATTCTTGAAAACATTGAACCTATTTTAGGATTTTCAGACACCAGTCTACGGTTTAGGCATTTCGACCCTCTAAATCACATTATTTGAAAAATATTTCTTCATATAAAAGTTAGAGGACATCATGAAGGGTATTAGGCCGTTAATCTTGATCAAAAGGGATTTTTCTACAATTAGTTATAACTTTTCTAAGGTGCAGAGCCGAATGAATAATTTCTACGCAATAAAAGTTTTGGAGTATTTCCGAGTAGAACAAGATGAAATAAAGACTTGGGATGAATTTTTTCTGAAAGTAGACTCACTAACTTAGAGATTGATAGGAAGAACGAAGGAAAAATCGAAATTATTTAGGTGTGAAAATTGTTGAAAGAAAGCCTTCTATTTGTAGTAAAAAACAATGTTAAAATAGTTTTAATTAAGGTCCCACTTTAATTTCTTTATCCTTGGCCACCTAATGAAGATTCTAATATGATAACAGGGAGATGTGACTGATTTTTCTTCCATAACTTAAAATATGATATGTCTAATTTAAACAAAATACATATAGATTAATATATACATATTTTTTTATACATGTTAAAACAAATTAGGTTAATGTCCAACTTTAATTTTTTAACAACTAATGATTGGCAAAATGGAACATGTGATCCATGTTGCCACGTCGGTCTTATCCTAAGAAATGGACATACATGAAAAACAAGGAATAAGTCTTTGATGACTAAGTGATATTCATACAAGACAAGTGGCAATGAAAGAATTAACAATAATTCAATTAATATATTTCTAGGAGTGATCTTACCGATAGAAACAGTTTAACAAGATAATTTGATGTAGCAATGGTACCAAAATGTTCTGGAAATAGTTTATGAACTTGTGCGTTAACAGTAAACCAATCCAACCTTATATTTCCAAATACTACCTTATACCTCCCGACAATGAGCAACCTCGCAAACAAAATAGGCGATATGCTCGAGTACATGTCGATCCAGCAAGCGAGTTACAACCAACTTCTCACTGCAAGCGCGCCTAGATAAATGGGTATCAAGCTTAAACCGACAGTCCTTACTGTCCGACAGTAAATCGACTCAATCCCTGGGCCCAACTTCCCATCCCTGGGCCCAACTTCTCGAAGTCGTCCCAATGGGTGATAAACAAACAAGCTAGTAAACCGGATAATATCCCTTATTCTCTGAGCTACAGGTCCCGAACATAGTTCGTTGCTCTTTGTACAATTCAAGAACCAGCAGATGAGATTATAATATTGGAGAAATACCATGATTATGAATCAATAAGTGATAAATAATTAATGATTGTATATGATATAACGATGACTGAGAAAATCATGTTATTCAAGTAATTGCAAAAATAGAAATATGATGATTTAGATGGTGTTCTAGTTTGGTAACGAAGGTGTGACTTTTCTGTCCAAATTTCTTAGGACCGGATGCCAAATTGGGCTAGAACGAAATCAAAAATCGAACCTTATCTTTATTTGTGCGGGGAATCGTGCTCGTCGTTGATTAATTCATAAAACCTTTAATAACATTAAGATTATATCAATTAACTGAATAATCATAACTCACCACAATAAACATATGCACTTATTAACTTTCGTGTTAATGAAATTTGAGGAAGTTCATGTTAAAAAAATGTAGCTAATACTAATTTAAATAAATAACACATATTATTGATGAAAATCTTATGCGATGAACTTTGATGTCGCTAAGTTAAATATCAAATATACTTTGTATACGTGATCGATATCTCAAGATTTATCTTAAGCAAACATATATTTATATTTATAATTGTAGTTATAATTTTTCTAATGTTAGAAATTATTTCAAATGGTAAGTATACAATAATATTAAGTATAGTATGATAAACTATTTTATTTGATGCATAATAAATCTTCAAAATATATTACTTAACTGATTTATGGAAAATCGTTCTTTAAGTCTCTAGTACATCCAAAACTTTCAGAAATCATGACATCAAACAATTATCTTATGAAGCAATACAGTAAATTTGTATAACTTAGTTAATATTATTTTGTTTCAAGATTATCTTAAATTACATAACATTGTATTTATAACTTATAAAAAAATATTAATACGTAAACCTAATCAAGGTAAATGATCAAAGAATGTTTAATTTATGATGCATAATAATATAAGAGGATTAAACCACGAAAGTATATGTGATAATCTTATTAAACTTGTGTAAGGATATGTTAAACATGATAAATATACTATTTATATACTATTGAAAAATCTTAAAAATATCAATATGTGGCTACAAATTATATCAAAGTGATTCTAACCATTGTTTATATCTTACAAGATTCATGTGCGAGTGATCAATCATGGAATCATGATGATTATTTTCAATCATAAGCTAAGATCATAAAGTACGTAAAATAAGCTGAAAATCATCGCAATATCGGGTTTACCTTCGATCGGATATCCAAATGGACTTTGTACCCAAATATTTTTGTGTTTTCTGGTCCTTAACATCATGAGGAATATATGTACCCAAATTGGAAGGAAAAGTCAAAGGTTTGCTATGCTAAATAATTCTTGAAAACATAAAATATATTTTCAAATTTTCAGACAGCAGTCTACGATTTAGGAATTTCGACCATCTAAATCACATTATTTGAAAAACATTTCTTCATATGAAGGTTAGAGGACATCATGAGGGGTATATATTAGGCCGTTGACCTTGATCAAAAAGAATTTTTCTACAATTAGTTATGATTTTTCTAAGGTGCAGGGTTGAATGGTAATTTCTGCACAGTAAAGGTTCTGGGGTATTTTCTGGGTAGAACAAGATGAAATAAAGACTTGGGATGAATTTTCCCTGAAAGTAGACTCACTAATTTAGAGATTGATAGGAATAAGAAGGAAAAACCGAAATGATTCAGGTGTGAAAATTATTGGAAGAAAGCCTTCTATTTATAATCAAAAAATCATATTAAAATACTTTTAATTAAGGTCCCACTTGAATTTCTTTATCATTGGCCACCTAATGAAGATTCTAATCTGATAATAGGGAGATGCGGCTGATTTTCTTCCATAACTTAAAATATGATATGTCTAATTCAAATAAAATACATACAGATTAATATATAAATATTTTTTTATACATGTTAAAACAAATCAGTTTAATGTCCAACTTTAATTTTTTTAACAACTAATCACCAAAATCTGATTCCAATTGTCACAAGAGTAATGTGGCTGATTTCAAAACCATTCAAAAAGATGTGATATTATTCTTGTTGTTTATAATAAAATTAAATATGAATAAATATATATTTTTACGCATATTTACTTATGTAAGTTTTTCTAGGTAAAAAGCTCCAAGATCAATATGTAAATGTAAGATATATTTTTTAAGATATTTGAAGGATATATGAGGAAAGAAATGGTTAATTTTCGTTGAAAGACTAAAATGTAAATTTTCTCAAACGTTTGGGGTCAAAATAATATTTTTTAAAAAATGGGGTCTAATTGTAAATATGTATTTTTCTTCCAAATTTAAGGGGCGTTACACCCCCTTAGACCATGGAGACAGCTCCATAGGCGAGAACAGGGAAAAGTTTTTTTTTTCTTTTTTTCTTTTTTGTCATTAAAACACTTTGAAATATATCATTTCTGGATCTCTCATATTTCCACTACCATCTTTTAATGATAGTTCTAATATAAGCGTGCTCATCCTAACTAAGTCTCACAAATAATTTCTTAGCATTTACTGTTACGTTTCTAATTTGTTTTTGTTCTTGAGAATTCATATGACCCCAAAAAATATTCATACCTTTAATTTTTTCACAACAAAAAATCATAGAAATCAAAACAAGATGATAAGATACATGAATTTGCTATGCTTTTATTATTGTCTTAACACTACATCTAATTATAGTTGATGTGCGATTTAACACCAGGAAAACTTTTACTAATATTTTTTATTATTATTCAACATTGAAGGTTTAACCTCCTATCATTACTTGCTAATTGTATTACTTGTTAATTGTATTTCATAAGCTCGTAAAGTTCTTACATTATGTTATACAAGATTATACAAATTCAATACATGCGTGACATGTGACATCTCGAGTTCTCGACAACAATAATTTTCTTCAAAACTTCAGCTAACAAGTTGTAGCGTCAAAATTTCAAGTCCCTAAAATAAAAGACAAGAAAAATTAAGTACAAATAAAATTTGTATTTTCTTCAAACAATATGCGATTACAATCTCTAGTAATCCTCTAATTCTTTTCTACAACAAATAATCTTGAAATTTGGTTGATTTGAGAGTGGATTTGATTTTGATCTCTTTCACGTGTATTTGGGTTGAACGTTAATCCAAGGGCTTTTGAGCTTGATCTTGAATTAACGATCTACTTGATTTGATCTTCGCGACGAATAATTTGATCTTCGCGACGAACTTGTTGAACTTGTTGAACGTCAATCTTCTTTAGAGGAATCTTGATCTTCAAAAATACTTGGACGTAAGACAAACGTTGATGCGAGGGCTTGGCAGCTTGATCTCAAATCGAACGGAAACTTGATTTGGAATTTGATTTGAAGATTATTGAAGAACGATATGATCTTCGTCTTCAGTTCTTCGGATATGTGGACTTTGATCTTCTTTGAAAGGGACTTTGATCTTCAAAACAGTTTTTCGAGGGCCTTGCAGCTTGTTCTCGAATCAAACGGACTTTGGGCTTTAAGATCGTTGAAGAACGGTATGGACTTGATGTCGAATATGCTGAATTTGTTGAAGCTCGATCTTCCTTGGCATAAATGTTGAGGCTTGATGATGGATCAAACAAAGGTTTTCGCGAAGAACGCCTTGAATCCCGCGAAGAACGCTTGAAGATGGATGAACTTGGTGGAGCGAAAAACTTAGAGCTTTTCCCTCTTCAATTTGTGAATATTTTTTTGTGTCTTTTCTTTATGAGAGGACCCCTATTTATAGTTGTAAAAACCTAGAGCTCCTTGCTTGTGATTGGTCGGTTTTATTTTCAAGATAAGCATGGATTTAATTTGGCTTGCTTATCAAGAAACACATCATATTTCCACATAGATTTGTTCGATTGGTTGAAATACTCCATCTTTTCCACGTGGCTTTGTTTGATTGGTGAACAATATATATTAGAAAATTAATTAATTAATCTATTAATAATTGGAATTTAATTTAGTAATGAAATTGTTGGATCGGGACTTGATACTTGTTGCACAGTGTTAACCCTTTGGTGTTAGTCTAACACTGATCAGCTCTTCCAATGTTAAGCTGATGTTGGACTCTCGATGTTACCTTAACATCCGTTTAACAGCTGACATCAGTTAACGTTAGCACAAATCTACTTGACAGAGAATATTACGCAGCGGATAAATCAAGAACACAAGTAGATGTAATTTTAAGAAGATAATATATTAATATGATCTTCCGAGCCGTAGGCAAAATAACCCGTTAAGGTTTTAACAAAAGTCGTTCTCTCAATTTTCAAGCTCCTCACTCTCAAATTAATCAAACTAAGCAAAGCACACAAGAATTGCTTCGACTATCTCTAAAAGCTCCTCACTCTTAGATCTATTCTAACAACTCACAAACTTTGCTAAAGCAAGACAAAGACACTCGACTATAAAGATTTCCTCACGGGATATTTTCGCTCTTGTCTTCGTGTCTTTTTCTTGATGCCCAACATGCCTATTTATAGTGTAGTCTTTCTTGATGGCCAAGACATGTTGTGCACGTTTTTGGTTGCTATTAGGTCTCCTTGTATGACTTTAATTTCGTTCATGGCAAGTCTCCTTCAATAGGGAAAGGTTTCCTTGTCCAACTTGAAGTCTTCAATGGAAAGGTTTCCTTCTTTGACTAGAAGTCTTCAATGGAAAGAATCCTACTGCAAGTAATCTTCATTCCTTCTTGCAATTCACACGCCATGATCTTTCCATTGCACCGCACACATCTTTCCTTATTTAATTATGGAAAGTTCTTCTTTGGAAACTTCTCTTTGAATGGCAACTTCTCTTTAAGGAAATAGATCCTTCCTTGAAGTCTCTTGACCTGGAGCACATACAAATACCAACTACAACTCGTGGAACAAGTTAGTAAGTGAATAAAGGCAAAACACACAATTATAGTAATAAATCTCGAATGTGCAGTTTTCTGTTTTCTGTGTTCAATGTTATCCTAACATTGTAAATACACTGTTGATCTAACATTTACAAAATACTTGCACTTTCAATCTCCCCCTTTTTGCCTTTCTTCACAAAACCAAACATGTTCACAATTCATATTATGCACAGTGCTCCAGCAACACAACATCATTAATATCTTAAGCTACTCCCCCTTAGTATGACACTATTAACCAAGTAGCTTTAAGATACTAATAAGAATACACAACGAGTTAAACATCACAATTATAAGCATAACTAAGACGGCATTAGCTATATAAGAATTGCAGAACCAGTAGAATAAACATGAAGATCAAATGGCTTACTTCTCCCCCTTTTTGTGAGGAAAGCAAAATCTTGACGAATCACTTCATAAGATAAAGTTCTATAGCTCTTTCTTTAGCAGTTATTTCCATTTCTCTCTATGAGAACTTTATCATTCACTGTTTCTTAAAATCCTCCATAGCCACAGTCTTATCTCCCAACAGGAAATTAAAGTTAGATTCAATTGTAGATATTACCTCAAGTGTTACCTCTAATGTTGAGTCAACATTGTTCTCCAGCGATGTTGTCATAACAACTAGCTCAGACTCAGTATCATCAGGCTTTTCAGAACCTTCTTCCTTATCCTCTTGATCTCAATGGTTTCATCATCGCCATTCTCAGTTTCCTAATCCTTTTCCTCAGAACCATCTTTTTCTTCTTCACCACTTCATCTTCATTCTCCACCTCTCTATCCTCCTTCTCTTTCTCATTCTCCTTATCACCCTGCAATCACCTAGCAGCATCAACATCTCTTTTTCTTTACAAGTACCAGCGGTATAACACTGCTCCCCCTTAATGCAAGCTATCAAACTCAATGTTGGCATAACATTGACATCTATCAATGTTGTCATAACATCAGACTTTCACAATGTTAACTTAACATTGAATCCAGAAAGTTGTTCTAACATTGACGTTTATCGCTGTTGTCTTAACATTGAACCAGAATGTACCTGCACAAGGGTTTACAAAAACCAGCAATAAAACCACCATTATCACCCACATTAGTTTCTCAACAACTAACATGTTCTCCCCCTCAATCAAATCAGCTTTCTCTGCAAAATGTTCCTCAATCACCGTCTCCTCAACTGTGTTTGAAGTAACAATAAAAACAACACCTTGTTCCTCAGTTTTAACTTGTTTTGTCTCAGCAACAATGTCCAGAACGAGTGTTGTACCTACGAGAAAGAACTACAAGAGTAGGGGTGGGGTTATATCCTTGATTCTCCATACCAAGGGCCACAATCAAGATCAGAGATGCATGCCAAGGATTCCAAAAACAATTGCAAGTGAAAATTCATAGTATTTCAGAGAATTGGGCACAAAGAGATTAAAGATTCAGAATCACAAGTGAAAAGAAGTAATGAGCGGTTTCTTAAAATAAATCATGCATAATTACCGCCTGTTGAGACAACAAGTGACACCGAGTTACTTCACACATGACCAGAGCAGTTCATAAAAAACTTATAAGTCATAATGTTAAACCTGGATGTTGAGACAACATGCTTACAGACTGATGTTGGCACAACATTGACACCTGTTCTGAATCAACATTGGTTCTTGTGAATGTGGAGGTATTGAGCTTACCCTCAAGATATTTTCAATTAAAAGCATGAGCTAGATCTGAAAACACATATCTGAAACTTCAGACATATTAGCAAATTAGTACCACAGATATATCTCAGACCTGTACATGGAAAGGAGAGTTAGTTAACAGAAAATCCAACATTTTGGGTATGAAGTTAATTAAAGGAGTTAATCTACTTCCAAGTCATTACAAGAGACAACGTAGTGTGTCACCGCAGCTGAATCACCCAAAATATATGCCTTCATAACTATTTCTCCCCCTTAAGCTCAAACCGACACAAACACATCAAAGGAAAGAATGAATGAATGAATGCAAGCCTAAGTGAAATGCAGAATACATAATGCAGAATACAGAATGTTAAGTTAACATTAGTAGATGGTAACCATGGAGTATCAGCTTTATAGACTAGGAACAGATCATATCAATTCAAATCTTTATCAATTATCATGAACTCTTTTGAACAAAAACTAGTGAATGTTAAAGGATAGTTTCATCACTGAATGTGGGCAGCACAAGACCCCACACACCCCAGCAACTTAACCATCAGCTACAGATTAGGCAAGTACAAAGGAACTGAATGAAGACAGTACATTTATCATATACTTCTTCACCCAACTCCTCATGCATACTTGTTTACCAACCTGTTTACAAGAGAAATACCAAGTGAACAATGCTACTGAATGCAAGCAGTCGAAACTTCAAAGCACCCCAGTAGTAAGGATCACTATCATGCATAACCTTGGCCATAGACAAAAACACAAAAATAAGCACAACTGAATAACAATGAAGCTCTCAACATCATGTACCCCAGCTTCTCTTCATGCTTTGTCTAACCTAACATGGATAAGTCACAACTGAATAACACCAAAGCAGTGAACTTTGTGCATCTCAGCTTCTCCTGATGTTAGGTTAACATTCTCAGACTAACAGCAGAGTTTTTACTTTACAAAACTTTTGATATGAACCTGTCCACCAGTAAACTTAGCTAACAATCCTGGTCAACCACACAAACTAATAATAACAAACATTCATGAAGACAAACAAGTACAAAATATAAATCAAATAGAAAAATCTAATGCAATCCTACACACCACAAACAGACTACGGTGCTAGCCAGTGGTGTTATGGCAACACCGGAATGCAACACTGAATCACAGAACATTCAAGCCGAGAGACTTCCTCAAATTGAAGAACCTCTCGCTATCTAATGACATCTTAAACATATCAGCTAACTGATTGTTGGTCTCTAAGTGATCAATGTTTATAACCTTGTCATCTACTAGTTTTCTTAAGAAATAATGCATAGAAAATGTATGCTTTGCTCTAGAATGATGCACCAGATTTCTTGATATGCTAATAGCACTAAGATTATCCCAAAACATTAACAATGTGTCACTCTTTATCCCATAATCATGCAACATGTGTTTAAGCCATATAAATCGGGTAACACAACTGCAAGCTGCAAATTCAACAGTTGACAATGACACATGGTTATGTTTCTTGCTATAACATGAAGAAAGATCATTTCCCAAAGAAAAACAACCCCCACATGTAGATATTCTATCTCCTAAATCTCCAGCCCAGTCAGAATCAAAACCGACAAGGTTTGTATTTGCATCATGTGTATACCAAACGCCTAAGTCTATAGTACCAGATATATAATTCAGTGTTCGCTTCACAACAATTAAGTGAAAAGATTTAGGTTCAGCGTAATACCTGGCACAAACACAGACACAAACCGAGTTCATAATATATGGGCTAGTGATGGATAGATATAGCAAGCTTGTGTCTCCTTTTCCAATCACCAACGTAGAAGATATTTGAGTCTTGCTCGATTTTGACTCCTCCAACCCAATCATGCTCATTCCATCCTCATTTTGCTTAACTTTCAAACCCAAGAAGAAATCCAGTTCACCAATTACGCTCATTACTAATGTACCTGTCAAAGCCTCAGCAAACTTGTCTAGAGTAGACTTGTTAGTATAAACAAAGACAATGTCATCAGCAAATCTTTGATCTAAGCAATTATCAGAATATGTGGCAGACATACAAACACTCAACATTATCATATCTCTATAATTTACCCTTTTCTTGTTGTGTGTTTTGATGCCATTAATGATTTGAACCATAACCTGAGATGAAGGATGATATCTTTGAATCCTATCAGTTGTATCCCTCCAAACATCTTGAACTTGGACCTTTTCATGTAAGTTTGACTGCTCGAATGTTGTGTCAACATCAGGACTGGTCGATGTTGGCATAACATCAACTTCTGGTTCATGTTCCAGTTCAGGTTCTGGATCTGCATGTGATGTTGGAATAACATTGTCTGGAGTCAATGTTAGAGTAACATCAGAATCCAGTAGAGTTGGCACACCAACCTCTAACTCACCTGCAACACTCAGCAAATCATCAATAACCACATTAACCGATTCTTGAACAATAATTAATCTTGGATCAAACCTTCTAGTATTGTTTAAAGAATAACCATCAAAGATATGTTCTTCACTTTTTGGATCATATTTGCTCACAAAATCTTTGTCATTTAAAGTATAGAAAACATATCCAAATTCATGAAAATGAGCAAGATCATGTTTCTTCTTTTTTATCATCTTACAAGGAGTCATGGGAATAGAGAATTTATGAATATTTTCATTAAACACACATAAGTCAGAGAATGACCTATCTTCAGATTCTCTATCATGATTTGACCAAATATTACCAAAAGAAGCATCATGTAAATTATCAATACTAGCATGCAATGTTCTAAAGGTATTAAGAGCTTTTGATTTTTCTTTGAAAGATTTAATCAAAGTATATCCAGAAAACTCATTCATAACCACACAATCATACTGTTTACCCCCAACTCTATTTACTTCAATAAGACCTAAGAGATCCATATGAAGTAGATGAAAACAATTAGAGGTACTTGTAACCTGTTCATCCACTTGGATTGGATTATGAGAAGCTTTGGTCACCTTACCTTTCGAGCAATCATAACAGACCATCTTACCAGAACTCATAAGATTGGGAATGCCTCTCACGGTTTCAAGTTTCAGCACTTTGCCCAGATTCTTGTTGTGTATGTGTCCAAGTTTCTTGTTCTTGGCAACTGAATAGTCCACCTTTGTTTGAAAGCAAATCACTTGATCCCTCACCAAATGGTTGTCTTCAAACCTCTTACCTGTCAAAGCACACACATTTGCACAATCAGATACATCACAAGAATCTTTATCATACCTTACCAATAAGTCATCATCACACAATTGACGCATGCTTATATGGTTTTCACAGAATCCGTCCAACAACATCTCATCCTTCAAGGGTGGGGATCCATCAACATTCAACACTTCTTTGCCAATGATTCTTCCTTTACTTCCATCTTCATAGGTGAAAGTTCCCGTGGTTAGTGGTGCACACTTCTTCAAATTGGATTTGCTTTCTTTCCAATCATGTGTCTTAAGTAGTGTTAAGGCAATACAATATGTTCTCAATGTTAAGGTAACATTGGTTATCCAGTGTTGTCTTAACATCGTGTATAACCATATCAAATCAGATTTGTATCCAGCCATATGTCTCAAACATTCACTATCAGAGTACCACTTACCTGCAAAGTTAGTATGCATAGTAGGAAAGATAATATTGCACACAATATAAGTTCCAGGCACCCAAAGTCTAATGTTTGTCATCCCACTATTCTGTTCAGCAATGTTGGAACCGAATGTTAAGGTAACACTGGAATAACTAGTATTAACATTGGAATGTTCAAATTCCAGTGTTGGCTTAACACCAGCATCAACATTGCATAAATCCCTATTCCTTTCAACTATTTTCTTTTTAAGAGACTTTCTGTATTTATAGCAATATGGTTTAAGATGTCCAAATTGAAAACAATATTGACAAATATAAGCCATTTTCTTATATTCTCTAGAAAGTACCTTTGCCTTTTCAAAACCATGAATAGTGGATTTAACAGAAGTAGTTGAGTGAGTAACTTGACTTTGATATCCTAAACCAGAATTACCATCATTGCCTAAACATAAAACTTCATCAAGTTTATAAGTACCTGTTTTCCTCTTGGCAATGGTATGTTCAGCAATTTCTAGCTTAGAAGTTACCTTTTCTATTTCATCATCTTTTCTGTCCAAACTAACCTCAAGTTGAGCGATTGTAGCCTTCAAGCTTTCATTATCTTCCATAGCCTTCTCAATTCTACTCAACTTGTCCTTCTCCTTGAGCAGGTCTTGGTAGATGATCTTCAGTTCATCAAGAAACTCTTCTTGAATCAATTTACCTTCAAGGACACTATCATCTTCCAAACCTATAGAATCATGCAAATACTCAAAGTCAGAATCATCATCACACTCATCATTAACAGAAATCAAACATTCAGTGTTGTCTAAACAAATGGTTTCATCCCAATTGTCAACAAAAATCTCCTGGACTGGTGTTGTCATCTGGATGTTAACATAACATCGAGCTGTCTGGATGTTGGCAGAACACCAAGCCTTGACACCAGCAGGTATGTCCACCTTTGCACACACTGTTGTTTGAGTTTCTTCAATCGTTGGCACCTGTCCATCACCATATTCTTCAAAACCTGTCTCATCATTATCATCTACACAAACTAAGTCAGATTTCCCTTTTGTTCTAAGGTTGTTACCATATTCATACGAAAAATGGCCCCAACCTTTACATTCATAACATTGAATCTTTTTGAGACGTGTATCATTATGAGGAGTAGGTTTACAAGAATATTTGGTCATCTCTTTAGAGAAATCTTTCTTTAAATCAGCAAGAATATTTTTATCACATAGACTATTTCTTCTTCATCATCTATTTTTTCAAGATTCCTCTCAAATTCTTTCAGAGTGCAAAATAGAGTATGAAAGTCTAAGGTGTCCATATTCCTAGCTTCTTGCATAGTAATCACCTCAAATTTCTTAGAAAGAGTTCTCAGAGCTTTATACGCCAGTTGCTTATTAGACAGGGAATCACCTAAGTTTTGAATTTCATTAGCAAGATCCATTAGTTTCTCAAAATAAGCAGTAATATTTTCTTCTTCCCCCATTGTTAAATTATCAAATTTGTTCAAAAACATGCGTAACTTAGTCTTTTTAGCGTACACATCACCTTCACAATGATTTTCTAAAATATCCCAAGCATGCTTTGCAGTTGAACAATTTTTAATTAAATTAAACATGTGACAATCAACCAAACTAAATATGGTATTTAGGACTTTTTCATTGAAGAAAGCGTTACTTAGCTCAGTTTGAGTCCACTCTGATTTTGGCTTAGGAACAGCGTCATGATCTTCAACTGGATCTACAGTGCCAAGAAAGTAATCAAAGTTAGATTCATCAATAATAGACAAGGAATCAGAATTAATACAAGAATTATATTTATTCCAAATTCTAAAGAAAAACTCCTGTTCTGGTGTTGGATCCTGGATGTTAGAGTAACATTGAGATCCGTGGCAGTTCTGGGAGTCTTCTTTTGTCCAGTAAGTATGAGCGAGTAGCGCAGCTGTATGAATCTCATCTGATTGTCCTTCAGCCACAGTACGTGATCCATAATTGAAATCCTCACCATCGTTATTTTGAGAATTTGAGGCTAATAATGAAAGATCTTCATCTGGAGCACACATAGGGACTGCATACCCTTCGATCACCGTCTTCCAAGCTCACCAACCGAATGATTTAATGAGTGCACGAATTCTAACCTTCCAATAAGAATAGTTGGATCCATCCAAGACAAGCAATTTGTTGTTGTTCGGATTCTGGTTGTCCATCCTTTAATATCAAATCCAAACACAAGTGAAGTCGGTGCTTGGCTCTGATACCAATTGAAAGTGTTGGATCGGGACTTGATACTTGTTGCACAGTGTTAACCCTTTGGTGTTAGTCTAACACTGATCAGCTCTTCCAATGTTAAGCTGATGTTGGACTCTCGATGTTACCTTAACATCCGTTTAATAGCTGACAGCAGTTAACGTTAGCACAAATCTACTTGATAGAGAATATTACGCAGCGGATAAATCAAGAACACAAGTAGATGTAATTTTAAGAAGATAATATATTAATATGATCTTCCGAGCCGTAGGCAAAATAACCCGTTAAGGTTTTAACAAAAGTCGTTCTCTCAATTTTCAAGCTCCTCACTCTCAAATTAATCGAACTAAGCAAAGCATACAAGAATTGCTTCGACTATCTCTAAAAGCTCCTCACTCTTAGATCTATTCTAACAACTCACAAACTTTGCTAAAGCAAGACAAAGACACTCGACTATAAAGATTTCCTCACGGGATATTTTCGCTCTTGTCTTCGTGTCTTTTTCTTGATGCCCAACATGCCTATTTATAGTGTAGTCTTCCTTGATGGCCAAGACATGTTGTGCACGTTTTTGGTTGATATTAGGTCTCCTTGTATGACTTTAATTTCGTTCATGGCAAGTCTCCTTCAATAGGGAAAGGTTTCCTTGTCCAACTTGAAGTCTTCAATGGAAAGGTTTCCTTCTTTGACTAGAAGTCTTCAATGGAAAGATTTCCTTCTTTAACTTGAAGTCTTCTAAGGAAAGTATCCTTCACCATCTTGTAGTCTTCAATGGAAAGAATCCTACTGCAAGTAATCTTCATTCCTTCTTGCAATTCACACACCATGATCTTTCCATTGCACCGCACACATCTTTCCTTATTTAATTATGGAAAGTTCTTCTTTGGAAACTTCTCTTTGAATGGCAACTTCTCTTTAAGGAAATAGATCCTTCCTTGAAGTCTCTTGACCTGGAGCACATACAAATACCAACTACAACTCGTGGAACAAGTTAGTAAGTGAATAAAGGCAAAACACAATTATAGTAATAAATCCCGAATGTGCAGTTTTCTATTTTCTGTGTTCAATGTTATCCTAACATTGTAAATACACTGTTGATCTAACATTGACAAAATACTTGGACTTTCAAGTAAAATTCCAAATTAAAAATAGAAATAATTAATTTAATTTCTAATAATTAATTTTGACACTTGTCAACATTTAATTGGAGGAGACAAAATTTAGTTGTCTACACAAGTCAAGCTGGGCCTTAGTCCTACCAATGGGCCCAATTCGATAATAAGCATAGTTAGAGTTAAGGCACCTGTTAGAGTTGAAGTATCCTGATTCGGGTTGAAGCTTCATAATTCGAGTGAAAGCATCTTGATTCAAGTTGAAGCATCATGTTCGAGTTATGAGCCCAATTCGAGGTATTGCCCTTATTCGAGTTATCCAGCCAATCAAGCCCGCAAAGGTCTGGGCCCAGCATGGCCCACTCTGATAGTTAAAGAAAGATTAAGCCTATAAATACTCGACTAATCATCATTATCGTGATACGTTTTTCTGAGGGAGCTCCATCTATTTGAGTTATTTCAAGCTATTCGAGTTATTGCATGATATTCTAGTCATAGCAAGCTATTCGAGTTATTGCATGTTATTCGAGTTATAGCATGTTATTCGAGTTATTGCATGCTATTCGAGGTATTACATGTTATTCAAGTTATAGCTAAGCTATTCGAGTTATAGCAATAATTATGCTGAATTCGAGTTATCGAGTTGAATTCGAGTTATTCAGCCAATTTAGAGCAGTTTAGCCCATTTTCACCGTTTACAGCATATTTTGACATTACGAGGCTTGTAATTGGTACTATAGGCCCATCCCATCATAGGTCCATCACTCACTTACGTATCAGAGTGCCTTTGAGTGCCTTTGCGGGGTTAGCCCCTGCCTAGTTCACGTGCCGTATTTTTAGTACACGTTTTCTGAACTCAAAGCTAGCTTGGGGACCAATCAGGAGTTCGGAGTGACTAGTTAGCAGACGAGATTATCCCGCGTTACATTACTATATGGTGGAAATTATTCATGGACTTAATTTATGTTGATTACTTTACTTGCTACTTTTTTCCGATACGGTCATGAAACATTTATTGAGGAATGCCGATGAATAAATATTTGATCGCATAGTTAGTTCTTCTTTAACTATGTTGTTAATTCATGCATTTGAATATTTGTTTATTACTTAATTAGTGTCTGTATTTTTTTTCTAATTTAATATAGTATTATATAGTATTTGTTTATACTATTAAAAGAATTGAGATCTATTTTATTTCGATTATTGAGCCATAAAATGAAAATAGTTTTTTTCTAGCTCTTTCAAAAATTACTCCCCTCTTACAATGAGTTAGAATTAGGGGTGTACATAAACCCACCCACCCGACTGACCTGACTAAACCTGACTTGCGCAAACCGCCACCCGCATGTTTTTATTTTTATAATTTGTGCCACGGTTGGAAAAGATGGCAATCCGCCCTTGAGCGGGTGAGTTGCGTGTTGAGACATACACCCGCCCGCAATTTGCCCACCCCCGTATATATGAAAGAAAATAAAAATAATATTAGTTCATTTCTCTGAACTCTTTAATGAGAAAAAAAAAGTAATTGTTTACTACCAAAATAATAGAGATAACTACACAACGTTCTAATTCATTTATGACGTGAAAATTTAGTAATTTGATGTGTTTTACATACATATAGTTGAAACTCGATAGTAATAATGTATAAATTTGAACTTGTAAATAGTATAAACATACGAAAGAAAAAACAAAAAAAGAATGAGAGGATATTTTTTAAATACAAATAATGTAGGGTCATTGCGACATATAATTTCCGTGCTTTAAAACATGGAAGTTTTTTTTTTATTTGTTTCTTTATTTGTGATTTGACGTCTAACCTAACCCGCCAACCGTCCGCACCCGCCTAACCTGCAACCCGCATGATTTTCAAAATAAATCCACCCGTTCAATTAAAAAAATTAGTAAACCGCAAGTGTTGGGTATGGTGTCTTTTCTTATGACAACCCGCCAAAACTCGACCGCGAACACTTTAGAATAATCGATTTACGTTAATTAACTTGAAATATTATCCTTTTTATGGCAATTGAGGAATAAGAATCTGAAAGTGGCCCGGCCCATTAGCTACAAACCCAGAATCTGAAGTGATTAAAATATTAATCAGGGGCAGGGCTAATAATTAATCTTCTTCATTCATTCTTCAATTACAGCAATTTTGAAGAATTTGCAGAAAGGAAAAATGGCAGACGAAGTTAACAGAAGTGTAAGAAAGAACTTTTCATATTTGTTTTGTTAATTTTTTTGTTACTCAATTAAATGATTTGTTTGTTTGTGTAAAATAGGCATTTATGGAAATCCAAGGTCGAATGATTGAGACCACTGGAAAATTGAAGCAGGTCAGTCATTTGTGATCTAATGTTAGAAGAGAATGGTGGGTTTTTATTTATTTTGATTTTTATTTCAAAAAAAAAAAAAAACAGGTTCAGGCTCAGGTGCGAAATAAAGAAGGAGAAAAGAAGCGAGCTTACTTAACATTGGAAGAGCTCAAGCTAATATCTGATGATACCAATACCTACAAATCTGTAGGCAGAACGTGGGTCCTTATTACTCAGTTTTTATCATTATAATAATTTTATTTATTTTCTAATTTAGAGATAAGTGAATAAGGCTGATGTGGGCAGGTTTGTTTTGGAGCCAAAATCAGTTTTAATGGAAGAACAAGAACAAAAGCTAAAGGATAGTGAAACTGCCATTGCCTCTTTACTGGTGGGATCCGGATTTCATTCTTTCACAAGTTTGTTTTTAATTTGTTATGTTATCAGAATGTTGGTCTACTTACAGCAGCAGTTAGGGATGGCTAACTGTAGGCTTTACTTGAACGACTTTTGTGCGTCTCGTCTGACTAACTCTCTCTGATAGAATAGAAGCTTGTAGGCATCGTGAATTTGCTTTTATAACCGAAAAAAGTGAATTTGTACTTAGATTCTCGAACCCACCGCGAAAAAAGATGTCTTGATGATTCGCTGAAGGTTTAGTTAACTTAACATTTAGTCTAAGTGGCTTGATTTGGTTATGGTATTGGTGTTGGTGTTGGTATCAATAACTTGTCATGTCTACGGGTGTTTTGGATAAATTGTCGAATTCTGGATATGAGGATCAGTTGGATGATTTTGTGAGTTGCGTAGCAAACAGAGACAACAAACAGAGAGAACTGTTGTTGGTCGTAATATTATTGAAAACAACAACAACAACAACCAAGCCTGTAATCCCAATTAAATTGGGGTAGGCTATATGAACCATGAATGAATCACGTCGAGTCGTGAACATGAATCTTCTGCCTCCATAGGTTTCGGTTGACGAGCATGTCTTCATTTAGATCTTTTAGCTTCATGTCGTTCCGTATGACCTCCATCCACGTCTTTTTCGGTCTCCCACGAGCTCTAGCCGTCTGTCCTAAGTCGAGATCTTCAACTCGTCGTACCGGTGCATCTATGGGTCTGCGTTTAACATGCCCAAACCATCTTAAACGATTTTCTCGCATTTTCTCGTCAATGGCCGCCACACCCAATTTATGCCGAATATCTTCATTGCGCACTCTATCTCTCCTAGTGTTTCCGCACATCCACCGAAGCATGCGCATCTCTGTAACGTTCATTTTATGTGCATGACTTTGCTTAATCCGCCACAAGTTCGAACACTTGTCACCACATTCTCATACATATCTTTTATGATGTTGATATATTTAATGGATACCCCCTTCTTCACCAAGGTCCACCATAATACATCTCGAGGTACTTTGTCATATGCCTTTTCTAAGTCGATAAAGACCATATGCAAATCTCTACTCTTTTCTCGAAAGCGCTCAATGAGCTGACGAATCAAATGGATGGCCTCTATGGTCGACCTTCCGGGCATAAATCCAAATTGGTTCTCAGATATGGGAACAATTTGTCTCAATCGGTGTTCGATCACCCTCTCCCATAGCTTCATGGTATGAGACATAAGCTTTATCCCACGATAGTTAGAACAGTTTTGGACATCGCCCTTGTTCTTATATAGAGGTATTAGCGTACTCTTCCTCCACTCTTCTGGTATTTTATTTGTTCGCCATATTTTGTTAAAGAGGTCCGTCAACCAGGTCACCCCTATCTCTCCCATGCTTCTCCAAGCCTCAATAGGGATACCATCTGGGCCAACGGCTTTTCGAGTCTTCATCCTCTTCAAGGCATCTTTGACTTCCGACCTTCTAATACGGCGCATAAAATTGCGGTTCAGGTCCTGAGGGGACTGCGAGATGTCACCCACTGCTTGGGTGGGGCCTCCATTGAACAGGCCCTCGAAGTACTCCCTCCACCGTGCTTTGACCTGATCCTCACGCACTAAGACAGACTGACCTTCATCTTTGATGCATTTCACTGCACCTAGGTCTCTAGTCTTCCTCTCTCTAATGCGAGCAATTTTGTATATATCTTTCTCGATCTCCTTGCTATCCCTCTTCTCATAAATATCCTTGTACACAGCCTCTCGCGCTAGTCCAACAACTTTCTTTGCTTCTTTCCTGGCTAACTTATACTTTTCAAAGCTTGCTCCATCATGGTTCTTCTTCAAATCCCTGTAGCAATCCCGTTTGGCCTTGATTGCCGCCTTTACTTCTTCATTCCACCATGACGTGTCTTTACCTATCAGGCTACTACCTCGGGATTCACCTAAGAGGTCTTTAGCTACCTTCTTGATACAACAAGCCATTTTGGTCCAAGTTGCATCTGCATTGTCCTCAGTCTTCCAGTCTACCTCTTGAACCACTCGCTCTACGAAGGCCTTTTGGGTAGACTCCTTAAGCCGCCACCACTTAATTCTAGGTTCCAACCGGCGCCTACTCCTCTTCACTCCTTGCCGCAGTCTAATATCCAACACCAAAAGCCTATGTTGCGTAACCACACTTTCCCCGGGGATGACCTTGCAATCTATGCAACGACTTCTATTTGCCCTCCTAGCTAAGAAGAAATCTATTTGGCTCTTATTTGACCCACTCCTATAAGTGACCAAATGAGACTCTCTCTTCTTAAACCAAGTATTTGCTACAAGCAAATCATAGGAGAGAGCGAAGTCTAAGATAGCGTTTCCCGGCTCATTGCGATCCCCAAAGCTATACCCGCCGTGGATGTCTTCGAACCCATCACGACTAGATCCTACATGACCATTAAAGTCACCTCCAATGAAGAGTTTCTCGCTACTAGGGATCCTTTGTACCATCTCGTCCAAATCTTCCCAAAACTTACGTTTCACGGCTTCGTCTAGTCCTATCTGTGGTGCATAGGCACTAATGACATTCAAGATATCCTCGCCTATGACCAACTTGACCAGTAAGATCCTGTCGCCCTTCCTTCTGACCTCCACCACGTCCTCGAGCCAAAGCTTATCTATGATGATCCCAACACCATTTCGGTTCTTCTCTGTCCCGGTATACCAAAGCTTACAACCCCAAGGGTCTACTACTTTGGCCTTTTCACCAACCCACTTGGTCTCTTGCACGTACAAGATGTTGATCCTCCTCCTAGACATTGCCTCAGCTAGCTCGGCCAATCTTCCTGTGAGTGACCCCACATTCCACGATGCAAGGCGAACTCGTCGTTCCTGGACTAACTTCTTTACCCTCACCCGTCCTGGAAGGTGAGGGAACCCTTGCTCATTTGACACCACACCCGGGCGTCGATGTGGCGCGTCGCTTCCGGGCGACGACCTAGCAACCCTTGCCCATTTATCACTACACCCGGGATCCGATGTAGCGCGTCGCTGAGTAGGGAACGCCCCAACGAAATTCATAGTATGGTTCATATCATAGGATGTGACGGGGTTTTTACGTTGGCTGTCACAAGCCTACCACAACCCTCCTCCTTTATCCTGGCTTGGGACAGGCAGTGAAAGCTCACTGGCGGAGTTAATATTATTGAAAACCATTAAGCTAAAAAAGTATGTCTTACTTTCACTCCAAATGAGCCAGGCTCAGATTTGTATACTTGTGATAAAGAATAGGATTCACCGATCTGCATTTGTTACTGAAGTCGTAATGAAGTGATTTTGTTAGTAGTTCTATTGTGGGGTGTCACTAGAACTTGATTTATATCTTCAGGAAGCGTCTTGTTTCTCAAGAGTTGGTGTATTGTAGTTTGATGTTGGACACTATTCAACACACCACAGTTCAAGTGTTGGGAATGCATACCTCAACTTGTGTTGGAAACTAATCCTAATCACATCTTTCTTAACTTGATCTCTTTGATATATCGATTTACATCTTGAGAGTTCTGTTTCATAATTTGTTGAATGAATCTTTATAGTACTTGTTCTGCTAATGGTTGCTAGAGAGATACGTATGGACAGGGATAACACTTTTGATGATAGGCTTATATCATCGAAGTACTTGAAACTATAGATTTTTCTGCATCTTTATTTTGAAGAGTTTCAATTCTAATAGGTTCTGTGTCCAGCACGAACCAACCGGCAGGCCTTTAATATTTAACACGACTTCTATCTGGGGACGAACCAATTTGTTTTACTTCCACTTCTGCAAGGAAAGAAACTAGTGTGCCGGGACAGTAGATTGGAAGTAATAGCGCTAGATTGCTAGACAAAATACATGACTTTACAACCCCTATGGTTTGGCCTAGTTACATAAACAACCCTACTATTTGAATAATTATATGAACACTACTTGAGATTTGAAAATAACATTACAAATACACCATTTTGAGCTTTTAAAATTATATAGACGCCTCTTAAAGTTTGAAAAGCATTATAGATAAATTCTCTATTGTTAAATGTTTTTGAAACTTCGAGAGGAGTCACAATAACTTTTCAAATAGTTGAGGAGGACCCTTTAATCACTAAACCTCAGGGTTGTAGATGTAATCATCTCTTTATTTACTGCAAAAGAGTACCAATGAAATGATGGTGTAAATTTGAATATTTTCTTGCATCAACATACGTTGAACGAGTGGTTTGTATTGAGAAGGCATGGGATCAGTCCCATCTATTCCTTATCAGATGATTCTAGACATTGCTCATCTGTATACCTGACCTCCGGTGCTTCTTAATTTTTCATTATTTGGTGCATATCTTGCAACTTGTCTGTGCCGAAACTTCCTTATTCATGATCACATATCTTTAAGTGAAGCTTATTATTGATGGTGTTTGCCATTGGACAGAGCTCAAAAGAGTACTTGGAAAAGCAGATGGCGGAGATTGAGAACAACCTTAGAGAACTCTTGCAACAAGATCCAGGACTTGCTCGTCAGATAATGACCATGTCCGTATAAGCATTTCCTCCCGTAAAATTTTCAGCCTTTCCGGTTGGAGTGTCTTATTCTAAGTGTTCTGGATATCATATTTAACTACTATTGGTGTTTTATCTTTCTTCCATTTTCAATTTTTAGACGACGGGTGTTTGTGTGTATTTGTTTAATTTGACTTGCAAATGTTCGTGCCTTGTATTGACCTCGACTTGTAGCAACAAACACCAGAGGGAACTATATATTACTGCACTTTATTAGTTGGATGCATCAAATTAACTTTTTTTTGCTTGGGCTGCTTTTGTCGCAAATCATGTCTAGGACTTTGTTTTCAACCTTGTATCCAAAACTACATTCTGTCGTTTGAAACTTTTTAGCAATAAAACATATCGTAGAACTGTGATCTGTATTCAATGAATGAAATACTGTGCGTTCATTTTGCTTAATCAAAACTTCCGCAGGGATATATGTTCAAGTAGGAATTTGGAAAAATCCTTTAATGCAGTTGTTGTATAATGAGGTGATAAAACAGAAATTTAAGAATATACTGTTATGAAATATAATATAACTGTATTGTGAATGGTGTTTGTCCCACGTTGGAAAATGGTGAAGACATTCATCCTAGTCTTTCTATAAATAGATGGTCTATCACCTTTGTAATATACACTTTTACATTATGGAATAAGAAAGAGTTTGATAAATAATATTGCTTTCTTTATTTTCCTTTGAGTTCTAAACATTTATAACATGTTATCACCACGAAAGGCTCGATAAAAAGACTTTCTTGTTTGAATTCAAAAAAAAAATGTACACAATTTGTTATTTTTATTAATTATTACCCTTGTTATAAATAAGGATGGTTATGCCTCCATTTATAATATTGCGGTTATTATTATATTATTATGGAAGGCTAAAGCCTCCTATTCATATGGCATACTTTGCCTCATCTTTATTATGTTATTAATTACATGGACAACTTTGTTGCCTCTATATCAAATTATATGAATGACTTAACTACCGACTTATTTAGCTTATTTGAAAAATATGTATATATGTTTTTATACGCAAACTAATTAATTACAAAATTATTGATTTAATTATGTTTAAAATTATATCATTATTGACATCGCTAGTGGCTCATTAACGCCTAACAAACAACTGCTTTTTTTTTCCAGTATAAAATTGCAAAGCTTTCGATCGTATTATTCATTCACTTTTATGTTTCTAAGATCTTTTAAAAGATTAGAAAAATGATGAATAAGATATTCCTCACTTTTTTCGTCATCGTTCCATTAATCATGCTTTTCATTGGTGAATACTCTCGATCAGAATACCCGATTCTCATTACTCTCTATGTTGGGATAATTTTACCTCTTTGGCTTGTAGCAATGACGTTCAACTAATATTGTTGTTTTTATTCATGTAATAATATTTGTATTATTTCTCGAAATAATAAAATTATGATACTTATGTTATTTTGTTTGCATCATAGTCATCATGTCAAACATTACAAACGTCGACTTTACTCCATTAGATGCATATGGAGAAAATCATTTACAGTGGATACTGCATGTAGAATTGCACTTGGATGCTAAAGGCCTTGGCGATGCTATTAAAACTGGTAACAAATTACCGAAAAATGAAAGGTCAAGGGTTATGATTTTCATACTTCACCATCTTTCTCCAAAATTACAAGATGAGTATGTATCACTCAGAGATCCTGCAAACTCTGGACTTTTCTCAAAGATAGGTATGAGCATCAGAAGGCTGTTATCCTTCTTAAAGCTCGATATGATTGGATACACCTTCGATTACAAGATTTTAAAACTGTGGGAGAATACAATTCTGCAATATTTAAAATTACTAAACGACTGAAATTATGTGGCGAAACTATTATTGATGTTGATATGCTCGAAAAAACATTCTCTACTTTTCACGCCACGAATATTATTCTTCAACAGCAATATCGTGAAAAAGGTTTTTAAAAATATTTTGAACTTATTTCATGTCTTTTGGTGGCTGAACAAAATAATGAGCTGTTAATGAAGAACCATGAATCTCGTCCTACTGGTTCTGCCCCATTTCCTGAAGTGAATGCAACATCACACAATACTTTTGACCATGGTTCTTACCGTGGTCGTGGTAGGTCGTAATAACCATTTTAAAAATGGCTATAACAAAAGAGTATACAAAGAGACCGAAAAAAATAGAGAGGATGGCTCAACAAAAAGGGTTCGTGAAAGCACTTGTCACCGATGTGGTATGAAAGGCCATTGGTCAAAAACTTGCAAAGTAGCAAAACATCTTGTTGACCTTTACCAAGCATCAAAGGCAATGGGTGAAAATATCGAAACAAATTATGCTACAGATGCAAATGAACACAGACAGTTTGACATGGCACAACTTGATGTTGCCGACTATCTTGACCGCCCTGAAGATGGAATAGGACACATGGTGTTTTCTGAGAATAACTAAATGGTCTTGAAGTCTAATTTTTCCATTTCAGCATGCTGTTTTGTTTTAAGTACATTATTATCTTATATGTACTTTTGTTTGTTGTCATGTATTTTTTTTGAATTTCCTTGTAACCGTTATTAAGTTCAATAAAAGTTTTTAATATATATCTCCTTACTCTTTTATTTTTAGAAACATGCAAATTGATTTGGCAACATCTTCAAACAACGAAGGAGAAATATGTCTAGCAGATTGCGCTACTACTCACTCCATATTCAATGATAGAAAATATTTTTCTCACTTAAATATGGAAAATGCAAATGTCAATACTATAGCTAGTACTACAAAATTAATTGAAGGCTCCGGAAGAGCAAGCATTTTACTACCGAAAAGAACAAAGTTGGTAATGGAATATGCATTATTTTCTCGAAAGGCTCGAAGAAATTTATTGAGTATTAAAGATATTCGTTTGAATGGATATCATATTGAAACACAAGAGGAAGAAAATAATGAATATCTCTATATTACTTATACTGTTTCCGGAAAGAAACGTGTCTTAGAAAAATTGCCAACTTTGGTACCTAGATTGTATTTTACCAAAATCAAAGTTATTGAAACTTATGCCACAGTAAACCAGAAGTTCACTAATGACTTTCAAATTTGGCATGACCGGTTGGGTCATCCTGGTTCAATAATGATGCGAAGAATTATTGAGAATTCAGTTGGTCACTCGTTGAAAAACCAGAAGATTTTTCAATCTAATGAACTTTCATGCGTTGCTTGCTCTCAAGGCAAACTAATCACAAGGCCATCACTAGCCAAAAACCAAACATGAAAATTCTAAATTTCTTGAACGTATTCAGGGTGATATATGTGGACCTATCCATCCACCGTGCGGACCATTTAGATACTTTATGACATTGATTGACGCATCAACTAGATGGTCCCATGTGTGTTTGTTATCCACTCGCAATTTAGCATTTGCGAGATTGCTTGCACAAATAATTCGTTTACGTGCACAATTCTCTGATTATACTATAAAGAAAATTCGTCTTGATAATGCTGGTGAGTTTTCATCCCAAGCCTTCAATGACTATTGCATGTCAATTGGAATAGATATTGAACATCTTTTGCTCATGTTCATACACAAAATTGTTTAGCTGAATCGTTTATTAAACGTCTTCAGTTAATTGCAAGACCATTAATTATGAAATCTAAGCTTCCCACTTCTTCTTGGGGACATTCTATTTTATATGCAGCAACACTTGTGCTCAGACCAACAAGTTATAATACTAATTCCCATTTACAAATGGTTTCCGGTCTAGAATGAAGTATTTCTCATTTGAGAATTTTTGGTTGTGCGGTATATGTTCCGATATCTCCACCACAACGCACAAAGATGGATCCACAAAGAAGACTTGGAATATATGTTGGATACGAATCTCCATTTATAATAAAGTATTTAGAACCATTGACTAGAGATTTATTTACAGCAAGATTTGCTGATTGCCATTTTGTCGAATCTATTTATCCAACATTAGGGGGAGAGAAAAAACAGTTGGAAAAGACTCTCTTAGAGAGAATTATCGCTATCAATTCGAAATCCTCGTACAAAGAATAGTGAACTTGAAGTTCAAAAGATAATTCATATGCAAAATATTCCGAATCAGTTGTCAGGTGCATTTACTGATCTGAAACGAGCGACTAAGTCTTATATACCAGCTGTAAATGCTCCAATTAAAATTGATATCCCTGAAGGACAACCAAGTATTGCCAATGAGTCTGTAACACGACAAAAGCGAGGTAGGCCTATCGGTTCCAAAGATAAAAATCCTCGAAAAAGAAAAGGAGCACATGTTGAAAATGATAAAAAAAAGGAAACAACAATTTTCGCAGAACCTGTTGACATATATGACAAGGTTCCAGAAGAACCTTAGTCGCCAAAACCTATTGAAAATGAAGAAATACCAATCAACTATGTCACAACAGACAACAAATTGAATCTCAATAACATTCACATTGATGAAATTTTCACTTACACTATAGCAGTCAACATTATGGAAGAATGTGATTATTTTGAGCCTACATCTATTTTAGAATGTCGGCGTAGAAAGGATTGACCCTTATGAAAAGACGCAATCAATGTTGAATTTATTTCACTTACCAAACATCAAGTATTTGGATGTGTGGTTCGCACACCAAATAACGTAGAACAAGTAGGATATCAATGGGTATTCGTACATAAGAGAAATAAAAATAACGAAGTTGTGCGATACAAGACAAGGCTTGTGGCACGAAGATATATCCTAAGACCTGGTATTGATTATGAATAGACATATTCTCCGGTAATTGATGCAATTACCCTAAGGTATTTGATTTGTTTGGCAGTACATGAGAAACTTGAAATGCGATTAATGGATGTTGTTACAGCCTATATCTACGGATCCTTGGAAAATAATATTTATATAAAAATCCCTGAAGGATTTAAGTTGCCTGAAGCACAAGCTTTAAATCGTAACGAGATTTATTTAGTTAAACTAAATAAATCTCTATATGGATTAAGCAATCTGGGAGAATGTGGTACAATCACTTGAGTACATTTTTGTTGAAATAAGGTTATAAAAATGATCCTATATGCCCTTGTGTTTTCATCAAAGATGCGGATCTGAATATGCTATCATTGCTGTCTATGTTGATGATTTAAATATTATTGAAACTCATGAAGAGTTATCAAAAATTATGAATTCTTTGAAAAAAGAAGTTTGAGATGAAAGACCTTGGAAAAACAAAATTTTGTTTAGGTCTTCAAATTGAGCACTTAAATGACGAAATATTTATTCATCAATCTAATTACACCTAAAAAAAAGTACTTAAGCGATTTTATATGGATAAAGCACATCCATTAAGTACACATATGATTGTAAGATCTCTTGATGTGAAAAATGATCCATTCCGACCATCTGAAAATGATGAAAAACTACTCGGTCCAGAAGTACCATACCTTAGTGCAATCGGAGCGCTAATGTATCTTGCTAATAATACGAGGCATGATATATCATTTACGGTGAATTTATTAGCAAGGTACAGTTCTTCTCCAATCAGAAGGCATTGGAATGGCATTAAGCACATTTTTCGATATCTTCAAGGGACAATCGATTTAGGATTGTATTATTCATCTTCATCCAAATCGGATCTAACTGGTTATGCAGATGCAGGATGCTTATCAGATCCACACAAAGCACGATCTCAGACAAGGTATGTTTCCACTTGTGGTGAAATAGGTATTTCATAGAGATCAGTAAAACAAACATTGGTCTCTACATCAACTAATCATGCAGAATTATTGGCAATTCATGAAGCTAGTCGCGAATGTGTTTGGTTACGATCTATGACGCAACACATTCTTGGAGCATGTGGTTTACCGACCAAGCGAGAAGTTCCAACAACCTTTTATGAAGACAACGCAGCATGTATAACACAATTGAAGGAATGGTTTATTAAAGGGGATAGAACAAAACACATTTCGCCCAAATTCTTCTTCACTCACGATCTTTACGAGAAAGGCGAAATCAATGTCCAACAAATCCGTTCAAGTGACAACCTGACATATTTATTCACTAAGTCCCTCCCTACAACCACATTTGAGAAACTGGTGCACAAGATTGGAATGCGGCGCTTCAAAGACACTGCACTCTTTTCCCCTTCACTAAGATTTTTTTCCACTGGGTTTTTCTTAGCAAGGTTTTTAACGAGGCATGTGTCAAACGAACATTCAAAGGGGAGTGTTATGAAATATAATTGTATTTTGAATGTTTTTTGTCCCACATTGGAAAATTGTGAAGACATTCATCCTAGTCTTTCTATAAATAGAAGGTCTATCACCTTTGTAATATACACTTTTACATTATGGATTAAAAAAGAGTTTAATAAATAATATTACTCTCTTTTATTTTCCTTTGAGTAACATATACAATATTTTTAAACCCAGTAACATATTTTCTACATTCCATTTTAAACACAGTACACCTACTTTTCTTTAAGTTTTGGATAAAAGGGTACTCAATTTGAATAGTTAAGGTCAGACTCTTTTAAGTTGGGTTGTTAACGAGTTGCTAAAAAAACATACAAACAAACAGCAGGCAAAAAAGGCAACTATTACAACAGAAGAAGACGCATAGGAATACATACAAAATCACCTCTATTACCACCATGAATTCAGTATCTCGGATTCATAAGTGTGCAAGTTCAAAACACAGAGTAACGAGTTGATGTAATATACTAATTTCTGGTGCCATTATAAATATATATCTGAAGAAAGAAATAAGGCCCGATCATACATACACACAAAATGACTTCTCCTTTCCAATTCCTTTCTTTTCTTCTGACTGCATCAATCAATGGTCATGGATTGACTTATGCAGCACCGAAAACGAGCCTTTCTGGCGGTTGTCATGATCTCCGTCTCTGCAGCCTCGAGCATTCTTACAACCTCAAGGAAGGATGGCCTAACGTCGGGATTTGCATCCCAGCATAGTGTCATGATCTGACTGAGAGCAGGAAGGCAGTCGTTTGGCATTGTGGGTCTGACACCTTTGTTCACAACGGCAAATGCTGCCTGCACGGCAGTCATGTTCTGGAATGGGAGCATTCCTGTAATAAGTTCCCAAAGTACAATCCCAAAACTATATACATCCACTTTCTGGGTGTAAGGCCTGTGCTGGATCATTTCACTGCAAATTAGGAGAACAGTTACTAGAGTATCCCATTGATCTATGATAATGCATGAGATGAATATAAAAGAACAATTTGTTACGTGAAAGATTCTTACTACAAAGAAAACAAAGCGGCATTTGACTTGTTTCTCATAGAGAACTATCGCGATCATGCTACAGCAACAGTATTAACTATATGGTGGTGTACCAACAACATTCTGATCTAGCCTAAGATTCATAACTATTTCAAGCAGACAGAAATTCCTAAATCACACGAAGAAGTTAATCAGAAGAATTAAAAGGCACATTTTTAACAAACCCACAAGATAATACCCTTACAATAACAACAACAAAATTACAAAAAGTTCATCTTGGAACAAAGTTTCCTTATCCTGGAAGTTCTCTTGCCAAATCATCCTACTTTATTTACATTTTACTACTTATGGCTCCCGTTTGAGAGAAATCTAATGAGACAATTTCTATATCTCCGCATGACTTATTTGCTAAATCTGGCAGCCTAAAATTCAAACTATTTCAAAAAAGAAAAGTAAAACACAGGATATAATAATGGTGACTCAAAATTTTTGTTTTATAGGTTTTTTTTTTTTCTTTGGGAAGGCGACCGGCCACAAGGGGTACGGTTAATAAAACGGATTGGACACCAAGGCATAATCTATGCGACTATTTGTAATTTTCACAACAATAAATGCATCAGTACACAAAACAAATACATAATCAAGGATAATCACAAAATCTTAGCCTAAGAAAGACAGGACTTTTTAACAAATAATTATGTATGAATAACAACATGATAAGGCTACAAAAATTATATGACATTTCTAAATAATAAGCAACTAAACAATCAGGTGACTTAAACAGTAAGAGAAGGAAAAGAACAGCGCTACTTGCAGGCATTTAATAATCAAATCTAAGAAGAAATTGCTGAAAATAACATGAAAGAGGAGTCAAAATAACTTACGGGGCCATCCAACGGTACGTGCCCGTCTCTGGAGTCATTCCTTCAGTCTGCACCTCTATACGAGCTACCCCAAAATCTGCAATCTTTATTGACCTATCAGCCGCAATTAAAAGATTATCCGACTTCAAGTCCCGATGAATCAAATTTAATCCATGCACATATTCCATCCCTCTGGCCACATCCAACGCCTGCTTTACTGCCAATTTCAGGGCCACCGTACGATTCTGCCGCTTCGCCAGAGATTGGCGCACTGATCCCCCTTTGGCATATTCCGTTACGATACACCACACCATAGGTTTGCGACAAGCACCAATGAAACGAACAATATTGGGATGCTTCAAATTTGCCAACATCATCACCTCTTGCTGAAACTGCTGCTCCATCAATTGAGTCCTCTCTATATCATTCTCTGGCTTCTCCAAGAGCTTAATTGCGACATCTCCACCATTATACGTGCCTTTGTAGAGCTTTCCAAAAGCCCCTTGAGCAAACGCAGGGCCCATGTTGAGCTTTTTCAAATCGATTGTCCAGTCATCGTAATTACCAAGTCCCTCAGTGGGATATCGAGGATCCATCAAAGCTTTAGCAAGGGCGTCATTACTCAGGCCATGAGAAAATTCCACGCGATTCACACTGGCGGCGACCGAATAGTCTTTGACGCGCTTGAGTCCCTGGTGGTCCAATATGCGCGTGTGGGAATCGTTAGACCCGACACTGCTGTTGTCCATCGACATGGCAACGGAGCCTCCACCATTGCTGAGCTGCAAGCTCCCGTAACTATCAATGGACATATTTGATCCCTCATTGAGCTTGCGATAGAAATTTTGCGAGAAATCATAGTTGTCATGGTTATTGTTTAGGCCTATAACTCCAGCAAATTTTGGAGCCTCCAACATTTTATTAGTTTTTCAATAGAAGAGTTATTGCTATAGAGGAACTTTGAGAACCGCCTTACGTCTTCTGCATCTAAATCACAAGGAAAATAGAAAATCAAAATAAGCCCTGAATCTAAATTTCGATGGAAACCACCAAAAATCCCTTATAAATACAAAAGACATAAAAAAAACAAGATTACCCCCAGAACAGGCAAAAACTCATAGAGTTAAACCTATCAAAACTCCAATTGTAAAATAATAAAGATTCAATCTTTAGCTATAACCCATAAGTAATCAACCCTTCCTTAACCCCAAAAGGAATCATCAATACAAAATAAAGAAAAATAAATAAAAAAATTAAGCCCCCACAATAAAATGAAATTAAATAAAAAAAGTATTTGAATCATAAAATTGAGAAGCTAACAAAAGCAAAAGACACCTCGATCGTGAGGGCTTGACTTGACTTCTGTGCACGGCCTTTCAAATGAGAAGAAGAAAAAACTACCTCTTCAGCAGCTCTCCACTGTGCAGGTAACACTTCAGCAGGAAGAAGCACAACGACGACGCTTTTGAGAGAGAGAGAGAGAGAGAGAGAGAGAGTATATAGTATTTGCAGCAGGGAACGGGAGAGGAGAGAGAAAAAGGACATGAACATCTAGAAGCGTAGAGAACGATTTCCAGTGTATTCACCCTCACAGGATGTTCGCGTGCTAACGCTCTATGTGGGACCCATCTGGGAGGCCTCCTCTCACGCGTTAATGTTGTAAAAATTGAATATGAGTGAAACTGAATGTATTGCATAAATCATAATTTATCTAATGTTTCATTACTATGTCGAGAATCTCGCAGTCACACTCGCACTCGTCACTGTGTAGCATAGATTAGATCGGAAAAAGATTGTCGGTTGGACTTGGTTGTGTTTATCGCAATCTGGGCCCCACTTTGACAATGGATAAGGCGAAAACATATTAACTCTAAAGTAGCATAATGCACATTCATGTGTGATTATCATTATGAAAAAGAAAAACTTTGAATTCCATAAATCAGACGTGTTATAAATAGTGTTCACTACTCCCGGTTGAAGATCGAGAATAGAGCCCCATGAGCCATTCGACTCTCGTTAATATTGATCCTCAACTATTCGACCCTCGCTTTGAAATGGACATTTGATCCCATTTCGAGCTTGCAAGGGATTCAATCTCGCAAAGCCTGGTCTGTTATTCGACTCTGGTCGAATTCACCCCTAATGATCTTAATCTCAATCATTATATGACTCAAGTATTAAAGTGGCTTCATCGAGTGCGCCCAACTTAGTTTACATGTGCTACTTGTCATGTAGAAATTCATCAAACTTAATTGATGTGTGAAAAAGACGTCGGAGGTTCAGTCATTTTGACATATCTTATTACGTCGTAGCCAAGTTATTTAACAAACATACCCCCAAAATCAATAACGTCGTTTGTGAGGAGACATTGAATTCATAGATATGCAAGTTAGCATGATGAGATCACGATCCCCGCGAGCCATATAATGTCATATAGCTTGGTATCAAAATTAATAAGTCATGCAAGAAAAAGCCATGCAAGAAAAAGCCAATCGTAGAGATAATACCTCATATGGACCCTTTTGTGGTCTTTACATGTTTCCCCAATATCTTTGAGCTTTGAGTTGTTAAGCCATGGAAATAGTACAAATAGCTATATAGGTAAGGCGGCAAGAATTCATAGAGTAGTTACCTTTGCACAATAAGTGGCTCCAGTTATAGCGCCAGAGCAGGTATAAACCCAGGGTCGATTGTGGGCTAGACCTAAGCGAACACTAATAGGGATGCATAAAGATCTTAGTGATCTACAAAGACATCTAAGAAATGTTGGGTGGTAGATGATGATGATTCACAAAGAGGATGTAGTAGAACCGCGGCTTGGATGCGCGAGCAAATGACTTACTACAATCTTCAAAGAATTTGAGAAAAGTCTCGTACAAATTGGTAGGGTTGAACAAATATCATGAGAAAGCTAAGCTTATCCTAACTACGATGGGAGAGGTCGACCTCGTTCTGTAAGGCGACAAATACCAAGAAGATCCTTCAAATGTATGAGGGGAAAGTGAACCTCAAACAACACTCGTTCTACGTGGACGAACCATTTTCCTTGCATGGATTAAATCAAAATGTTCAAGACAAAATATTTGCAACTAAATAAGCTTGAGTGGCATTGGATTGGTTTGCTAGAGTCCTAGACGACTCGATTGAGGTAAATAACCAACTAAGAGAAAATTTTAAAATCATTTCTCAAGTAAAAAAAGAGCAAACAGAATTCCTAGGACTCTATCAGACAACGGGAGAAGAAGGGTACGTGAGACTAGATAAAGAAATTTAATACATAAGTATTAAAAATGGATGAGCCTAAGGGTGATTTTGTTGCAAGCATTCTTCTTGTCATGGTTCAAAATCATATATATGACGCTACTCTCATTAATGAGAAACCAAACACCATTGGCAGAGTAAACGAACTCACACGAAAGGATATACATTTCGATAAGATGTCGACTAAGACCTCATTCTTTTTAGAACAAGAAACTACCGTAATAGAAGGCAATCACTCAGGAACCTTGGTAATCACACGCCTTACAACCTAAACATGATGCAAGTTTATGGCATAGCTCAGAAGAAAATGTGTTTGCATCACCAACAGAATGAGCATGAGGCTCAAGATTGCATTAATCTTTAAAATGAGATCGAGTACCTTATTCGAGATTTATCTCGTATGGTATGTTAATGATAAGAATGACAAGAAACGCTCCACCAGAGATCCATGTTGAAGGTCTAGATCACCACAAGATGATAAAAAGAAACAACCCATGGTGATACATGTAAAATGGGAGGATGGGACTATGAAAACTTCCGTTTCAGGGGTGTTTAAAATATGATTGCAAAGGTCCCACTAGAGCTATTTTTTGGAAAGGCAATAAGAAGACTTCTCACAAGGTTTCGAGAAATTTTTTGTGACGGATGTCGATTTAGTACAAACCAACAAGCATATGGATCAGAGATTCATCTTTACGAATCTAATCTCTAAGTTTTTCCAATCAAGCTATAGAGGTGGGAGATTTTACTACCGTTGTTATTGTCATTCGATATAGCGAATTTCTCAGTGAGAAAAGCATTGACCGATAATAGAAGTTCAACCAACATCATATTTTTTTAAACACTTTAGAGAATGAAGCTGAAAATCATCATATGAAGAAAGTATGCATTTCCCTAATGTGGACTCATTCTAGTTTTTATCCCACATTGATTTATTTTTTTTTCTAATTTCAATCCCAAAATGTTGAAACTGTCTAATTGTGGTCCTCTAGGAAAAAAATCACGTTTGGTACCTCAATTTGGCCTCATTTTCTATTTGGTACCTTAATTTGTCCAACCAAATTTTTGGTACCCTATGTTTGCAAAGTTCATCACGGTTGGTACCTCCCTAGCGGCGTCCCCAATTTAACCACCGCGTATCCGACGTGGCTCACCGTTGACCACCCCAGACTCGATTTTGACCCAATTTTACACACGTGGCAACCTGACTGGATAAAAAAAATTAAAAACTGAATATAACTATTCCCGTTGGTATTTCCTGCTCATGTTCACTCTCTCTCCCACGTTCCACTGTGATCAGCTCCCACGAACTCTCTCTCTCTCTCTCTCTCTCTCTCTCTCTCTCTCTCTCTCTCTCTCTCTCTCTCTCTCTCTCTCTCTCTCTCTCTCTCTCTCTCTCTCTCTCTCTCTCTCTCTCTCTTATTAATTTTCTCAATTTTTGCTTTTCTTCAAGTTTCTGAAGATGGTTACTGGGTGCTCGAAGCTCAGAGTTCGACATTCCTCGAAGCAGGATCTTCCTCCACCCCGTTATGGTAAAAAAAAATCACACACAAAAATTCTTTTTGCATGTCACTGAATTTAGGTCGATTTTCTTCATATTTCGTGTTGCATTTTACTATTAATGGATCTTCTTGCATTCACCCAAAAGTTTCGTACAAAAACTGCATTTGACGAAATTCCCTAATTTCATAATTCCCCAAATTTCAAAAAACCCTAATTTCACAATTTCTGACCCCTATTTCAGTTTTACAACCCCGTTTTTCGAAATTATAACCCTAGTTTCATAATTCAAAACTCAAATTTTCAAATTTGAAACCCTAATTTCAAAGTTCGAAACCCTAGTTTCAAAATTACTTAAATCTTAATTCTGATGTTTTTGGTGTTAACGGGTTTGGAATTATATCCTATTAACTGAATTATTTATTTGGGTTGGAACGCCTTTGCCCGTGGGTCAAAAACTAAATGCTACTCAACAAGAGAGGAAAATTGACAAGAACTTCTCTTCCTTTTATTCAATATATCCTATGCTCTCTTCTCCCAATTGCCTCCCTATTTCCGAGTCTTTTCACCAGTTGGTCCGTTTTTTCAATCTCTCCTCTCCTCCTTTATATAGATTTTTTAGGGGCAGGTGTCATTGTGCATGCTTTTACAGGTGTCGTTATGCATGTGGTGGTGTTCACACGTGTTACAATGTTTATTCAGCCAATAAGATAACGTGTTTGTCTTGAGTGCTGAATGTATCTTTTCTTCTTCCGAGGGCCTTGGTTTTCTTTATGATAAGGGGTAGACTGTCTTCTTCGCTTCCGAGGGCTTAGTGCTCCGAATAGTGGCTCGAGGGTTGAGTCTGAGTATTCTCTTAGTGATAGTGTTTCTCCGAGAGGTGTGTATTTTGGAATGTTTGCTTCAGGATATTTTCCGAGAGGGTTTTAGCTATCGTGAGTAGGTGTTTTCTTTCTCCGAGTGGTTTTTGGCTATCGTGAGTAGGTGTTTCCTTTCTTCGAGTGCCTGGAGAGTGTTGTTCTGCGATTGTTGCGTTATTGTGAAGTTCTGGCCTCCGGGATGGTCGCCGGGGGTAGTGTTCCGAGAGCATTTGTATTGGGAGTGCATAGCAAGGAAGTGTTTATGTCAGGGTTCCGGGACTCTGTTGGTTTCCGATAGCCCCAGTGGGCTTTGATAGATTGGTTTTAGTTCATTCTTTCCGAGAGTTTATATTTCTTAGAAAAGCAGTATGAGTGGGGCGGAATATTTGCCCAATGTTGAAGTAGTCCCGATAGCAGTTAGTCTGTGAGATTCTGCCTTAGTCTCGTATTCCTTCTGTTGCCTTTGCTCCAATATTTGATGTGTTGGAGATGTGCTCCGAGGGATATTTGAGGCGTGATACCTGAATTGCGAAGGCAGGTCGCATAATCATATAATAATATACTTGGTAATTCCAGCAATTGATTCATTGTTTATTTTAAGCAGGTGAATTATCATCCTGTTAACATTTGGCATTATGTTTTTCAGGGCCCCGCGAATTGTATGTTACTGTACAATTCTTTTATGGAGGAAAATTTGGGTATAACCCTATTGAGTATCAAGGAGGCAATAAGATGGTGGTGGATTATATGGGGCATGGTGATATGAGCTTGGATAGGCAATTCACCATTTGCACAGATTTGGGATGCATGGAGGTCAGGGGGTTTTATTTGAAGAAGGAAGTTGGGTTTGTGCTGGTAGTAGAAGAAAATGAGATTACTTCCCTCTTTTTGGAGAAACAAAGTGAGAAGCTTATGACTATATATGTTAACCGTGATGGAAGAGTTGACAAGCATCAACAATATTTGTTTGAAGGTGAAGATTTCCAACAAACAGAGGTTGAAGTGGAAGAACAAAATGCCAATGATGATGAGGGTATTGTGGATGAAGACAGTGAGGAAGACTATGATCTTGATCACTTCAACGATGGGTCTTATGGTATGGATAGTGATACTGAGCAAGGTCCAAGATTAAACCGCAAAGTTGTCAACCAAATGCTGGGGATACAGGATCTGGATGATGATGAGCAAACACAAGGCACTTCAGAGGTGAACACCAATGAATCTGACCATGGAAGTGCAGCCCAGAATACCAATGAATCTGACCCTGGTAGTGCAGCCCAGAATACCAATGAATCTGACCAACAGCAAGGGGAACCACCTGAGTCATTTGAGTGGGATAAATATGAACAAATTAGGAGGGAAAAGATGAACAAGTGTCAAAAACAGGCTAAGGATAAAAGCAAGAGTAAAGCATCTGCTACTAGTAAGGGGAAGAAAGGGAAGAAAGGAGCTACAGTTTTGGAATGTAATGATGATCACTACAGTTCTAAGTCTGACCCTGGATTAGACAACATAAATGACAGTGATGATGATCTGTTGAGTGATAGGGACAGTGATCAGGAGCAAGACTTGAGTGGTTATGGGGTGGTATTTAATGAGAAGGATCATATGAACCCTACAGTGATGTTGGGAATGAAGTTTACATCCAAAAAACTGTTGAAGGATGTAATTCAATCACTGGCAGTCATTGACAGAAGAACTGTAGTGTCTGCAAGAAATGAGAAGAGGAGGATATGGGCCAAGTGTGTTGACAGTAAAAGGTGTAAGTGGAGGATTAATGCAACTAAGGTGGCTGGTGAGATAGGCACTTTCAGGATTGTATATTTCAAGCAACCTCATAAGTGCCCTCAAGTGAGCAGGAGTAAAAATCTGACTTCAACATGGGTTGGTAAGAAATATGTTCCATTGTTTCAGAGTGATCCAAAGAGGAGTGTTAAGGGGTTCTATAATGATATTGGTAAGGCACTTAATACTAAGTGGAGAGGCTTATAGAGCTAAGAGGATATCACTTAACATTCTGAGGGGATCATCCACAGATCAGTATGCTGCTTTATGGGATTATGAGGGGGAGATTGAGAGAACCAATCCAGGTAGCACAGTCATATTAGGTATTGACCACAGAGAGCAGGATAACAAGTTTGAAAGGATGTACATTTGTTTTTGGGCTATGAAGAAAGGTTTTCTAGAAAGATGCAGAAAGGTAATTGGGGTAGATGGGGCTCATCTGAAGGGCCCTCATAAAGGGGTTTTATTGACTGCTGTAGGTATTGATCCTAATAACAATATTTACCCAATAGCATGGGTTGTGGTGGATAAGGAGAATGGAGACAACTGGATATGGTTCCTATATATTTGAGGCTTGATCTGCAAACCCAGAGAAATGATTTGTGGACCTTTGTTTCTGACAAGCAAAAAGGTTTGTTGCAAGCATTTGATTTGGTACTTCCAGGAGCTGATCATAGGTTCTGTGTAAGGCACTTGCATGGGAACTTGAAAAGGGCTGGGTTCACTGGTGATGCAATAAAAGATGCTATATGGAAGGCTGCAAGGGCTACAACAATGGCAGAGTTCAAATATAGAATGGCTGTTCTGGATAGATTAAGTCCAGGTGCTAAACAATGGCTTGCTGACAAACCTCCAGAACATTGGAGTAGATCACACTTCAACACTAGAGCTAAGTGTGATATCCTGCTCAATAATGGTTGTGAGTCATTCAATTATGTGATACTTGATGCAAGAGAACTTTCTATCCTTAGTATGCTTGAGTGGCTCCAACAATATGCAATGACAAGACATCAGGTTAACAGAGATAGGGCAAGAAAGAAGTGGCATAGGGAGTGGTGTCCAAAGATCAGGAAGATTATGGAGGAATTAATTAGAACACATGCTGAACAATGTGTGCCTACAAAATCAGATGACACTCACTATTCCATCCAGTTCTGGGATCAGAGTGTTTGGGCTGTGGATCTGGAGAAATGGAGTTGTGGATGCAGAAAATGGGATATATCTGGTATTCCCTGTATCCATGCAGTTAATGCAATAACAACTCAATGGCTAGACCCACTAGACTTCATCCATCACTGCTACTCTGTGAATACATACCATGATGTATATCAGTTTGCAATACTACCCATGAATGGCAGGAAAGAGTGGAAAGAAACAGGTTTTGCAGCACCTAAACCACCTAATGAGGGCACTAGTGTTGGTAGGCCAGAATCTGCTAGAAGAAGAGAGCCTGATGAGCCAACAGTTAAGAGAAAGAGGAAAAATAGAGGTAAGCCAAGTATTCCAAAGGCCTTTGATCCTGATAGAGTTAAGAGGAAACAGTTCACAGTTCAATGTGGCTATTGTAAGCAATTTGGTCATAATATCAGAAGCTGTGAGTTGAGGAAAAAGGAAGCAGAAGATGAAGCAAATATGGCTGCCACTCAAGCTGCTAGTAATGCTTCTGCACCTCAACATGGTTCTGGTGCAACTCCAGAGGCTCCTATAGGTGAATCTGACCAAAGAAATGTTAATGTGGAAGAAGTAGGTGATCAAGTTGCAAATGATAATGGTGTTCAGGATGGTGTACTACCAACAGTGGCTGAAACTGTAAATGATGAAACTGAAGGAGTAAATGGTATGCATGATGGAAATGTAGCTGTAAATGGTTTGAATGATGGTCTGGATGATGTTGAAAATGGAGGTGTAAATGTCCAAGGTAATGATGGTCTTGATAAGGTGCATAAATATCAGGCTAATACTAATGTAGAACCTGGGATGGAAAATGAAAGTGGGATGGTTGACATTGATGATTTCAATGTTGGGTGAGATGGAAACTTCATCAAGGAGCTGGACAGAATTGAGGCAGCTACTCAACAAACAGAGTTGAATCTAACTGGTAGTCAGCCAGTAAGTGTTACTCCCAGCCAGAACCATGTTGAAGACACAGTTGATGAGCAACCAATCTTGATGGGGAAGAGGAAGGGCGCAAACCAGTATATAGTTGCTAAGACCCAGGTACTGATTCTTCATTATCTTTTATTTTATTTTATTTATTATTTATCACAAGGCTTTCTAACTATCTCTGATAATGAACACAGACAACACCCATAGTTGATCAACCCTCCATGGGTGTAGTTGGACCTTCACAGTGGGAGCAGCTCAAACTATTGTCAGGAGATAAGGATGCTATGCCTCCCAAACCAGTGAAGAAGAAGAAGGTTGTGGTTGTAGAGAGTGGAGAGATGAATCCCCTACCTTTTCCAGGACCATCACTTAATCAACAATTGGAAGGTTTGGGAATGGAAATGGGTAAAAGGACCAAGACTTTGATGTTGAGAGATAAGAGCATCCTAGTGGATACTGGCTCCTCAAGAAAGAAGAAAGGGAAGAAGTAGAGCATTAGTAATAAGGAAGATTTTGAGCAACATGTTTTATTTGTAAACATTGCTGTTGTATTTTGATGATCTTTTGTTGGATGAACCATCAAGTGTCTGATATGATCATGTTTCTGATTTTGTAAAGTGCAACTTTTACTCAGTTAATGTTGATCAGGAGAAGTTCTCCAGTTAAGGTTGCTTCTGTATTGATCTGTTAATGTTGCTTCTGATATTATCACTTATGGTTGCATCTGTTAATGTTGCTTCTGATATTATCACTTATGGTTGCATCTGTTCATGTTGCTTCTGATATATTTCATAGTATGTTGCTTCTGTTATGTAGAAACAACCTCCCAAACCAGTATACAAAATGAAACCAAGAGGTAAACCAAATAAACAATAACTGGAGAACTTGTAGGATATTGTCATTATAGAACCAAAATGAGCCACCAGTTTACATGACACCAAAATATGGATACCAAAATATCCTCCTCAAAATTTGCAAAAAGAAGAAACACTAGTGGTTCTAATCATGACAACACCCTAGCAACTTAGTACAACCCTAATCAAGTACAATTACTTCAGACTCCACTTGGTCTTCTTCCTGAATGGCTTCAACATCAATTGCATCATCTGCATCTTGGTTGGCTTCTTCAGGGAATTCGGCACACTTTAGGTCTACAAATAGTTTATGCATTAGTAGAGCATTCTCCAGTCCAAATAATCTAAAGTACTTCTCCTCTCTAGTTTCCTGCCAAAATGAAGAAACGGTTAAATGGCATAATAATGAAATACCCCAACATGTAGATATCAAATATGCAAAAAGAATACCCTCTGGATGTGAGATGCATAGTCTGGACCTATGATCAGGTGGTACTCTTGATCACAATGCACTCCTGGCAGCTCTATAAACCTCATGAACAGCTTGAACTTATTCCTCATCTGGATAACCTTCCTCCTAAGCTACCAGTAGTAGCTTGTCTTTCATATAGTACTGAACTCACCAGTCAACACCTTGGTGGCTCTATGCAAAGCTTTAATGTTACTCAGTCTATGCCTCTCCCCATATTTAATCAACTTCTCTAAGATCAGTGTCTCTCCTTGTCTAGAAAAGTCATGATCAAGGAATACAGTAGCCCTCAAATGTTGGGATGTACTCAACACCACCATTATCTTAATTATTATAATACCACACCACACCAACATGAAAAATAAAATAAACCAAAAACATGGAATTTCATTAATTCAGTAGTCTGACATTTCATATTACATTGAATTGAAACTTGAAAACACAACTGAAAGGAAAAAACATCAAGATAAAAATAAACAAAGTACTAAAACAATTACATCTTATAATAAATTGCCACCAACAGAACAACAAACAAAATAGTAACAATAGACAACAAGCCCCCATGCCAACATACAACAAAAAATGGCAGCCTTTGTTGGATCTATTTTGTTCATGGACTCAATCATAGCCTGAGTAGTTGTGGTATTTCCAGGGCTGGTATGATCATGGCTAACTGAGGATTGTAGTGGCTCAGATGATGTTGATCAAGAGGTTTTAGAGTAGCCCTTTTCTTCATATTGGGTAGCCCTTTTCTTCATATTGGTGAGGGAGCAGTTGGTTCATAGTTGGAGTGAGAGGTTTTAGAGTAGAGTATAGAATTAAACCTCTTATATCTAAGCTCATGCATAGAGTATGCCCAAATAAAGCAATCTAAATGGTGCAGTGAGGCAGGGCATTTGTAGAAAAATCTACCAGGGTTGTCTTTGCTTTTTGACATGAGATAAATCATGTTGCCATTTCCACACAAGCATGGTAAGTCACAGGGTGGCACCATCATCTAAAAATGATCAAAATTGTGGCAGATCCAAGATCAAATTAAAGCCTAATTACACATGCAATTACCAAGTTGAACTAACTATCAAACTAATTGAAAATATCATAAAAGAAAAAACATTAAATTCACAAAATAAACACATAATACACACAATATATACAGTTCCACAAAAACTCAAAAACCCTAATAAAATCTACATACAAAAACCCACAAAAACCACAAACAAGTGTGAGAAACGTGACTAACCTTACATCGGAGAAGAAGTGTGAGAAATGTGTGTTTTGTGGTAGTGAAATGAAACACACAAAACCCACAATAATTAACCTAACCTAAACGACTGCGTGCATTTCTACAGTAGATCATGAAGTGAGAAGTGTGACTAACCTTACGTCGGAGAAGAAGAATAGAGACGGAGTTTTTCGATCCGTGCGCCGGTGACTTTTGGGTGGAGAGAAAAGTTGGGAATTAAGTTGTGACCGTTGAAGTGGGAGGGGATGGTTTTTATTGGAGGGAGATGACAGGTCTCGTCTTTTCAGTTTTTAATCTTTTTTTATCCAGTCAGCTTGCCACATGTGTAAAATTGGGTCAAAATCGAGTCTGGGGTGGTCAACAGTGAGCCACGTCGGATACGCGGTGGTTAAATTGGGGACGCCGCTAGGAAGGTACCAACCGTGATGAACTTTGCAAACATAGGGTACCAAAAATTTTGGTTGGACAAATTAAGGTACCAAATAGAAAACGATGCCAAATTAAGGTACCAAACGTGATTTTTCCCCTGGTCCTCTAACACTGGAAATAAGCAAATTTAGTCGAGATTGTTCAAGTGTCTTGTAAATTGACCAATTCCGGTACGTTATTTTCATATCCTGACGTGTGAGACACGTTGCTTGTGTGTCATTTTTTTTTTGTAGAAATAACATTTTTAGTCTCAGGCTACATGATACACGTGAAGAAGCGCGTCTCACACAAATGGACTTTGAAAGTAACGTACTATAATTGATCGCGTGCACAACACATGACCATTTTGACCAAATTCACATATTTTCGATGTTGGAGGACTGAAATAAGACGTTTTTAATATTATGGGGCAGAAATGGAAAACAATGTAATACGGGATCAAAATTGGAATGAGGTCACAGTAATGGACTATTTCAGAAATTTTCCCGTATTTAGAGGTGGAGAGGTTGTGCCAATAAGGACGATAGTTTTACTAACCTCATTTGGAGCACTCCGAAGAGAAATTCTCGTTCATAAAAGTTTTTTTGATTACAATATGATCGTAGGACGTTCCAAGTTTTGAGCACTTATGTTTGCATTATGCCAAAAAAATGACATTCTCTACTATAGAAGGGGTTGGCAAAGTGATATTAAATTATAGAGAAGCGTGATAATTTTATCATCACTTAGACAAGAAAAGCAGAATCACAACCAACTAATGGTGACCAGTGAACATAATAATATTGTTGATATTGTATAAGACCAAGCGAACAGTTTGAAGTATTTAAAGAAGCACAATGAGGCTGATGGGCTCTTTAGAGCTTGATGATTTAGTAGAAGAGATAAGCAAACCTGACAGTTACGACAACAAAAGTAATAGGTAAAAAAGTGGAATCTTCTTGGGTATTCAAGGAGATAATACTTGATTTTAACAATAAAAATATCACCAACATAGGCCTAGCATTGACCAATGAGTTGGGATTGACATATGCGTAAAATAGGGATGAACTCGGATGGACATACACCTAAGATAATTGAATCCAAGATCGTAGCACATCGACTCAATGTCGAGAGAGAGAGAGAGAGAGAGAGAGAGAGAGAGAGAGAGAGAGAGAGAGAGAGAGAGAGAGAGAGAGAGAGAGAGAGAGAGAGAGAGATCTTAGTAAATAAAAAGAATTTGGTTGTTGTGAAAAAATCAATGAAAATTTAAAAATCTGGCGGCAAGATCTATCATTGAGATGCGCATTGTTGAATGTTTATGGTTTTAGTGCCATGGAAAGAAATATAGAGAATGTGTGGTGAATGGTGATTACAGAGATCTTAGTAAAAAAAATGCCCTGAATACACCTTTTCCTTACCCCAAATTCATTATGAGGAGATATTACGGTTGGGTGTGCAATACTTAACATGATTGATGTCTAGAGCGACTTTTATCAGATTTTACTGGTAGTACAATATCAAAGTAAGATTGCATTTGTGATCAACATATGGAATGTATTGTTATCGTGCCATGCCGCATGGACCCAAAGAATGTGGGGACCAATTTTAAAGACTCGTGAAAAAATATTCCACAGTCAAATATTCTTCATTAGTAGAATGTTGGTCAAAAGAACCACGACTGACTATCATGTGGCTAGTTTTGGATGAGGCATTTGGGATCATGTGATGGTGTGGGATGAAGCCGAATTCAAAGAATTGCATATTGTGGCTGACTATCGGCAAATTTCTTAGGATGTGGTAAATTAACAAGGAATTTAGGTGAACCAAGATAAAATCGAAGCAATAATTGAGCTCCTTTGCTAAATACCGCGAAAGAGGTGCAATGATATGCTCAACTACGAATTCGAGGGTGGTCACAATTTTTTTTAGTAGATGAGAGTGGTCACAATTTACTTCTTTCATTATCTCTAACTTTTTAGATTTGACTATAATAAAGAAAAAATTTAAGACTTTTGATACTTTTTCTCTATAGAATGAAGAAAAAAAACCATGTGTAATTTTGGATTTCAAACTTTGGACGACGGGGTCGAGACTTTCAAAAAAACGAATTCCAGCTAAAAACGTCATATTTCAGGAGAATGGCGTATGGAAATATTTATAAATTGAAAAGCACTCCCAAAGGTTCAAAATACTCCTAAACTCCAAAATAGCTTCTCATAATTTGTAAACACTCCCAAATAAAATACCCCAAAAATACAATAGCTTCTCATAATTCCAAAACACACCCCAAGCACTTCCAAAATCTCATAAAATAACCCTTAACGATCTCAAGTTTTAGCAAAATACCCATAAGCACCCTCAATTTTTTATCACCCCCCCAAACACCAATGTAACTTCTCATAGTTTGCAAATACCCCCAAATAACTCCAATTTTTTAGAGAACCCCCAAAAAATAAAATAATTTCTCATTATTCGAAAACACACCCAAACACCTCCAAATTCAAAAAAAATTAAATTCCGCAAACAGTCTAAAATTTTAATAAAATAACCACAAGCACCCTCAAATTATCCTTAACTATTCTATTTTAGACTTTGGTTTAATGATTATTTTTTATTGAGGAATTAAATAGTAAAACAAGAAATATCTTAATTAAATAAAATACCAGCAAATAGACAAAAATATTATATATCAGTAGATTCATTAGAATATTATTAATTGCAATTAGCTTTTGTACTAGTTCAAGTACAGATTGTCATGCTCCCAATACTTTTTCGATTTACGTCGCACATGATATAGACTCCATCGTCTATCGTTCCCCCTAATTCTTAACAACGAAAGCAACACTAATATGTGGCTGGTGGTATCCTTCGAGAGATGCAATCTTGGTTGTCATATTCATTCACGTAAATCTAATCATTTAGGAACTTATCTAAGGCCCTGATGGCAAGATAATAGAACATAAACAAAATAATGATATACCCAAATCTAAATAAAGGAGTTCCATGCAACAATGTCATCTCCATTTACTACTTATCTCTAACATGAATAGATTTAGCTCCACACGGCAGATTCATAGCATGTAATAATTATATAGTTACTCAGCTCAATTGGAGTTCTTCACACTCAGCCTGGATGTATCTATTTGAGTTCAATATATATATATATATATATATATATATATATATATATATATATGTGTGTGTGTGTGTGTGTGTGTGTGTGTGTGTGTGTGTGTGTATGTGTGTGTCGCGCGATATAACAATGACCATATTATTTGAGATATGCAAATGATTTCCTTGTAAATATGTTATGCACACACATGGAAGGGATATAATTAATCTATGTAACCTGTCAGGAGAATGTTTTGACATGTTTGCTAACATGGATCTTGTTTTAATTACATGGGTCATTACTTTTGCCTTTCTCCGACTTAATGTAATGTTATTATATCCATAGCCAAAAAATCTACGCAACGGTACTTGGTGGTGTTTTTTAAAACTTTGAGAGTATTTGGTGGTATTTTTTAAAAAATTGAGGGTGGTTGTGGATTATTAAAATTTGAGATTGTTTGGGAGTATTTTTTGAGAATGTGTTACTGGATTATATGAGAAGCTGCTGTGTTTTGAAAGTGTTTCTAAAAAAATGAAGATATTTGTGGATGTTTATGAATCAAGCGAAGCTAATTTGGGTGTTTGCATGTGTTTTCTAAAAAACTGAGGGTGTTTGTGGGTGTAATTAAAATTGAAGATTGTTTGACGAGATTTTGAGAATTTGATGGTATTTGGGTGTATTTTCAAATTATGAGAAGTTATTGTATTTTTTGAAGGTGTTTCTAGAAAATGGAGATGTATAGGGGTGTTTAAGAATCATGAGAAGCTATTTTGGTGTTTGAAGGTACTTTCAAAACTTTCGAATTTATAAAATATTTCCATATGTCATCTTCCCAAAATATGACATTTTTAGCCGGAATTTGGATTTTTGAAAGGCTAGACCCTATCGTCCCAAGTTCCAAAACGTTGAATGCCAAAATGCAACGAACGGTAAGCTGGGTATAACTTTGCAAAATTATAAGCTGAAGGCACAAAACAAACAGATATGATAAAACAAAAAGATGCATAAATTACATATATCCTCTATTACCACAAATTCAGTATCTTGGGTTCATAAGTTTCCAAATTAAAGACACAGAATAACGAGTTCATGTCATAAACTAATTTCTGGTGCCATTCTATATATCTGAAGAAAGAAATAAAGCCTGATCATACATACACACAAAATGACTTCTCCTTTCAAATCCCTTTACTTTCTTCTTACGGCTTCAATCCATGGTCATGGGTTGACTCATGCAGCAGCGAAAACGAGCTTTTCTGACTGTTGTCATGATCTCTATCTCTGCAGCCTCAAGCATTCTTACAACCTCTTCGAAGGACGGCCTAACGTCGGGATTTGCGTCCCAGCATAGTGTCATGATCTGACTGAGAGCAGGAAGGCAGTTGTTTGGGATTGTGGGTCGGACACCTTTGTTCACAACGGCAAATGCTGCCTGAACGGCAGTCATGTTCTGGAATGGGAGCATTCCTGTAATAAGTTCCCAAAGTACAATCCCAAAACTATATACATCGACTTTCTGGGTGTAAGGCCTATGTTGGATCATTTCACTGCAAATTTTGAGTACATTAATGTAAGTTACACATGAGATGAAAATACAACTGTAGTTTGTCATAGGAAAGATTCCAACATTAAAGAGGAAAAAAGCTTGTTGACTTGTTTCTCACAGAGAACTTTCTAGATCATGCTAAAGCAACAGTATTAACAAAATGGTGGTGTACCAACATTATTCTAATCTAGCATAAGATTCAAAACTAAATCAAACAGACATTAAATTCCTTTAATTCTACGAAGAAAGTAATCAGAAGAATCAAATGCATGTTTTTAACGAATCTACCCACAACATACCCTTAAATAAAAATTAACAAAACATGCATCCTGTCGCATAATATTATTATACTGGAAGTATCTTTCCAGATCCTCCTACTTTCTTTACAATGTACTACTAATGGCACCTTTCAGAGAGACCTTTATGCGACAATCTCTTGGTTCCATCTAACTTATATGGCAGCCTGAAATTAGAACTATAGAAGGAGTAAAACATTGGAGTAGGTAATGGTGACTCAAATCCATTTTTCTTTCGGTTTTGGGGTTTGGCAGTCATGGGGGGTATATTAAATGAAAAAGATATCACACCAGATCATAAATGAATCTGAGAATCTGTAAATTTCACAACAATAAAAGGTATCAGTACACAAAACGAATATATCAATCGAGGATACTCACAACATATTTGCTCAAAAGAGAACCCTTTATCAAATAATGTCACACAAACAATGGTACAATGAGGCCAAGAAAAATGTATGCAAGTCCTAGATAGTAAGTAACTAAAATAAGGTGAATTAAATAGTAAGAGAAAAGAGAGACTACCCCACTTGTAGACACTTAATAATCAAATCCAAAAAATCCAACTGCTAAAAATAACAAGAAAGAGGAGTGAAAATAACTTACGGGGCCATCCAACGGTATGTGCCCGTCTCAGGTGTCATTCCTTCAGTCTGCACCTCTATACGAGCTACCCCAAAATCTGCGATCTTTATTGACCTATCAGCAGCAATTAGAAGATTATCCGACTTCAAGTCTCGATGAATCAAATTTAACCCATGCACATATTCCATCCCTCTGGCCACATCCAACGCCTGCTTTACTGCCAATTTCAGGGCCACCGTACGATTTTGCCGTTTTGCCAGTGATTGCCGCACCGATCCCCCTTTGGCATATTCAGTTACGATACACCACACCATAGGTTTGCGACAGGCACCAATGAAACGAACAATATTGGGATGCTTCAAATTTGCCAACATCATCACCTCTTGCTGAAACTGCTGCTCCATCAATTGCGCCCTCTCTGCATCATTATCTGGCTTTTCCAAGAGCTTAATTGCGACATCTCCACCATTATACGTACCTTTGTAGAGCTTTCCAAAAGCCCCCTGAGCAAACGCAGGGCCCATGTTGAGCTTTCTCAAATCAATCGTCCAGTCATCGTAATTACCAAGTCCCTCAGTGGGATATTGAGGGTCCATCAGAGCTTTGGCAAGGGCATCATTACTCAGACCATGAGAAACTTTCCCATGATTCACACTGCCGGCTACGGAATAGTCTTTGACGCGCTTAAGCCCCTGGTGGCCCAATATGCGCGTGTGGGAATCGTTATCTCCAACGCTACTGTTGTCCATTGACATGGCAACGGAACCTCCACCATTGCTGAGCTGCAAGCTCCCGTAGCTATCAATGGACATATTTGATCCCTCATTGAGCTTGCGATAGAAGTTTTGCGAGAAGTCGTAGTTGTCATGGTTATTGTTTACACCTATAATCCCATTAAACTTGGGAGCCTCCATCATTTTTTTTCTTAGTTTTTCCTATCGAAGAGTTATAGCTACACAGAGGACCTTAGAGAATCGCCTACCGTCTTCTACCTCATCATTTGCATCTACAGTCTCTCATTCACCAAAAGACCTACCAGATAAATCACAAAGAAAGCAAAAAGTCAAAATACGCCCTCAAAGGATGATTCAACTCAACAACAAATCCTGAATTTTCACTGGAACTCGAACGAGACCCTCGAGAACCACGAAAAAGGATACCTTTATAAATTCGAAGAAGCAAAAGCCAAGATTGCCCCTTACTTTACAAGACCCAAAAACTCAGTTATAGTATTTACCCATGTACCTCTCATTTCTATAATCAGTCAAACACTTGGACAATCAAAGCCACCAAATCTTCAATTGTAAAAGAATAAAGATTCAATCTTTAGCTACAAACAACGCATAAGTAATCAACCCCTCTCAGCTCCCAACCCCCCAAAACAATAATCAATACAAACAAACAAAAAAAGGAAAAATAACAAGAAATAAGCCCCCACAATAAAATGAAATTAAATAAAAGAAAGAAAGAAAAAAATGAAATTGGATCATAAAATTGAGAAGCTAAGAAAAGCGAAACACACCTCGATCGTGAGGGCTTGACTTTTGACTACTCTGCACGACCTGAAGAACAACCTATTGAACTCACTGAATTTACCGCTGTGCTCAACTTCAGCTGAACAGAAAAGTACACACATACGAAGAGGCAAACGACGTCGTTTTGAAGGGGACAGTTTTAGAGAGAGAGAGAGAGAGAAGAGAAGAAAATGAAATGAATATAACTAGTAAGCAAGAAAAAGATTTCTCCCACCCTCACAGGCTGTTCGCGTGCTAACGCTCCTACGTGGGACCCATCAGGGAGGCCTCATCTGAGCCGTTATATTGTACGTGAATGCGCGTTAACGGTGAAGATTGTTAGTGGGGCCCAGGTGGAGTTCCTAAGCCAATTAGTAACGCAGCTGTGGTTCCCACTTTGACTGTTGTATAAGGATTAAGGAACCAAACATATTTTATAAATTAAGGCAGCATAATTAATCAATATGTGTTCATTCATGTGTAATTAATTACCTATCATCAAGAAGATACATTCGTGTCTCCGTCTCTTATAATTAATTAATTCTCTATGCAATAAGATGGAAAATTCTCTTCTCTTCACGGACTTATATAATTTTGTTATTTGTAATCCACATCACCACATGTCAATTCAATTGTACGCTTGTTTCATTTTTTACCGTAAAATTCATTAAACATAAAAACATATATATGTACCACCATCCACCATGACATACTAAAGAACAACTTGTTAGAATAATTTATAATAATAAACTTTGTAGACATAATTGATTTATGTGGTAAAACGCTAACTTCAAATCAACATGACTCGTGCGACTCAAATTGCACCCAAAAAACTCATTGATTTTCATCTAGAAGAAAGCTAATATAGCAAGGAGTTTTCATGTGATATGGTTCAATTTCTCTTTTACACATGTTCTTTCCAACTAAAAATGTATGGCACAAATCGTCATCTTATAATCATCAGAATTTCTAGTCCAACCATTTAATTTCTTTGTCGATCAAATCTACCATATATGCTTGTTATCATATTTATGTTATGTATTAGAGCATTGACAGATGCAATCATTTAATTTAATGTTGCAAATTTACCATACGTTTTATCGTATTTTATGTATTAGCATTAGAGCTCTGAGAGATGCCTTTATCGCTTCAAGACTTTTTTAAATCTTCTTCTTCCCAATATCGAATCCTTTCGCGCTACCTAATATTGTCACCAGTATGCACAGTCGAGCCATCTCGCAGTGGCTGACATTACCACCGAATCTCAACCTTTGTAAAGATCCAACCAACCACTTGTATTCCACCGTGGAGAAATATCAGGACAAATTCTCGTGACCAGTCTCTCAACGCCTAAAGTTATCAGTAACAGTGCACGCACGCTGCCTTTTTAGCCAAAAGTAAACTCGGGAGATGGAATTGTCACTCAACTTGCACCAACTGATTTCACATATTGTCATCGGTGGCAATGAAACTATATTGTCCTTTTTCGGATCACGAACAACTTATATCCTGTGAAATAGCGGGATACACCTTGAATTCTAAATATGCATACTATATGTGGAAAGATATTGAAACAAAAATCTTTTAAAAACAGCAATAATCGAGTTTACATGTTCGACAATCAATAGATCCAAAGCAAGACGACCACCCTTTTAGCGCTGACAGCGTTGCCTGATCATCATGCATGTACACAATTGATGATGCACGTGAATGGAGGTGGTGGTTAGATATTGATTGAAAAATTGAGATCTAATCTAGCTAACCACATTAATTATACACGGTTTTTGCTTAAGATTCGTGCCTATAAATACCAAGGGTCCAAGGCTCATCAGCTCATTTTCTCATCCAAAAGCACATCTTCTTTCTCTTATATAATTAAACATAATTAATATATAAAGAGTGGTTAAAGAGTGTTGTTAGTGTGAGGTAAAAATAGAGAGTTTGTGCAACTTTACTACAATAAAAGTCAGAGAGTTGTAATTCCTATTTTACACTCATAGTGAAGTTCTTCTACCTTGCCCGTGGTTTCTCACCCTAAAGTAATTAGGGATTTTCCACGTAAAATTTGAGAGTCGTTTATTTTCCCGTCTTTAAATTATTCCTGTGTTTTACGCTTTATTTGAGGGTCAAATTTTCCAACAAGTGGTATCAGAGCATCAGTTTCATATCCGTGGTCTCGGTGATATTTGTGGGTGTCGTGCCAAAACTATTTTTAGCAACGGTGGTACGTGATAGAAGCAATGACGACGAAATTCGAGATTGAGAAATTCAACGGGAGTAATTTCTCGTAGTAGAAGCTGAAGATTAAAGACATCTTGCAAAAAGATGGGTGTCTCGCTGCGATCGGTGACAGGCTGGTGGAGCTAACAGATGATACGAAGTGGAACGAGATGGACGGAAGCGCTATTGCAAATACTCACCTAGCGTTAGGTGATGGCATGTTGTCAAACGTTGAGGAGAATAGGACAACTAAGGAGATATGTGATCATCTCAACAAGCTGTATGAGGCGAAGTCCCTACATAACAAGATTTTTCTTAAACAAAAATTGTACACACTGAGGATGGCAGAATCTACCCCGATAACTGAGCACCTCAATGTTTTAAATACTCTATGTTCTCAATTGACGTCGTTGAGTCACAAAATAGAAGTAGTTGAACGTGCTGAAATTCTGCTGGAAAGTCTGCCCAATTCGTATGACCAGCTTGTCATCAACTTAACAAATAATACCCTCACGAATTATTTGGTCTTCGACGAAGTTGCAGCCGCTATTCTACAAGAACAAAGAAGACAGAGAGGCAAGTTCGCAACAATCAGGTGCCTTGTCGGTGACAAGAGGGAGAACGGCGAAGCGCGGTGCAAGTAGGAATAAGAAATAGGGGAGATCCAAGTCAAAGACCAAGAACAGTTGTTGGCATTGTGGCAGGAGAGGTCACTTGAAGAAAGACTGTTGGAATCTTAAGGATTCCAACAAGAAGAGTTCTGATACTCAGGGGAACGTTGTTAGCACTTTAGATGATGGTGATGCATTATGTTGTGAAGCAACAACAGTCATTCGAGGTATGCGTAGCTTCGATGATGTATAGCTTATTGATTCAAGAGCTAGTTTTCATATGGCTCCCCGGAGGGAGTGGTTTCATGAGTATACATCGGTCGCTGGAGGATCTGTGTATAGCTGCAAATATTAACCTATGAAAGTTGTTGTCATCGGTACGATCAAGCTGGAGATGCATGACGTGATTGTTCGAACCATTCGAGACGTCCAACACCTGGAGGGATTACGTAAGAATTTGTTGTCTTATGGACAACTGGTTGATCTTGGCTGTGAGATTGGGTCACGAGACAAGATCATGAAAGTTAAAAGGGGTGCGCTTGTACTAATGAAGGCAGGCAAAATTGTTGGAAACTTATACATGGTACAAGGGAAGATTCTGCACATGGGAGAAGCGTTAGTGGCTTCATCTGAGTCAACTGAGAAATCATCAATGATTTCGCATCAGAGACTTGGGCATATGTTGGAACAAGGCATTGAGGTTCTTGCAGAGAAGAAACTACTTTCGAGCCTCACAAAGGTAACTTTATCTTTTTCTGAGCATTGTGTTGTTGGCAAGCCACATCGTATAAAGTTTTGCATTTCGGATTCTAGAAATAAAGTCATTCTAGAATTGATTCACTCTGACGTGTGGCAAGCACCAGTACTATCCCTGGGAAGTACAAAGTATTCTGAGTCTTTTATAGATGATTATTCCAAGAGATGTTGGGTGTACATGATCAAGAGTAAGGCAGAGGTGTTCTCGGTGTTCAATACGTACAAAGCGCTGGTGGAACTTGAATCTGGGAAAAAGATCAAGTGTCTGGGATCTGACAATGGAGGGGAATATACTGGGAAGGAGTTTGAAGACTCCCGTAAAGATGCTGCGATTAAGAGGCAGTTTACTACGGCTTACACTCCGCAACATAATGGAGTGGCATAGCGGATGAACAGGACCTTGTTGGATAAAACAAGAGCCATAATGCATGTCGCAGGCTTAGAAATTTCGTTCTAGGCGGAAGTAGTCAATACCGCATGTTATGTGGTGAATTGGTCTCCATCAATAGCACTGGGTTGAAAACACCGATGGAGGTGTGGACATGCAAACCAGTTGATTATTCTAATCTCCATGTATTTGGAAGTCCCGCTTATATTATGTTCAATACTCAAGAGAAAACGAAGCTGGACCCAAAATCCATAAAATGTTTGTTCATAGGGTATGCTAAAGGAGTGAAGGCGTATCGCTTGCACGATCCCACTGCCCACAAGATCGTTGTAAGCAGGGATGTTACCTTCATAGAAGATAAGGAAGGAAATGATATCAGTGTAAGGAAAAATCCAAAAACTACGACAGTGGTAGTCGAGAAGGATGTTGAGCAGGACGGTCCTGCTGAACCAGAGCATGAACCTGAGGAGACAACATAGTATGGAGTCGCAGGGATACGCCGATCAACACGTGTTAGGAGACCACCAGGCTGGCACTCAGACTTTTCTATGGAGAACAATGTTGCATACTGCCTTTTAACTGAGGACGGGGAGCCATCAACTCTCTAGGAAGCAATGAGTAGTTCAAATGCAACTTAGTGGATGGTAGCAATGCAAGAGGAAATCGAATAACTCAAAAATAAGATAAATACATGGGAACTTGTGTCTCTACCATAAGGTAAGAAACACATTGGCAAAAAATGGGTCTACAAAATAAAACGTAATAGTGATGACCAAGTGGAGAGGTATTGTGCACGATTGGTGGTGAAAGTATATGCTCAGAATGAGGGAATTGATTTCAACAAAATATTTTCCCGATAGTCCGAATGACAACTGTGCGGGTGTTCTAGCAATATGTGCTACATTTGATTTACATCTTGAACAGTTAGATGTAAAGACGACCTTTCTTCATGGTGATCTTGAAGAAGAGATTTTTATGCTCCAACCGGAAGGATTTATAGAAGAAGGAAAAGAGAACTTGGTTTGCAGGTTGACCAAATATTTGTACGGTCTCAAACAGGTGCCGAGGTGTTGGTTCAAAAGTTTTGATTCATTCATCACGAGCCTTGGATATAATAGACTCAATGTAGATCTTTGTGCATATTTCAAGAGATCTGGTGATGACTTTGTTATTTTTTTGTTGTATATTGACGACATGTTGGTTTCAGGCCCCAACAAAGTTCTTATAGAAGAACTGAAGGCTGAACTGGCTAGGGAATTTGAAATGAAGGACTTATGACCAACAAACAACATTATAGGAGTGCAAATCCACCGAGACAGAAATAGCAGGAAGATTTGGCTTTCTCAGAAGAACTATCAGTTGAGATTTTGCGGGGGTTTAGTATGCAAAATTGTAAGCCAATCTCTACACCTCTTCCTGTTAATTTCAAGTTATCCTCAAGTATATGTCCTAACAATTAAGAAGAGATGAGGGAGATGTCTCGAGCACTGTGTGCATCAGCAGTGGGAAGTCTAATGTTTGTTATGATTTGTACTACATGCAGTGGCAGTGGTGAGTCGATACATGGCGGATCTTGGTAGAGAGCATTGGAGTACAGTAAATAGAGTTTTGAGATACATTCAGGGAACATAAGATGTTGCATTATGTTACGGAGGATCGAGTTTTATAGTCAGGGGCTATGTTGATTCTGATTATGCAGGTGATCTTGACAAAAGCAAGTATACAACATAATGTGTTTACTTTTGCTGGAGGGGCCATAAGCTGGGTTTTAAAGCTACAGTCAGTTGTTACGATGTCAACAACGAAGGCTGAGTACGTAGCAGCTACGCAGGCTAGTAAAGAGGCGATTTGGTTAGAAATTGTTCTGGAGGAACTCGAGCACAAACTAGATATCATTTCTCTATTTTGTGATAGTCATAGTGCATTGCATCTAGCAAAGAATCCAGCTTTTCACTCCAAGACAAAACATATTCGGGTGCAGTATCACTTTGTTCGTGAGAAAGTCGAGGAGGGTATTGAGGATGTGCAGAAGATTCACACTGAAGATAACATAGCTGGTTTTTTTTTACGAAGAGTGTTAATGCTGAAAAGTTCAGTCAATGTCGATCCTCGTGTGGCCTGGTGGAGACGTAAGCAACATGGAAGGGCAAGGCAGAAAGAGCTGTGTGAAGATCCGATTAGTCCCTAATCAAATCTTCAAGTGGAAGATTGCTGACAGATGTGCCTGATCATCATGCATGTACACAGTTGATGATGCATGTGAATGGATATGGTGGTTAGATCTTGATAGATTATTGAGATCTGATCTAGCTAATCACATTAATTCTACACGGTTTTGGCTTCAGATTTGTGCATATAAATACCAAGGTTCATCAACTTATTTTCTCATCCAAAAACACATCTTCTTTCTCTTTTATAATTAAACATAATTAATATATAAAGATTGGTTAAAGAGTGTTGTTAGTGTGAGGTAAAAATAGAAAATTTGTGCGACTTTACTACAGTAAAAGTCGGAGAGTTGTATTTCCTATTTTACATTCATAGTGAAGTTCTTCTACCTTGCTCGTGGGTTTTCACCCTAAAGTAACTTGAGGTTTTTTACGTAAAATTTGTGAGTCGTTTATTTTTCAGTCTTTAAATTATTGTCGTATTTTACGCTCTGTCCGAGGGCCCACTTTTCTAACATTTAGCTTGTATTTTCCAATATTTAAGATGATTTGGGTTAGATAAGCCTCTACAGTGAACTATGAACTTGTACTAATAGAGATTCTGGTGTAGGTTATATAATCAATGCACAAGAACATTGAGAATAGAGGTGTTATGATGTTTTTAATAGGTTTGGATGACAAGTTCTTTCAAGTCAGAAACTAAGTTTTATTGAGATCCATTGCATCATTTAGATAATGTTTTAAACCTCATTGTTCAAGAAGCAAATTTTGACTTGTTTGTTGTGCCCCTTTTATCAATCGATTCAGCTGTTATAATTTGGAAACAGGGTTTTAAAAGGCAAAAAGTAAGTCGGGCATTTTGTGTCCCTAAATTAAAGTGAGGAGTAAATGCATAACATATACATACTCTCTTCTTAATAGGACTATGAAAATCAGAGCGCAAATGCTACAAGTCAACATGACTCGGACGAGTCAAATTGCACAACAAACACGATATTCATCTTGAAGGAAGCGAATGGATCAAGGATCCTTAGTTTATTTATTGGGGTATCTGTTAGTCTGTAATGGTATCATTTTCTCTTCATAGTTCATACTGTTATGTTTCATCTCTGTATATCATACAATCGATCAATGTAATCATCAGAAATTTTGATGCAATCACTTTATTCTTTTTTTGACCATCCAAATCTTCCATGCTTTTCATCATGTTTCTGATATTATGATCACAATTCTTTCATATACTAAGTATTACATTTTGTGATGAACACACAGTTTAGGCATTAAGTATTATCCTCAGAATACATATATCTTCAATTATACAGTAATGAATGAATAAAAAAAATTAGTTAATATTTCCAACAACAAACGATATATTAATGGCATTACCAAAGTTATCGAAGACGATGGACCCTGAAAACCTTCATTTGTATACCCTATTTTTCAATATCTTTTCTAACTCGTTAGTCTTTAAATGCCTGATCCCATTCTCTTTTAACCATCTTTCTTCTAAAATCAAACTGTTCAAATTTTTATTTCCCTTTTGCAACAGCTTCACCCCTTCATTAACTTTAGGGAAGAAACCTTGAGGCCTCAAACACCATCCCCCAAATATCCCAAACAGAACATTCAAATCATTCCAAAGCCTCTCAACTCCTCCATCATTGAACTTCACATTGCCCATTAATATACCACTGAAGATCAATCTATCGATCCCACCAGCCACACTTCTCCAAACCATTGGAAAATACATTTTGTTCAACGCTTCCTCAAGAACAAGCAACTTTCCCTGCAAATAATCCATAGCTCCTATGAAAGATCTAGACAAAGTCAGTGCTTCTTCACTCCTTTCCTGCCATTGCTTTTTGTTTTTAATATAATCTCGGCAACGAGCATCGAAGCCTCTTAAGACAACAGTGGATAACTTCTCAATCCATTCAGTTCTGAACTCCTCCAGCCTTTTGATTTCTTCATAAAAGACACTATTTCCAGATTCACCAGATTGGTCAGATCCAATTTCAACAAACAAGACATCCACACACCATTTTTTTAAAACCGCCTCAAAATAGAAAGCAGCATTAATAGACTTTGCAACTTTAGTTAGAGCAGTATCGTCTGTCAGTGCTGTAAGTCCTTCAGCTTCTTGACACCTCTGCAGCATGCAATCCAAAAATTTGTGTATTAAGGGTGCGGCTGTCAATTTGACAAACCTTGACCTCAACAACACGGTGGGAAGTGATCGACAACGCTCAATGACAGAAGAGAATAGTCGAAGAACCACACTTAAAATTAAAGGAGATTTGGTGTCTTCCTGACCAGATACAACAGAAGAAGCTTCCTGGCTTTCATTTATCCAACTTCTGTCATCCTCCATTTGAGACTTTAATTTTTGAAGTGCATCAGTGAGCTCAATTTCAGCCCATATATCAAGACAATCAGGTCTATCACAAAATACAATAAACGAAGACATCTTCTGCATGTTGTCATCTTCCTGTAGGGAGAGATTCAACCCAGAATTTGCTGCCAGAGAATGAACTTGCTTATCAAATGCAATCATCAAGTCCACAAGATGTAACCAGGATATCCTCGCCTGCGTTTGACTGATTGCCTCACTCTCCTTGTTCAACTGAGCCACGTATGAGGGAAATATTTCTTTTGCTAGGTAGGTTGATAAAGAAGATACCATTGCCGAGATCCATTCTTCTCTGCAACTGTAAGCAGACAGCTTTGCTTCGTCGACAAGTGGTTGCAGTAAGTCGTCCATAGAGTCAACATAATCCCGAGTGATCTTAAAAACAAGCGCAAAAATGTACTCTGGCTTCTCAATCCACTTTGAAAAGTGACGTTGAGAAGCAATAGATATAGGATTCACAAGCTCTTCAATGGCCCAAAGTGGTTGGTGAAGAGATACATCCTTGTAGTGCCCCTCAAGTTGGCGAGACTTTCTTTGTCTCTGTAATTCCTGTAAACCACATAACGAGAGAAAACTTTCACAATACTGGGTTTTCAAGTCTCCTTGCAATGTGAAAAGTGGGTTTTGCACATGTGTTGATGCTTTGGAATCTGGAGCAGATGATCCTAAAGTTGATAGAGGAGGTGGCCATCCAAGAGAAGTGAGGAGCGCCCTATGATCTGCTATAGCCTGAGGCCTTAGGATGGCCAAGGCTCTGTCAATTCTATGATCAGCGGCCGACACAAGCCGAGTCCACTGAGGATGCTTCTTAGCCACTGAACGAAGCACGTCTTCTGCTGATTTCAGAGCTTTCAGGGCACCTGCACACATATTCTGCAACGTGGGCAAACAAAAGTATTCATAAGCAATAAGAAAATGTTCACCCATACACTATCAAACCCCACGGTTTGATTTTTAATCCCTCTGTCAAGGTTCTGACATCCATGTAAATAATACAAGACAAAGACTCAAATGAGAATGTAAAATGCGGTTTTGATAGGCATCCAAACAAATTGCCTCTAAAAGTCATGGTCAAAAGCAATACGAATAACAGCATCATACTATTTCTACAAGCATGCAGTTAGTAGTTTTACTTTAAATGTTGAGCTTTAACAGTATCGAGAACATTATCTAATCAGAAGATACTTTTCCAATTAAATATGGAAAGTATGAAACAAGCTTTTACCCAATACAGTTAAAGTTTGATAAATCAATTTTCAGGCCTCCTTCAGTTAATATAAATTCCAAATGTCAGTACTCCACTTCATGTTACAAAAGAATCTTCAGTTTTCAATATACAATGACTAATGGAAATAAGTAATTGACTCAGATACAAATCCAACTTAGTCAGGAGTTACGCAGCGCAACGAGTTCTGGAAATGAAAGGCAAAGATCAAAACTAAAAGTTACTCACTTGAGAACTCCTTTTGGAAGGATGCCTCCTCATCGTTGCATTCATTGTGGAAGATACTGCATCTTCAATATCACCAACTACTGTGTCAAGTTTCAATGCCGTCTCTGCCATAGGAAAATATTTTATGAAATGAAGCAGCACAAAGAGTAACACCACAGGATTGATACCCTTCCATACATGACAATCAAAGTCACCCATTCTTTGTGTAAAATCATCTGAACATTGTTCCCCGACCCCGTCCTACTAGCATTTCCTACTACAAGGAACACATCATAGTTTCGTTTCGTCCCTAGCCACACGATGAGATTCCGGTGTTCATGCTTGCCAAAAATCCTTTAGGAACAAACTGATCATTAAGGTATGTTGTGTGTATTGATTGCTATATGAGATTACTCGCACTACATTCCCGTGAGTAACACATTTTTACAAATTCCAAGCAAACATAAGCAACTTCGTAACGAACAACTTGTAAACCAACTACACGTGTGTTGTTTTCCTAAGCAGCAAGTCTCGCCCCCAATCTACAACATAAATCTCATGAGACACAAACCACAAAAAGACGATTCGTTAAATCTCTAGTAATGAAGTTTAGACGTCGAAAAACAAGTTTGAACGAATGATATAAACCCTAATTCAATTGCCCAACAACAAATTCAATCAAAATTATAAATCAAAAGTAAAATTGACCTGCGTAATTTCGCACAGTTTCGACCCTAGCGACTTCTTTCGCCAACGCGTGTAATTCCTCCCCGGTTCCGGTCCCCGATGATTCGCCTCCATATTGGCGCAGATCACGTAGCTGAGAACGGGTGCTCTGAAACAACGACCCGACCCGGTCGGAGTGGGAGGAGTGTCGGTTCAAGTGCGAGCGGAGGTCATTGCTGAGTTGAGAGAGAGCTCCATCTAGGGCGTCGCACTGGATCCGGAGCTCCGAGAGGAGGGCTGGAGCTCCATCGAGGTCTTGTTTGGAGGATAGGCTGGTGTTGAGGAAGTAGAGGATCTCGGGAGGTACGGATGAGTGCGGCGGCAGAGCTCTCATGGTCGGAGGTGCGGCGGCGGTTCCAAATGGACAAACGGAATGATCAACGGATAAGATTAAATGTATAATAATTGTAATTTCAACTCAAAAGATAGCATTATTAACATTTGCAGCCTTTAAGTATATGATTTAGTTCTTTTAGAGCTTAAAATTCATCGCTTTGAATTTGATAGTATGCACCCTCAAAATTTACTTTATTATCGTGGAGAATCCATAAAACACTCCTCGTGTGGTCTCGAAATCCTACACAAAACTTTCTTGTCATTTTAAGACTCCACAAAGTCTCTTCGTGGTTCGGAGGATCTTGCGCACAATAGTCACATTGTGGTTTCATAAATCTTGCACAAAATATATTTTGCGTCAAGCTCTGTTAAGAGTGATGTACACTCTATGTAGGGCTGTTTGGGCCAGGGTGGGAATGAGAAACTTGACCTGGGCAGACGGGTTTTCCCGGAACCCGTCCATTTTCTCTCCCGACCCACAGGGAAAAAAGTCCCAAAAGGGTAGATCCCGCGGGTCGGGAATGGGATTTGGGGAGGGTCCCGATCCCTCCCGAGATCCCTATAGTAGGGTTTTTTTTTTCATTGCCTTTTTTCTTCTTCTAAGTATCAACTATCAACACTCATCTCCTCTCACAAAATAACACAAAACACACACACGCACTCAACACATAACACACCCGCGGCGCACCACCATCACCACCTCCACCCGCGGTGCACCACCGCCACCACCTCCTTCAATCTCCAATCCAACAACACCATTGCAATTTACAAAAATCTCTAATCTTTAAAATATTGTTTGAATTTATTGTTGATTGTTGATTGTTGAAAATAACCCTACTACTATGTCTTTGAATTACAATATAGGAATTAGGGTTTAAAGATTTTCAATTGGGGCTTACATATTGGGATTTTTTGTGAATTAGGGCTGGTCTTTGAAAATAGATATAATTAGAGGCATTATATTGAAATTGGTTCTTTATCATGATGTTAAATTGAATGAGTTAGATCAAGAAGAGGGTTTTATTGTTGAAAATTAAAATAAGAACTTTTGATCGAGTGATTGTTCGTGTTAATTTAAAATTAAAGTTTGTTAGCAGGATAACTGAAATGAGTTAATGTAAAATTGATCACTCTTGTGTAGATTAAAGTTTGTTATTTTTTTCTTAAATTAAAGTTTGTTGAAACTAGACGCCTTTGTGTTGATTTTAATGAAATTGTGTGTTATAGATATTTTGTATCCTTATTCTTTGGTATTGAATCTTGAAATGGTCTCTTTTGTTTGTATAGATTGTAATATCAATAACTCGTGGTCGAGGTCGCGGTAACTCCTCCGTCGGAGCTTCTACAATGACCGCGATTTAGAGTTTCTCCTCGTAAACGGGCTTCTACTTCCAAGCACCGTCTACTTCCAAAGTGATTAAGGCTTCCAAGAATTCCACAGTACCATCTACTTCCCGTGCCAAACCGGTTACTTCTTTCCGTCCTCCAAAGGCCCCGTCTACTTCTCGTCCTTCCTTGGCTCCATCTACTTCTAGAGATCCTCATGTTGTTTCTTCCATGTATATAAATGAGTACTCTAAAGGCGAGTATCAAGAGCATATAAGAACGCTTAGGGTTCAGGACGGGTCGTGTGATACTTCAGATGAGGAAGATGATGAAAGGGGAGGGGGAGACTAAACAACCGCCGCCCAAAGTTGCAGAAGAAGAGGAAGAAGAAGGGGAAGAAGAGGCTGGAATGACCTACGACTCTGACAATGAGAAGGTATACAAGACTTACGTCACTCACGAGGTGGTCATGGTGGAGAAAGGAATGAAACTGGTGAATCATACAGTCCATGTACTTACATCAAAATGGTGGAAGCACTTTGAGCCATTCGAGTGTCCGAAGGAGCATTTTATCAGAGGATGGTGCCTTCATTACAGCAAGGTGATTGCAGTCGATGGTTATAGACACAACACGAAAGGATTAAAAAGTCACACTGATAGATGTCGTGTGCTACTCCAGAAGAAGAAGAAGACGTGGGGAAAGCAACAAGAACTAAAACTGAAGGATAATGGTGTAGTTAGTAACTGGGAATTTAATCAGGAGTGTGTGCTCGAGGGCATGGTTCTATTTTTGATCCAGAACGAGATGCATTTCATCACGGTTGAGAATCAGTCACTTAAACGTATGATGGCTCGAGCATGTCCATATTTGAAATTACCTTGTCGGCACACCATAACCAAAAAGTGTCACGGTTTGTTTCTTGACGAGAGGAAAAAGTTGATTGGGTTTATGAAGGAGAATGCTCATAGGGCTTGCCTGACCACCGACACTTGGACTTCGATCACGAAGGACAGTTACATGTGTCTCATGGTCCACTTCATTGATAATAAGTGGAACTCAAAAAAAACCATAAGCTTTAGTTTGACGTCCGATCATACGAGAAAAGATATAACCAATGATATCAATGGGGTATTGAGATATTACAAAATTAGGCGGGTTTCACGATCACAATTGACAATGCCACACCTAATAACAAGGCTATTGATGATTTGGTGAAGTGGTGGGTGGAGAAATGTTACATTACGAAAGAAAAGAGAGCTCTTGTGCAGATATGGTGCATTGCACACATCTTGAACCTTGTGGTTCAACATGGCTTGATGTGGAACGAAGGTGACATCTCTGTAGACCGCATTAGAAGTTGCATCATGTACATAAAGGGTTCCCCGGGTCGATATAAGATGTTAAAAGATTGTGTGGTGTACATTGAAATAGAATGTCAGAAATTACTAAGCTTAGACCTCTCAACACGTTAAAACTCCATATACGTGATGCTTAGTGTTACATGATTTGAGGGTCGCTTTCTTTGGATACAAGCAACGTGATGTAAACTATGTCAATGAGCTCAAGGGTTGTTTACCAAACGATGATGATTGAGAGAGGGCGAAGTTTTTATCAATTTCTTGAAGCCTTTCAAGAAGTTAACATAGGCTATTTTGGGCACCACTTATGTGACATCGCATATGGTGTTAACCCAACTTTGTTGCATCGACGATCGTTTGAGTGTGTGGCTGAGACGACCGACAGTGGACCCTACGACAAAAAAGAAGGACAATTTGAAAGCAATTGCATTGATAATGAAAGAGAAATACGACAAGTATTGGGGTGTTGCCGGGAAGATGAATCACTTATTATATTATGTTGCCATTGTAGATCCCCGACTCAAGTAGAGATATGTCACGACAATGTTTGAATATGATGAGCAAATGCTTAGGACAATTAAGGTCAGGTTTTGACTGTTGTTTGAAGACTATAAGGCCATGGTCAAAGAAAATGCAACAACAAGTACCGCTCCAACTTCAAGTTCTACCTCTTTTGCAGGTACGATCTCTTGGATTCCAGAGGACCTCTTGACTACGAGGCATGAGGGGTGGGCAAGGTACAGTCTAACAATCGTTCCTTTAATTTTTTTTTTTGAACTTCCCAAGTTGTGTCATTAATGTTCATATGTGTCAAATTGATAGGGCATTGGATACCGATGAGAATGAACCACAGTGTGAGACTGATCTATATTTCGGGGATAGGCTCGAAAAGCCTCATCCTGAGTTCGACATTCTCGCTTGGTGGAAAGCCAATTGCTTTAAGTATCCTATTATTGCCAAAATGGCTCGTGATTTGGTCTCTATTTCGATCTCAACAGTTGCCTCAAAATCAACATTTAGTAATAAGGGCCATGTCCTAGATCATTTTAAGAGCTCATTGACTCGGAGAATAGTTCAAGGACTTACATGCTGTCAATATTGCCTACAAGAAGATGATACACCATTTTAATAGTTAATCGATGTTCTATTTAATTTTTATATTCTGGAATGCTAATATTTTGATTTTCATGCAGCCTTTGCAGCGATGGGTGAGGATGCGTCCGTTTTGGGTGGATTTGAATGAAAGTCCGAGTGTGTTTTCATTTTTATGTTTGATGAGGATGTTGGATATTTTGACATGTTTGATTAAGTTTTAATCTTGGTTTGTGGTGCAACCATCATACCATTGTTTTGTTGGATTGTATGATTAATATTTTATTAGTGGTCGAATGATATTATATGTTATGGTGATAAATGTTTTTAAATGGTATTGAGTCGATTGTGTTCTTGTTGGTGATTTGATGATGTGGTATTTAGTGGTGATTATTGTTTTTAATTGGTATTATGTTGGTTGCGATGATGTTGATGATTGGATGATGTGATATTATGAGGTGATAAATGATAATTGATTTTTTCGTCATGGTTTGTCATTTGGCGTTGGAAATTAGAACGATCGAGTTGTTTTTTGTCGCAGGTACGAAGCTGAAACGAGAACGATCGGCTTCAAAAATAGGGGAGTCATCAGTTTTTGTCTTTTGAAAACAGGGGAAGAAAATCCCTTGTTTTAAAATAGTTTTTCAAGCCCCAAAATGGGGTCTGGAAAAACCTCGGGACTCCGGGGGGAGTTCCCTCCCGTCGGGAGGGAACGAGATCTGCCGGACGGATCCCGTCCCAGGCAAATCCCTTGGGCCATGATCCAGACCCCGTGGGATCCCGACCTTTAACATGCCTAGCTCTATGCAAGAGCTTAATTTTTGCGTACTTCAACACCCTTATGGTTTGAGAAATCATGCACAAAATCCCTACTTTTAATTAATTTATTATAAAATAATATATATATTTTTAACAATTTTATATAATTAAAAATCTTACATTTTGATTTTTTCAATATTAAATATTATTTTTTCAAATATAAATTATATTTATACAACTTTTAATTTCTATTTATAAGAAAATTATAATGACTATTCGGTCATTTTATAGAAAAGTTAACGCAGTTACTTGAAATTTGATGGAAGAGATTTTGTGTAGAGTTCTTGAAACCACAAAAGATTTTGTGCAGTTTTGAAACTACAAAGAGTTTCGCGCAAGTTTTTGATTGTATTTTACCCTTTATTAACAATATATGCGAATGATTATCCAATTAAGGTATTTTAGTATATCTATTTATTAAATTAATTATTAATTTTTACAGTGTCTTTTGAAAGTTGGTAATTTATATTAACTTTCACAATTGAGTAATAAAGTGTCATCAAACGGTTAATTAGACTTGATAAGTACTTCTTCTACCGCTTGTCACGGGCCCACACCGTCGAAAACACGCAAATAATTGTTTTTGCATATGCGACAAACAAGTCTTCACGTGTGCCAGCGTACGACCTTGAATCACTTACTTTGACCCATATAAATATATATGAGCTCACAAAAGCCATTTACTAGGAACGCCCTAATATTTCCTTACACTTCCCCACTTGCCTAAGTGCTCGCCCATTTTTGAAACTAGCATTCAAGAACACTTCCTCGAACCACCGTCGTACCGCGTGACCGCCCTTGTCCATTCATGTTTTTTGGCCCATATCGCCCAACACGACACCTCACTTGCATCAGATGTATTAAAGCAATTTCATATAAATATTTTGAGAACTCGTGGAAAATAGGTCTCGCAACTCGTCTAAGACTACATTTACCTAACACGTCATGAGACGCCTCCTTAAAACTTAAAATTGGAAGGACTTACGCTTCGTGATTTAACCACGCATTTGGAGCACAAACAATACAACTTGTACCCAAAATCATTGGGTCTACGCATCACAGAAACACACCAAGAAAATGTATAATTCAACTTTTTCTTACAATTTTCATTCTTGTTTTTCCTCGCCAAGGATATTTTTGTATTGCAAATTATCTATTGTAACATATCCAATAATTTTCAAGAATATTTAAATGAAGTAGTTCTTAATTCAAATGTATCACCAATCATCTATAAGTTTTCTCTTTGGTACTTGATTGCTATTTTATATTATAATTTTTAAATTTAATTTAATGATATGTGGAATATATTTTACACGTGGGAATAAATTGTGTAAGTCAATACTTGTTTTTTTGTTTTGTTTTGTAAATTGATATTGGGCAATTGTTATTTTAAAATGTTTGAAGAATATCTTAACTTACTTTTTCCTTATGGTATATGTTTAAATATAAAATATTTTATTTTTGGTAAGATGTACGCCTAATGTTTTTTAAAAAAATGAATAATTACTAAATAGAAGAGTACATTGAAATTAAATTTTTTACTATTCCTAATACTTATCAATGTTTTAGAGAACAAAAATTAGGACCCGAGAAAGAAGCTCTTCGAGACATAACCTTTACGATTAGGTGTCGTATTGGGCTTCTCAACAATTCTTTGATAAAATGTACTAAAACAGAGTTGGTCTTGTAGATGCACATGAAACTATTCCAGAAATAATCCAAGTCTTGGAGGTTGGATGAGAAAATGGCTACTTTTTATGAGCAAAATGCAAATACCGAAAGTATTGGGTTTGCGACTTGAGGCCAAAGAATTTGAAGACAGTTCTTGGGTATCTTGTTAAGTATTATTAAGAGCATCATTAAATATAAAGAGAGGATGAAGTCTTGAGATTCTGTAAAGTTAGCAAAAATTTTAGACAATGTTGAAATATGTTAAAATTTATTGATAACAGTTAAATTAAATTGATCCGTAATGTTATCTAAGGAGCTGGACTAGCATAAATAAGGTTGGGACTAATTTTTAAAAGGAAAAACCGCAGATATAGACCCTGTCTATTGGCTTGTTTTTAATGTTATACCCAACCTATAAATCTTTGTAATGTTGTACCCAACCTTTGTTTTTAAAAATTGATTGGTCCAAACTTTCGAGATAAAAATTTGTTTTGTCCATTAAGTTGGCTACCTCACCAAAATTGTCCATTATTTTGGCAGGCCACCAAAGTTGTCCATTAAGTTGGTATTTTCCACCAATTTTGTCTCGTACCCCAAACTGCGATTGTTTTCGGCGGGATTAGCTGATGTGGCAGCCGTTGACTGCCTTACCTTCATTTTGACCCAAAAATTTATTTTTTTTAATCATTTTTTCCACTTGGATATGCCACATGGATAAAAAAACGATTAAGTTGGCCAACGATTTGATTTCCTCTTTACTTTCCATATGAAATGTCCCGCCAGTTTAGATACTTCACTTCACACACATTCACATCGGTCAATCCACCCCTTCAATTCTAACAAAAAAAACGCCCCTTCAAATTTTCTGGCAAATCGAAGGTTCGTCTCCATTTTTCTGCATCCTCGTAATTTTTAGTTTAGTTTCATTGATTCCATGCGTTGGATTAGGGTTTTACTGCAACATATTTGGTTTAGTTTTAGGAAATTCAAAATCGGATTAGGTTTTTGGTAGAGGTGCGTATGTTATTGTGTATTTGGATTGTGTTGTTGGGTATGCCGTTGTGTTGGATTTTGTTGGTGGTATTTTACTTGGTTGCTCAAGTGGTATTGTTGTTTCAACTGTAGATGGCTCACCCACGACCAATCCCCTGCATTTGTGGTTGCAGCATGATGCTGTATTTTCAGGCTAGTAATACAACATCTCGGCCTAATTATTTTTACTACATGTGCCGCTCTCGTGTTCGTCACCCGAATTACTTCTTGTGGGCTGACAACATGAATGAGGGTTCAAATAGGAGGAGAAGAACGTGTGGTGGTGAGGAGGGTTTTGGTCAATATGAACTCGAGCCTCCGCTTAGTCGGGTTTCAACCACAACCACTGTCGGCCAAAGCTTTTTTGGAATTCAGCATTCAAGTCCGATTATTGACTATGTCATGAATATGAACGCAACTATGGATGCTCTTATTTGTTGTTTAATAGGGTGGAATCTTTTTTTTTCATTGTATTTGTGATGTTGACTGCCTTGCTTCTTGTTTTCTATTCGAGGATGTAATAAATTTAAGTTGAGTAGTTGTTTTATTCGAACACCATTATAGGTGTGGTGATCTTATGTAAGACTAAGTTATGATTGTTTTGTAAGACTTTAAATTTCCTTTTAATGGTATCGTGATGTTTAATGTGCATTGTTGAATACATTATTAACTACTTATATTTGTTTTCTAGTTTAGCATCATGGGTGATAATATGAATGTTGATTTGGAATTTCCTTGGATTGATAACATGCTGGGTGATTATGGTGAGAAGGTTCTTCTTGAGTTTATGTGCAAATATGGCACTTCGCATCGTATCTAGAAGGAGAAGCCTTTGTTGAGGGGCCTGAGACTTGTCATACCAGATATAGAGAAGGCCACTGGGAACTGGTTTAGTGTTGGTCAGCTGCGTAGGAGTGTTGGCAAACTGAGTTTGAAGTTGGAGTTGTTCAACAACTTCAAGTCTCTTCCTGGTGTGATATGTGAGGGGCCTGATTACACAGTCGCCTGGGATCAACGTTACTTTGATGCTAACATTGAGGTAATCACATAAATCCTTAGTGTTGTGGTGCTAGACTTTGGTAGTTTATTACCTTTATATTAAGATGACTTTATATTAAGACCTTGCATCATTTTCATTGCAGGAATCAGATGTTGATTATCACTTCCGCATGGTAGGATTGGCTAATGCTCCCCTCTTGTACAAGCTATTTGAGGAGATAGGTGTTTTCCACTTTCCAAATGAACGCCATAACACGGCGGATGATCCTATGGAGTTGTCTGACAGTGATGATGAGGTAGGGGATGATGAGGTAGGGGAGGCTGATAACAGCTTGGCTATGGTTGTCTATGATGATGTCTCAAGTGCTAGTGCTCCACATAGCGGTGGAGGATTGAATGATGTGGATTAAACATTTTGATACTGTTTAAGTTTTGGTAGTTTTTGAACGAATTGGTTTCATGTTAATTTCTTTGTTTTGGATGCTATTAAAAGAAGTGATATTTGGGATGGTCATAATGCCAATTATTGGCAACATCTAATAATAAATTAAGTGGTTTGTCTATTTTCATCATTATGAATTGTTATCTAGCTTTTAGTTAAGGGAATTGCATCTATATTAGGGGTAGAAATAACCAGATATAAAATCAAATATAACAACAATACAAAGGTTCATATCCCAACAAATAAGAAACAACACAGTGCACTAGTACTAATCACTTCAAATGCCAATGTCAGAACTCATAAACCCTTCAATATCCCACAACAGACAAATAGACAAATATGAGTGTTCAATTCCCTCCAGTCTACACAAAATATAGCATCTAGAAGAAAGACAGTGCTATATACAAAATTTAAGCAACATTGTTTACACACTAGTTGCTACAAAATAAGTTTCTTTGAACATGCAGATCACTTCCAATCTGGTTTAGAAGAGTCACTCTTATCCTTTTTCTTTTGACCTAACATGAACATAACTAGGCTGCCATCCCTTCTAATTATCTTCTTCACATGTGACTCTCCCTTCCAGCCACTTGCTCTCATCTATTCTGCTATAGAAAGACAGCCATGCACCACACTCCCTGAGTCACAATGGAGTTCATCTATGTACTCATTGACAATCTTTCTCCTCTTTGTACCAAGATCTTGATTAGCAGATGTAGAGGCTGGTTTCTTTCCTTGTCTGCTACCTATGCCATATCAATATTGATACTAGAATCAGATAAATAGACAAACAACTCAATATGTAACATCTAACTGAGTAGCATGTTGTAAACTTATTACTAGCGTTTGGTTCATGTCTTCATCAATACCTACATCAACAGCCCCTTCTACCCCTCTATAAGGTACTAGATCTAGAAGCACCTCAATCAATCCCCCCTCCCCACACACACACACTTATATATCTTTCTTGACTTCCTAGGCCTACTCCAAGATTTCTTTTTTTCTGAAACACAGAAGAGTAAAATAATAAAAATATACACTACAAAAAGTAATAGAATATTGAATGCACATATTGCTTACTTTTTGCCTTCTATCAACATTTTGATATGCATCATCTGACAATACCACATGATTGTTAATGTTTTGATTGACATCACTTCAGCATTCATAACAGTAACCTGTTTTCATCAAGTTATACATTCAATTATCAGAAATGTTTTACACATTGTAAAAACTTAATTATTCAGAGCACTTACATCTTCAATATCTGGTTCTTGAGTTGCATGTAGTTCTTGAGTGTTCTGTGGTTGTGATCCAGTACATGGGATCTCTGAAGTACCACCTCCTTCATTATCTCTGACTGGTGCATCATCAACTATAACACCAATATCTTCATCATCAAGCTGCTCCACTATCAAGTCTTGAAGCATGTTTTCTTCTGCTGTATTAATTCCTTACCCACTGACATTTACTTCATGCATTCTAGCTACCTCTAATATCAGCTCATCCTCCAATCTCACCTAACAACTCCTTTTGTTATGACCAAGAGCTTTGCAGTAACCACATTTCACTGTTTTCTGTGGCCTCTTCAGTGTTCTAGGATCCTCTCTAGAGACTTGCACTGGTTTACCCCTACACTTTCTCTTCTTTTTTTGAGATGTCTCACATGGTTCACCCCTCCTAACTGTTTCTGGCCTTTCAGCAGCTCTACCTTCATTTGGTGGCTCAATTGGCATGAAACCAGTTGGCCTCCATTCCCTTCTACCATTCATTGGTATAACTGCCCTATCATAAGCCTCAAGATAATGACCCATTGAGTGGCATGGGTCAATAAAATCCCAAGGATTCATTCCTTGAGCACTTATTGCAGTAACATCATGGATACATGGGATGCCACTTATATCCTATTTCCTACATCCACGTGTTTTTGCACCAAGATCAATAGCCCATTCATTTACTGTCTTCCACTCGTTAACTAGATAGTGAGTGTCATCAAATTTTCTAGGAGTGCACACCCTAGCATGATTCTCCATAAATGCATATACTATTTTATTTTTCTTTATCTTGGGACACCACTCCCCTTGCTATTTCTGAGTAGCCATGTCTCTATTTTTCTGTTGCCTGGTCATGACATACTGCATCATCCACTCTGCCATTGACAATATAGGTATATCTCTAGCCTGAAGAATGCAAGAGTTAAAGGCCTCACAACCATTATTCAACAAAATATCACATTTCAGATCTGTACTGAAATGTGATCTGCTCCAATTCTTTGGTGACTTGTCTTGCAACCATTTCCATGCCTTTGGATTTAGTTTCTTCAATTCCTTCATTTTTTCATCAAATTCATTGACTGTTGTGGCTCTTGCAGCTTTCCACAGTGCATCTTTCAAGGTATCTCCAGTGAAACTAGCAGACTTGTAGTTTCCATGCAAAAATATAACACAAAACCTGTGTTCTGACCTTGGGAAGGCAATTTCAAATGCATTCAACAACCCCTTCTGCTTATCTGACATGAATGTCCACTGATCATTCTGTTTAATACCAAGGTCAAGTCTCAGAACAGCAAGAAACCAGTGCAAGTTCATTTCATCTTCTTTGTCAACGACAACCCATGCAAATGGATATATGTTATTGTTAGCATCAATACCTACTACTGTTAACAATATCCCCTTATGAGGCCCCTTCAAATGCGCACCATCTACCCCTATTATCTTTCTGCAACCAGACAAAAAAACTTGCTTCAAAGCCATAAGCACATGTATAATCTGTCAAACTTGTTCTGACCATCTTGTATGTTGGTGCCTAATAGAACCAGTGATCCAGTATTGGTTCTCTCCACCTCAGCTTTGAACTCCCACAGTTTGGCATATTGCTCCTTTGTACTCCCATTCAAAGCTCTTAAAGCCTTCACCTTGGCCTTGTATGCAATATTTATAAAATACTCAAATCCAAAAACTTGGCCAGAGTCCTTACAGAATACCTTCACACTTCTTTTAGGATCAGAGACAAACAAATGTTTGAATTTTTTGGCAACCCAAGATGACCTCGAAATCTTGATATTAGTCTGAGCAGGACACTTGTGCTTGAAATGATATCTGTTTATCATGAAGGTCCCTACTTCACCCTCCATTTTTTTCCCATGCACCCTCCAATCACAATCCACTCCAAGACATCTAGCATACAACCTTTCTTTGTTACTTCTGTGAAATTCTATGTTTCTCTGAAGATTGATGGCATCTGATGTGACGGCCTCCTTCAACAATTTCTTAGATGTAAATCTCATTGCCAACTTAAGTTCTGGATAAAAGATCTTTTCCTCATCAAGTAGTTCACTAATTTTCCCATATTCTACTTCTTCATCAGGCCCTTTAACATTGTCAAACTCATCTTCTGTTAATACAATGTTCTCCTCATCCCCCTCATCAGTATCATATTCACCACCAACCACCTGGTTCTGACTTCCTTTATTCTGATCTTTATTGTTTGATGTTGATGGTGTTGTTTGTTCTGCAAAATCAGGCCCACCAGATGATCCTGCTTCAACATTTGTTTTGCATTTCTTCTCATTAGCTCTTTTATGGACTTTCTTCACTTTGTTCTTATGCTGTTTTTCCTTACTGGTCTTTTCCTTCCTCTTATCATTTGGACTTACTTCATCTACCTGAACAGAAGTATTTGGTTGTTCATTGACAGGGTCAATGCCAACATTTACCTCAAACATGTTGTCAACATCAGCTTGCTTTATATCATCACCCATGTCTTCATCATCCCTCATCCCATATGATCCATCTGAGAAATAATCCAGTTCAATATTGTCCTCCTTATCTTCAGAATCATATTCATCTTCTTCATCAATGGATTCATATTCATTTGACTCATTCAAACCATCCATAACAACTTCTGACTCTTTCTCCATCCTCCCCTCACACTTTACATACAACTCCATCAATCTAGTATTTTGGCAACCAAAGTAATAGGTCAAAACCTCACTGCCTTGGTCAATAATAACAAACCCACTATCTTATTTTCTGTACAACCCTTCCACAAATATTAACCCCAACTGGTCACAAAGCACATGCAATCCTTCCATACTAATAATTGAGTAGCCAACATAATCAACTACACACTTCTACCCCTCCCTCATACTCAACCAAACCCCCAATCTTCATATTAACTCCATAGTAAAAATGTACATATACGTATAGATCACAAGATTATGTGTAGATAAAAACAACGAGTTAGATACACTAGAATATACACTACACAGTAATGCATTTAAGTCGAGTATAATTGGAGGAACTATGATGTTAAGTCGAATTGGGGAATCAGGCAAAATTAGGGTTCGTCGCAATTTGGGCAAAATTAGAGTTCGTCGCAAATTGCGGAAAATTGGGGTTCTTCGCGAATTGGGGAAAATTAGGATTCTTTATCTATAGTAAATGAAGCATACAACACAAGATTTAGACAATGATCCAAAATTAAAGAGAATGAATGCGAATTCTTACCGTAATTAGGAATTGGATCCTCCAGTTTTGATGCATACCGAATTTTGGGCTTCGGTTTGACCTTACGCACGCGCCTAACCATTGTTACACTTTAAGTCAGCAATGGAAAACTCGCCGGAAAAATTGAAGCCAAAACCGCAGGGGGAGAAGAAGATTTAGCGAGAAAAAAACTTTGGTCGAGTGAAAGTGAGGTAGATAGGCGGGAGAAGTGAGACTTTAGCCAACTTAATTGTTTTTTAATTTAATCTGTGTGGCACATGTGGAAAAAAGGATTAAAAAAATTAATTTCTCGGGTCAAAATGGAAGCCAGGCAGTCAACGGCTGCCACATCAGCTAATTTTACCGGAAACAACCACAATTTGGGGTACGAGACAAAATTGGTGGAAAAGGCGAACTTAATGGATAACTTTGGTGGCGTGCCAAAATAATGGACAATTTTGGTGAGGTAGCCAACTTAATGGACAAAATATATTTTTATCCCCCAAACTTTCAAAAACTATGCCTCCTTCCACAAAAAACGTCATACTCCGGGAGGATAACGTATGCAAATATTTTATAAATTCAAAAATACCCCCAAAATTTTAAAAAATATCCCTAAACACCAAAATAACTTCTCATAATTCGTAAACACCCCCAAATATATCCTATTTTTTCTAAACACCATCAAAAAATACAATAACTTCTCCTAATTTTTAAACACACCCAAATACCTTTAAATTCTCAAAAAATACCCCCAAATAATCTTAAAATTTAATAAAAACACCTACAAACACCCTCAAATTTTGGAGAACACCCCCAAACATGTTGTTTCTACTATGATAAGTTGTTTTTTGCTGGTATTGCATCAGAACCATGCTAGTTTATTGAGCAAAGTACATCATGTAAGGTCATTGACAATTAAACTCTCTAATCATAACCATGCAATTAATTCTACTATGACAATTAAATTCTCTAGTCAAAACCATACAATTAACCTTTTGATTATAGAACCATGTTAGTTCATTGAAATTTTGCCATTTGGATTTAAGCATAGAGAGTTAGATATGAAGACATGAATGTAAGATTTAGGGGTGATGGGTAGGGTTACCCATCTCGTTAGGAAGTCAACTGAGGGTGCTCGTGTATTTGAGACAAGAATTTTTTTTTATTATATGCAATCAAATACTTGACAAGGATAGGTATCCTACCTTGCAGTATGAGGGTCCCTATTTTTTTTTTTTTTTTTCATTTTAAAAACTTACTTGAATGTGAGCTAGCTTTTAAACAAAGAAATATATGTTGTGGCTTATATTATTAGGATAGTTGGAAAAAATATATATTTTGTAATTAATGGATAAAAATCATAACATGCGAATTATGGAAAATCATAGTATGCGAAGAGTCTGGTAGCATAGGGTATGAGAAATAGACCTCAGGTACCCATTTTCATTCTCGCACCCTCCTTCTTTATCTCCCGCAAAAAATGCACTTTACGATATCCACACTCGGATAAACACGAACTTAATAAAAGTTTTCCATATAATTGAAGTTTAATAATGGTATATGCTTCCGTTAGCCACTATGTATAAATTATACATCAATAGGCTACTATGAGACTATCAGGTCTAAGAGTGATAAAAATAGCTAATCTAAGGGGGGAAATGCAAATTATAAGTTTGAGATGACTTTCTACAAATTTGTAGTAGTGTATTTATAACCGTTAGATCACCTCAGTCTCCAACATATATCAAGGAGATGGACTATTATACAAGTGAGGGCAAACTTCAATTTGTGAAATATTCCAAAACTGTGAGCACCATATCATCATCTCTAAAAATGTGAACACCTTGAATTACATTATTCACAAATATGAACTTTCGAATCTCGCAGAAATCACTTATAAAGAACCTAAAAGTTCTAATAAGTTTGCAAAGATGAAAAGCTACTAATACATGAAGAGTTTAATATTACTGAATGCTGAAGTTTAGACAACTTTGAACCTGCATTGTTCCAAATCGATTAACGGTTCCCGAGAACTAATGATGTTAGGCTTCATAGTGCAAGCATGTAACTCGAGCAGGAACATTAAGGCAAGCGTAAAATTCGATCATCAACAAATCACAAAATGTGTCTGACGTGTTCATTGGAGGGCTCATGTGTGTTGAGAATGCATACCCTTTAATGTTGGCCTTCCTTTGAGGGATCAACGACGAACCTCGATTTCAGTATGCAGTGACTAAATTGTAAACGTTTTGGACATCCTTTGACAAATTGGAATCAGTCCTGCTACATACGGGATTCCCATGCTGGCTTGCCAGAGCAATAACTGCTATAAGATTATGAAGGTGATTCTGAACCCCGCAGTAGGGTCCCCCATGAGCAGCAGACGCGACATACTCTAGTGATTGATCGCCAACCTGAACCTCAACATTTTTGTTTTAAATCCCCACTCGTGTTTATTAAGTTGTTGTAGCTCCACCTAAGCCTTGAGATGTAATATGAATAGTTTCAGTATTTTGTTAGTGGTTTACAAATGGAAAAAATTAATATACCAAATTCTTCCAATTTGTTAAACAGATTCAATGTTTAATTTGCTCTTTAATGCATTTTTAGAGTTGTCCATATATTATCAGTTGGGCGAGAAGAAGAAAAACACAACATAATTTGATTAAATATACAAGGCTTCACAACTTCGAAATGTAGAAGTTGAAACAAGCTACGAAATTTTCCATCCAAAATCTTATGCTCATTCTAAGAGAGATTTTTCGTTGTGGTTTTGTAAATATATACTAGAAAATATATTTTTTTAATGAACTGTATTGTTGGAAAATAATTTGATACCCGAACTCCATAAATAACGATGCATCAATGACATCGTCCACAAAATTGAATTCTGCAATCACAAAAAACGTAATGCTCTAAGTCACGCAAAACTACACTTTCTTAAGACAATATTAGCCCCCATAAGTGCAAATTGTACTTTTAAAGACAACTTAATAATTTGAGCCTAAGAAAACATATGGAAAAATATTTACGTATATTTCTTCCATGTAAAATGAAAAAAACATTCTTCACCTTTTATAATAAAAACATCGTACCCTTTTGGAATAGAGAAATTATTTCACAGGGTTTTCTCGTTAGTATGCTCGTTTTGTGTGGCTACAATATCACAGTGTATCGATACGGCTGGACTAACAATGATTAGTCTCTTTGCTATATGCATTTATCATCTGGAGTTTCACGAAACTACTTCATCTCTAGTAATAGGGATCCGCCTATTAAGGATTTATGATTCAATCATATATCTATCCCGTCATAGGTAATCAATTCATCATTACAAGGATCCAACATTTTATAGATTTATGATTCACACATACATCTTTACCATTATAATCAGTTAATTCATGGTCGGCAGAAGAGACATATTAAAAAAACCAATAACAAATAATAGCACATAAAAAGTACTTTCCATTTTTCATATGACTTTATTTGATGATAAGATGAGTGAGTATAATTAAATTAATATTAATGTTACGATTATGATTGCATTTAACAACATTCTATGTACACATAATAAACACAATGATCGACCATATATATATATATATATATAACAGGAAAAAACAACACGTGTTCAAGAGAATGAAATTGTAGCAAATTAAGATTCCTTGTTCGGTTTCTCCCAATGTTTTGAAAACCGGATCGGACCGGCCGGTCGGACCGGTCTGACCGCGGTTCGACACCTTTTTCGGGCCATTTGAAGTGAAAAAACCCGCGGGTCATTTCAGCCGAGTTGAACCGCCCAAAAACCCGGGTCAACCGGATCGAACCGGTCAACCGGACCGGTTAATGAACCGGTCAATTTTTTTTATTTTTTTTTAAGGCTAAATGACTTATTGGTCCCTACATTTAAAAATTAGCCTAATTTGCAGCAAAGGTATACACACGAAACTGAAATTGATTTATATTTTATACATACATACTATATGTATCAGATTATATATATATATATATATATATATATTTATGTAAGTGTGTGTGTTATACTGTTTTGACTTATATATATATATGTACAGATGTATATGTATCAGATTATATATATATGTATATGTATCAGAAGCTGACTATATATATATATATATATATGTGCATATGTATATGTATCAGAATATATATATATATATATATATATATATATATATATATATATGTATCAGATTGTATATATGTAAGTGTGTGATTTTTTTAAATACACTTTGACCTGTTCAACCAGTGGTTTAACCGATTCAACCGATCGAACCTTGAACAAGTAAGGTTGCCGGGTCGATGTCCGGTCCGATTTTTAAAACACTGGTTTCTCCACATCATCTTTTTTTAGATGAAATTAGTGAGTATACTGCGCAATTTGACTCGCTCGAGTCATGTTGATTTTGTACATTTACGTTTCTGATTTTCATGCATAACTCTTAATTACAAGGTAATTATTTCTACAAAGTTTATCATATAATGGGCAATATGTTGTTTCCACTATGACAAGTTGTTTTTTGCTGGAATCGCACAAGAATATTTTTGTGTTAAATAGAAAATCCAATTAAATTTTCTAGTCATAATCATACAATAATGTTCTGCTTATAAAATTATTTTAGTTCACTAAAATTTTGCCATTTTGATTTTATGCATAGAGAACTAGACATCAAACATGAAAGTAGCATTTAGGGGGTGATGCCAGTAGGGGTGTGCAAAAAGAATTGAATCGATCGAATGGTCCGATCCAAAAATCGAATTGAATATTTGATCAGACTTTTGATTTCTGCCTTAGGATCGAACTTTCCTTTGATTTGATCCTCAATTTCAAAGGTTAAAAATCGGATCGAATCGACTTGAATAATAATCCTTTTTTTTTTAAAATGAATAAATATATGATAGTATACTAAATGAAGTTAAAAATAATAATAAAAAATATATAACGCTAATGAAGTACTACTAAGTAATCTAATATATGCACTAAAGTATTAAACTTTAAGTCCACTACACATGTTCCTTTCTCTAGTATATATGTATAATATTGAATTGTAACCTCCTAATTATTAAGTACTAACCATGGCTTGTTTTATTTTCTAGGGTTTGTAGTTTGAACATTGAATTAATATTTTGTAATTAGAAATTCACTAATGCGTGTGAATTTGTTATTTCATTATAGTCAAGTTTAATTAAATTTTTCTTTACTGTTAGATGCAAAATAAAAACTTATATAGTGTTAATTCTTTAATATTAAAATAAAAGGAGAAAAAGAAAAAAAGATCGAAATTGGATCAAATTAAATCAAAATTCAATGATTTAGGATCGAATTGGTTAAATTGATCTGATTTGAATATCTGTTTTGCAAGGATCAGAATCGAATACCTGTATTGATTTGATCAAATTCGATCCAAATGCACAACCCTAGGTAGGGTTACCCATATCGTTAGGAAGTCAAATGGGTGCTCGTGTTTGGGGAAAAGTAAAAAAAAAACCGTTCTCATTTTTGTTTTAGTATAGTATCTGCAATCGAATACTTGACAAGGATAGGTTGCGAATTGCGATATGAGGATATTACTATTTTTTTCATTTTAAAAAATTTACTTGAATGTGAGTTAACTGTTAAAGAAAAAAAATATATGTTGTAACTTATATTATTAAGATAGTTGGGAAAAGATATATATATATATATATATATATATATATATTTAATAAGTTACAATGAATAAAAATCATTGCATGCGAATCATAAAAAATCATAGTATGCAAAGAGCTGGGTTGCATAGGATATGAGAAATAGATCCCACGTACTCATTCTCATTCTCGCACCCACCTTGTCACCCGTGAATAATGCATTTTAGTATATTCACACTCGGATAAACACGACTTTATTGAAAATTTATCGTATAAGATAAGAACGGTATACGCTTCCGTTAGTCACTATGTATAATGTACATTAAATAGACATTAATGTAAGTTATCATTAACTACCGGTGACACACCGTCAAAAAAGGAAATTCCCAAACTTAACACTCTATTTTGGAAATCCACCAACTGACAATCGTGACCGTCAACTCATTCACTAACAATACAACGGCTAAGATGAGGCCTCCCTGCTGGGTCAGCACGCGAGGGTGGATACACTGGAAACCTTTCTCTTCTCTTCTCTTGTCTTCTCTTGTTAATAGTTATATAATAATATATTCATTTCATTTGCGTCTATTACTATCTCTCTCTAGAACTGCCCCCATCAAAACGTCGTCGTTTTGCTTGCTTCTGTTCTTAGTTTGCCGTACAGCCGTAAAGTCTTCTTATGTGAGGAGGATACAGTCACGCACTGGTAAACTTGCTTTAGCTCAATAGGTTTTTCTTTTCTGGCGTTCAGAATAGTAAAAGTCAAGTCAAGCCTAGACCCCACGATCGAGGTGTGTTTCGCTGTTGTTACCTTCTCAATTTTGTGATTCTATTTATTGCTTTTTTCTTTCTTTTATTTAATTAATTTTCTATTCTTTATAATTTATTGTTATTCTTTTGGGGGTTAGGGAAGGGTTGATTGATTACTTGTGGGTTGTAGCTAAAGTTTGAATCTTTACAATTGAAGATTTTATAGGTTTAACTCTCTAACTCATGATTGATTTACTTTATACTTTTTGATTCTGGGCTTACTGTGTCTGATCTTTTTTATTTATGTGGTAGGTTTTTGGTGATTGCAAATGTTGGTGCAGAAGACCTAAGGCGGTTGTTCTGTGAGTGTGAGTGTGAGGTGGTCCTCTCTGTCTGTCTGTGTAGCTTTAACTCTTACTCTTTTTCATTCAAAATGTTGGAGGCTCCTAAATTTACTGGGGTTATAGGCCTAAACAATAACCATGACAACTACGATTTCTCCCAAAATTTCTATCGCAAGCTCAACGAGGGATCAAATATGTCCATTGATAGTTACGGGAGCTTGCAGCTAAGCAATGGTGGGGGTTCCGTTGCCATGTCCATGGACAACAGCAGTGTTGGGGATAATGATTCCCACACGCGCATATTGGGCCACCAGGGGCTCAAGCGCGTCAAAGACTATTCCGTAGCCGCCAGTGTGAATCATGGCAAAGTTTCGCACGGCCTGAGTAATGACGCCCTTGCTAAAGCTTTGATGGACCCTCGGTATCCCACTGAGGGACTTGGTAATTACGATGACTGGACAATCGATTTGAGAAAGCTCAACATGGGCCCTGCTTTTGCTCAGGGAGCTTTTGGAAAGCTTTACAAAGGTACGTATAACGGTGGGGATGTCGCAATTAAGCTTTTGGAAAAGCCAGAGAGTGATGCAGAGAGGGCGCAATTGATGGAGCAGCAGTTTCAGCAAGAGGTGATGATGTTGGCAAATTTGAAGCATCCCAATATTGTTCGTTTCATTGGCGCTTGTCGCAAACCTATGGTGTGGTGTATTGTAACGGAATATGCCAAAGGAGGATCGGTGCGCCAATCACTAGCGAAACGGCAGAATCGTACGGTGGCCTTGAAATTGGCAGTAAAGCAGGCTTTGGATGTGGCCAGAGGGATGGAATATGTGCATGGATTAAATTTGATTCATCGGGATTTGAAGTCTGATAATCTTCTAATTGCTGCTGATAGGTCAATAAAGATTGCAGATTTCGGGGTAGCTCGTATAGAAGTGCAGACTGAAGGAATGACACCAGAGACGGGCACATACCGTTGGATGGCCCCGTAAGTTATTTTGGCTCCTCTTTCTTGTTCTAATATGAAGTTGGCTTTCTTAGATTTGATTATTAATTTGGTTTGTTATAATGCCTAATAGTGGAATTGTCCTATTCATTCTTTTACTATTTAATTCACTTTATTTTTAGTTGCTTACTATCCAGGAGTGTCATAATTTTTCCTAGATTTATCATGCCGTTATTAGTATGTAATTATTTCTTAAAAAGTTCTGTCTTTTCTTGGGCTATATGTTGTGATTGTCCACGATTTGTAGATTCGTTTTTGTGTACTATTGCATTTAATGTTGTGGAATTTTTTGAGAGTCGCATATATTTATGATCTGGTGTCTGATTAGTTTTATTTACCGTACCACTCGTGGCCACCAAACTCGAAAACAGAAAGAAGAGTGGATTTGAGTCACGAATACTATCTCTTGTTTTTTACTTTTCCTGAAATAATACTGATTTCTGGCTTGGTATAATGCCTTGAAGTGGAACGGTTCTATTCATTCTTTTACTATTAGTTTACCTTATTTTGAGTTGCCTTTTACTAGTATGTAATTACTTGTTAAAAAGTTCAGAGTCTTTTGTTGAGCAAGATATTGTGATTGTCCACGATTTATAAACTCGCTTTGCGTACTGTTGCATTTATTGTTATGAATTTTTTTGAGTCGCGCAAATATTTATGACTGGTGTCTGATTCGTATTATTTACCGTATCACTCGTGTCCACCAAACTCAAAAAACAGAAGGAGAGTGGACCTGAGTCGCGATTACTATCTCCCGTTTTTTATTTTTTCTGAAATCTAATCTTTGGCTACGAGATTTAGCAAATATGTCTTGAAATATAAAAATAGTCTCATAAAAGGTGCCATAAGTAGTAAATGTAAGGAAAGTACGATGATTTGGCAAGAGAACTTCCATAATAAGGAAACTTTGTTCCAAGATGAACTTTTTGGTATTGTTAATGTAAAGGGTATCTTGTGGACTCGTTGAAAGCGTGCTTTTTAATTCTTCTGATTATTTTCTTCGTGGGGTTTAGGAATTTTATGTCTCTTTGAGTTATTTTTGAATCTTAGGCTAGATCAGAATATTGTTGGTTCACTGAATTCTAGCTAATACCGTTTCTATATGAGAAACGGGTCAACGGCCTTTTTTCTTTATCTTTTCAGTTAGAATCTATTCCATAACAAATTACTCTTGTATTTTCATGTCATGCGTACACAAGTAATTGTGCTCCAAATTTGCAGTGAAATGATCCAGCACAGGCCTTACACCCAGAAAGTGGATGTATATAGTTTTGGGATTGTACTTTGGGAACTTATTACAGGAATGCTCCCATTCCAGAACATGACTGCCGTTCAGGCAGCATTCGCAGTTGTCAACAAAGGTGTCAGACCCACAATCCCAAACGACTGCCTTCCTGCTCTCGGTCGGATCATGACACTATGCTGGGACGCAAATCCCGACGTTAGGCCATCCTTCACTGAGGTAGTAAGAATGCTCGAAGCCGCAGAGACGGAGATCATGACAACCGTCAGAAAGGCTCGTTTTCGATGCTGCATAAGTCAATCCATGGTGATGGATTGATGCAGTGAGAAAAGAGTACAGTAATTGAAAAGGAGAAGTCATTTTGTGTGTATGTATGATCAGGCTTTGTTTCTTTCTTCAGATATATAGAATGGCACCAGAAAATAGTATATTATATGAACTCGTTAATTTGTGTTATTTATTCGCAAACTTATGAATCTGAGATACTGAATTAGTGTTGGTAATAGAGGAGATTTGATAAGTATTTTTATGCATCATTTTGTGTTGTAATAGTTCGTTCTCTGAGTGTTGTTTTAAGTTTTTAAGCTTCACCTTTGTCACGGCATACGGTGGAGTGCTGGACGGTTAGGGGGTGCTGTGGTGACTATTTAAGTATTTTGTCCTTGAATATAGTTATATTTTGTCAATAAGAGTCTAGTGTATATATATCCTAAAATTGCTTACCTTTTCTTTTGCCTCATTCTTCCTTCAGGCCTCGTTTGTTTTCCCGAAAAATGGGGAAGACAAATAAAAAGAAAAAATGAGGGAAAACAAACGATTGGCTCATACTGAATTTATTGAAAAAGTTATTATTACTTATGAAGGATTTTTCCTCTCATTTTCCAAGTTTTCTTAGATTTCCTTTTTTTTGCAAAGATTTTCTTTTTTCTCAAAAAAATCGTAAATCGCCAAATAGTTTTTTCCTTCTTTAATTTTCTTTTCTCCTATTTAGCGAAGAATAAATGTCACGTCCTGAACTTTTTTATTTCTTATATCCCAATATATATGTTTAAGCGTTGACCACGACCAATAAATGTCACGTCCTGAGTTTTTTTTATTTCTTATATCCGAATATATATGTTTGTGTTGACCGCGGCCGAAGTTAGAGTTCGACTTCGACAAATGCCTACCAAAGTCAAAAAGTCTTTTGGTCCAAGTATACCAATGCACGATATTAACTTGTTTCTTTTTTGTAAGTGCACAATATTAACTTGATTCACATAGTTATATCATCTCTTTTGTTACTAACATTCTTTAAAACAGCTGAAAAAGACTTTGACTGCAATTACTTCTAGTGGCTAGTCCAAAAATGGAATATAAAGAGGTCGAAATTTGAAGAACAATGATATGGGCCTATTTGGTTGGCCCAAAAGAAATGGACTTGGTCTGACCTGGTTTAGAAATAGCCTAGCGAGAAATGTCTCAAAAGTACATTTCGAGATAAGGTTATAAATGTCTCGGAAGTTTCTTTCCAGACACCACTACTTTAATACATCCAAAAAAAACTCAAAATGTGGTCCCGCATTTCGAGAACTTTAAATACCCATGATCTCGATAATTAACGCAAGTTATTTACTTATAGCAACCTTCAACTCTTGTGCCGAGAGTGTCATTTTGAGACAACCTTTCGACACAAGAACACTTTCAAGACACCCGATCCTTCGAGTGATCGTATCGAGAGCCCAATGTTTCGACTCAAACCCCGATTCGAGAGAGCTCCCTTTCGAGAGGAGCCCAGTTTCGAGAGAAGTTCAGTTTCAAGACGTGGTTGTTTTTGAGTTATTGGTGCATTAATTCATCATCATTCTACCGTCCTTTAGGTGTATTCTAGAAAAAGTTAACCTAACATTGAATAGATTCACATAGTTGGGTGTAATTTAGGCCCAATTGTATTTTCACAGATTATTGTGTAACCGAGACGAATTATTACCAAAGTATTGCCGCCGTTTGTTGGAACACCACAAGCACAGATGCACACATAGCTATGCCGAGAGTTACAAGATCCCAATCGTAGAGGGCAGTCGAGAACTCAACTGCAGAGACTCACCAAATCGGGGAGCCAAGACCAGAACCGACATCGAGGGTAGGCCGACGAGCACCAATTTCGCCTCCCGTTCCTGAGCCCGAGCATGTGATGGCACCGGAGCCCGTTCTGGAAGTTGCGACGCAAGCAGCCTCATGAGTCTAAGCTCCGCCCACTATGACTCTCCTGCCCGAAATGGTGAGTCAAATGATGGCAGTGGTCCAGGCTGCGATAGCCAACACCAACTAGGAAACACATGCTATGCTAGTCGGCGCACCCAACCAGGCGAGGGAGGTTCAGTAGGTCCAAGCCTCTGCGACCAGGGCCAACAAACAAGGAGAGAGAGCCAGAAAGGAGAATAACCACATCGACCAAGTAGAGGCATCCATAACTGATTTGGTCGAAATTGTTAAGAGGTTCGAAAGATTGAATAAGGAAAGGGAGAAGTGCAATGTAGGGTGACGCAGACGGCAAGACCACGAAGGGAAACGCCTTTCAATGCAGAGATTGAGGCTGGCGTTTTGGACCGAGGAGAGAAGATACCAAAGTTGAAGACATATGATGGGAAACATTACCCTAAGGAACACATGTTTTACTTGGATGGAATTTTGTCACTCTATGGTTTTACTGGTAATGTGTAGGTCCAGATTTTTGCCACAACTTTGACTGGAATGGCCCTGGACATGTTCTCTATGATCCTACCTGGAACAATCACTAGTTATGAGGACATGAGGAAGAAGTTTGAATATCGGTTTTCGAGCCAGAAAAGGACGACCTTGGATCATACTCATCTGTACTCTATTAAGTAAGATGGGAATGAATCACTGAAAGATTTCATAAAAAGGCTCAACTCTGAGCTACTAAAGATCGACAACCCGAAGGGAGAGACAGTGTCAAACATGGTATTCTGGGCCACCAGAAATCATAAACTTGCCACCATGATACTTGAATAGAAGACAAAGACAGCTGACAAGATCAATGAACATGCTCGCATGGTTGTGCACTTGGAGAAGATGATGCATCGTGAACTTGTAGGAGATGATTCGTCCGAAGCTATTGAGAACCCCCCCCACCGAACATGGGAAGAGGAAAGGATGATCGGAATTGGTACAAGAACATGAATGACTGGCACATGAATTCATCCCCGAGACGTTACACCCCGCTCAATACCAACATCATGACCGTGTTTGGTATTACAAAGAGGAAATGATGTGTCAATGAGCCCAGAAGGATGAATGACTCCCCGGCGACCATACTCTCAAATAAATACAAGTACCATTGCCAGTACAACCACAATACTGAAGAATGCAAGGACCTGAAGGAGGAGATGAACGTTTGACAAGAGAATGGGAAGTTAGCAGAATATGTGAAGGATAAAAAGATAAAGTACACAATGAAGGTAGGAACAAATCCAGATCCAGATCTCGCTTCCCACGAAAGGATAAGTAAAAGGCTATAGAGGACCCACGCCACTATGACAATACTTTTGCATAATCTTTGTGGCAATTTTACTTATTGTAGTCTTATGTTGTCTTTTATGTAGATTGAGTCGAGTCGTAGCAAAATGAGGCTTATTAGAGGGATTTTAGCATAAGAATGATGACACAACGAGAAGCGCTACAACATAACTAGTCGTGCTACAACACAAGAGGGCCAAAATGTCGCACCACCAACACAACGTTAAAGAACGTCACAGAGGCAATACAAAGAGTGACACAATGACGAGCAAAAGCAGCGCGACACGCCAAGTTGCCCGACTCTAGGGCAACACCGACTAATCCTGTAGTTTAAGTTGCGACTGTTCGCAAAACTAGGGCAATAAGACATTATTATAAATAAGAGAGTATGACCAAGACCTAGATCATCATACGAATAACATGGAGATACGTGACATGAGCGAATAATCACGCACAAACCACGAATAAAACACGTTCAGAGCTAAATTTTATTGTTCAAAGTATTACAATCATTGTTGAGAGGAGAAGGTGATCAAATGAGCAAGTAATCAAGCAAAGGAGGGGAGTAACGAGTCAAAGGGAGAAGACGCGTCAAAATCTCACCGAGATGAAGAGTTTAATCTTTTCTTTTCTTTACTACCTAACATTATTATGTATTATTGTTCTTATATTATGATCATGAATAGCTAAATATCTCAGTGTTTGGGAGAGGATGTAATTATCTCGTATGGATGCACCTTGAACCTATGTTTTAATTAATTCTGCTGAAGACTTTATTTTGTCAACTCTAATTCTCTTTTCATACTCTGTATGGATCCTATGACATGGTGAATGTCTGGAGAGGGGAGAGTGCCCAACGACCTGACATCATTAGGAATTAGAGGGTTCTTTAAGTGATACAAAAACGCGCTTAATTAATCAAGTCAACGTGAGAACAAAAAAAGATTCAATACAAAGAGGCTTACAAAGGGATCATTGGTATTTTGTCTGTGAAATACCCAGCATCCGAGATAAATAAAACCCACCTCCTAGATAATTTTTCCTTAATCTGTTTTACAACTAAAATCAATCAATCAATCAATTAAATTATGTCTTAGTTAAATTAGTTCACAGAGTAGTCTTAGCTTTAGTTTAATTAATCCTTCTATTTCATAAAAACCTTCAAAGCATTGTTCCACTTACAAAGTTCAACAAATTCGGATTGCTAACAAAAGATTCATACTCTTTTGAGATTCGATACTTGGTCAGTTATACTTACTTACCATTTTACTATTACTGGACTCCTATACTAGCGGAAAATGTGTATTACGCAGATTAATAAAATGTGAAAAACACGCATCAAGTTTTTAGCGCCGTTGTAGGGGAGTAACGATATCTTTTAGCAATCAATTGTTCTATTGTGAATTTTGAGAAACACTTATTGCTTTGTGTTAACAGGGTAAAAATCCACGTGCTTAAAATAAACGATAATTCGATTACCAAAACTACGTGGTATATTATTATATGCTTTATATAGTATATTATTATATGATTTATATTCATAAACGACATCGCATTATAACACGGTTTAAATACCGGTTTACTTCGTTAAAAATTATACTATTCGTATATCGTAAATCACGACGCACGGCTATCAACCGGATTTATAGCTAAAATACTACCCGGTTTATGCTCGTATTTATAACACGTCTCACGGCTTGATATATTATTACACGTACGGTTTTGTATTCATTTCGGTAACACAACTCATATTTAAATGGATCACCTTTACCACCATACAAACTAAACAAGTGGCACACATGCAGGAAGCCACATCACTCATATTATTACAACACAAATGGCTCACATGCAAAAGGGCCACATCACCTAGATTTTGACCACGTAATAATAAAGGGGGACATATAAAAAAGGGGAGGAGAAGAACAGAAGGGAGGACGGCTCCATCTCTCTCTCTGCTCTACGATTACGATCACAACTTCTAGGCACAACAACAAAGATTCAAAATAAAAACTACGAGTGGCTTGATTCCCGATCGAGGGATACGTAGGCATCTCGAAACAAATCGAGTCCAACCGCAAATCAATAAAAACCAACAATCTCCTCGGGTCGGGATCGGCGTTTTGAACAATCCGTTACGCTCTTCGTCACAACTAGCAGGCACGACGAAGATACTGTTAACACTTTGTTTGCATTTCAAGTACCAGTAGTGCATGACACAGAGATGCAACGTGCCACCGCTACTTTATGACCCAGAAGTAGAGAGAACTTGCAGGCATAATCTATGACAAAAATTAAACATGTCAAATGCAGAAGACGGTTCGACTACACCAGTCTAGACTGATGCAGAATGAGCAGCACAAACATAACCACTAGCAATCAACGAGACGAATGGTCATAACATTGGAGGAGGTTATTATCTTTGACCAACAAGACATGAGGTTTTATCAATGCTCGAAGGAACATGATCGTGCATTGTGGCTGACGAGAATCACGAACCTATCCATTCAACAGTATTCTCTATGATTGGTAAAATTCAATTTAGAGGAGGGTCCGTTGAAGATCCAATGACACATCTCAAAGATTTGGTAGGGACGTGCAACGTATTTCAAATCAGAACCGATTTGGAAATTTTGAAGCTATTTCCATTTTCTCATATAGGGGGAGCAAAAAGATGGCTCAACGAGTTACCAAATGACAACATCACTACATAGAAGAAAATGAAACCACTTTTCTCACAACAATTTTGCCCTCCGAAAAAAATAGCGAAGATGAGAAGTGATATAGTTTAACTTCTGTAAGAAGGATGGAAAAGAATTATCTGACGCATAGAAATGATTAAAGGTATGATGAAAAGGTGTCGACAACACAACTTCCAAAATGAGGTACTACTCCATCAATTCTACTTTGAATTAAACACGGGATGTAAGAATACACCGAGTATCAGTTCCGTAGCAGGATTCATGACTAGGACTGACGAGGATGCATTCGCATTGTTGGAAACTATTACATCCAACATATCTAAGTGAAATATTGAACGAGCACCAACAAGGAAGACAATGGGTGGTTCACAAGGTAGATGTCATTCACAATTATCTGCACAAGTAGAGTCCATCAACACCAAGCTGAGGCATATGAATGGAAACACACCACTTATTGTATGCAACAATTGTGGGGGGAATCATCTGAACACATAAAGTCCAGGAGTTAACTCAATTGGGCATGAAGAGATTAACTATGAGGTTAATTATTCAAGGCAAAACAATCCGTACTCGAATACTTACAATCCAGGGGTAAGAAACCACCCAAAGATTTCTTGGGGTGGACAGAAAAATCATCAACAACAAGGAGGAGCTCAGAAACCACCGGGATTTCAACACTTGATGGGGTCCTTACTGATCTCCATGGATGGCATCACTATATTGGATGCAAATGGTTGTACAAAATCAAACACAAGTCTGATGGCACTTTATAAAGATACAAATCAAGGCTTGTAGAAAAGGGTTACACATAATAAGAGGGCTTGGACTACTTTGACACATTCTCACCAGTAGCCAAACTCACCACAATCATAGTCCTTCTAGCTATAAGTGCAACAAAGCAATGGTTTCCACATCAACTAGATGTAAATAATGGATTCCTCCATGGTTACTTGGATGAATAGATCTACATAAAGCCACCGCCAGGCTACTGTCAACCTTATGATTCATGAGTGTGCCTCCTGAAGACGAGTCTTTATGGTTTAAAACAAGCATCTCGGCAGTGGTACAATAAGCTTACTCAACGCTTAACCGTCTTAGGTTTTAATCAATCCATTTTTGATTCTCATTATTCATAAAATCCAACTCTACCTCCTTTACTACACTCTGTATATATGTAGGTGATAATTCTAACAAGAAATAATATTGCTGAGACTAATGATGTCAAGAAGCACTTCAAGGATGATCTTACTATCAAAGATCTTTGTACCTTGAAATATATACTAGGCATTAAAGTTGCTCGCAGTAAGAAAGGCATTAAATAATATTGCTGAGACTAATGATGTCAAGAAGCACTTCAAGGATGAGCTTACTATCAAAAATCTTTGTACCTTGAAATATATACTAGGCATTAAAGTTGCTCGCAGTAAGAAAGGCATTAATTTATGCCAGAGGAAGTATGCTATAAATATCTTAACTAAAGCAAGTATCTTGGTTGTAAGCCAAACAACATTCCTATGGATTCAAAATCTAAGCTCACAACAACATATTCTCCTCCTCTACAAGATCATACAATTTACAGACGCCTAGTAGGGAGACTTTTCTACTTGACAATTACAAGACCAAACTTGTGTTACAACATCCAATGCTTGACACCAAACATGTCTAATCTTACTAAACTTCATATTTCTGTAGTTTATAGGGTGTTGCACTATATAAAACCATGTTCAGGCAAAAAGATTCTCTTATATCTAATTCAGAATCTCACATAAAAGTATTGTGACAGTGACTAGGCTGGATGCCAAGACACTAGAAGGAGCATCGTCGAATATTCTATATACTTGGGAGATTCTTTGATTTCATGGAAGCCAAAGAAGCAACCCATTGTCAGCAGATCTTCAACTGAAGGTGAGTACAACACAATTCCAACAGCTTCTTGTGAGGTCCTTTGGTTAAATCAACTACTCGGGGATGTTCAAATAAAAAAGACAAGGGCTCCTCTCATCTTCACATATAACAAAAGTGCATTCAACATTGTTATAAACCCAGTGCAACATGAATACACCAAACACATACAAATTGATTGTTCTTTTCGTAAGGGAAAAGGTTTAACAAGGGCTGCTAAAGATGATGCATATTCCAAAAACTCAACAAATTGTAGACATATTAACAAACCTCTTCCCTTGCAACCATTCTCTCTACCAGTGTCCAAGATTGGCATTGTCGACCTCCATGACCCTCTTGGGTGAGGGTGGGGTGGGGGTGGGGGTGGGTGGGTATCAGACGACTAATCCAGCAATTAAGAATTTAATTGCTTCAATTTACATTTCTGCTCTCTTTCCATTTTTCGTAACTTATTTAAATTTATGTTTACCGTTTATAACGTCTTTCCTCTTTTTGAATCATTTGACAGTAAGTAGCTTAAGTATGTTACAAGAAATGGAGCTAAGATATATCCGCTCCATTCACTTTTCACTTTATAATTTTGTAACTTTGATCTTCTCTCTTGATAAGACAATCGCCATTTCATATTTTAGATTCAATAATGTTTTGATTAATTTTAATTCGGTTTGATGATGATGATGAATGTGATGACGAATGCACGGTTAAATTTGATAAATTCACTAGGTGGAGACCTGATTGTTACCGCGGACGAGATCGAGAACGAAATCAGGCGTTTGATGAAAAAAAGAATGGATGTTAGAAAAAAAAATTGGAGAGATGAAAGTGAAGAGTAGAGCTGCAATGGTGGAAAGATGGATCGTCGTTTAGTTTTTGCGACGCTTTATTGAAAGTGTCATCAAAAATGTTTTATGATAAAAGAATTTTAGAGACTTGAATGCTTCGAACTAGCAACAATCGTTATTTTCCTTTGCGTTTAGTTTCCATCTTCAATGTGCAAATGATTTTTCTGCAGTTCACTAGCAAGAACGTTTATTGAATGGTGATCGGAAATGTATTCTTTGCTGCAATATATCATGCTAAGAAAAACATTCTTGTGTTTTGAACAATAGTCATAATCTATTAAAACATAATCTTGGGTACGTAGAAAACTCCAATCTCTACCCCGACCTATGACCCTTTTTTAATACTACGTAATTTATATTTTTAAAAGTTGATTCATTTTATTTTATTTTAGAAATTTTAAAAACTTGAATTTACCGTGTTAAAAAGTAACTAATCAACTATCTGGACATCAAAACATTTCCCCCCAAAATACTAAACATAAATACTGCAATCCATCTCGATTCAACCTTATCTGTAATAAAGAGTTCGCGTGTTTCGTGTTTCTTCAATTTTATCTTGATTCTCAAAAACATGGTTTGGAAACTAAGATTAATACATATATAACAAAAAAAAAAACGAATAAAAAATATGGTCCACAACTGAAATTAGGTTGAATCGGATATCGATGTAGTACTCAACATAAAAGCTAATCAGAGGGACTTCACACATATTTAATATGTTAAGGGTAGGTTAAGGCGTATATTACAATTTTTTAAGGAAAGGTGCTCATTTAGTAAAACATTATGTAGGATAGCTAGGTAGTATGTCACTTTTGACGTTCGGGAAAAATATTGTAAGAAATGGCGGTAAAAGAAAATGATGCATATTCCCATGTTAATTAACAAATGATAGATGGATCTACTAGGAAACTATGTTCGTCCATGGCCAAAAGCAAATACATCAATATGGTATATTAATTCAGTATGCCACAAAAGGTCAAGGAAACAATTGAAAAAAGATGCATTGGTGTTCATCAAACCAACTGCATTTCTTTCACAATCAAGCCGAAAGTTGTAGCAGTTAGCCAATTGCTAAACTTTCAAGCAATAAAACTTATTTCTCATCCCAAACAAAAATTCACAAAAACTTCCAATACGCTAAGCCAAATGATCAATATTGTCTCTGGCGACACGAAAAACTTTATTATACACATTTAGTCATTTCCCGTAAAGACGAGTGTAGTGTGGACATATGTGAAATATGAAATTAATTAATAAAAAAATATAGCAAAATTATATAATCAAAAAAAGAAAAAAGAAAAATCAAGCCCACTTAGCCAAAAGAGACATGCATCCAGCACCCAAAAGAAGAGCAAGATTTGCTCCCAACTGAAGTTTTCCGTTGTTTTGCAGTTTATGGCTCATAAAATCTGCAGCCAGAAGATCAACTAGGGCCATGTAGATCAAAATCCCTGCTGAGGCTGAATTAAAAACACCTTCCACTATTAGAGCTGTTGGACTTGTTTCACTATAAATGTTGCTAATTCCAATACCAACTCCAATTCCAATTGGAGTTGTGAGGGAGAAGAATATAGCCATTATTGTCACTGCTTTCCACTTGAACTTTGCCTAACACAAAAGAATGAATAGATTATATTATACATGTAAATGAAATCCTTATAACATTATTTCTCTAGGCTATTTTATAGTTAAGGAATGATAAGATATGAATTAGAATAGCTTGATATTTTATATTAGAATTCTGCAGATTGTAACTAATATTACATTTCTACCCTTGAAATTTAATAAAATATCAAGTACTTTCCTTTTATTTAACATTACATCAAATTCTTTTTTTTTATTAATATGGATAGATAAAAACAAAATTGAAAGTTTATTTAAAATTACTAGGGGTAGATTTTTCCAAACCCTATGAGAAGTTTATGTAGTTAGACCAAACCTCAGGAGGTATTACTGTAATTATCTCTAAAAGTATATTGAAGTTCTTCTAAACTAGAACGCTCTGAATCCTATATTCCACTTCCTTGTTCCACTCCTATTCCGCTAACCTGTGTACCCCCAATTCATTATTTTATTTTGAGATAGTGATAATCATTTACAAAAGAAAATAATGAAACCATCAAAATGTTATTCTATATTCCTTTACGTTTAAATTAGTATTTTTTGCAAAATACTCTTTTGCAGCTCTCATTATATTGCAATTTTTTTTTTTTTTTTGTAGTTTGGGTTTAAATTTTGAACATCAAATACATTATTTTCAGGTTCCGAGAATATATTTATTAAAGAATGATATTTAAACATGTATAATATTTTATTATCCTTTTAGGATATTGTTTTTTAGATTAAATAGGATAACAAAAATTTTAATTCTAAATAATATCTTTTTCTTCCAAAACGCATTTAGTTATTAAAATAACTTTTCTATAAGGAAGCATAAATAATCTTTACGAAGAGTTGGATAATTAATTGCTCTACATGTACTGTTTTAATCACAATCACTGGGAAATAAAAGGACAAAAAAGAAATTATGAATTTGGATACACGTGTCAACGGAACAAGAGTACAAGAGAGAGAGGAACAGAAAAATGAAACCGAGGATTTGGGCCGAAATCCGAAGGTGTATATGCTCACTTTAGAGGACCCACAACCATATAAGGCCTTGTGTGTGTGTTTCTTTTTAAATAGACATATTAACTAGTGGTTTACCAACAAATGTAGCAAATATTTTCGATAATTGTTGCGGATCAGTATTATAACATAAAAAACTAATTGATATCTTATTTAAAATAATTTGACAGCTATTTATGAAAAATACGATAATTAAAAAACAAGAAGGTAAACTCATATGTTCATTAATGAACGTTAATTTATTGGCAATAAAAATATCATCCTTCATTATTTAAATTGTTGTAAAGATTTTTTGTTTAATTACTACCAATGCTTACCACATACATTGGCAATAACTTTTTATCTAATTAATATTTTGTTTACTACACTTTCGTAGCATTTTTGCAAATAGCTTCTTGTTCTTTTCATTTGAAAAAAAACAAAGAAGTGAACTCAAACGTTCATTCTTGAACTCCAAATTATTCGGCACAAAAAACCGTGTCCTAAATTATTTTAATTATTAAAAGACTCCTTTGCTTTTGTTAAGGTTTGCTTTTCGTTTAATTATTACCATTGACTTAAGTTTTTTGGCACATCATAGTTGTTATTAGATTTTTAAGAATTGGTTTTAGCCCTTATAAAAAGAAAACTGATTCTTAAACCCCTTTCATGCTCATGTCACGTCGAGGTACTGCAGAAGAAAAAACAGCAAAATCCAATCCAATTTATCGTAATCGATTAGTTAACGTGTTGGTTAACCGTATTCTGAAACACGAAAAAAAAATCATTGACTTAGCAAATTATCTATCGAGCCATGAAAAAAATTCAATAAAAGACAGAAACAAATTCACTATCTATTTTACGTCAAACAATATGTGGAGTAACTCCCGATATAGCAGTAAAAGCAAGACGTGTAGACGGATCGACTCATCAAGTTCCCATTGAAATAGGATCCACACAAGGAAAAACACTTGCCATTCGTTGGTTATTAGAAGCATCCCGAAAATGTCTAGGTCGAAATATGGCTTTCAAATTAAGTTTCGAATACATTTTTGTCTTAACTGATATAATAATATGTAAAAAAGTAAATTGCGTTAAATTTATGGAAGAAATATGGGATTATCTTCCGTGAGTAATTGCATGATTTCATTATGAGAAAAAAAAAGAAGAATGATTTTTATTCTTTTTTGATAATAAGCAATGATTTTATTTATAAACACAAAAACTCACACATGCCTCCCAAACTTTTTATTGAAAAGAGAAAGAGAGACCCGGTGGTGCATTTGCCACATGTTTGGTTATAGCCTATAGGGCCTTGACATGTTCAGTTAAAGACAGCCCCCCGTTCCCTTTCAAAAAGAACGCGTCTCCTTTGAAGAAGTAGTAGAGAAAGACAAAAATGAGCATATTTAACTTTTGGGATTATTGTTAACCTCCAAAATATACGTACTTTATGCAAATAAGATGATATCTTCGTTTTTAGACTCACCGAGGTCTAAACTTTGGTAGTTTGTGCGAATTGCTCAATTTTTCACCTTTTTGTGATTTTTCGACCAAAAATCACCAAAAAATTATTTAAAATTTGACTAAAATCTTCCCGTCGATGAGACGATTTCGATGGTGGTGACGATGTTGCAAAATTCAACGTTATAACACGTGAATTCTAATTTAAGTTCAATACACTTAAATTAAATTTTTCGTGTATTGACTTCGAATTTTGCGACACCGTCACCACCATCGTAACCGTCTCAACGAGAGAAAGATTCTAGTCAAACTTTAAATAATTTCTTCGACGATTTTTGGTCGGAAAATCGCCAAAAACTAAAAAATGGAGCAATTCGCACAGACTACCAAATACATAAAGTGGTCATAGTTCAAGGAGTTTGATGGAATAATCCCTTAACTTTTTGACTAAGAGAAACTTTAGAAAGATAAAGTGGTTTTTGATTCGAAACTTTTCAAGATTCAACTTTGTGAATTGAAGTTCCGTGGGTGCATATAAATGGTTTGATTTGAAACCTTTTATATGATTTTTGAAGAAACTTTTTATATTATTCTACCTTGTGAAATACCCCGATGCATGCATCACCAAAAATAAATTTTGATAAAACAACATCAGATATTCTATCTTAGAACACTCTTGCGACATGCTTTCATGTGGCCCATTAATATAATAAATATGTGCTAAGTATCTCCTTGTCGTGTTTTTCATATATGTATTATATATACGGGAGATTCATTGATCCATTTTAATAAATTAACAATAGTACATCTTTTCTAGTTGTTGTTATATGTTTCTTAATTTCAAACTGTAACTTGGAGATTGCAATGAGATTAAAGAGAAAACAAAGAAATTTCATTTGAAATCAAGGTTGAATAATTGAGATATGAGTTTCATATTTTATTTTTCATACCCGACCGTCCATTATTGGCATACTTTGCATCAATCAGAAAAGATAGACATAAGATTCTCATGTTTTTTTTTTTAACAATAAGAAGCAAGTGTTCATAAACAATGTATATAGTAATGGATTTGGACGCTTCCTATCCAAAAAGTTGCTAGCAGATACGTGCACTAGCATGTATCTATTGGATCTGAAATGAATTCACATGACGGTGACTTGCAATTTAGATAAAAAAATGGCAAATAACACGGTTTCTCCTCTTATAAATAGCCGGTTTCATTCTTCATTTTAAGTATTCCCAAACACATTTGTTCTCTTATATATATATATTAATATACAATTAGTAATATAAATAGTGGTTTGAAGTATTGTTAGTGTGAGGTAAAAATAGAGATTATGCGCTTTTATTACGGTAAAATCCGAGTGCTGTAATTCCTATTTACATTCATAATGAAGTTTTTCTACCTTGTCCGTGATTTTTCACCCTAAAGTAATTTGATGTTTTTCACGTAAAATCTGTCAGTCGTTTAATTTCCCATTTTTCAATTATTATCGTATTTTATGCTCTATTCGAAGGGTCCACTTTACAACAAAAGTCTGTCATTTTCACGTGGACCAATATGGGAGAGAGATGAACTACGAGTTTTGCATTAGTGAAGTTTATGCCAATTATATTTGTGATTAGATCTTAATTATAGTTAAGATATAGTATAATGATATCTATTTCAGAATGTGAATGAAAATCGTGCCACAAATTTAGAATTCAGCAACAAAAGGCATCATACACAAATAAAACACAATAATAATGACCAATAGTTAGCTATTATTACCTGCATTATACATCCGCCGAGACCCATGCCTTCAAAGAGTTGATGGAAGGTTAGAGCAGCAATTAAAGGCTTAATTGTACTTGGACTTTCTGAAGCACCCAAAGCAATTCCAATAATCACAGAGTGAACTATTATTCCCAACTCCAACACCTACAACCATTAATATAAAAAATTTACATTCAACAAATATCAGTGCGGAACTAAGTCAAGCCCTCTGAACTATGTATATTTTTGCGTTATTAATTATAGGGATAAAAGTATCAAGCTTCCTTGAACAATGCATGTTTTTGCGATTTACCCCTTTAACAAATTTAATAAGCGTTTTGTCTCCAAAATTTTATTCATATGTGCGATTTGCCCCTTCAGTGCATTTCGACCATTTCTGGTCGGAATATTCCCCGTTCGAGGTATTTTTTCCCCTATTATTTGTCATCAACCACCAATATACATCTAGTACAACACATATGAGTCGGGTAGGGGGAATATTTCGGCAAAAAATGGTCGAAAATACACTAAATGAGCAAATCGCATTTCCGACCATTTTTGGCCAAAATATTCCCAGTTCGAGGTGTTTTTTCGTCATTTTTTTGTAATCAACTATCAAAATACATCTAGTACAACCTACAACACATATGAGTCGGGTAAGGGGTGGGGAATGAAGGATTTGGTGTTGCTCATATTTTACAAATGGTCGAAAATGCACTAAAGGACAAATCGCGCAGATGACCATAGTTTAGGGGACAAAGCGCTTATTAAATTTGTTAAAAGGGTAAATCGCAATAACTTGCATTGTTCAAGGGTTTGATGCTTATTCCTTAATTATATCATATCCATTTTGGTCAATATTACTTAGACCTTTTTGTTTTTCGAATAAATTAAAAACTGAGAAGTGTCAATAAGCTTTCTTTAAACTATAAAAATGCGCAAGAGTGGCGTAAACTCCATGATCAAACTCACATATATATATATATATATATACTTTTCAAAAAAAAAAAACTCATATATATATATATATATATATACTAGTAAGGGCCCGTGCTCTGCATGGGCTCAAAAAATATTTAATCTGATGGTTTGGTCACAGTTTCAAAAAATATTGTTCTAATTTTATTGATAGTCAATTCAAGAAATTGTTGAAGAAATTATGGCTTAAAGAATTAGGTTCAAAAATCACATTTGACAAAAGTTAGAAAATATTCTAAAATTATGAAGTAGTTTGGATTTCTTTTACAATTTTTGAATGTTATAAATTTTTCTTGTTTCTTTTGGGATACTTATTCCCAACAAAATTTGTAAACATTAAACCTATATATGGCCTTACATAAATTTTATGTTGTGGGGGAGTTTTGGCTTTTTTTGGGGGTAAGATACTGTTCCATATGTTTGTACATTGTAGCCTCTATTCTTTTTCAAAGAATTGAAATAGTCAAATAATACGGCTTCTGTGGACTGATTAAAATTCATTAAATCAATAAATAAAAAGAGGGCAAAATTGGAAGAAAAACTAAACAGGCTCTAACATTACCATATATATATATATATATATTTTTTTTTTGCCACGCATTACCATATATTATATACAGTGATAAATTAGTTTGTGATTACTTAATTTGCGGAGCTAACCACTAAAAGTCAAACCCTGCGTGAAAACCGCTATTACCATACTATAAAATTAAAATCCCGATCTCTCCGAATAAATTCAACGTTCACAATTATACGTACGTACTTACATAACACATTAACACTGACCTGAGAAATCACACGGTGGCGAAGCAGCTCACTTTCGCCGCCATTCTCCGCTGCCACCGCTCCATGTGCATGTCCATGAGTATGCACATGCACCACACCCCCTCCTTCTCCACCGTGGTTGGCCTCCGCCTTCACGTTCGACCTCCGGCTATAAAACGACGTTGCGTATGTGTCGACCATAAGCGTCCCAATAGCCGCAAGCATCGCAATAAACCCCGTGAATGGGAACTCCCCCCACGGCTTCGGGTTTAGGCACGGAGACGTCAAGCTCTCGGTAGCATCGGGTAAAACGTGGATAAAGCCAGTAGACAAAATCACCCCGGCCGCAAACGCTTTAATAATAAAGAAAAAATCCTGCTCGGGGCTGAGCGCTGGCAAAACTTTTCCCAACATGGGTATGCAAACGCCAATCGCACTCGTGGTTAGTATTGAGGCAATCGCGACTAGTTTGTATTTTAGCGACAAAGATTTGTTACTTTCCTCTTCTTCCTCGTCGCAAGTGCATTCCCCGAGAATAAGCGTTGGGAATAGTAGTAATATCGATAGTGTCACAAACAGAAACATGCTGGAATTTGATTTAGACATAATTTTCGGGAGGAATTAAATTGGCGCGCGGCCTTGTGTAGTAAAGTTCGACCGGGCCTTTTGAATTATAATTCGGGAGTCATATGGATTGGAAGTAGGATGTTTTTTATAGGGGGCATTGTGATTTGTAGTTGAAAAACAGTGAAGACAGTATGACAACATTTCACGGTTCTTAGTGTTGAGTGTGGAAATGTAATTACAGGCTTGAGAAAGAGATTTGTGTGAGAATGTCGACATAATGTGGGAGTTTAAAGGGACGAAAAATTCAACTTTGTTTGTGATGTTAACTATTAATTGTCGAATATAGTAGTCGCTGTTGATTTAATATAGAAAGGTAAAGTCAAACTCAAACCTATGCCGCGGTCTACCCTCACTCATGTCCAGCTGAATGTTACCTGTACGTACAAAATTATTAAACCTCAAGATGTGCCGGTTCAAATATTCTGTTCCTTTCTTCTCCATCAAAGGAAAGGGAAAATGCTTTGACCAAACAACCCAGAGCTCTTGAACTGGAAAAGATAATAATTTTACGGCTATAAGACAGTCCATAATTTGGACGGTGATACAGTCTCTACATTTCAGCCAATCAAAATTAAGAGTTATTTGATACCAAGATTATATGATAACCTTTTCGTAACTATTAACTAATAAAACACCCCATTTAATGTCTCAAATTATCAATTAAGTGCCTAATCACATTAAATACCCAATTCATTCTCAGTTAATATACCAACAAATTTTCAAAGTGAAGAAAAGAAATACAGAATTGGAAGCAATACTCATCACAATTTGTTGAAACAATTCGACTTGAGAAAGAAAAAAAAATACGACATCATCTATTCTATTTTAGACTATGCTATTCACAATTAATTACAACATAATATTTCTCGATGTCGCCTAAATTTTGTTATGCGTTATTTGACTAAAAATTTAATTTTCTTTAAGAAAGAAAAGCACTTCGTTTTAAAAGCATGACGTTCGAGATTGATAACATATAATATGTCTACTCCAATTAACGCATTACATATTTCACCTACTATATGTATATATGTAGTTTGATAATTATGAAGATGCATACGCTGTTTTTGTAATTTGTATAAAAACATAAACTCGGTATTCGAGTGAGAATATTTTTACTTGCAAATTTACTTAAAAGTATAATCAAAAACGTAATTTGATACCGAAGAGTGCAATAATAGTTTGTTTATAACGTAGCGTTTCTGATTTTTACAATTTGTTTCCGATATACAATGGTCAATGTTTGATTATGTTTTTAAAGAAATTGAAACGTAAACAAATAAATATGATACAAATTTAGGTGTCTTATAGATTTTTCCTAATAAATCTGATTTGTCATATACTAAAGAGTACAACAATACATTAAATTTTTATTTTTTTTTGAACTTATTGCTGATTCTTTGCATGCAAAGAAACAAGTTTTTAAGCAAATGAAGAAAAAGAAAAGTATAAGCATAGCTCATCAACTACGACTTAATAAAAATATAACAGAATAAATAAATAAACTGTTTTGTGGAATATAAAGATTTTGAAGCTTAAATTGGAAGTAAGAAAAAATTTGAATTTAACCGGCTAGTCAAGTTGCCCATATGCTGTTGAATTAGTAAAGCTGTGAAAATGAGACTGTAGCTATACAGTCCTGTTACAAAAGCATTTTCCTAATTTTTATTAGGGAAGTTTGAACTTTTAAATAAAGTTCCCAGTTTCACGCAAAACACTGTTATTTTCTCCCAAAAGGTGCAATCTTTGATGAGAAAAACCAAATGAAAAAACAAAATATTACTGCACACATATTATCTTCACCAAAAAAGAGAATATTAACCTAAATTGTCTTTGTATCAAATAGCTCGTAAACCTAGCGCCATGCTCACCTTAGCACCACCAGTTTCAAGCAAGATCAACTCCGCATCGACGGAATTCATTTCACATGACTTAGGGCAACACGAAACACGTACACAAAAAAGACCACGACACAGAGAAGATATGATAACCGAATCGGATGCACCTGTGCCATGCGACACGTGAGAATTTCCATCCAAATAAGCAATTTTTATACCCATATGCAATAAGAAGAAGACACAGTCATGTGCGGATTAATGAGAAAGAAATCGATGAGGAAGCCGAACTCATTGCCACCAGCCCTCCTACGGACGATATGTCGTTCAAAAAATTCTCATGTCTCCCACAAATGAAGGCTCGAATGGTGAATCAATCGGAAGACGCAATCATGATTAGGGTTTTAGGCAACGCTTGGTACTATACTACGTTGCTGACCAAACTCGACATTATGTGGACATTGCAAAACGAGTTCGAACTTGTCGACCTAGGGCACAATTGCTATTGTATGAAGGGATTGAGTAATGAAAAATGGGAGATGGTCATCACGGAAGGACCGTGGCAGTTGGCGGGTAGCTTTCTATCCATACGAAAGTGGTGCCCCAAATTCCTCCAGGCAAAAGACAAAGTTGAAAGTGTTGTAACCTAGGTAAGGATTCTCGACCTCCCAGTAGAACACTTTCGCAAAGCTTGGATTTGCGTGCTTGCCAAAAGTATCAGAGATCCGATCAAAATTGATGGATATACTTACACAGCAACACGCAGAAAAATTGCTCGTTTCTGCGTTCAAGTACGCACGAATATGCCACTGGATCTTGGTGTTTGTATTGATGATATGGTTTATCAAGTCGTGTACGAGAATTTACTGACAGTTTGTTATACATGCGTGGTGTAGCTAGACTCGAGAGCAACGTGAATAGGAGCACGATGCAGGCAGAGACGCATGGCACATTTGAAGTAATCAATTCCGTGGATTGGTTGATTGCGAAAGCTAAACAAAAAGAATATGGGGACTGGATGGTGGTCCAACCGAGAACGAATGCGAAGGCTTATAAGGTCAATACAAACTTAGAGAACAGAAACATGGAAAATGGAAGAACCAAGATGGGGGGAAAATTGCCTAGTCTCACGCATAATTCGAGGGAGAATATGGTTCGTGGACCAGAGAAGGTAGGTCAAAGTTCTACTCCACAAGGAAGGAAATTCTCGACAAGGCATGTCACTAGACAAGGCAAAAAGAATTCCAACTCGTCCAACACTCCTAAGCCAACTTCAATTCTTAAAAGAGTTGTAAAGAAAGTGCATGTAAGTAAGGAATCTCTTAAGAACAACAATCCATTCTCTATTTTGCAAGAAAACTCCGAGTTCGAGAATACAAAAAGTCAAGCGTCGAACTTCCAAAACGCAGCCCCTCTTACGATTGGACAAGAGCATGCTAATCTTTCACATATTCTTCAGCAATGGGATGCTAATAGGCAGATGGGTGGAGGTCCCAATTTTTTTCACGAGGAAGCACCAATTTCAGGGCCACTTAAAGACATTGCGAACACGATAGAGGGAAAGATTAATTCATCTTCTGGAAATACCAACACATATTTCGGAGGTCAAAGTCAGGATGATGCTATTTCCGAGAATCGAGATAGGAATACATGGTTTTAGACGACAGTGATAAGCAGATGGAATGTGGGAGACAAATGTATCTCATGCTAGAGATCCTATTGCAACTGATTGCGATATGGTTAGGGTACGCGATTGAGTACCTTGTCCGCCCATACCATTTATTTAATATGTCGATGAAGATTGTCTAGTGGAATTTCCAGGGTGCAGGGAGAGATGAGTTCCGAAGGAACTTCAGAGAAATTGTGAGAGGTCACAGGACAACAATTGTGTATATTCTAGAAACACGTGCGAGTGAGGAACATGCTAAGGAAACCATTTCCACGCTAGGCTACTCCAATCATGTTATGGACCCCACAAATGGTATGGCGGAGGAGTTTACATGCTTTGGCAAGAGAAGGAGGTCGGGGTAGAAATTTTAGATGTCAACCAGGCTATACATGCTATGATCCGTCCACATCAGGAAGAGTTGTGGAGAATTATGGAGAAGTATGCACATCCAAGACGTGTTGGTAGAATTCTTGGGCGATACAACGGATGGAAAAGTAACACTCTTTTGCTTGCGGAAAGAGCGACACTTATTCAATTTGTATTGACGGCGATGTCGATCTATACAATGCAGTCTACTTGGTTACCGGAGCATGTTTGCGACAAATTGGATGATATGAATCGTAATTTTCTATAATCCGCAGACGTGAACCGCAAAAATATTCATTTGGTTGGATGGCCTAAGGTTAATAATTCGAAAGCAGATTGAGGGCTGGGAATCCAAGTTTTCCATACGAGCAATGAGACGCTTCTTATTAAACTAGCGTAGAAAGTCTTGAAGGATGAGAAGACGGTTTGGAGTGATTTTATTCAAGCTAAATACTTTAAAGATTCGAATCTGCTTGAGTACATTGCTAAATCAACGGATAATGTGGTATCAAAAGGAATTATGCATTGTGTCGACTTAATGAAACCTTTTCTTCGTTGGAAAGTTGGGGACGACAAGACTATTCAATTTTGGCTCGATAATTGGAGCGGAATACGACTTTGCGAAGAGGAAATTATTATCCACCCACACGATTTGAATATCTGGCTGCGTGATGCTATTGATGACAAAGGGAGTTGGAACTGGAGTGTCTTTCAAACAAGACTGTCGATTGCTTTAAAGGAATATTTGCTTAATCGTCATATTAGCTTTGAGAGGGAAAATACATGGTGATGTGGAATGAAACATCTAGTGGTAACTTTACTTGTCAGTCGGCCTATAAGGCTTTCTTTAAAAATTATGTGGATGTTGGTGTTAATTTTTAGAATTGACCTTGGGTGTGGAAAGTGGCGATTAACAGTAAGTTGTAGTATTTCTTATGGCTCACAAGTTAAAACCGATGAGCAACGAATAGTCTTCGTCGATCTACACGAATTTCTCAAGATGCCAATTGTCCGTTTTGTGAGTGCAATGATGAATCTGTTACTCATGTTCTTCGACATTATAGCAATGCGAGGAGGGTATGGGAGAAATTACTTACTGGACGTGATTGGGAAGAGTTCCTGTATTGATGGAAATTGTCTGAAGAAAAACGCGATGCATAAGTCCCGGATAAGCTCGTGCATCACGAACCAAATCTGGACATACATCTTCACGGCGACGATTTGATTATTGTGGAAAGAGAGATATGAAAAGATCTTCCGAAACACTACATAGAGTACCACGACCATCATTTTCAAAATTAAAGCCCTTAACTGCGAACTTCAAGAGGCACAAAGGAAGAGAAACCCATGCAATAAAAATCAGAAGTAGACTAAGCTACCTGTGGATTGGGTGAAACTCAATGATGACGACATCTTAAATTCCACGAATAATAAATGAGCAGCAACGGGAGTTCTTCGTGCACATTCAGGAGAGTGGGTGTGGGGATTCTACTCACGATTGACGGCCCAAACGGTTGATGAAGTCGAATTAGAAGCGCTAAAGATTGGTCTTCAACTTGCATGAGAGCGCTGAATTCCACATGTGGAGATCGAGACAGACTCATTCTCCCCGAAATTATTACTCTGCCAAAAATTGAGCGTGCTCCACACAAAGGTAATACAGTAGAACCCTAATTTTTGTGTCGATTTCGCATCAATCTTTGAAATCCTTGTTTCTTCTTGTAAAAAATCGTTATATCCGTGTATGGTGTTAACATAGGCGTATGTTTTTTTTTGTTATTTTGTATAGATTCAACACAATAATTTGCGTTCAGTAGGAAGATTTGCAGCATTAGCAGGCAATTTGAGGTAGGTACATATCGATTCCCTATGCTATTGTGACTACTTCAAATGCGTTTTATTGTTTGAAACCCTGATTTCAGAAATTAGGGTTTCTGGTTTTGATTTGGGAGTTTACCAAAATTGCCGTAAAAGATAACCATAATAGCCTTCTTAACTATGCAGACATGTGTCTGAGTTTAAGCTAATGTTGATTTATCACTTCCTGTTGCACTTTTGCAGAATTTTAATCCGAGGAAAGTTGGGGTCTTTGTATCAAAATTTATCACTTCAAACTGAGATTAAGGTTAGATTCCAACTCATTATGGTTGCTCTCTTTAAATTTTGTGAATGCATTCAATTGAGCAGCTATTCATGCACATATCATGGTTTAGTAAGCTTAATTTGTTGGATTGTGCTCATATTATTGCGCATATAAGATGTATGTCGTTATGATATGTTCCCACTTCTTGGGAAATACGATTGAAGGTGTATTACATGTTGTATCTTTGAATGGATTTGTGATATTGATAATTTGTGGTAGTCAGATGGAGCAATGGAGGAGAAACAAGATATTAGTGTTGTTGCAACTTGTTGTTTTGTGTGCTTATGTGTTTTTGTTCTTGCATTTGGTGCATCTTCATTAGTCGAGGACTGGTTACGAACGTCGGAGGGGAATTCGTCACAACTTATTGAAAAAGAAGAACAAAATTGAGAAGTATCAAAATCAAATCACAATTTCTTGCGATTTTACCTGAATAGCACAAGTAAGAATGGATCGAAACAGATTCTTGCGGTTGTCTTGGTTATTGAGAGAGGTTTCGGTATTTCAGGCGGACGATGGATGATGTACTGAAGTGCAATAATCTAATGTTAGTATCACCAGTACCAATATCGGAGGAGAATGACAATTGTTACGAGCCATGGCCGTATTTCAAGGTATCACAATTATGTCTTAAATCTCATATTTTCATAATCAAATTAAAATTTCATCAATCCTAACAATGTCATTGCTCTATAGGGTTGTCTGGGTGCATTAGACGGAACGATGATAGATGCCACGATGCCTACTACCAATCAAATAAAGTACCATTTTCATAAAGGAAAGATTCAGACAAACGTACTGGCCGTTTGTGATACTGAGATGCAATATGTTTATCTTCTGTGTGGATGGGAAGGACCTACGACTTGGTAGGGTGCTACGTAATGCTCTTTGTAGGCCTCCTCTAAATGGCTTCCAAGTTCCACAAGGTATAATTATGATACAAATCTTAGCTTGAAATTTTAATATTATAATTATTTATTGGTTATAGTTATTGTCAACCAATTAACATTTTGACGACAATTATAGGTAACTACTATCTGGTGGACGCTGGGTATGCTAACTATGCTGGCTTTCTAGCCCTATATAGAGACCGTAGGTACCACTTGAAAGAATGAGGGGACGGTTGTATTGCGCCGCCATATCTTGAGGGGTAGTTTAACATGAGGCACGCTAGAGCACGTAGCATAATTGAGAGGTCTTTCGCCAAGTTAAAGAATATGTGGAAGACTTTAAAAAGGCAATCGCAATACCCATTGAAAATACAAAACAAATGTGTTATTGCTGGAGCTCTCCTTAACAATTTCATCAAACATCAGATGACTTACGATCCCATAGCAAGTTCATCTTTGCCAGATGACGAGGACGAGGAAGAGGATGATACTGACCCTCCCACTGACTTCGTTGATGGTTTACAAAATACTCCGACATGGAGCAATTTTAGAAATGAGATTGCAATGCACATGTGAAATGACTGGCGAGCAGATCATCGCCATTCCCCGTGAAACCTTATGAACAATATGATTTGTCTTTTATGAATTACGTCTGTTGTGCCTTTTGTATTTCATAGTTGTCTGCGACTGCTTGTGAGATTTGCTATTTATTATCAAATCACCCTTTGATACACAAGGGGCATCTTAATTGAGTATGTTTATGTTGTAACGATGAAGAATATTGTTGGATTGGGAAAATTGCTTGTGCAATTATTGATCATTTACATTTGGATATTGATTGTAGTTGTGGAACTTTTATTGTGAAATTAGGTTCTTCTTGTTTTAATTTGAACATGTATGACTGCTACTTCAAGTTTTAACTTAGCACCAACTCGTTCCGCAACACAGACTAAAAAATCTAAGAGAACTCGCAAGGCATGGACAAGGGATGAGAAGGATGCTCTAATTACTGTTTTGAAATACTAGAAGGGTAGGGGGCTGGAGATCGACAACTTTTTTAGAGCTGGCTACTTAGAGAAGCTGGAAAAGTGAATCAAGGCAATACTCCCAGACACTAACCTAAAGGCAACTCCTCAAATCAAGTCCAAATGACTATTTGGAAAAAAGACTTAGCATCATTTGTACCAAATATTTTAAGGGTGCAGAGGAGGAGCATGGCTGAACAAATTGACCAAGACTATACAGTTCAAAAGTGATGGTTGGAGGAGGGAATACTTGAAGGTAACATAATTTTTGTATCGGTGTATATGTTTTCATGCGCATTATTTGCTTATAATGTTTGGAAGTTAATTAAGAATTTTGACATAAAATTGTAGGTCCACCCATACTGTGAGCCTTATATTAATAAGGCGTTCACGTTCTTCGATGACTGTGCTGAGATCTTCGGAAAGGACAGAGCCACAGGAAATGGGTTGAGGACATTAGCGCTGCAACTCGGGATGTCCTCAACAACCATTGTAATGGGACATCCAGTTATCAGACCACACATGAAGGAACTAGAAGCTCCTAAACTGATTATATCTATGTTGATATTGACATGGCGGAGGAAGTGCTCCACTCTGAAGAAGGAAGTGCTCCGCCTCTTAGAGGCAATGTACCCAAAGAACTATCTGAAGGAAAACAACCCCGAGGAAACTAGGTCAAACGTGTGGAAAAGGCTCCGAGAAGAGCAGAGAGAGGAGGAAAGCACCCCTAGTAGGCGGTCCCGAAAGAAGACCGCGGGGCATCAGAGTCTACCTCCCCCTGGAATCTTGAGAAAACAACACCCCATCAGGACGAACCATTAACATGATAGAAGGGGGAGACATTTCAATGACGCCCCAAGGTAAGAAAAAGAAATACCTAAAGGAAGCAAGGCGAGCGGAACAAGGACTCCCCGTATGCTCCGTTCAAGGAGCAAGGCTGCCTAGCATCACCTTCGGATCCGAGGACCTAAAAGAGATAATCTATCCCCACAAGGATCCCTTGGTAATCGAAGCTACTATCCACGAATTCAGGATCCAACAAATCCTAATCGATACGGGCAGTTCTGTGGACGTCATGTTCATACCTACTTACCTAGCCATGGGATTGAAAAAGGGAACAACTAGAGGCGGCTGAAGTCCCCCTCGTAGGCTTTTCGGGAGAAGCCTGTAATACCCTTGGCACCATAACTCTTCCCATGTCATGGGGAGAGGGAGCCCTTCGAAGAACGAAACCTACCAAATTCTGGGTGGTGGAGGCCCCGTCCTGGACGTACAACGCCATATGTGGACGGCCCTCCATTCAGACTTTCGAAGCAATCCCCTGTACCCTTCACCTTAAGGTAAAATCCCTACATGCTCAGGTATCGGAGAAGTCTGAGGAAGCCAAGACAAATCCAGGGAGTGCCGCATGAATGCCATCCCTCTGGAACAGGACGAACCCACTCTCGGCAATAGCAAAAAGGGTAAGACCAAAGAAATACATGTTCAACCCGTGGAGAAACTAAAGATGGTAGAACTTGTGGAAGGAGAGCCAGAACAGGTGATTAAGATGGGCACAAACATGGAGCCAGAATTAGAAGCCTGACTAACCGCCGTCCTCAAACAATTTCACCATCTCTTCGCATGGGAAGGAGGACCGCCCGGGCGAATCAGCAATAAGGTATGCCAAAATTTTCTTAACGTAAAACCTGGGGCCAAACTGATCCAGTAAAAGAAAAGAAAAATGGGACCTGAGCGTAATAACATTATTCGGTTGGAGATACAACGTCTCCTTAGCCTAAAGCAAATCAGGGAAGGCATATACCCCAAATGGCTAGCTAATGTAGTCCTAGATCCCAAACATGGAGGAAGATGGCGGATGTGCGTGGATTTCACAAATCTCAATGAAGCATGTCCAAAGGATTGATATCCCCTACCTAGCATAGATCAGCTGGTTGACTCCACCGCAGAGTGCGTGCTCTTGTCAACCCTAGACGGGGATCAAGGATATAACGAAATCCCAATGGCAGCGGTTGACCAGGATAAAACTAGCTTTATCACCGACGCATGTACCTTTTGCTATTTAGTAATGCCTTTCGAACTCAAAAATGCCGGGGCTACTTACCAAAGATTGGTATGTCTCATGTTTGCTGGACTCATCGGAAGTTAGTAGAAGTCTATGTGGACGACACGGTCGTCAAAAGCTACTCCCCCGAAGATCACCCTGAAGATCTACGAAAGGCACTAGTTATCATGAATAACTTCGGAATGAAGGTTAACCCAAGAAAGTGCTCCTTTGGAATACGAGGAGAAACATTCCTAGGATTCATGGTCACACAAAAGGGAATAGAAGTTAACCCCGAAAAGGCAGAAGCCATTGTAGGGTTACCCATTCTGAGGACAGTAAAAGACGTCCAAAAACTGACAGGCCGAATGGCCTCCTTGAGCCGATTTGTTTCTAAATCGGCGGAAAAGGGACTTCCCTTCTTTAAGGTACTCCAAAACATCAAATAATTCCAATGGACTGCACAATGCGAAAAGGCTTTGAGGGACTTAAAAAACTAGGTGGTGAAACCACCCTTGCTGGATAAACCATCACCCCAAGAAGAACTCTTCGTCTACTTATCCATCGGAGAGGAGGCCGTAGGTGCCGTATTGGTCAAAGAACAGGACATGGAGCATCATCCCGTGTACTACGTTAGTAAGACTCTCCTCGGAGCTGAAACCAGGTACACCTTAACCGAGAAACTTGTCCTGACCTTGATTACTACGGCACGAAAACTGCACCCATATTTCCTTTCCCATCCAATTACTATTCTAACCAAGCATCCATTGCGTACGATTCTCCATAAACCCGAGACATCGGGGATATTGATAAAGTGGGCAATAGAGCTTACGGAGTACGATATTTCCTACGCCCCGAGGCCCTCCATCAAAGCGCAAGTCTTGGCGGACTTTGTGATGGAACTAGCGAACATCGAAGCCGAAGAGAAGGCGCCCCTATGGCACGCCTACGTAGATGGCTCCTCTGTAAATACGCATGGGGAGCAGGAATAGTCTTAGTAAATAAGGAAGTTGAAGAGGAGATGCTCCACTTCGTGGAAGGCGGGATAAAAAGGATTCTCATCCACAACGATTCCCAACTAATCGTTCAGCAAATCAATGGTTCTTACGAGGCCAAAGAAGAAAGAATGCGCGATTAGCTTCGGGTAGTCCACCAGAGGCAAGGATAGTTTGATGAATACAGAGTCATCCAGATTCCCCGAGAGGAAAACCAGGAATCGGACGCCTTATCCAAGATGGCTACACAAATAACCACCATCCACACCCGAAGAATCACTCTCCTCCATATAGGCGAGTCGAAAAAAGCAGAAAGCAAAGGAGTAAACGCCACGTTGGACCCCCGGATGAGTTGGATAACCTTCATCAAAGCTTATCTACAAGATCTCGAAGGTCATCCCTAGGACAAATCTGTACAGCAGATTATGTCTAAGAAAGCCATACGATACTTTCTTAAGGATGGGGTACTATTTCGAAGAACTTACTCTTGCCCGCATGCCCGATGAAAGCAAAGGAGTAAACGCCACGTTGGACCCCCAGATGAGTTGGATAACCTTCATCAAAGCTTATCTACAAGATCTCGAAGGTCATCCCTAGGACAAATCTGTACAGCAGATTATGTCTAAGAAAGCCATACGATACTTTCTTAAGGATGGGGTACTATTTCGAAGAACTTACTCTTGCCCGCATGCCCGATGCCTAAGTGAGGAAGAGGCACAACAAGTCCTATTGGAAATCCACGAAGGAACTTGTAAAAGCCATACCGGAGGCGAAAGCATGGCCGGACGCTTGATTCGGCAAGGCTACTACTGGCCCACGATGGCCAGAGATTGCAAGGAACATGCCGAAAAGTGCAAGCCGTGCCAAGCTTATGCCGCGAGGACCTACCAACCAGTGGCTCCATGGGAGCCTAACCTAACACCATGCCCCTTTGCCAAATGGGGCATCAATATAGTAAAACCCCTCATTCTCGACGTCGGGCAAAAGAAATTTCTGTTGGTAGCGGTGGACTACTTCACCAAATGGGTAGAGGCAGAACCCTTAGCCCGAGTCACGGCATGTGCGGTCATTAATTTCCTATGGAGAAATATCATGTGCCAATTTGGCATTCCCCGGACTCCAGTTTACAAGTAAAGAGTTAGAAGATTGGTGTAGCTATTGGGAAGTCAAGCATCATTTCGCTTCGGTGGGATATCCCCAAGCAAATGGCCAAGTGGAAAGGACTAACCAAACCCTCCTGAAAAACCTAAAGGCTAGACTGGATTGGCACAAAGACAAATGGGTCGAGGAGATACCTGACATCCTGTGGGCCTATCAGACCATGCAAAGGGCATCCACAAGCGAAACTCCTTATAGCCTAGCATATGGCAACGAAGCTGTCGTGCCCCCGGAAGTAGTAGTGGAAAGTTGGCGAGCCCGGGAGTATGAAGTAGTGGCTAATAGCTCCAACTTAGCCCTTGCCCTTGACCTCCTCGAAGAAAGGAGAACCCGAGCTGCCATCCGAATAGAGGAGTACAAGGCCCGAATGTCACGATACTACAACACCAAGGTAAAATCTAGGACTTTCCAAGTTGGAGACCTAATACTGAAAAGAGTCGGAGCTTCCAAGAATGTAGTGAAGCTTGATGCCCGATGGGAAGGACCTTACAAAATCGCGGGAATCGTTGGACCGGCAACATACCAGCTTGCCAACCCGAGGGCGCAATACTCCACAATACCTGGAATGCCCTTAACCTTAGAAAATATTATGCTTAATGTAAAGTAGAGGTTTGTACATAAATAAAAGAGTTGTTTATATATAGATAGGTCCTATACAAAAAAATAGGGAAAGTATGGTTGCACGACAAAATAATGACCCTACACGGGTCATTTAAGCAACCCAATCACGTGGGACCATCTATTACAAAACAAACTCTCATAGGTATATCAGACCATATCCTATACAAAGGTCTTTATACCACTAAAACATAACCCTACGCATCATAAGCTTCCTCGATCAGACGCTTTCCCTCCCTGATAAGGAGACGACGTTGTTCCTCGAAAAAGTTCACAAGATCACCGATCACCACAGTTGGAGACACAAAATCATTGGGAACCGCCGAAGGGACCTCTGAAAAAACTTGACGAATACGAAGTTCAGGAATCGCTAGTTCTGAGGGAAACCCTGGCAAAATTCAAATAGCGTCATGGCACAGCCGATACCCGATGCGGACTAAGTCCCGCATCTCTCCCTGAAGGGACTCACGAAGAGCGGGCAAACCCGCTATGTCCAAAACGGCCTTAACTTTGTCCATCACCACCTCTACCTCATGAGTACGAGTCATTTCTGATACTCTTTGGTTTGCCGCGTCCCGTTCCTTCATAACACGCAGCAACTTCTCATCGAAAAAGCGGATTTGATCCCTCAAGTCTCCCATTCGCTCTTCCAAACCTAACACCCGAGCCTTCTCTAACACCAATCGGCGTTCCAGCTCCCATGACTTGTTCTTCTCACGTTGTAACATCTTACCGTGAAGTTCTGAGAAGACTCACGATCCGCCTTAAGACGAGATAACTTCTTCTGGGCCTCCAGCAGACCCCTCTCCAACTCATCTCAACGACGATACACCAAGCCTGTATCAGAGAAAGAGCCCCCTCGGGAACCAATTGCGTTTAGCACCATATAAATTTGCGCAAAAGAAGCCTATCACCACGACAAAAGCATAAATGTTAGTGTTGTATGAACGAACAAATACTATACCTCGCATAAATCTTTACAGGCTAAGTCCTGAAGGCTGGATAATAGGAGAGTCTTCATTAACTCACAGTCCAGCATGTTCAATATACCACTTAAGAAGTTTCGGCAAAAATCCGCGGCTGAGGTAGCCGGGGGAACAGAACCATCTCCCTCCCCGGAGGGATGAAACCCCTTGGGAATAGGATTCCCCTAAAGTGATAGGGAATTCTCATGACCAAAACCTTCCCCGAGGGAATAAGACCCCTCTGGAGTAGAAGAGGGAAGACCCTCCTCTACAACATTTATCATGTCAAAGGCATCTCCCTCGGGAGAAGACCGCACCATCAAAGGGGGCGTAGAGGGATCCATTCGAAAGACGGCAACCATCGGACCCTCGGGTACTATCAGCTGCGCTGGATTGGGGGGGGGGGGGGGGGGCTACGATTGGCAAAGCCCTCTGATCCCTTTCTTCCGAAGAAGAACTTGATACTACCTCCAAATGCGAATGGTTAGAGCCCTCGTCCTCCTCGGATAAGGCATAGCCACCATTCGGTATTTGCCCTAAAAAAGCCTTATCAAAAGGCTTAATAGCAAACATTTCCATCTCCGCACCTATCAAGAACATAAGTATATTACAAGCCCAAATTATTGAGGAATATCTTAAAAGAGAAGACAAAAGAGAAGAACTTACGAAAAAAGAAGCTGTTATGAAGGGGCTGATGAGAGAAATTAAAAATCTCCACCCCTTCTTGAAGGCCTGCGAAAATTAGAGACTCAGGAAGCTCTAGCAACCCGTTGATATCATAGGTGCCCAAGAACAACCCCAAACTAGAAGAAACCTCCCATTCCTATCGTAAGTTCCTTATTACTCTTTAAATGCTTAGTTTAAAAACAAACCCAGAGGAAAACAAAAGCGAAAAGAAAATCTAGCTTTGCTGAAAAAAGGGTAAACAACTTAGTGCGCTAACTTAGAAGTTTTTGAGGAGGGCGTGAGAATATTCACTAGACTCCAAATATATATATATATATATATATATATATATATACACACACACACGGACATTCCTCTTGAGAAACGAGTTAAAAGCTTGAGCTGTCAAAGTAAAAATATAGGTAGGGACACGTGTCAGTGGATATCTCTATTTAGAGAAAAGTAACTCCAAGGTTTTCCATGCAGACAGGCACGTCCTGCTAAACAAATTACTTGGCTGGCAAGAATAAGAATATTAACTCAAGACTAATGAGGGGGTCGCAATATTTATATATAATAAATAATTTCTTCTTTAGTCAACTACAAACATGAAAAAGACAAAAGAGAGATGGAGCAGAATAATTGTTCATTCATAAAAATCGAGAAGTCCTCATAGTACATTTACAATCGTGAGAAATAAACTACAAATGCTAAAAATATGAAATAAAGAGTTCAAAAGAATAAAACCTAAACAATCTAGATACGGAAATTCTAAAATAAAAAATCCTAAAATCCCGAGGACGGAGGGGTAGAAGCAGTGGTCTCCTCGCGTGGAAGAGTCCTCGGACTCAGCAAACTTGTCGGCACCACTATCGGAGGCAAATGGGTATTGGGTGAAAACACCCCTCCGAAACTACTAGGCCTCAGACTCGCACTCCCCAACCTAGTGGGAGAAGTAAACGGAGAAGCCTGATGAGATAAACCACTATGCCTCTCGAAAAAGGGCATAGGCCTCCTCGGGGCTGGCTGGGCTCTTTAACTTGCGAATGTCGAAGGCCTTCGCAAAGTGAACACCCGACCGCACCATCCCCATTGCCAACTTGGCACACTCCAGGTAGCTCGATATCGTATGACCAGCTAGAACGCCCTGGTGACGTTTCTCGAAGAGGTTCGAGCATTGCCAAACCATTTCTGACTGGGCGTACTTCACCGCCGCTTCAACTTTGGCCTGCAACTCCTCGGGAGAGATGGCCGCTGCTAGCTTCTCCAAGGCCGACTCGGCCCGGTCCAAGGCCTAGCCCAGTTGCACTTGAAATACCCTTTCCTTTTCGTGATCCTCGTCCTTCCCCTTTTTTAGGAGCTCTATCTCGGCCTTCAAAGCCTTCTCCGACTCGTCAGCCGAAGCCTGCAAAAGTTTCATCAGTTCACCTTGCCTCGCTATCTCTTTTTGATCTTCCTGCCATTGGACGTCATATGAGGATATCTTCGTACGGAGAACGTCCATCTCCATCAGATTCTCCTTTCTCTTAGTAACAAGAGCCGCCACCTGCCCTCGGAGGATTCTCATCTTCTCCCCACCATGGTTATACCCCTGCTCGGCCACCGTGGCCACCTCCCTAGCCTTTCCGACCTGAAAAACAAAGAGACATCAGGCATGAGTCCTTCTATCCAAAAAGGAAATCCTACGAGGATAAAGTTACAAAAAGAGGACAAATAGAAAGGAAGCGGGGAAAAACTTACCATGAGCCCCATCCAGTTGAGGCATGTCTGCATGAAGTGAAAGCCATCTGAGGGCGTGGCGTGAGAAGAGACGAAGAAGTGGAGGACTTCTCCAAAGGCAACCTCCAAAGTCTTTAAGGACGACAAATCTTCCAGACCGAGAGGACCCCCTGGAACGGGCATCCGAAAAGAGATACCCCCTGGGGAAACCATCACCTGAACCGAGGCAATGGTAGTGGAATCAGTAAACAAAATCCGATGAACACCCATGGGGATTGAAGGAGGCGCCACCCCCAAAAGTGAATCCAAGAGCGAGACCTTGGTGTCCAAAGAATCTTCGGGTTTCACCTTGGGAATCTCTGGAACATCCTCAGAATCTCCTAATGACATTTCCGAGTGGGACTTGAGAAGCTGCGCCAACAAATCCTCCCCTTCAAGAAAAATTGTAAGTTAGAAAACTACAGAATAAACAGTTAACAGTTATAAATCAGAAAAGGAAACCGAGTAAACTACCTGAAAATAAAGATCCCCTTCCTGAGTCATCGGAGCCTTCCTCTTATCTACGTAACCTATAGACAACAAGGGAGAAATAACTTAGCCTAAGCAAAAACGAGGATATCAAAAATACTTAAAATTTTTTTTTTGCAAAAACTTACTAGGGACAGAGGGCTCGAAAACTGGCCCAACCGAAGGCACCATAGAAGGTTCCTCCACTTCCTTCCGAGGAGAAGAAGAAGTATCGTCGAAAGCATGGCCACGTACTCCGGCAGAACCGCTGAAGACGTCCCCTTCGCGGTCGGACTTTTCTCCGAAGGGAAGCCTCCCTCCAAAGCAAACTCCCCACCCTAAGTCCTCAGAGAACCCCAGGGGCAAAGATAGAGCCCGATACTAGAACCAGGGCTGACCGCGGATCCACCATGGCTAGAGGAACAACTCCCTAGATCACGCCATCCTCCCCGATGACAAACGACGAATGATCCTCTTCTTCTTCCATCGGAGGCATGTCTTGATCCTCGGGGGTACTAACCTCCTCGTCTTCATCCTCGGGAGCATCCGAGGTATCACTAGAGGAGCGAGCTGATGAAGTAGGCTGTGCCTTAGCCTTCTTCCGACTACTCGAGACCGGAGCGTCCTTCTCCGATGGCCTCACAGTCATGGGGAGGTCCAAGGGACTCTTACGCGAAAAGTATTTCTCCAAAATCTCTCATATGGCACACGAGAACACATAAGAACCAAGGAAATCAAAAATCGTTCAAAAGAAGGCACAAACAAAACCGAACCAAAATTACTTACCAAAAAAAGTTTCGCCCCTCAGAGGACAGGGATAAGGGCTCCAAGACAGAAGCATCGGTGAACATCACGTGATGCAACCCTGACATTTCATACAGCATGCTAAAGTCATCCGACTCCATCAAAGATTTCTGCAAAATTATCGGAGGGAGACACGCCTCCGAGTCTAGAGAGTGCGCATGACCATCAGCGTCCCTCCAGCCAAATGGCATATCCCATTCATCCTCTACATGCTTCACAAAGAAGTACTTGTCCTTCCAAGTACCGTGGGAACTAAGTGTCTCCTCCAAAATTTTCTTCATGGAGTTCTTCGCGGTATCCCGATGGAGGAAATGATAAAAAGGGAAACCCCTGGGAGAGATTATGAGGTCAAAAATTGAAAAGAACTCAGCCGCAATACAACTCAATCCTTTCACTTGGCACCAGAAGAAGAAAATACATAAGAGGGCAAAAATGTTTGGAGTTACCTGACTTGGACAAATGTTACATGCCTTGAAAACCTCGCAGAAAAAAGAGGCATAAACGATCGCCAACCATACCTCATCTGGGCAAGATACATTGTGAGGTAACCCATCGGAGGGTTGTTGGCCCTCTCCTTGTTCTTCGGGATCTTGAAGATCATGTTCTTCTGGTATGCCCCCAGATCCTTGAACAAGGACAACACCTGACTCCGAGTAGTAGTACTCGCAGTCTTCTCGGCCTTCTGAAGATTGCGAGTATCAGACTTCTTTGTTTTCAAAGACCTAGCCTTTTTAGAGGAAGCAACACTACTCTCCTCCGCCGCAGGAGTTCCTATCTTCTTCTTACGAGTAGCATCAGCGGAACTACTCACGGTAACGCCGCCGGTGACCGTCGGTGAGTAAGAGGCTGAGGTGAAAGCCACGGCCCCCAAAGCCGATGCGATAGTAGTAAGATCGATAGCAGAGGATGCCATCTAAGTTGATTAAGGGAGAATTAAAAGGTATTGGCAAGAATTTGAAGAGAAATTGCGAGATTGAAGAAAAAAGACAGAGAGAATTTGCTCGTGAATTTGCTAAGGAAAATTTAGAATTGAGAAGTGAGAAGAAGAAGAGGGTGTTGGCTATTATTATAGCCAACACCACAACGGTCGTGGGGAGTTAATAGCTCCCCACGTAACCCCCGAAACCGACACGTGTGCAGGACACGTTCACCCCCAACTAGCCATTGGGGTTTGACCGTTACCAAAAGTTAGATGAACGTCCGTTACACCGTCAACGGTAAAAAAAAAAAGAATACTGTTACTCGGAGACGCTGCTCACCCGAGGACAAAAATCTCGAAGGCTAAAAGGTAATTCCCTTCCTTACGCTTGTGGTATATATATATATATATATATATATATATATATATATACCTGCGCCTCTAAAAAAAACCCCCCTCTCCTCACCGAGGACCAAAAAAAAAATAATAATAAAAGGAATAAAATTCCTCTCGCCTCTACTAAGGCGATCGAAATTTGGGGGGCTAGTGTTAACCCTAAATAATAAATATAAGGATTAACCAAAATATTAAACCCTAAAAATAGGGAGTAACCCCAAGACGATACTATCGTCACATATACTCCCGATGAGGAGGCCCACAGAGTGTCACAAACCCAAAGCGGTAAGAAGTGGCACCCGAAGAGGCACCAAAGCGTCCCTTGGAATGTCAAGATGAATAAAAAAAGATGTCAACGCGGCATTAGAAAAAGAGTAAACCCCGATGGACCGCGCGACTCCAATATCCATCAATGTGCCAAGAGGGACCACAATGGACCCCGAGTCCCAGAAAATGCGAGAACATCCCCTCACTGAACACTCTGAAGTCTAAAAAGCCATCAGAACACTCATCCCGAAGGTCAAAGCATGAGAACAATGCCCTATTGAAGTCCAAAAACCCTCGGAGCACACGACATAAAGACCTTAATGCAAAAACATTGCACTGCTAGGGTAAAAAAGCCATCGGAGCTCACACTGTACGTGAAAAAATGCAGATCTACCTATCAGAGCAAATATCAAAGAAGAAAACAACATCAAACAGACCGCTATCGAAACTACAATCACATCAGACGACTACTCCGGTTCACTTATCAAGCTTTCCTAAGAGACCCAGCTTATCAGAGAGAAGAAGTTAAAAGAGCCAACTCCTCGGAATCCCCTGAAGCCATCAGAAGAGATAAAATTTCGTCTCAGTCAGCGCCTAGTCAACAAATATGAAGTTTATCTTATCTTTTTACGCATATTGTAACACCTGTACTTTATTAAAGCATGCATATTGACACTTGTCCCTAAAAGCCTCTATAAAAAGGGACATGTTGAAAGAGAAAGAAAAAGGAAAAAAACACACACATACACGCTAAGATACAAGATTGTTCGGAGTGAAATTCAGTGAATACACAGAGGGATATTTTCGTAATATCACAAGCTTCTGAACCACGGACATGGCGTTCCAACCTTAAATAAATTCGTTAATTAGGAAATAATATCAAACCTGTTAACAACACTCATAGTTAAAATAATAACAGTTCCAATTTTCATAACCAAACGTATTACAATAAAACAGTTATTACTGTCTTCGCTGATTTTGCTGACTTTTAGCAAGCATTCGAATTAAGTAAAATTAACCAATAACGAAACTAAACGCTTTAGTAAATACTCGAATTAAGTAAAATTAATCAGTAACGAAACTAAACGCTCCCTTATAATATAGTATAGATATAGATTATGGTGTTTGTTACAACACACTTTTTAATATTAGTCACTCCACTAATTAAGTGATCTTACCGAGTTATTCTTACAAATTTGCTCTTTCATTTTTCAATTCCATTCTTTTTTTTTTGATTTTTGAAAATAAAATAAAATTCCCTTCCATTCTGGAAAGCAAAATTGTGCATTAGCACTACTACGCTAGCACATTGCTTCTAGTTATGATTGGAAGGAGACACTATTTAAAATATCACATGATTTTTCTCAGGCAAATGGCAAATCAGTCCCTTAATTTTAGAATAGTTTAAGAATAGTTGTTATTATGATGACTTGTAATGTTTATCCTTTACTTAATTTGAAGTAATTGGCAATTTTGACTTCTCTTTTTGTAAGAACTAGCCAAAATAGTCATCTATCTTGAATTGTTAATTGTTTTGCTCGTATCCTTCAATACTAGTCCTTTTTCTTATTTTGTGTTAAATGTTTCAAACATCAAAAGAGTGATTTTAAAAAAAACCAGGGTCACATTTTCAAGCAGTGGTTTGACTTTTTTATGTAATTTTTCTAAACAAAATTTAAAACTTGCTTGCTTGAAAGTAGATGTTAATTCATAAAAATATAGAAAATAAATTCTTAAAAGAAAAGGATAAAAGGTTTATACGTGGTGGTTGTGTCATTGCCAGTAAAAATGTTGTTTTCATTATCTTTTGGTCAAAAGGATACATTAGTAAATGAACGGGGCAAAAATCTATTTGGGCCTTTATATTGGCTACCTCGCCAATTTCGTCCACTAACTTGGCAATCCGCCAATTTCGTCCACTAACTTGCCAATTTACTTCACGTTAGTCCACTTCACGTGCGATTGCAAATTTCCGTCGATAAACGCTTACGTGGCGGTGGTTTGACTAACGCCCCTCAATTTCCGCCGGGAATTGCTGACATGGCGGCGGTTTGACCACCAGTCATCAATTTTGACCAAATTTTAATTATTAATTTTTTTTGCCACATAATTGCCCAATCATCAAAATAAAATTTCAACAACTAAAAATAAGAAATTTCAAAAATACAATTTTTAAAAATCATAACTTTTCAATAACTAATAAATTTTAAGAAAATTAATTATTAGTATTATCTTTTTTAATATAGTTAACTTTATTTGTTGAAATTATAAAATTTTATATATAATTCTAATTTAAATAACTTAATTTCTTCATAATTTTAAAAACTGAATATTTTTAATGACTAATAAAAAAAACCAGATGAAGCAAAAAAAAACCTGTACGCCCAACCCCCCCCCCCCCCCAAACCCTACTTTCCACCCCCACCCTCTGCCGGCAACAATGGAATCAAAATTGGTGGTGATAGTGGTGTTGGGTGGCGTGGGCGTGGGGTTATGCGAATTGGGGTTGGTGGTGGTGGGTGGGCGGGCGTCGGGTTTGTGGTGGTGATGGGTGGGCGTCGATCGGGTTTGTGGTGGTGATGGGTGGGCGTCGATCGGGTTTGTGGTGGTGGTGGGTCGGAGTCGATCGGGTTTGTGGTGGTGGTGGGTCGGCGTCGATCGGGTTTGTGGTGGTGGTGGGTCGGCGACGGGTTTATGGTGGTGGGTCGGCGACGGGTTGGTTGTGGTGGTGGGGGAGGGGGGGGGGGGGGGGGGGGGCAGGTGGGGTGGGGGTTGAGGGGAGGTTTTTTTTTTAACTTATTAGTTTTAAAAATTAAGACATTAGCTTATAAGTTTATTAATTTATATAATAAATTTAATTTACTTATTTTCTGTTTTTTTAATATTATAAATTGGTTTTTAAATTAGAAATATATTATAAGAGGTTTTATAATTTATACAATAAAGTAAATTATAAACATTTTACTTTTTATTTTTGGGGTTTATTTAAAAATTTATTAGTTATGTAAGTTTTTTAAAATAAAATTATATAATAAGTTTTTATAATTTATATAATAAAGTTAACAATAAAGATTTTTTGTTTTATTACATGTTTAAAAACAACTTTTTATATATTTTTCTTTAATTTTGGTTGAGTTGGCATATCTTTGTGTCAAAATAAAATAAAAAAATATTTTTTTGGTCAAAATTGAAGGAAATCGGTCAACTGTGTGCCACGTCAGCTTTTTCCGGCCAAAATTGTCAATCAACCGTGAAGTGGACTAACGTGAAGTAAATTGGCAAGTTAGTGGACGAAATTGGCGGATTGCCAAGTTAGTGGACGAAATTGGCGAGGTAGCCAATATAAAGGCCCAAATGAATTTTTGCCCCTAAATGAACACTTCTTAATAATGATGGGATTATTAAAAAGGAACGGCTGGGCCTTTTAACAATGTGCAGATTTTTTTATCCGAAATAAGAAAATGAACCACATCAGCAATAGCATTGAGTTTATTAATAAAGGGCCTCTTTGACTAATAACAGCGTAACCATGATGTAATTGAATAGCTGTAGTTATTAATTGAAACCTGGTTAATGGGGGCAAGCATGTACGTCCTTAGAAATATTATTTCACCGGTTATAGATAACATATGATAATTTTTCAGTAACGGCTCAGTTTGGTTCCCGAAAAATAGGAAAAATAAGATTTTCAAGAATTTTTTCAAGGAAAATAAAAATTTCCTATATTTTTTTTTCGCAGCAAGTTAAAATAGCATTGAAACCCAAATCGGAGAGTTTACATCATAAGAGGGGTATACCCTAATTTGAAGCTACAAACTCAGTCTCAAACCAGCTAACCAAAACCACTAGGCAAGGGAAAAACAAGGCTCTAAACTAGGTGTATGACCCATGTTTAAGCCCACAACACTACAATACTAACATTCACCATAACCAGCTAGTATCCTTTCTCAATCTTGGCTAAACAAGCTCTCTTCTCCGAGGCTCCAGTTTAGAACTGTTACCCTTTCATAGGCTTCTTAGTGTAGTCTTGTTCTGCCCCTTTTAGTAGTTTGCTTCTTTGGTTAGCCTTCTCCTTTTGGGGGGTGAAGAGAGTGAAAGTAAGTAACCTTACCAGCAGCCTCCTCTTGGTCTTCTCCATTCCTCTCTTGTCATACCTGTCAAATTTATACACTCCACATACAACACATGTCACTGGCTTCTTTGAATTAAATCTCATTTTCCTATATTAATATTAATAAGATTCTCATGGACTATTCTACTTACTCTGTTTACCTTCCCTCCACTTTTTTGCATGATTCTCGTTGCCAGGTTCATGGAAATATCCTTGCTAATTTGTTTGTCTGTGGTGTCCTTTCCCTCGAATATCTTCTTATTCCTTGCTCTCCACATAGCTGCAATTGTCTCTCCCAGCCCTTCTGCTCTTTTGTAGATCCTTGTCTCTTTTGCCCTTGAGGAAGTAAACATCCTGTCCCACTCTGCCATGCTTGTGGGGCAGTTTCTCATACCTGAACATCTCATAATCCTGCTAATTATTGCATTAGTCCAATCATAGTTAAAGAATAGGTGGTTATGAGTTTCCTGTTCCTTATCACATAGAACACAGTTTAAGTCACTCATGTTTGCAAATTTCCCTATCCTATCTTTTGTAGCCAATCTTCTTTGACTAGCCATCCAGTGGATAAATGTTGTTTTAGGGACTGAAAATGAATTCCATACCTGATGCCACCAATTAACCTCAGGTTTGTTTGGTACATAGCATGTATATAGGGCATGTGTTCCTTTCATTCTCCCCACTGTTATTTCCCCTGTTTATCTAACTGTAGGAACCATTTCTATCATTGTGTCTCTAAACTCCAGAAGATGCTTCCACCATGGGGAGTCACTCCCTTTCTTCTCCACTTCCCATATGCTCTGGCCCTTTAATTTATATTCAGCTACCCACTGTTGCCAGGTTGTATTAAGCTCAACTTTGTTTAGTTTGAGGAGATGCATTGACATTACTGTCCTATTCCAGCCCATCACTTCCTTAATCTGTAATCCTCCCCTTTGATACTCTTGGCAGATGTTTTTCCATGCTACACAGCTCTTTTTCCCCTCTTCCCTCCCTGTCCAGAGATATGTTCTGCATATTTGTTCTATTCTTCTTATAACTCCAGTGGGCATCATGAAAATATGGCTCCAGAAGTTTTGGATACTTAAGAGGACAGTCTTGACCAATTGCAGTCTCCCTACATAACTAAGGTTTCTAGCTTGCCAGCTCCTAATTCTGCTCACCATTTTCTGGATGAGGGGATCATACTCTGCTATTTTTAGTGTTTTTGGGCTCAGTGGAACTCCCAGATACCTGATAGGGAAAATGCCTTCAGTGAATCCCATCTCCTTCTTTATTTCCTCTTTCTATTCAGCTGTGACCCCTGCTAGAAATATATTGTTCTTAGCTGCACTCACTTTCAGCCCTGACATATCTGAGAACTCTTGGATTATGCTTTTCATAGTTCTCATAGATTCCATGTCTCCCCTGCAAAACAGTAACAAATCATTAGCAAATGGCATGTGACAGAGCTTTATTTTCCCACACTTGGGGTGATATTTAAAATCATTGCTTTTATCTATCCTTTTTTTAAGAAGTCTAGCAAGGTAGTCCATGCAGAACACAAATAAGTAAGGAGATAGGGGGTCTCCTTGTCTAAGCCCTTGCCTTCCCTCTATATTTCCTTCCAAGCTACCATTAACACTAAATGAGAACCTAGGGCAGGTGACACACATCATGATGATATCTACAAGTTTGCCATTTATTTTGTAATGCCTAAGAACCTTTTCTAAAAACTTCCAATTCACTGTGTCATATTCTTTCTGAATGTCTATCTTAAGCATCCCCCTAGGTGATATGTTCTTTCTGTTGTACCCTCTCACCAATTCATGAGCCAAGAAAATGTTCTGAAAAATATCTCTACCCTGGACAAAAGGAGATTGGCTAGACATAATGAGATCATGCATCAGGTGTTTCATTCTATTAGCAATCAGTTTAGTAATAATCTTGTAGATGACATTGCAACATGCAATAGGTCTATACTCAGTGATTTTAGTAGGATTATCAATTTTAGGAATAAGACAGACATCAGTTGAATCAATTTGTTTAAGAATCTTCCCTGATGTGTAGACCTCCTTAATAGCTTCACATACAAGCTTTCCTATTGTTGGCCAGCTAGTTTTGAAGAAGCAAGAGTTCATGCCATCTGGGCCTGGGCTCTTGTTGTCATTCATCTAGAAGACTGCAGCCTTGATCTCCTCATCTGTCCACTCCTTGCTCATATGTTTGTTCATTTCCTCAGTAGCACAAAGGCCTTCTGCAATGACCTCTCTGTCCAGATCTTTAGTTTGGTGCTCTGTGCCCAGCAGGTTGGTGTAGAACTCCAGAATATGCTTAACAATGTCCTTCTTGTCTGTGAGCAGTTTCCCTTTGGTGTCATAAATTGCCATGATACTGTTTGCTTTTCTTCTTGCTTTGACACTGCTAAAAAACATTTTGGAGCATGTATCCCCTTCCTTTATCCAATCAATTTTAGCTGCTTGAGCTACTTGTCCCATAAGATTGCTTCTAGTTTCCTCATATTTAGTTCTAAGCTCACTGATCTCCTCTTGTCCCTTCCTGTTGGTTGGGTTAGTTAAGACTGCTTCTTGCTTCTCTTTTAGCTCTATCATTTGTTGTTCCACTTTCCTCTCTAGATCCTGAAACTTTCTGCTGTTAAGTTTCCTCATCTCCTCCTTCACTTTTTTAATCTTCATCACCAGCTGGTACATCTTACAACCCTGAATTCTGTTGCTCCATGCTTTTTCAACTAAAGTCTTGTATTCCTTGTCCTTGGCCCAAATGTTCTTAAACCTAAAGGGAATATTTCTTTTAATGTCCTGGTTATTCACCCTTATATATCCTATTGAGTGATCAGAAACTCCTGGAGGTAAGAATATCACTGTTGAGTCTTTACGCCTTTGGTTCCAAGCTTTATTAATCAAGACTCTGTCCAACTTACAATAGGTATGGCCATTTGACTTGTTATTTTCTTCCATTTTTCTTCTTTTTCACATTTTCTTGGCAAACAAGTTGAGCCTAAGTATAAGTCAAATATCTCCATTTTGCTTTATTACTGAATTGAAGAGAACTAACAAATGGCGGAAACGAAACTGCGAAGTACACAAATAAATAACAATTTAGTTTATTTAATAAGTGGGTTGAGATTTATCAAAAAAATAAAGGGGTTTGATATATAATTTGCTAGCGAAACATTGAGTCATCTTTATTTAGTTCAAAACTTCAAAGGAATATCACAGGCCGAGATTATAAAGAATAGCGGAGGACAGATGTGGTAGAATTTAAGTTTTATATATATACACTATAAGGTTGCAGGGTCTTCTCCAACTGCAAATCCGGTTGCAGATAGTCATTTGCGACCGCGATGCGGTTGCAGATGACGAGGTCTCGTAAAGCCTTGGTTACTTGTCATCCGCGACCACATCGCGGTTGCAGATGAGCATCTGCGACCAGAAAATCAGCAACTGCATCGCGGTTGCAGATTCTGGAACCGCGATTCGGTTGCACATTTTGCAACTGCGATGCAGTTGCAGTTTCTTATTGGACAATAGCAACCGCCTCGCAGTTGCAATTGTTCTTGGAGTTTCTGCAACCGCATGGCGGTTGCAGAAAGTCCAATGAGCAATTGCAACTGCATCGCAGTTGCAGAAAGTCCAATAAGCATCTGCAACCGCAACACGGTTGCAGAAATACCTCTGAACGAAAATAAAAAAACCCAATAATATTCCGGTAATTTACCGAAATATTATTGGTTTTTGTTAAAATTTCAAAAAGATAATGGCAGCAAATCAATATAGTGAATATACAAGAACAAATGTAATTAAATAACGAAAAATAATGAATAAAATAAAATGAAAAATGAAAAAAAGTTGAACAAAAAAACATAAAGAAGAAGAGAAATAAAAAAGCAAAAAATGAAGTGTTAGGAGTTATTTGTTTTGGATTTGAAAAGAAAAGAAGAGAAGTGTTGGTGTTTTTTTATTTTTTGGATTTGGAAAAGAAAAGAAGAGAAGTGTTGGGTTGTTTTTTATTTTTTGGATTTGGAAAAAGAAGAGAAGTGTTGGTGATTTTTTGGATTTGAAAAAAAAAAGTGAAGTGTTGGTGATTTTTTGCATTTGGAAAAAGAAGAGAAGTGTTGGTGATTTTTTGGATTTGGAAAAATAAGAGAAGTGTTGGTGGGTATATATAGAAAATGGGGTGAAAATTTGAATTTTCGCGAAAATTCAAATTTCCCCCGAGCCCGCCCAAATTTTCAAAAATTTTGAACAAATTGCAACCGCAAAGCGGTTGCTGAAAGTTTTAAAAATTTAAAATAATAGTATCTGCAACCGCAATCCGGTTGCAGAAAGTATGAACACTTTCTAGGACCACGACGCGGTTGCAGAAAGTATGAATATTTTCAGCAAACGCATTGCTGTTGCAAATACTGGCTTTTGCAACCGCTTTGCGATCCCAATAGCCTCTTTCTGCAACCGCTGCGGTTGCAAAAAATATTCATACATGAAAGTCGTAATTTTATGGGACTTTCTCAATGCGTTTCTGATTTTTAACAACAAACTTCAATGCTACATGTGATATATACTAATAAATGGTTACAAAACAAGTAATTGAGGAATGAAAGAGTAGATTGAATGTGAAATGTTATTAGACCGGGAACATATTGTATGTTCTATTTACGACTCATCATCATATTTCTTCTTGTTATTATGATTTGCTTCACTAATAATATGATTAATTGGTTGAATTAGTAGATAAATTTTTTACATTACATTTATTTCTATATGTATCTAGGAATGATATTTATATATATGTGTATATGAACGTTATCGTTTGAAATCATAGATATCATGACTTGTCCCACATATATAACGCTTGAAATTGTTATGAGAATTGTAATTATGGTTGTTTTTACCATTATTAGGATAGTTATCAACCAAAATAACAATGTGGCACCTCAAATCATCAAAAAAACGGCATTTTGAAAGTATGAATATTTTCAGCAACCGCATTGCGGTTGCAAATAGTAACGGTTAGAATTTCGCAACCGCCTTGCGGTTGCAGAAACTAACGTATACTAGTTTTTGCAACCGCGTTGCGGTTGCAGAAACTAACGTATACTTGTTTCTGCAACCGCAAGGCGGTTGCAAAAACTAACGTATACTTGTTTTTGCTACCGTGTTGCGGTTGCAAAAACAGTTGGCCGTTTGTTTCTGCAACCGCGTTGTGGTTGCAGAAAGATTATTTTGGCCTATATAAAGGCCTAACCCTCCTCTTCAAACATTCATTCCAATTTTCACTCTTTCTTAAGGTATTTACGTTTTTTTTTTCTTAACTATCTCAAATTCTTAATTTAAATAATATAATTCGTGATTCAATTCTAACTTATGTTTATTTGTTTGTTGATAGATAAATGGCACACACACCGAGTATAATCGTGGTATAAGCAACATTCTTGAAGATCGTTTTTCACGCTTCAAGAAGTAAGTTGTTAATTCTTTAGCTTTCTAAATCGATTGTGCATGATATAAATCTATTAGAGTTTAAATTATAATTATTTGTTTTATATTTTACTACTTAGATCGATAAATAATGAATTATAAAGCGGATAGAGCTTGGATGTATGATAGATATGATAGTGACGGTTATTTGCGAGAGGAATTTGTGTGCGGGGTTCGAACTTTCATTGAGTATGCTATGACTCAAGTCACATACCTAGATCTACAATCACAAATTAGGTGTCCTTGCATGAAATGCACTAATTTAAAATTTAACGGGAAATACGTTGTACGCGATCATCTATATAAGTCAGGATTTACGCATGGATATTTAGAATGGATGTTTCACGGGGAAATGGAAAAAGAGAATATACCGTCGTATTTGCCTGATACCTCCACCTCATCAAACACCATTATTCCCGACACGGCAGACTTTGTTGATGAGCCGTTTACAGACATGATCGTAGATGCACGTGGCGGTCGTTATTTTGAGGACGAGGCCACTAACGATGATTCCAATCCGGAAGCGAAGGCTTTCTACAAACTGATGCACCTAGGAAAGGTGAAGTTACATCCAAATACAAATATAAGTATCCTTCAGTGGATCGCAGACTGGTTGGAGGACAAGGCACATCACAAGGCGAGTAATATTTATTCCGATAAGGCTTTTAACAAGGCGAAGCTAGGTTTCATGCCAGAGACTGTGAAGTTGTTACCAAAGGACACGAAATGGATGCGTACAATGTTGGAAACAGAGTTAGGGTATGTTAAGTACGACTGTTGTCCAAAACAATGTTGTTTGTACTACGGTGAGGGTAAGGACTTAGACAAGTGCCCGATTTGTGAAATGGATAGATATATTCCTGGGTTGAAATTGAAGGTGGGGAAGAAGAAGTTGTGGTATTACCCTCTTATTCCTCGTCTCCAGAGGTTGTTTTACACCATAGGAACTGCAAGGCATATGACGTGGCATTTGAATTGTGAAGGGGTTACTGATCGAATGATTCACCCAGCGGCAGCAGAGGCATGGCAACACTTTGACCGTACGCACCTAGATTTTGCAGGAGAGCCCCGTAGCGTCAGACTTGGTTTGTGCACGAGCGGATTTTCTCCGTACGGAGCATCTGGCAAGAATTACTCATGTTGGCCAGTGTTTGTCACTCCGTATAACCTTCCTCCGGATAAGTGCATGAGGAAGGAGTTCATATTTTTAAGCCTAATAATTTCCGGGCCTTATAGTCCTACAAAGAACTTAGATGTTTTTTTAGGCTACTTATTGACGATTTGAAGTTATTATGGAGCACTGGGGTCGAGACATACGACACTTTTAGAAAGCAAAACTTCCAGTTACGAACAACCCTCATGTGGACGATTAGCGATTTTCCGACGTACGGGATGTTGTCGTGGTGCACTACATCTGCAAGAAGGGACTCGTCATCGTCATACGTAAGCAAGCGCGGTACAGCAGGAGACAGCGGCGTTAAGGATGTCTCGGATGGACCACTAGTCGTAGGACCACGACCCGAGTGGACAATACGCACATCCAGCCTACAACTACCTCGACCACTCTCGACGCTACGGCCTCCAGGTCCACTACCCTAACTATCTGCACTACGGCCTCCAAGTCCACTACCGCGACCACGACCACGACCAACTCCTGAAGGAGGGACACCACGAGACGTACGTGGCCGGCGCGGAGGATCGTCTGACATGATGTACTAACAAACTAAAGACAAATTTCTAAGCTCGATTTACTAAAAGTATTTATCCTTACTAGGTTATGAAGTTTTTCTAAAAATAACATTACGTCTAAGTTACAAAGGTAAACTAAAGTAATATAGATTTTCTAAAAGTATTTATTGATACTAAGTAATCAATTTAATTAAACTAAACTAACTCTTTAATTAACATCTAAACTAACATTTAGCAATTAAACAATCTAAACTAACAATTAAACAGCAAAAGTAACAATTAAACAAATAAACTAACAATTAAACATATAATCGAGAAATAATTGAATAAACTAACAACTAAACATAAAATCGAGAAATTATCGAAAAAAACCAACAATTAAACATAAAATCGAGAAATTATCGAAACAAACAACAATTTTGCGACGAAGCTACGAGCGGCGGTGGAGGAGTGAAGTGGCGAACGCACGGTGCGAGAAGGACGCGGAATACGAATTTTAGCGAATCGGGTTCGGGTTCGGATTCGGGTCTGGTCGGGTCGGGTCGGGTCGGGGATGATGATGGCGGGTGGGAAGGAGGCTCGCGGGTGGCGGTAGAGGTGGAGGGTCGGGCCGATGATGGTGGTGGCGGGTGGGGAGGAGGCTCGTGGTGGCGGTGGAGGGTGGGGAAGGAGGTGGCGCTGGCGGGTGGAGATGTGGACGTCGCGGTGGTGGTGGAGGATGGGGAAGAAGGGGAAGTGGCGGGTGGAGTAGATGTGTGTCGCGGTGGTGGTGGTGGCGATGGAGGAGGAGGTGGAGGAGCTCACAGCGGCGCGGTGGTAGCAGCGATGGTGACGGCGGTGTGGTGGCTATGGAGGTGGAGGAACCGAATCGCGGTTTCAAATGATTGAGGAGGAGAGAAGAAGAAGAGAATGAAATCATTTTTTTTTTTTAATAAAAAAATTAGGGACCGCGACGCGGTCCCTGAAAGTCTCCCTCGCGGTAGCGAGGGAGGCGCCCAGAATTAGGGCTTACAAGCCCTAATTCTGGGCTGAACATTTGGCCCAAAATGGGCCAAAAGTTCTGGCCCATTCGCTGGGAAAACGTGGTCCCTGAATGTATTGCGGTTGCAAAATACTGGCAACCGCAATGCGGTTGCAGATTCCGGTCCCTGAAGGCATTTGCAACCGCATTGCGGTTGCAAATACTAGCAACCGCAATGCGGTTGCAGATTCTCGGTCTCAAAAGACCCGGGAATCTTGTAGTGATATATATATATATATATATATTGTAGTGTCTTATTTAATTAACAGTCACTTTAATTTGAATTAATATACATAGATTATGAGGCTCCATAGATTTGCAAAGCTTAATAGTATCAACATGTAAACATAACTATCTGTATTAAAAAGCTTTTGAGCTAAGCTCCATAATTTTCAAATGATAGAGAAAGTCTTATTAGCTTCTCTTTCTTAAAAATTGAAAAAGTTGATTTAAACGCCACTATCAACACCCATGTTCGACTTAACTATGCCACCATCACCCCCGAACATATCATCACTGGCTCTTAACAATCCGGGCAATATAGATTCAAGGACACAAAAGAGAATGAGGCATATCGAAGGCGATCTGATGGTAATGCACATGGAGACATAGCGATGCATGAGACTCCAAACCAAATGCCGCGTATGTACGCTGAGATGATTAAGCAATGGAAGAAGGATAAGGATGTGCGAGTTGATGAATAGAAAACTGTGGAGGAACACAGAAACGTCATAATAGAGCCAAGTGATGATATATTATTCAAACGCACGATTAAACTACATCGGTTCTTTCTTTGACAGACGGGATAAACGCCAGCAATTTGTCCTATTCATGCGATATGAAAATGAAAAAGACTTTACTTTTAAGCTTAAGATAATGCCAGGATATTATCTCTACTGAATTGCAGGGCTCGATCGTCATACATGTCTTAGGAAAGCCCTGGGCTTTGGTGACTAGAATCGACACAACTTGGTCGCTTCAGAATAGCTTCGAGCTTGTGGACCTAGGATTTGGATGTTACTGCATAAAAGGTATCACTATACAAAAGAGATAATTTATCTTAACAAAGGGACAATTGAAACTAGCATAAAGTTTTCTGTCAATTAGGAAGTGGACTCCAAACTTCAGAGTAGACACAAATAATATTGAGAGTGCTATTACATAAGCATGTGTTCTTAATTTACCCGTGGAATTGTTCAGAGAATCCATCATCCAATCACTGACACTGTACATTGGAGACCCAATCAAAATTGATGGCAATAAGTATAACACATCTAGAGGGAAGTTTGAGCAGTTATGTTTACAAGTGCGTACTGATAAACCGCTAGTGAATAAAGAATTAGCCACTAGTGAAATTCCTAATATAGTAATATTAATATTGAGAAGGTCGATTGGCTTATGGAGAAAGCCAAAAATAAAGAGTTTGGGGTTTGGATGGAGGTGGATTACAAAAGGAAGAAAGTGGTTAAGGTTAGGAGTAGTGATCTCATAATTTTGACGAAGGCCGTGAGCGATGAAGTGAAACCGAACGCTAAGATGCAACATGCAGGTACACCAAATGCCTATAGTGACCATGCTTCGTCTAGTCTCGGGATTCCACTAGCTAATGGAAAAAAAACAAGGACTCTCTGCTAGCATAGGACAAACTAAGAAGGCAATGAATAAGAAGTTGACTCATAGTTCTATTAAGATTCCTCAAAGAGGAGAAATGTAAATTAATACAACTGCCCTTTCAAAGTTTGAGGAGCCATTTATATTTGCGGCTAATATACCGAGGGTTGAACAGAGAATCTCTGAATGACATGGCCATGAATGCGAACAACATGTAAATCATATTCCAGAGTGGCACGCTAATAGAAGTATGGAGAGAGGGAGAGAGAGAGAGAGAGGGATTGGTTGCATGGCTTTTTTAGGATATTACAAACTGAATCGGAGGAACCCCTAATTCACGTAATGAATGTAACATCGTTAGTCTGGGAAATCAGAATCAATATGCATCTCTCACACATGAACGATGTTAAGAGTACATGGTGGCTGTGAGTGGCATTGATAGAATGGGAGTTGAGACGACAAATGGTCTGCATGTCAAAAATCTTGAGGCAACTGATTGCGTTATGGACAAGACTGACCATTGATTACACGTTTCGCCCCTATCATCTGATTACGCCATGACAAAAATAATCTCGTGGAATTGCCAAGACACAACACATGAAGATTATAATCGTCGGGTTTGTGAATGCAAATTTACAAACCCGACGATTATTTCTATCTTGGAAACACGAGTAAGTGAACAACATGCACAGAGGATTGCGCCTTACTTGGGGTATTCAAATTATACTCTGGCTACAACTACATGTATTGAAAGGGAGTCTGGATATTTTGGAGTGAAGATGTCACTGTGGTTGAGACTCATGAGGTTGACGAGCAGGCTATTCAAGCGATTATTCGTTTTAGCTCGACAGACAATTGAAGCCTATCTGGAGTTTATGCATGATCGTGAAGGGTGGATAAAGAATGAGTTTTCAGCAATTTGGTTCAGTTGGCGGATGCGAATGATCTCCCTTGGCTCATCACGAGCGATTTTAACAAAGTCTACTTTGATCATGAGAAGCGAGGTGGTCAGACTACAACCTTGAGTAGAATTCACTTATTTCAGAACTATATGAGCCACTGTGGGCTTAATGATCTCGAGTTTCACGGTCTGTTTTATACATGGACTAACAAACTAGATAACAACGGTATTATAAAAGAGAGACTTGATAGACCTTTGGTGAATCACAGATGGATTAATATGTTTCTAGATAATGTGGTGATCAACCTACCACGCACTCACTCTGATGGTCATTACTCACAACCACAATATCTCCAAGAATATAGGCGCGCAACCATTCAAATTTGAAGTGGCTTGGACGTGACATCCAGAATGTGAAATTATTTTCAGAGTTCGGAGGAGCGTCCTATCTTGGAAGTTCCAAATATTATGATTCCTTTGAATTAGACGAGGCTAGATGACATTCAACGAGTAACATGTAGTAACACGGGGTTATACCTTTAACATTTTGGTGATTGAGCTTATTAAGGAGTGTAATGAATTACTCGAACATGAGGAACTATTTTGGCTTCAAAATTCAAGAGTAAACTAGATTAGAGAGGGAGATCGTAATACTAAATTCTTCCACCAATCCACTTTATATCAATGTTGGTGAAATAAAATTATAACACTTAAGGTGAATGATATTTGGATTACAGATGAGAAGTTGATATAGACCCACGCTAGGGAATATTTTTATAGTCTTTTCTCCGCCAACGATACAACCAGTAGTAGTAGAGGGGCAAGACGGATTTTGGTTTCTGAGTTTCAAGAGATTTTGTCAAGTGAAGACGAGGTTGATCTTGAGCGCATGATTGACATTACAAAATTAAAGAATGTTGTTTGGGCCACTCACTCGCTTAAGGCCTCTAGACCATACGGTCTTCATGCTGTTTTTTATCAGAAGGATTGGTCGTGGATTCAGGAGTCGTTGCTTAGTTTTGCTACGAATGTCTTTAAGACCAAAAGTTTAGATCCTAAGCTATGCACGGCGTATCTCAGTTTGATACCCAAAGTCCCACATCCGATAAATTTATCTCTATATCATCCTATATCTCTATGTAATGTTCTTTACAAGTGATAACAAGAAATTAACCGGGTTGGGTTAATTCCTTAATTATTGGATAGATTTGAGTCAAAACATAATTCCTACAATCTCTGCAGGAAGAGTATGGGAATTAGGATTTATATGAGGGGAGAGTTCTTATTAGAAGAGGTTTTTAGGAAAGGAATAGTGAGAACAATGAACAAAAGGGAAAAGTATATTTCTTAGAGAGAATTCAAAATACAAGTATTGCTATTCAGTTTAAGTTGGGTTACAATGAGATACTTTATATCCTATTTATAGGATCCGCGTAGGGGTAATAGTCGTGGCCACTTGTTCTTCATTTAATCAAGGGATGGGCGCTTGTTATGGTTGCGTCGTGGTAGATGGATTTGTTGTTAGGCGTAAATGTGGGTCGTCGGGATATTAAGAGGTTCTGGTGCTGATAAAGTGTGAAATGTTAGTTATGGTACGCGCGACTTATCACCAAGTGGGTCATTTAAGGGGCCAACTGAAAACCGGGCTTCCTTCGCCTGACATGATCCTCCTCGTACCTTTTCGTTCTACGAGGTTCTATTATTAGGGTTATTTACTTTAATCCTACTTCTGTGGGTACTTACAGTGTATTTATGCCTTATCAGATGTCCCCCAAGTTTGCTGTTTTGAACTAATCGAGACATGGGACATGTTGACTTTTGTAGGATCTCTTTCGTACGGTGCCTTTTTTGGCGGTGTTCTTCGACCGAGCTTCCCATCTTGAGCCTTGCTGTCCTAGTTCTTAACTTGGTCTTTGTATCTTTGTATATGATTATGCAGTGCTTTAGAGTAGTTTTCTTTAGAGTGACATTGAGTTGTAGGAGAATGTGTCACCGTCTTTTCGGCAACTGATACTTATTCGACTGTTCAGTTTCTTAGTTGCGCTCTTTCTGGAAGTGATCGGACGTTTCACATAGCTCGTGTGACACGTGTTTTGATCGTGGCTATTGAATCTGAACCGATTTGTCTAATGTGAGACACTACCTTTAGCTCCCCATGATTCGGAAGACTGGGCGTCTGGGTTTTGTCTATAGAAAACCGCATGGTTCCATACTTTCTTTGCACCTATTTTTCTTGGGTTTCTTCTTGATGACCGCTTTTTCACTCCTTCCTCGGTTCTCTTTTTACCGGAAGGTTCCTATGACTTTTTATCGTGTCGGGGATGAGTTTATCCTTGTTTGTTCGATCGCCGTTTCGTGAGATGTCGGTTGACCGTGGTGCGAGTTGTTCTCAAATGGCCTGGGGGGACTTTGCATTGGAATTTTTCATTCATCGAGGGAGATTACGTTTTTCCTTGAAGAGGTTGATTTTCTCCGTCGTGAGCTTCTTGTGATTCATTTTGCTGCACGAAGTTCGTTCTCTACCCTGTTGGCCCAATTGCGAATGACTGGAAGATCCTCAAGTGAAAGACTAAGGTTGGCATCAACCCTTAGAGGATAAGGGTCTCTACGGAAATTCGGTGATTGCTGCTTTCCTTCCATGCCTTTGCTCTTGTGGATCGCTCATTCCACGGGTCGCGGATTCCTCGAGACCTCCACTAGTGAGGATTTCTATGCAAATTCGAGGGTCACTACCCTTATTTTATGCATTCTCTCATGTTACAAGTCGCATATTCTGCGGAACCATCATTGAGTTTGTCTCTAAATATCTTTCACAAGCCGTGCGGCCCGAGTTGCTTTTCATTTAGCCCCCATTTTGCTTCTCTCCCTCTGTTCATGAAGATGACGAGTTTTTCTTCGTGCGAGCTATTTCTCTAAGAGTGAACGGAGAGCGATGGGTCCTTTTGCATATCTCTAACCTGTCTTACTTCGGAGATGAAGGCTGCATACTCAAAAGGGTTTCCACCACCGAGGAGATGGCAAGATTGCTGCCGTGCTAGCCGCGCATCTGAGGGAGAGTGGGGGTGCTGGGTCTTTCTTGAGTATCTTTGACCCGCCTCATTTTTAGAGGTGAGGATTGAGTGTTTAAAGGGGACTCCGTCGCTGCTTCCCTGCATATAGATTTGACTTTTTGTGTGCTAATTATGGGCCATCCTCTCTCGTGTGAAACGGACATCTTATTGGGTCGTGTCATATCCCTTCGTCTTCCAGATGGCATAGCTACTTTGTGGGGGTCTTCTGATCCGCTGCTTCTCGGAGATTTTAGTGCGCTCTTCTTTTCTAGGAGTAGGGAAGATGTCAGGTTGATGTGCCACGTGTTGCTCTTTCCTTCATTTTCCAAGCGTCTCTTTAGCTTTGTGTGGGCTCTGTCGTGATTTTGTAATTTCTTTACGCGTAGCTATGACCCTCCAGCTTACGGGATGTGTATAAGTTGTTTTGTTTATCAATGTCCATTGGAGCTGCCGCCCTTAGCTTCGTATGGGCTTCGTCGCTGTAATTTCTTTTTGTATAGCTTTCTAAGGTGTGTACCTCGTTTTAGTTTTTTTTTTGTCGAGGTCCCTCAAAGCTGCCTTCCTTAGATTCGTATGGGCTCCACCGCGGTTTTGTAATTTCTTTGTGCATAACTTTGCAAGTTGTATACATATTGTAATCTTTGTTCCTCGTTTTGAGAATAATAAGAACGAGTTTTTGTTTTTGTGCTCTCTTCTTTCTTTATTACCGAGGTCTTTCTATTTGGTTTTGTATTTTTCCAATGCACTTTCGAATGGTCTTTATTTGCCAATGCACTTTTGATTGGTCATTGCTTGCCCGTATGTGTTCGACTAGTCTTTTGCAAATATCTCACAATTGGACTTTGTTCGCCAACGCACATTCGATTGGTCTTTTGCCGATATATTTTGATTGAACTTATTTTTCCAACTCTATTTCAACGGGTCTTTTGGCCAATATTTTTCAATTGGTCTTTAGTCGACACGCATTCAATTGGTCTTCCTCTCATCTAACATTGCCAAAAACTTCGAGCTATTAGCTATGTTGTTGACTCAAAGGCTAGGTTTCCAAAGATGGGGGGGGGGGTGGGGGGGGGGTGGGGGGGGGTTCTTGGGCTCTTTGTCTCCTTGAGCCGTGCACGTTGGTTGGCTTAGCTTTTAACTAAAAGGTCCAGACTTAAGGGCGTGCATTTTGCTTCAAGACCCGGGACTTCGTTTGGAACCGGTGGAACTCGACTCTCTCTCTCCATTATCTAGTCAATTTGAGAGTCATGGGCTATTTCCATTTCGTCGATTTTCCTTAGAAAAAGAGATCATCCGTCTAGTCTTTTCCCGATAGAGGACAGATTGTGGGATTGACGTTACTCTATCTGTTGGAAGGTTCTTTCCTTTATATTCCTCCTTTTGCCATGCGGGTGTTATCACTTGTCGTACCATCTTCTAATCGTTGTTGCGTTAGGGTACCTCATGGAGGTGCCTTTTAATGGTCTTATGTCCCTCATTTTTAACATACAGATGGTATCCATTTCTGTTTCTTCCATTCTACCTCCCTTAGGTGAGGTGAGACCGTGGCCAGTTTGGTGTCGTTAATCAGGGACTGGATCTAACCCTTGATTTCATCATTTTTTCTCGTACAATCAAGATTTCGTTGATCCCTCCTAGCCTAGGGAACTTGATTTTATGGTAGGCCGCTCATATGACGACTTTAAAGAATTGAATATATGACTGTCATATATGATGCTATACTAGTCTTCTTGAGTTTCCACTACATGGAAAGTGATGTTCTCTAACCTGTGGCATGGTCTCTCTCCCTAGGTCATCGAGAGCGTTATTGTTCCCTTCGTGGTGGTGAAGGCTCCAATGGTTCTCTTGAGGGGTACTCCCCGCGGTCCCATCCGGGAGGTGGGGAGCCCAAGTCGTTGGTAGGTGGACATGTACATTATATTGCACGCGCTTCCCATATTTATGAGTACGTTTGTCACTTCCTTTCCTAGTATTGATGGCGAATGACCACAGGGAGGGCCTCTCTTCCCTCGTTGTCTTCGGGATCCAAGCTGATGGTTTGCCCTCGTGGCCTGCCTTGGCCTTCTCCCATCTATAAGGGTACCTTTCTTACGCCTTTTCTTTTTTCGTCCTCATGGGGCACGATAGTCTCCCCCTTCGTGAGGAATTGACTAGATTGGTTGATGGGAATGGTCAATTTCTCATTTCTCCCTATTTCGTGCATCTTCTTTGTATTGCTCTAGACTCGAATGTTTCTTTATTTTTTTCTCTGGTCCCCAACAGTGTGTTGGGAGTGTCCATTTAGATTTCTTATTCGAGGATATTGTGGCATAATCCCTAGGTAATCTCTTTTTTGGGGGCAGGTTACTTATCATGTGTCAGGTATACGTCACTCGGAGGGTGAGTGATCCATCAGATGCGGGACGAGGGACCTTCAATTCCTTTCCCGGTAGCTTTTTGGATCGTCTGGCCTAATGTTGAACTATCCCCCACGATGGAAGACATGGTGGACCTTCCAAGATCTCTTTCGTTATTATGGAAAAGGTGGGGGGAAGGGGGGTGGTGCTTCTCTGGTGGCGATCGTAGAATACATGTTGGTCCTTCTTTTGAATCGTACTCAAGGAACTTTTCTTGGTGTTCTCATAGACGGCGCCAAAATGATAACACAAAATTAACCAGGTTGGGGTAATTCCTTAATTATCGAATATATGTGGTTCGAAACTCAATTCTAGCAATTCGTGAAGGGAGACTGTATCGGAACTGGGATTTGAACGAGGAGAGAGTTGCTTGTTACAAGGGAAGTTTTAGGAGAGGAATAGGGAGAACAATGATCACAAGGAAAAAGTATATTGCTTAGAGAGAATTCAGAGTACACGTATTGTTACTCAACTTAAGTTGGGTTACAATGAGATGCTTCCTATCCTATTTATAAAAACCCCATAGGCGTAACAATGGTGGCAACTTGTTCTTCATTTAATCAAAGGATGGGCGCTTGTTATGGCTACTTCGTGGTAAATGGATCTGCTGCAGAGCATTAATGTCGGTCGCCTCGAGTATTAAGGGGTTCTGGCGTTAATAAAGTCTGACACGTTAGTTATGGTACGCGTGACTTATCACCAAGTAGGTTATTTATGGAGCCAACTGAGAATCGAGCTTCCTTCGTCTGACGCGATCCTCCTCGTACCTCTTCGTTCTACGAGGCTCTATTATTATGGTTCTTTTCTCCGATCATCCTTCTATTAGGGGTATTTTGGTCTTTTCCAAGTCTGGTGTATTTATGCATTATCAACAAGTTTATTACAAAATGTATGACCATGAGATTAAGAGAAATTATGCCGAAGTTGATTGCTCCTATGCAATCGAGTTTTATCAGGGGGAGGAGCATGCATGATAACATTTTTGTCCTCTAAGAAATTTAACATTCATTGCGCGACAAGAAAGAAAAAATTAAAATCGGAGAGATGATTATGAAGTTAGATTTAGAGAAGACTTATGATAAGGTTAGTTGGGATTTCTTGGAGGTTACTTTTAATGTATTCGAGTTTCCGACGGGGTTGATTGAGCTTATTATGTTTTGTATTCGTAATGCGACGACGAATATTCTTTGTAATGGCTCACCCCTTGAGGTCTCAAGCCTTCGTGTGGTCTAAGACAAGGTGATCCTCTTTCACCAAATTTAATTGTGTTGTGCGTTGAAAGACTTTCTTATTTAATTTATGAGAACGTATAGAGGAAGAAGTGGAAGCCTATTATTCCTTGTCGCGGGGGACCAAAAATTTCACATTTTTTCTTTGTTGATGATCTCATTTTAAGGGGAAAGGCGACGAAGGCTAATGCTCGTTGATTAATCAAGTTCTTGACATGTTTTGTGGAGCTTCGGTGTTGAAAATTAGCCCTTATAAATCTAAGGTGTTTTTCTCAAAGGGTGGGGGAGCAAGCTTAAAGCGTACGATTAGTGGGATTCTTGATTTCGAGCAAACTCAAAATTTGGGGAAATTACCTTGGTGTCTGATTGGTGCATGGGCGTACTAATAGAGCAACCTTTCCCGAAGTGCTTGATAGAATCATGAAAAGAATGAGTAGATGGAAGAAGAAATTTTTATCTTCGGCTGGACGCGAGACACTGGTTCAAGCGATTTCTTCTGCAATGCCGATTTATCATATGCAAGCTACGTGGATTCCAGATAATGTTTGCAACATCTCGATAAACTAAATCGAGATTTTATTTGGTCTGCTACTCTGGATAAAAAGAAATTTCGTCTTGTGAGTTAGAATCAAGTTACAAAGCCGGAATGAGCAGGTGATTTATGAATAAGATCGAGTCATTGGAGTAATGAGGCGCTATTATCGAAACTTGCATGAAAGATTTTAAAAGAAGAAGACACAGTTTGGAGCGAGTTCGTCAGTATCTCCGAAATAAATCCCTCCTTGATCTTATGGTGAAGTCGACATATAGTATGGTTTGGAAGGAGATTATAAGATGTGCAAATCTAATGAAGAAATTTATTAGATGGAGAATTGGAGATGGCTCGACAATTTCATTCTGGTATGATAATTGGATGGGGGCGAACATATAATTTCATTATGTGATTTTATTTCTACTATTCGTCCGAATGATGCAAAGTTAAGACTTTGTGATATTGTAAACGAGAGGGTGTTCCAAGATCGGATTTGGGTAAATGGTTATTGGGTTTCAAGTCCAAGTTAATGTCGCCTACCATTGAGGAGGTCGAGCTCGAAGCTTGAAAGCGTAGGTGAAAAATTGCTTGGGATAAGAGAATATCACCTATTGAGATAGGACGGACTAAGAGGCGAGGCGGTATCAAAGAAAATTTGTTCTTTTATTTATCAAAGAAAAAAAAAGGACTAATAGCCGAACACCACCCAACTATACTCCACATGTGCCCATGTTAGGATTAAAAGCAGATATGGACTTTTTTGGAAGTTCCCAAACAACACCTGGCTCATGTGCTAATGCTGTTCCTTTGTTCTGTCTGCCCCCAGTTTTGCGTATACAATAGTAGTAGAGAAAATCGTATCGCCATTAGCAGGCAAGTATGTTAGTACACATATCATATCAATTGCTTTCTTTCACATTTTCTCAAAATTTCGACGTAGAATCATAGTTCATTAGCGAAAATTAATATCATCAAGTATACATACTTTCGTCACTGTTTAGTGATTACCTACAGATAGCAGTAGTTATTTATAGTCTCAAACTCGCAGCACATACATTGTTGAGGTACATCCCAAGCGCCCATATTGGGAAGATGTTCCTGTAAGATGAGCAGCTTATCGTACAATTTCTGTTGAATACTCCTATTATTTCCTGTAAATGTGTTTTACAGTTATTAGTAAATATCTTCGATAACCGCTGTCGTATAAAAGTAGTAACAGAATACCAACAACCTGTTGTGGAAAGTCTCCGTTCTGCATTTGGGAATTAATCAGCACTTTAGCAGCACCCTGCAGTGGCTTGGGGTCCCGACTAGCCTACTCGTTTCAACATCAAAGGTTAATGATCACGACAATATATACTTAAAGGTGCGTAAGAGTTTATGTTGATCTGATTGTTATTCTCGTGACTTACTTGCCCTGCCTCGATAAGAGTCAGCAATGCCCATGAAGTATTTACGTTATGCGATTTGTTATTTGGAATATTCGTATATACCTGTTTGCAACAAAGAGTTTTTAGATAACTTGGGTAAAAGCTGGTTCACTAACCCAAGTAAGATCTGAGAATGTAGCTGAGATCCCCGACTCCCCATCGTGGGATAATGAAATTGCAGAAACACACACACACACACAGACATGAACGAAAAGAAAGAAATAAACATGAAATGTTAACATTAGCGAGTGAGCTACCGTCTGAATAGTTTGTTTTAATTTCACGACAATGTTCTTAGGCATATTTTGATTGTCATGGAGGTAAATTACTGTCGTTCCTCTGTTACCTTGTCTTGGGCTGACAAGTAGCTTTCTCCCCAGCCACCAGAGGGAAGTTGCCTAGATAGCAGGAAATCGCAAGCTTTTCTAATACATTGGCTGTTTTCATATGTCCTACCTCCAGCAACCAGCCCTGTTACTCCAAACCACGTTCCGTAAGTGTAGCATAATCCCCAAGATCCGTACCTACGAAAAATGGTTATTTATATTCTTCATCAACGAGTCAATTTACAAACTATCTGTTCTTTTGTTCAGCATTTGTCATCATCATTAACATGCAATTACTTCGGTTTCCTTTCAGAATGAGTACTTCACTCTATTCAATGGCTGTTATCTTTTTTTTTTCTTTCCAATTGAAAGGTCATGAAAGCTCCAAGAATGCACAAAGAGAAGGGGACATACCATGAGCCATCTGGTAATTGTGTGCTTTCAATGAAGTAAAGGGCTTTCTCAATGCATGCCTTTATTTCTTTTTGTCGGTATTGTGGATACAATCTTTTGAATGATTTCAGGCCCTGAATTGCAGCAGATGTACATTCTACATACCTGTATTGTGAGGTCTATCAACATTAGAAGTCCAAGAAAGATGGATTAGCATATAATCAAGTATTTGAGATTACTTTCTTTAATCTAGCTCTCTGCATAAATTGACATCGGAAATAACTCAGTTATGAGCTTTACGAGTTTTCAAAAAATAAATATATAAGAGAGCTTCACGAGTTTTCTTAGCACAAGGCTTTTAGAAATTGCTAGGTTATTCTAAACGAGAAGAGCAATAAGTGAAATCTTACTGGTAGTCAATAACGATATCACCAAATGTTTCTGCTGGATTGATTATCTGTCAAATGGACATATAATTTGATTACTCGCAAGATATTTACTCAGTATTTCCAAAATTGGGTAACTGCTTTTCTGTACCTCCAACCATGCATAAGACCTTGTAAGCTCATATGTTGCAAAACCCCCACTACTATTCTGCAACGATGGAAAACGAAGTGAAAACCGAAATGCTAAGACTCAAGTATGATCATCAATTGGTTTTAGGAAGAATCTTTGCGACCAGAGTTAAGATCGCGAGTGAAATTTTCATAAGCAAATCCCTTGTAACCAATTTAAAGTAAAATAAAGAATAACCCAACTTTAGTTACAGATATACCTGAAGGGATAAAATCAGATCGACTGCATCATAGAGCTTGTCTCGTTCTATTGCTTGTCCAGCAATCTCAGATGGCAGCTGTGACAACAAAAGTGCTGTCTGCATTTTAACAAAGAACATTCACAATCAAATAAGAAGAAGAAAATTATGGTTCCCGCTTACCAATTTCTGCTGTGATGTATCATGTGAAAATTTCAAGCAACTATTGTTTTGATTTATATTCTGATATTTTTACTAAATTAAGTACGACCACGGTCATACACAATGTTGAAAATTGTAATGAGTTACAGGATCACATCTTTTTGTGAAGTTAAATTGTTTTGTGACTGGTATAGCAGGTACAGCTATGGATATCATGCATTATTAATTGTGCGATATAAAACCTTAAGGCCTTCTGCTGTACAATCTGAAACTATCCAGCCATTATCTGCAGTGGAGAAGGGCCACCCTCCTTTTGAGCAATGTCGGTGCCAAGTACTGAAGTTTCCTGAACTGTTACTCCTCATCTACAAAGCAGATACACATTGGATGTGAAACCATGACTTGTAAGAATATACAACAATGCAATAGAAGAAGTTTTGTATTCATTTACTTGTGATTTTTTTATAAACTCGTGAGCCTTTTTAAGGATCAAACCATATTCATCAGTAAGGTTGGTTTCTAGTACTGCTTGAACAGCAAGACTAACATCCCAAACCTGGCTTCCGTTATATCCCTGCCATTCAATTAACTGCATTAGGACTCGAGAAAATTGTCGATAGGATTGCGCACAAGAACTACTAAAAAAATAAAAAACTACTAAGATAAATAATGTACTATATAGCCAAGTTTTGGAGTACTGATGGAAAACTGATAGCTTCCTGATTTGCAAATACCCCTTACATGATTATACCAAACTATTCAAGGATCATGACTTAAGAATCCCTTATTTTTATTTAGGATGATAACATCAAGAACCCCTAAGATTTGATCTAATCCCCACTATTTTAAATAACTATGGGGACAGCATTACAGACAATATCGTTTGATGTTTCAAAGATTACGGAGACACCTCCTAAGATTTTAATTTTTTTTACAGGCCTCTTATATTTTGGTATGTTCTAAATATTAGGTAATATTTGTATTTACTCAAATCTTAGGAGAGGTTTCATAATCAAACAAAACCTCATATTATCATCCCTTATATTAGTTCATGCCCCCTTGTGAAACAGATATTCCGCAAATTCCCCTTTGTCTCTCATGCTCGCCCACATGAAGTTAGTATATTATTTTAGGTTTTGAAAATTGACAGTTTATCGTCTTTTCCAGTAGGGAAAGTCCAGACATGCATGAGGGAAGCGTGCAATGACCGTGAGACAAGTTTCTGTTTTTTCTGTTGTTAGATTAGAGGTTCTTTTAGTCCTTTTAACAATAACTTGATCTTTTTAAAATTAACTCATTGCGGTTCGAGCGAGTATGCACATCTTTAAATAAGCGTGGAAGGAAGTTGGAGAGTCCGTATACGATTTTACAATTCTAAAATTGAGACTGACCTGCATCTTCATGCCATCTTCAGCTACCCAAAGGTAATCCTTTATTCTTGCAATATGTAGTTTGATTGCCGCTGAATTCGGATCATCTACCCAGCAACATAGCATGTTTAGTACCTGCTCTTATTACAAATAATCTTCAGGTTCAGTTACACATTGGCAAAAATTAGTAATTTATAAATCATTCTATGTATTACTATCTAGTTGCTGTTACTTTATTTACGGGTCCAATGCAAAGGTAATTAGTGTTCTCATCCTCATAATAGATGTGCTTCATCACTGTGCTTAGAGCTTTACGCCTCAACTTAGAGAAAGGCCATTGCATGAGAAGTGGTTCTGCAAACTTGTCTAGACATTTCCATAGGATATCTTGTAAAAGTGGATGGGGGTAGTATAAATCCTCCTGCGTAAACAAAAAGGTTTGGTCGGGTATCTCCTTTATTAGACTTGAGAAGGCGGCAAAAAGGTGGGTATATATTCTATCAGATGCATTGTAGTACAAAATATGCTTGTCTATTAGCAATTCCAGTTAACTAACATCATAATAGCAATTGCCAAAGGCAGTTTTCTGAATACATACCTTTGCACATTGATTTCTGGCCAAATCCCAGTCAATGTGATGGTAAGGTTGAGCATACAATTCTTTCCTGAGTGATAGAGTTGTCGCGTTCATTGGTCCTACGTATTTCTTCCCGTACAAATACGACATAGGTAAATAAACCATTCGACAGTGGCACCACATACGTCCTGGATCAATGATGTATAAGAAAAAAGCAATGCTTAATGTCATAGAAAACCATGTCTTCCTAATTTCAGGTACAATAAAAGTGAAGAACATATGTACCAGGCTAATAAATATTAGAAAATAGCAACTGAATGAAAAGACAAGTGGACCTGGATGCATAGGGAGAGAGTAAGGAATTAGCCACAGTTCCGGGGGTAGGGGATTATTACCCTCCCATTCGTAAACGCCAAGAACCTAAGTGATGTTGGAAAAGAAAATTGTGAGAAGGCATAATTTATGGATCAAAACTTTTAAATGTATTCATTACGATTTCAAGGTAGCTTCACTTTTGACAAGAGCAAATGAAACTTAATTATGACATTTTCCAAAGTCAGTTACATTAGTTAGCTTCATAATATTTTTGAAATAATAATCAAGAATCTTTTAGCAGAGGACTCGAACCCAAACTTTTTTGATTCATGAATTAAGTTTGATGGAGTTGTGCATGTTTCCTGGGGGTTGAGGAGGAATTATTTGGTACAATCTGTGCCAGATGAAGTAGTGCGAGCAATCGATTATTTATTTTAATGCATGGTGATAAATCTAATACTCTCGTGAGAGAAGAGAGAAAGAGTGAAACGATTTTTCTGTTATTATTGAGTGGTGAATTGTTACAAGCTGATTAGTGAGCTAAGTAACTAATTAACTAATGCTATTTACAAATAGGTTCCTCTATTTATAACTAATTACAATATACTCAAATATAACTTAACATTCCCCTTCAAGATGGACTTTGGTGGGGATCAGCTAGGTACATCTTGGAGAGCTAGAGACTGAAAAGAGGAGCAGCTGTAGGCTTAGTAAACAAGTCAGCAAACTATTGTGATCCTGGACAATGTTGAGGGAGAAGGAAGCCACTTTTGAAGCAATCTCTAACAAGGTGGCAGTCAATCTCCAAATGTTTGGTTCTCTCATGAAAGATGGAATTCCATGTACATCAGAATTATTGTTACAGTTGAGAGGAATAGGAATAGGCAAAGAAGCTTGAACTGAGAACTCTTGTAAAATATAGGAGATCCATTTGAGCTCACATGCTGTGTGAGCCATACTTTTGTATTCAGCCTCAGTGGATGATCTAGAAACAGTGGTTTGTTTCTTGGTCTTCCAGCTGATCAGCGAGTTACCGAAAAACACACAAAATCCTGTGATTAATCTTCTGGTGTCTGGACAAGATGTTCAATCAGCATCACTGTAAGAGACCAAGTTAAGTGTGGGTAAAGGAGCATAATAGAGTCCCAAATAGGCTGTGTTCTTGAGATAAAGAAGTACATCCAAGGATGCATCTCAATGTTGTGTAGTAGGGGCTTGAAGGAACTGACTCAGCTGATTAACTATGTAGCATACATCAGGTATTGTCATGTTGAGATACAACAACTTCCCAATCAGTCTTCTGTACTTATGAGGCTGGAGTATAGGGGTTCCTTCATCAATGAGTTCAAGTCCTTTTGGGCAGGGAATAGAGTGAGGTTTGGCATTAGTTAACTCTGCATCTTTGACAATGTCCCGAACATATTTCCTTTGATTTATGTACAAACCCTGGAGGTTCTCAGCAGTTCAAGACCAAGGAAGTACTTGGCAGTTTCCAAGATCCTTGATAGCGAAGGTGGAATCAAGATGAACTTTCACAGCATTAATAAGCTTTATGTCAGGACCAACTATCAATACATCATCAACATATACCGACAATGCCAGAAAACATGCACTTGTCCCCTTAGTGAATAAATATTCATCAAATTTTGATTGGACAAAGCCATAAGCAATTAGATACTTAGTGAACTCAAGGTTCCATTGTCTGGAAGCCTCCCATAGAGAGACTTTTTCAGTTTGCATACTTGTCTTGGAGCACCCTTAGTATAACACTCAGGAGGAGTTAAGTAGATATCTTCATCAAGAAAGCCATGTAGAAAGGCATTATTTATGTCTAACTGGTGGAGATGTCAATTGAAATGAGTAGCAACAGCTAGGAGAATTCTCACAGTTACCAACTTCACAACAGGAGAGAAACTATCTACATAGTCTAAACCAGAGACTTGGTTATAACTTTTTGGAACCAATTTAAACACCCATTTAGAACCAATGGGATGTTTCCCATGTGGCAGATCAACTAGGGACCATGTATCATTTTTTTTCTAGAGTAGTAATTTCTGAGTTCATGGCTGTAAGCCAGTGCTCATTAGAGCATGCTTCTCTGTAAGTGGTAGGTTCAGTATGTAAGGAGACATTTGCAAGAAAGCTAAGGTATGAGGGTGAGATAGAGGGATTTATGACAAAAGAAAAAGTGTTTGGAAAATAATGAGATTGTATAGTGTGAGAGGAAGCAATAGAGCTTAATGGATCAGCAACACATCCAAGAAGAAAATCCTTTAGGTGAGCTGGTTTAATGCTGGTTCTGGTACTCCTTCTTACATGGGGTGGCAATATAGGTGAAGTAGGGGATGTAGAAGTAGTAGTTAAACAAGGTTCAGATGAAGGGGTAGGAGAGGAGTGATATGAGGAGATACTTGTGGGAATGATTGTGTAGGGTTATCAATAGGAAGAGAAGAATCAAAAACTAAAGGTGAGTCAACAGTAGTTTCTGAGTGAGAGATAAGAGGAATAGAAATAGATATATGTATACCAGTGTAGGAGTCAAAGAGAAAATTTGTTTCATGGAAACAAACATCCCTGCTGGATATAACTTTGTGATTATGAAAACCATATACCTTGAATGCTTTCTGTCCAGGGACATATCCCAAAAAACAACCCTTAAAACCTCTTGGTTCCAGCTTGTCTTTATGAGGATTTGTATTTGTAAAATAGCACAAACAACCAAATACCTTCAGTTGTGATAGATCAAGTGGTTTATTATGAAGTAGCACAAATGGAGTCAGCCACTTTAGAGACTTGCTAGGAATTTTGTTGATGAGATAAGTTGCCTTGAGAATTGCATGCCCCCAGAAATGAACAAGTAGATTTGCTTGAAATAACAGTGCTCTTGTAAGTTGCAACAATTGCGTATGCTTCCTCTCTACAACACCATTTTGTTGTGGTGTGTAGGGGGCATGATCTCTGATGTATAATCCCATGAGAATTAAACAATGTCTGGCACTCAACATTTGTGGATTCAGTACCATTATTTGTTCTTACCTTAAGGATATCGGTGTTGAACTGAGTGCCAACATAAGAAATGAAGTTATGTAAAGTTTGAACAACTTGAGTTTTATTGTTGAGAAGAAAAGCCCAAGTGCTTTTAGAAAAATCTTCTACTATAGTAAGCATATAATGAGCTCCAAACACAGTTGCCACTCTATAAGGACCCCACAAATCAATGTGAACCAATTAAAAAATCTTTGTGCTACAGGGCTGACTCAATTGAAAAGAAACTCTAAGTTGCTTGGATTTATAGCATATGTCACAAGGTTGACTAGTCTCCAAGTGAGTGTTTTGTAAACAAGCTAAATGCTTAATACTTTCATGGGGTGCATGACCTAATCTTTTATACTAGAGAGTATACAAGTCATTATTTTTATGTAAAATACCACTAGAAGTAATGGAAGTAATGCAAGCCACATTGAGAGGAGAACAAGCTTTTGGATTTAATAGGTAAAGAGAGCCACTCAGCTTGCCCTCTGCTACAGTGAAGCTAGTTTGTAGGTCGTGTAAAACACATCCAGTAGGAGTGAAAATGCATTTCAACTGAGAATCTTTAATGAGTTTAGATATTGAGATCAAGTTGAACTTGAAATCAGGCATGTGTAGGGCACTCAAGAGAGTGATGTGTAGTATGAGTGGCACATGTCCTTTGTGATATACCAGCTTTATAGTTCCCTCAGGTAATGACACATAAGAAGGAGGTGAAATAGAACAAATATCAGTTATGATTTTAGCATCAAAAACCATATGATTTGAAGCCCTTGTGTCCAACACCCAACACCCATGACTCAAAAGTGAGGGAAAAGGAACAGTACCAACAAAGTCTCCAAAGCTAGCAAAGTTGACCATGCCAGAATCCTTGGAGCTACCAGGCATATACAGTTGATTCTGAGCCATCATGTGATGCATGAACTTGTAGAAATCCTGCTCAAAATTAGCTGGAGGTGGCATATCAGTGGAGGAGGTTTCAACAGCATTTGCATAGCTCTTACCACAATTACCACTAGAACCAGGCTTCTTACTATTCTTCAAATCTTTGTACCAATCTAGAACCCCTACCAACTTGAAACAAGTATCTTTAGTGTGCCCTTGTTTCTTGCAAAAATTAGAGAACCTGTCAGATTTGTTTTTCTTTGATTCCTTGCAGAGAAAGCCTTAGGAGGAATAGGAGTTAAAAGTAGATTTTGCTAATAAAGATGTATGCTTAGGGGGTACTGTGATTTGAAGTTGAACCTATTTTTTTTTCTCAACACTAAGAATCATAGAGTAAGCCTTCTCTACAAGGGGTAAGGGATCAGACCTGAGAATCTGACTTCTTACAGCTTCAAAATCATCATTTAATACCATAAGAAATTGCATAAGTCTAGTTTGTGAGTTAAAATCAGCAGAGTGTTTGGCAATTTGACAAGTACACAAGCTAGCAGCAGTACAATGGCACACAAGCACATGCATTAAACAGTTTAGTTCATCCCAGAGTTTCTTCAATTTAGTATAGTAGCTAGAGACAGAAGCAGAACCTTGTGAAATAGAAGCCATTTAACGCTGGATCTGGTAGAGCAAAGGACCATTACTCATGCCAAAATGTGATTCGAGCTGCTTCCACATCGCCATAGCAGAATCAGTAAGCATACATGCATCATGTAGTTCATCTGATATCGAGTGCAGTAACCACGATATCACCATGCAATCCACCTGCATCCACTCCTCATAGTTAGGATGCGTTGGATCCAGTTTTGGTTCAGATCTAGAGATGAATCTAAGCCTTCGTTTCGCACCGAGAGCGATTCGAACAGATCTACTCTAGAGGAGCCAATTCGCAATGCCAGTGAGCGGCATTGAAGTAAGAGACATATTCAGATTATCCGAAGTATGAAAGTGTAGAGCACCGGTAGTGCGGCGACCAGCGACAATGGCGGCGGCAGTCAGAGCTGAATCGGATGCAATCAAGCTCGAAGCAGAGTTCGTGATAGCTCAAATCAAGAAAAAACTTCAATCGAAGATGTAAATCAGCTGCAGGAAGTGATTTCGGCGTGAATCGAGAAGAAATCCACCGGGAAATCGAAGATCGAATTGATTTTAGGCGGCTGATACCATGATAAATCTCATACTCTCATGAGAGAGAAAGAGTGAAACGAATTTCCTGTTATTATTGAGTAATGAATTGTTACAAGCTGATTAGTGAGCTAAGTAACTAACTAACTAATGATATTTACAAATAGGTCCCTCTAATATAACTTAAGACATGTGAGGGGATCGTGAAGAGTCTAATGACCTGTAGGTGATCAGACTCTTCACGATCGCGAGACCATCCATCGAAATCAATAAGCAAAACATCAATTAGGCAACATTGTGGTTGGGCAACTTGATTTTTTGTCAACTATATTTAGTCATTTACCGAAAGCCAGAATTTTCCCCAGGAAGGGATGTGAGTAGCATCGCCATGATCGAGAATCCACGTTCTAGCATTCTCCATTGCTCCATCTCCGTCATTAATTCCTTCCCCTAAAATCCTTAAACTAACATAATTGAGAACAGTGCCAAACATGGTGCTGCATCCTTCTATATGCAATCCCCAGCCTCCATCCAGATTCTATAACATGGTTAGCTTATTCCATCAACATCAACTGGAAGAAGAAAACTCTCATTCGATCTTAGTTCAATGCAAAAGCCAAAACGTGACAGAGTATGACCTGGTGGTTATATATATAACGCCTCATCTCTTTCTGATGTTGTTCTGGCAGGATCGTGTTTAGTACATCCATTATCGACAAGGCAATAATCTGAAACGTTTTTTTAACGGGGCAAAGATAGTCAACATGTTAATGAAAGTAAATGATATATGCTGTATTTGAAGATTAATACTATGTTAACTTTGATTTACTTAGTTCTTACCAGGCCCGGAAGAAGAAATAAAGGGCCGCCATAATCATTAGGCCAGTGTCCATCCTCGGACTGAAGAGTCGAGTAAAATCTTAATGCCCTTCTCAAGGTAGTACACACGGTTTCCTCAGTTATTTCTTCTTCACTATCTACCTTCACCTGCCTCAAATCTTCCTTACAAGGATTCTCTTTTGCATACTGTACGTATAAACCTTATCAATATCTCAAAACTTTAGCTTAAACAGATTGGATAAAGCATAACGTTTCACCTGAAGTCGCATTAGGAGATCAGAGCTGTGTTTGATCTCATGGCGGTTATTCCTAAAGTTGCTGCGAATTGTTTCGACCATTTCTCGTTCTTCAATGGTTCCGAGAGTCGGATCATATTGCCAAAACTGTCTTCCAGTATGATCATTCACACTTGTGAGCGATGATGGATCATCATCCCTTTGAGATACTCTAAGTTGCCACATACTCCTAATATGAATTATTTAAGTGAATTGTACGTCAGTGGTGCATGCAACAGTTTTCAAAGTTGTTAATAATGCATTAGAATGATCTTTCTTTTTTTAATTACTTACTAATTGAAGATGGTGAAGGCAGCTGAAGATTTATTCGGAAAAAGTTGCCTAGCTATATATGCTGGAAAAATCGTGATTTTGAAGTAAATTTAAGTTAGAAAAATCCAATGTCAGGCCATATATATTATTATATCAGCAGACAAGAAAATCTGATATGCCGTCAGCCCCTCATTATGTTTTATATGATTCTGTTCTAGACCTGTCACACATCATATCGTACAAACTCACTCACTCCCTATCAGATTCACTCCCTATCAGATTTTGAAGAGATTCTGTTTTATAATAATATAGTACATTATCGCTATCAAATTATTGGCAACATTTATGGTTTCTCTGCAATTATGCAACCAGATCGTGTGTAAAGATCGAGAAATTGACTGACCCCCTTGAAGTATCCATTAGTTACTTGAAATTAAATACGCACACCTGTATCTCTTGTTGGGAGTTGCATGATGCATGCATGTAATACATGCCAATATGCCATGTGGCTTAGTCAACGCATGCATTATTATTTATTGGTCAAAACAATTGAAGTTCAAGGGATTAATGGCACACGTTTTAATGAACTTGGTCTATAAGCAGTGCTTGCTATTGTAGAAATAATGTGATTGCACCCATACTGATATTAACTAGATTATATAGTATCTGAGGCTTACTGGATAGTGATACGATACCAATACTTGCACTCAACGTATGGCACTAATACTTGCACTCAACGTATGGCGTATCTGTTGATTATGAAAAATAAAAAAAATCCCGATACTATCCTGTACATTTTTTAGCCCAATCATTGATTCTGAAAAATAAAAAAATTCCGATACGTAATACTCCTTTTATATTATTGTGATAATGGAGTAGTTAACGATTTTTTAATTCAGAATGCCCTACCCAAATTCTGAATTTTGGTAATTAAAGCAACTAAAGATGGGAAATTTGGGAACAAAGAGAATTTTACAGTAAGTTGATCAATTCATTCAACTTGTCCCTCATGAATGGGGTATTTTCTCTATTTACAAGGGAATGTTATGATACATTTGTCATCATGCATGTCCGATACAATGACATGTATTTTATTCATGTATTTATTAGCTGACTAGCCTTCTCTCTTTATTGACAACTGTATTATGGAACTATCTACACGTATCTAATTGCAGTATTTTATTACATGGCCTTTTTTCCTACACTCATTGTGCCAGATAGTCCCCTGTTACGATGCCAACTTTGATGTTGTGGAGGCATTAAGTCTCCTTGACATGTGAGTCATCGTTATATCTGTGTTGCATCGGGATTTTACCTTATCGTGCCAGATTTTGGGCTGAGGTATTTCCGGCGTAAGGTGTCGTAGATCTCCATGTGGCATGTGGAATCATTCAAGATTTGTAGTGCCCTATAGGTAATCTCTGAACCTGTGATACCGTAAATCCTGTGAAGCACCGTATAATCCGTTGCAATATCGTAGAGTCATTTAAGACTCCCGATACTTGACTGGATATCGTTGAGCTTGTAAGGAATAGTTGGCATGGTTTCAGGCAATTTGTTATCATGGGTGTCAATAGAGGGGTAATTATTGTGGTCTGATGGATTAATTACCGGGGGGAGGAGGGAGGGAAGGGGTGGTGGTTAACAGTATCCAATACTAACCTTAGATTTCATAATCATTGTTTACCATCAACCTTAGCTTGGTGCCTTCGATGTTTCCACCGTTGGCTCAATTGTTTCCTTTATGTCTTTCTCAAAAGGATCACCACTAGGTCTCGTGTTGGGGATACTTGGAATCCCTTTTTCGGGTTTTATACCCTACACTCGAACCTCGGTTTTAAACATTGATTCAGAGGCATCTTGCATTAATGGAACCATAGTCGGTCCCATAAACACGTGCTAGTGTGCCATCTGGTACTTTTGAACCTTAGAAGTTAGAAATATCAAATTCTTGTACGTGACCGGATGCCTTACCCTTAATAATCAGGTCGTTGATCATCTTGTCAAGTTCATGTAGGCTTTCCCTGTCTTGTTTCCATCACGTCATGATAGTATCAACTTCATGTCCATCCATCTGTCGTTAAGAAATCTGTAAAGATATTTTCATGAGATTTAAAAACCACAACGTCAAAATCATAGTACTGACATTCAACTTGCCATCTTAAAAGTCTAGTCTTTTCAAGTTTGCTCTCGGTTTTATTTTTAAAGAATGCTTGACGCTCGTATTAACAATTTTTACAATGAATTTTTGTGCAAGTAAGAAGAAAGCCATTTTTGAAACCCTTTCCGACGGCAAATAATTTCTTCTCATTGATGTACCATCTCGCTGCATGAATGTCTGCAAAACTTTTGCTATAATATCTGCACGTAACTTCTCCTTTTTGTTCAACCTTGGTTAGAACCATTGTCAACAATGATTACTCGCATGTGTACATAGTATCAGGGTATTGCAATTTTGGGGATGTTATGACGTATGTTCTTTAGCCGTTTTACCGTTCTCTTATGTTCTTATTTGCATCTATTCTGCATCTTTTTTTAGCAGTGGCTGAAAACTTTCATGTAACTTGCCTGCTTGTTAATAAAAACTCCAGCAATATTAACTAACCTCATAAACTGTGGAGTTGTTTAACCGTCTTGAGATCATCAGGGAAATCTTGTACCTTTTCAACTAAATGTGTCTGAAGAATGATACCTGATTCAGCGATCTCAATTTTCCTTGTTGGGGTTACCGCCTTCTTTTTGGATAGCACTAACCCTTCTTTGTGGCAAATGTCTGAGAAATTTTCTAGATGTCTCAAGTTATCCCGTATGTCTTGATGCCATGAGGATATCATCGACATAAACGAACATGAAGCTAAAATAATCCTTGAAGAGATTATCCATTTTCCTCGGGTATATTTTGGGTGCATTATGACAATCCCATAGGTAGCATATTATAAAGATAATGTCCTTGCGGAGTGGAGAAGGTTGTGTATTTATTGCTTTCTTCCTCCCTTTTAATCTAATAAAAACCAGATTTGTAATCAAACTTTGAGGAAACCCTTGCATTTTGAACGCATTTGATTAGGTGTTCTTGAATCGGGATATAATATCCATCGAGCTCCAAGATTTTGTTGATCCCATGATAGTGGATGACCAATCTTGGTTTTCCTCTTTTGTTCTCCAGGTTTGGTACCACGAATCCGACACTGCTATATAGAGAAACTTCTAGAGAGATCAGCTTTAAGGATTTTCTGCATATTCTTCCGATCACTCTGATTCATCAAGATAGGCATGTATCCCACAAAATCATTCATTTGTTCCTCCGTTGACTCTTAAGGACGCCTTGAGTTCGTTCTTGTTCCACCAAGCCAAATGATCTTCATTGAAGTTTATTCGGATTTCTATTTTGAAATCTTCTAGCGAGCTTTGCTCTTTAGTAGTGATGTCTGGTTGAGGACCTTGTTCTAAGATGGATTTTAGGATCATGATCATTTCATTTTTGATACTTTCTTCATTATAGCCCACCAGGCTTTCAATCCTCAGCTGAAAGATTGCATTTCTATACCTTATTTGGTCGTTCATTTTTGGGTATTGAAGTTTGCCTTCATCACCAGGCTTGTTGCGATGGCATTTTTCTGTAAAATGCATGACACAGTCGTTGAACCAGAAAATCTTATGATCACAAAGGGTTGTGAAAATAAGTCTAGTTGTCTCGTTTTCCTATTTGAAATATTTAGATATTTGTAGAAAATTATTTTCAAGTAGAATGTCTACTACGCTCATGTATCATTAAAATAATTTGGGTGAGTCTTAACTTTGTACCATGTGGTATATCTCGCTTCGTCAATAAGGATTTTTGCCCGTTTTATCCCTTGTTTGAAGAGTATAACCTTCTAAGAGAAATCCCTTCTTGCAACTACGGTAATTCTTTCCCAGTTTCCTCGGGAAAAACTTCTAGCTTCACTGTGCATATGCCAGCTCCTGACTCGATGTATGCTGCAAAGTGTTATGCTCGATAATTCTTATATAAAATTTCTATTGTGATGTATATGGAAAATGGACTAGTGGTGATCAGAATATGTATCTTCTTTTTTCTATCGTGAATTCCATGAACTTTCCCAAGGCTTGTGTTCCTCAACAAATTCCAATCCTAGAATTAATTGTTCAACGGGTTTGCATGCCCGTCATCTGACGGTAAAATCAATTTCGCCTACTTTTAGGTTTCCTTGGTATCTACATAGCATGGGTTATTTTAGGTGATTCAAAGAATCACACGGAAAAATATTGTCCTTTTGGGTGATGTCAAAGATTACCTCAACCTCGTACCATCCTCCTGGACCTTGGAGTTCTCCTTTAGTTGTAAACTCGTCTGGTTCAATGACAACTTCAACAATTTGTTTCTTTCTCCATGTTAGGTTGTGCATCTTATTATCATGGAATGAGACACTCCTGGGATCGAACCTCTGATTTGACAGCATGGGCTACCTTCTTAGAGATTTCTAGTATCTCAACAAATTCTTTTCTCTAGAAAATATCTGAATGATGAGTATTGGAAATGGCATAGGAAATATTGTAAGTGATGGAGTATGGCCTATTCTCTTCTTTCATCGACTCCTTGTTTTTGAAATCTTGGTGGGGGTAAGTACCATGTTGAAATCTCGATCTGCTAGAGTATAGGAAATCTTTGGATATGTGAGTGTTGCATTTCCCAATATTGCCCTGAGATAGGTGTCTCGTATGTTTTGTATTCTTCTATCAAAGATGGCGATATCAGTTGGTGGATCAAGCCCTTCTTTGAATGTTGTCTTGATCAAGATTCTTATGGCTCATATATGGGTCCATGGCATGTTCTGAGCAACCTATATATTGAGCCACCTTAGTTTCTCCATAATTTCATTCGTAGGAACTAGCTGCATCTCCATCACATTACTAGTTAGTTCTATTAAAAGATTGTTATTTCTTCTGCAGTAACCTCGTAGAACATGTGATGTTTTCGTTGCTTGAGGCTTGGAGGTGCCAAAGCTCTTTCCATCTTTCTAACGGTTAAACCATCATAGACATGGAGTGTTAGATCCTACCGCATAATTCTCATCAATTATTTCTTGATATTCAATTTGACTCTCATTCACTAAGACTCATCTTGGCACTCATCTTCTTCGTATATATTTTTGTCTTCACTAATTTGGCTTTCTCATTTGTACTCCGTAAAGAGTTTAATGTGTAGATCGACATTACATATATTATGTGATGGGAACACATACGATGTTTGTGAACTTAGTATGCAAATAGAGTATTACACCTAGGTTCCTTTTTGCAAGTGCACGTTCAAGTAATAATAAAATGGTAAGTATAGTTACGAACCAAGTATCGTATTACAAGGGAGAGGTGGATAGCTTATTAGAATCACTTTAATGTAAAAGTACCAATGGTTGTCACAATTGTTATCTTCTATGTTGAAGGATGAATGTGATGTGAATGCAGAATGCTTTGAATGTAGAAAACTATGAATGCAGGTTTTGGAAAATAGTTTTGTATGCAAGAAACTACTAAAACTGAATGTAATGAAAATAATGCGAATGCAAAGAGAATGATTTTGATGCAAGAAAACAGTTGAATGCAATGAGAATTAATAATAGAGAATATTGAATATAATGAGAAACTTGATTAACTAAACTAATGCAGACACAAAGTAAACAAGACATAATTAAGGTGATTGATGGTTAATTTCTTTGGTTGTAAATAAATAATTAAAAGATATATGGAGACTACTGATTTAAACATAATTGTTCATAGTCAAACTACCTATGCTTATTGTAGATGCTTGATTATAGGCTTGACTTTTGTGTGTCTAATGGATCCGTGACCTTTAGATGGAGTTATCCTAACTATAGATCTTTAAGGCTTGACCTCCCGGGTTAGTGCACTCAGTCCAGTTGTCAAGTGTTTTATAAGAGATGTTAATTGTACAACCCTATTAACTCATTTGTTCATGTTAACGTAACGTACATAACTAAGATTGATTTAGTGCGATCTAGAAGTTACACATCAGTTGCGTTAGTGTACCAAAAGCACAAATCACTTGTATACATAATTAGCTTAACTATACATTCTAGCGGTCCCAGGATAGTGCTTCTATTCATCCAACGAGAATGATACTTGTAATGCCACGCCTCGTTACGTGACTATAAGTTTAAATTTATAGTTTAAACATAAATTCAACTTTGCTCTTTTAAATTATCGTCCTTACTAATTCGAAAGTCATATTATATATAAATATATACATATATATATATATAGGATTTAACACATTTTTATTTTTATAATTAATATCTGGAAAAATATTATTCAGTTCAATGTTTTGAGTCTTTGGAAGTATAAATTCTCTTTCCAAAATTAGAAGCTTGACTAATAAATACCTTTAGCAAAGTGCACCATCTTCAATTTATCAAGGGTTGTGTCATAACATGGAATTGTGAACGATAGTCCTTCTCTAAATTATAACTTTTAAAATTTTAGTCAATGGGCACATATGTAATAACTTACAATACAAAGACCTTACGCTTAATTAAGAATTATAACTCAATTAACGTACTTGATAGGCTAGGATTGAACGTAGAAGCATTGCATGTGTGCTACCTAGCCGAATTGTCATTGCACCTGGCGCCATCAAAATTATCTCCCTCAAATATGAAATAATCAGCACACACCAAATGGTACGTCATCTGCTTCATATTAGTTAGTGGATAGTTTGCAAAATGCCTAATTCAACAAACACTACAAGAAAATTGCCTCATCTGCAACCACATATGCGGTTGCAGATAATCAAAATGCGGTTGCAGAAGGCTTTTTGCAGCTACATCGCGCTTCTAATTACGCGATCCCATTTGAGCTCGGCCGCTTCTCATCAGAAACCGCGATGCGGTCCCATAAGAGGGCAATTGCGACTCAATTATTCTGGGACAACAATGCGGTTGTAGATACAAATAGAAACCGGAACGCGGTCCTAATAATTCGTCGAGTATCTAGAACCGCAATGCGGTCCCAGATATCTGAAGAACATCTGAGACCGTGTCGCGGTTCTAGAATGTTGAAAACAAACTGTAACCGCATCGCGGTCTCTGATGCTCGAAAGGCCTATTGAAACGGCGACGCGGTTGCAGTTATTATTCAAACTCTGGAACCGCGGCGCGGTCCCAGATAGTATGAATATTAACTGCAAACCGCGTCGCGGTTGCAGATACTCTGCGAACGACATTAAAAAAAAACAATAATATTCTAGTAAATTACTGAAATATTATTGGTTTTTTTGGTAGAAATTAGATAAATAACAATATAAAAGAATAAATATATTACATAATAATAATGCCAACAAAATAATATAAAAGAACAAATAAATTAAATAATGAAATGAAAGATTAATATATAAAGAAATGTAATAAAGATGAACAAAAAAACTAATGAAAGATAAAAAAAATGAAATGGAAAAAAGATGAAGAGAAATTAAGAAGAAGAGATAAGACTTTTTCATTTGGAAAAGAAAATAATAGTAGTGTTTGGTGTTATTATTTTTTTTTTATTTAAAAAAAGAAAGAATAGAAGAGTGTTTTTTGTTGATGTTTTGGTGAGGGAAGAGTTGTGTTGGTGATAGTTTTGAAAAAAAAATGAAAGGATAGTGGTGGGTATATATAGAAAATGGGGTGAAAATTTGAATTTTCTTAAAAATTTGAATTTTCCCCCATTGCCCGCCCGAATTTTTGGATTTTTTAGGTAACTGCAACCGCGACGCGGTATCTAAAAGTTTTATAATTACAAATACAGGTTATTTGAGACCGCGTCGCGGTCCCAAATACTATAAATATTGTTACGGACCGCAACGCGGTCCCTAATACTATGAATATTATTTGGGACAGCGTTGTGGTCTCAATTGGTCTTATTTGGGACCGCGTCGCGGTTGCAATAAAGGTTATTTGAGACCACGTTGCGGTCTCAAATAATATTCATACTTCAAAATCGTTATTTTATGGATCTATCTCATTGCGCTTGTAATTTTTAGCAATATACATCAATAATACATATGAAATGAACTAATAAATGGTTACAAAACAAGTAATTGACCAATGTAAGAGTAGATTGGAAGTGAAATGATCGTTCGAGTCATTAGGGTTGAACTTGTTGTATGTTATATATATCAACTACTCCCATCATACACACCTTGTTGCTTTGTTATTATGATTTGCTTCACAAATTAAAGTATAAATGTCATTAATCGATTTAACTAATATATCATCTTACACATTACGTTAATCTAGGCATGATATATATATATATATATATATATATATATATATATATTTCGATCGTTTTCATTCGAACTCGAGAGAATCTTCTTACGGGCTTGATCGACATATATAAAATGCCCTTATTTGCTACGTAACAATGAAATTATGGTTGTTATTACTATTATTATGGTAGTTATCAACTAAACTATTAACGTGGTACCTCAAATCATCGAACATACATTATTTTGAAGTATGAATATTATTAGTTACCGTAATGCGGTTACAAATTCCAGTTTTTGCAACCGCGTTGCGGTTGCCAATAGTAACGGTAGGAATTCTGCAACTGCGTCGCGGTTCCATAAACTAACGGCTACTTGTTTCTGCAACCGCCTTGCGGTTGCTAATTGTAACGTCTACTTGTTTCTGCAACCGTATTGCGGTTGTAAAAACAGTTGGCCGTTGGTTTCTGGGACCGCGTTGCGGTTGCAGAAAGGTAATTTTTGCCTATATAAAGGCTCTTCCTCCTCTTCAAACATTCATTCCAATCTTCACTATTTCTTAAGGTATTCACGTTTTTTTCCCTTCACTATCTCAAATTCTTATTTTTAATAATATAATTTGCGATTCAATTCTAAATTATGTTTATTTGTTTGTTGATAGATAAATGGCACACACACTAAGTGTAATCGTGGTATAAGCAACTTGTTTTTCACGCTTCAAGAAGTAAGTTGTTAATTCTATTGCTTTTTAACTCAATCGTGCATGATAGAAATTGATTAGAGTTTAAATTTTAATTATTTATTTTATATTTTACTACTTTGATCGATAAATAGTGGATTATGAAGCGAATAAAGCTTGGATGTATGATAGATACGATAGTGACGGTAATTTGCGAGAGGATTTTGTGTGCGGGGTTCAAACTTTCATTGATTATGCTATGACTCAAGTCGTATACCTAGATCTACAATCACAAATTAGGTGTCCTTGCATGAAATGCAATAGTATAAAATTTCAAAGTAAATACGTTGTACGTGATAATCTACATAAGTCGAGATTTACACCTGGATATTTAGAATGAGTATTTCACGGGGAAACGACAAAAGAGAATATACCGTCGTATTTGCCCGAGACCTCCACCTCATCAAACACCATTATTCTCAACACGGTAAAATTTGTTGATGTGCCGTTTACAGACATGATCATAGATGCACGTGGAGGTCGTTATTTTGAGGATGAGGCCACTAACCCGGATCCCAATCCGGAAGCGAAGGCTTTCTACAAACTGATGCACCTAGGAAAGGTGAAGTTACATCCAAATACAAATATAAGTATCCTTCAGTGGATCACAGACTGGTTGGAGGACAAGGCACACCATAAGGCAAGTAATGTTTGTTCCGATAAGGCTTTTAACAAGGCGAAGCTAGGTTTCATGCCAAAGACTGTGAAGTTGTTACCAAAGTGCACGAAAGGGATGCGTACGATGTTGGAAACAGAGTTAGGGTATGTTAAGTATGATTGTTGTCCAAAACAATGTTTTTGGTATTGTGGTGAGGGTAAGGACTACGACAAGTGTCCAATTTGCTTTACGCCTAGATATATTCCTGGTTTGAAAGCGAAGGTCGGGAAGAAGAAATTGTGGTATTTTCCTATTATTCCTCGTCTTCAGAGGTTGTTTTACACCATAGGAACTGCAAGGCATATGACATGGTATTTGAATTATGAAGGGGTCACTAATCGAATGATTCACCCAACGAGACCGGAGGCATGGCAACACTTTGACCGTACGCACCCAGATTTTGCAGCGGAGCCCCGTAACGTAAGACTTGGTTTATGCATGGACGGATTTTCTCCGTATGGAGCATCTGGCAAGAATTACTCATGTTGGCCAGTGTTTGTCACACCGTATAACCTTCCTCTGGATATGTGCATGAGGAAGGAGTTCATACTTTTAAGTCTAATAATTTTCGGGCCTTATAGTCCTACAAAGAACTTGGATGTTTTTTTTGAGACCACTTATTGACGATCTTAAGTTATTATGGAACACTGGGGTCGAGATATACGACATTTCTAGAAGGCAAAACTTTTAGTTATGAGCAACCCTCATGTGGACGATTAGCGATTTCTCGGCGTACGGGATGTTGTCGGGGTGGAGTACGCACGGAAAGTTATTGTGTCCTTGTTGTATGAGTGACACGAAATCCTTTACTTTGGCGAATGGGGGTAAACCGACCTTTTTTGATTGCCATCGCCGGTTCTTGCCCAGAAGGCACCCTTGGAGAGACGACGTTATTAATTTTAGAAAAGATAAAAAATTACCCGAAGCACCGATTCCTAGGAAGACATGTGACCAAATGCGGGTAATTGTGAATGGGCTAGGGCGTGTGGGATTTGGTACACAATTCAAGCCCCTACCAGACTTTGGTACAAAACATAATTGAGTGCGGAAGAGCATATTCTCAGAACTACCATACTGGTCCACGAACTTGGTTCGCCACACTCTAGACGTCATGCACTGCGAGAAGAACTTTTTGGATAACATCATCAACACGGTGTTGGATGACTCTAAGACGAAGGACAACATCAAGTCCAGAAAAGATTTGAGGCTCTACACCAATCGAAGTGAGCTCCTTTTACAACCATGCCCCCGAGGTGGGGAGTCGATGAAGCCTTTTGGCACTCTATTATTTGACAAGGGAGCAAAAGATAAGGGTGTCAGAATGGTTGGATCAGCTGAATTTTTTGGACAAATACGCCTCGAACCTGGGATGATGTGTACAGATGCAGCAATAAAGGTTATTTGGTATGAAGTGTCACGACTGTCACGTGTTCTTGCAGAGATTGATTCCGATTGCTTTCCGTGAGTTTCTAACATCTGACATTTGGGATACGTTGGTGTAGATCAGTTTGTTCTTCAATGCCATTTGTGCTTTAGAGGTTTCGGCCGAAGATATGAGGGGACTGAAGAAATCTATCGTTCTCATAATGTGCAAACTTGAAAGGATATTCCCGCCTTCTTTTTTCGATTCTATGGAGCATTTGGCTATACACTTACCTTACGAGGCTAGAGTTTGTGGTCCGGTTCACTACATGTGGATGTATCCATTCAAGAGGTAATTAAACGTTTAATTAAATTAATATCATATAAACATCATTGACTTATTGTACTTATCATTACTGTTTTTTTGTACATACGCATGTTTGATTTTAAGGGCGCTGTGCTGAACAAAGCGTGGCCCGAAGGATGCATAGCCAATTCATACCAACTGGCGGAGCTGTCAAATTTGTGTTCTCAATATCTTGATAAAGGCTATGGTTCTACTTATAAACGACTAAACAGGAACGAGACTTTAGAGAGTTTAGAATGGGATGATGAGCTCTTGGTATTTCAGAAGAGTGGGTGACCGATTGGTCCGTTGAACAACAAGAAGCCATTAACGTCGGAAGAAAAGGAGCAGATTGAACTGTACACACTTCTTAATTGTGAAGAGTTGGACGGATGGCTCGAGTGAGTGAACTTTTATTTTTCTTAACCTAATGTTACGTCTTGTATTATGTTAGTGTACATGTTTGATTTGTGACTCGCAGGTTGTTTATTGAAGAGGAGGGCATTGGATTGAATCTAATGGAGGTGCAAACGAAGAGGAACATAGAGTATGTGGTGTGGTTCAAGCAGACGTACTTCAATGAAAAGTACATGTCGAACGATCGTGTAGTAACGTTGATTTATGATCCCCTCAACACGGCGTTAACGTACGAAGGCATGGGTTCTGATTCCATGTTGATACGAAATTGGGCCCTAAGAAGAGTGATTGCAGTGGGGTGTACGTGAAGGGTGTCACGGGAGACACAGGTTCCACCAACTTCTATGGGACTTTGAAAGAGATCTTAGAAGTGGAATACTGGGGAGGAAGAACTGGAAAACCACTGTACATTGTATTTTTCAAGTGTAAGTGGTATGATATCACAACGTGGCACGGAGGTCCACGAGACGTTCAACCTGGTTGATATCAACCCACTTCGATCACTTTCAACCAACGAGGCATTTATTTATGCGAATCAAGCTCTACAATCTTATTACGCGCCTTCTCCGAATCTACCGAATGGAAGGCCTAGGAAGAGGGGATGGTTGTCGGTATCTCATATTCTCGCTAGGCACATCATTGACATGTCATCCGTTAGTGGTTCTACTCAAACGTAAGCGGTAGTGCCGGAGGAACTAATCCTTCAGGAGAACGACTCTTTGGGGCTCAATATGTTTGTAGACTTTGCGCCGTTTAATATGGATATTCAATTGGGCGTTGGTGAGTTTGAGGTCGTCAATACGCTCGATGCAAACGAGGAAGATGGTAGAGAAGAAGAAAATGAAGACATGGGACTGATGGTTCTAGATGAGGATATTTATTATTATTCATCAGATGAAAATTATATTTGTATTACGATATATTGATATTTTAAAGTTTATTTTTGCAATTATATTTCGGCTCTAGTTTTTTGACATTATAGTTTTTTTTTTGTACGTTAATATTGATCGATGAGTTTTGCAGTTTTTTTTTACAAAAATTTTGCACCTAATTTTTTTGTTTGTTAAAAGTAATCGACGAGTTTTGCTTTTTTTTTTTTAAAGAATTTTGCACCTAATTTTGCACCTATTAATAAGACATACAATAACAACAAGATAAATAATTGGTAAAAAATTGTCATCTCATAGAACCAAATCATTTGCAGTCAGTCACAATAAAACTAATCACAAACTCATCACAAAAAATGAAAAAACAACAAAACTTGGTTCCAATAATGACAAATGGCTACCAAACTTGGTTCCAACAATGACAACCCAATTTTAACTTTAGACAATTGGAACCGCGTCGCGGTCCCAATTGAGTCACTGAAGACAATTGGAACCGCGATACGGTCCCAATTGGTCCAGATGATCAATTGAGACCGCATTGCGGTTCCAATTGAGTAGCAACCGCATTTGCGGTCTCAGAAACTTAGCAACCGCGTTTAAGGCTTGTGGAATAAAACAGAACGAAAAAAATCCTTATGTCAAATAAGTTGCTTCTACTCTATTCCGCACTTATGCAGTCTTGTTCAGGTATTGAATACAAACGCTTTTTTCTTCCTTCCTTTAATCTATTTTACCGAAAGATTGGTATATTGATAAAAGATAGGATATAGGATTAGAGTAATAATCTTTGAAGGTTGTGAATTTACCTGTTATTACCTATTTGTTCCCACATTAATTAGAGGAAGAGTATAATTGCGAAGAGTTAATGAAATCCTTAGGACAACACTATCTATATATATTATACATGCCATGAGTTGTGGGTCACGATTTCTTTTGAAAAGGTAATATAATTAAAGTAATTTCAGCCTTTTGATTAGTAATTTATTACCTTAGAAGTTTGAATGATTTTGAAGTTAGGTTGTTAGTGCGTACCCTAAGAAAACTTGAAACTTATGGTAATTAATTGTTTTAATGCATCTTGAGATTTAATCAAATGCTTTTCCTAAGAAATCGAACTGTTCTTGTACTCGAGAGTTTATATAAAGTACTTGATCGAAAGAAATTATGACTTGTTAATGAAGAGATCAAGTAGACATTTTCCATGAACTATTTGAATTGGCTATAAAGCATTTGAATATCAAGGGGCAAAAATCTATTTGGGCCTTTATATTGGCTACCTCGCCAATTTCGTCCACTAACTTGGCAATCCGCCAATTTCGTCCACTAACTTGCCAATTTACTTCACGTTAGTCCACTTCATAGGCGATTGCAAATTTTCGCCGATAAACGCTGACGTGGCGGTGGTTTGACTAACGCCCCTCAATTTTGACCACTTTTTTTCGCCACATATCACGCCCAGTCAGCAAAAATATAAAAAGAAAATGAGTATATGAACCGTTCGAACCTATTCACTCCCACCCAACTACCCATTCATCTCTCCCACCAAAAATCCCAACAGTCACTTCGCCATTTCATCAGCAGGTACAATCTTCCCTTTTTCTCCAAGATCTTGCATTTTTATCTCTTATTTTTCAACTCTTAGTTAGTATTTCACGAATTCCTTCTTAATTTTTTGTCCATTTAACCCCAACAGTGACCATTTCCTGTAGCAGTGAAGAAGCTTAAGGTCGCGTTAGATTTTCACTAAACTAAGGTATGTTTTTTCTTTCTCAGACTATGGGTGTGGTTGCATGTTTGATTTCGTGATTTTGAAACATGTTATAGTTTACGGGTTGCTGAAATCTTGTCCCGATTTAGGGAAACATTGTTAGTGAGGGCTTCAATTTTTGAATATTTGCATGTTTTGTATGTTTAAGGTTGTAAGAAGTTAGGGTTTGTCATTTGTATGGTTTAAGTAAGGAATTCTTTGTTGTTCGGGTTTAGGATTATAAGTGTACTGATTTGTGTGGTTTAAGTAAGGACTTTGCCTGTTTCGTTTTGTAAGAGGATAAATGTTATGAGTTTGTGAATAGCCTTAAAAGCATATGATTTGTTCATTTTAGATGGGGGCATCCTTATCGACTTCCATGTGCATGTGGTCGAGGCCTAATGATCTATGGTTTGGCTGGTAACACTTCAACTCGGCCTGGAATTCATTACTATATTTGCCCTGCAAGCAAGCGTCACCCAAATTCATTTGTTTGGGCTGATAAGTTCCATGAGGAGGTTAATGAACATCTCCACCAGTTCATGTTTGACCATAACCCCCACTCTTCAATGAAAAAAAGAACTGCTGGTTTGGATGAAGTTTCTGGGAATTCTGAGCCAGTTAAAACTCAATCAATGAGTCAAATGTCTACCACCACTGATGGGGTTGCAAGGGGCTTACAATTTGTTGATGCATTGAAGGATATCAATCTTACCAAGGCTGCAATTATATGTTGTCTCATAGGATGGCTGCTTGCATTTGTGATTTTTATAATGTTTGTTGGTCTGCTCTGTCTTGTTTATTCAAGAATGTAACTGTCTATTCTAATTTTCAGAATTATGTTATGTAATTGGACTACCATATGGTGTAGTTTCTGTTAAAATACTATTTTGTGTTTTATTTGAGGTTTTAAGGATCTTATTTTATATTTAATGCAGACTTTGTTTTCAACTATTAATACAATCTATTTGCTCTACTTATTTGTTTAATTATATGTTTCTATTATAAGAATGGTGTATGTGACAAGTACAAACCGGCTAAGGATAGTCTTTATGGTGTCTTGCACTTGTCCAAGGTCAGAGCTCATTATGCTGCAGGGTCTGGCTTCTTATGCTGTTAGGATAGGATAAGTGACTTGAGAGTATTGATGAGGGGTTTGAGGTTTGTTAAGAGTGATCTTGAGGCTGCATTTTATGTTCCTGGTGAGCCCAAGGTGGTGTTTTCTATCCAGAGAATCAGAAAGATGATCAAGTACCATAGGAATAAGCTGAGGTTGTTTGAGAAGTTTAGGTGGAGGGCAGGAGTTCAATGCTATGGAGCAGATTATGATGTTGAGATTGATGAAACATATGACAAGAGAATTGTAAGTTTGTTATGACTCCCTGTTCTCTTCTAGTGAGTTCTGTATTTCTTTCATTTGAATGTGGTTGGTTGCTTAACTAGATTTCTTTTAAATTGCAGGAGACCATATACGCCAAGTACTTTAGGAGATTTGGATTGGAGAATGCGGCTCTGCACTTTGAGGTGTATAAGCACTATAACCTGGCATTACTACTAGAAGAAGCTGGAAATGATATAGAAGCACCAATGGTCATTGAAGATGGTGAAGAAGAACCAACTGCTGCGCCTGAATTAATTGTGTTGGATGATTAGATGTTACTGTTATGAGACCTTAGTTATTGCATTTTGAATCATGGCTTCCAATTGATCCTAAGTGATCATATTTTGTTTCTGACAGTACACTATGACCCTATGTGGTCTCTTTTGAACAATGTGTAGTGCTTTGGTTGGGGTCCTAAGTTGATCCTGTTGAGTTAACCTTAGTTATTTTTGCATATGATCCTGGTTCCTGTCCCATAGCTATTTTTACGTATGTTCACGAATGAAATTGCAATAGCCACATGCAAAAGTTGTATATGAAAGGGAGAGTGTAAGCAATACTAAAATAACTCAGAAACATACACATACAAACAATGAGTTAAATAGCATATAAGAGAGCAAAGTGATCATCAAGATCTATTAGTAGTCCAAAACAGGTGACTAAAACACCCATTGTAAGACAGCCCTTATAATCTAAGGCTTCCAATGTCTCTTCTTCTTTTTCTTGGTGGTATCCCCCTTATTGGTTTCACCCACCCTAAACATAACTGATCTCCCACTTATGCCTCTTATTTTCTTCATTTTCTTCTGGCCTTGTCTACCTGCTGCCTGCATCTGCTCTCCTATAGTAGGGCATCCAGTGGTCACTTGCCTTTTGTTATGGTCCAACTCTGTGATGTATCTCTCCACATTCATTCTCTTTCTTTTGCTCACAACAGGAACATCAGGCATCTGAGACTCTCCAACCACTTGTTCATCCTGTTCCTGATTCTTTTAACTTTCTTCTTCTTCCTGTTCCACATTCTTAGACCTTTCCTTTCTCCTTAGACCTGTTCCACAATATATAAGACTTACTTTTCTCCTTTGCAAAGCAGGCTGTTCAGTTACTATGGGTTCTGATGTAGGCTGAATTTCATCAGGATTCACAACTGGTTCAGTTTGGTCAGTAGGATTGCCTTCAACATCTTCAACTACTATCTCTTCATCAACATCACGATCACCATCTTGAACATCACTGTCTTGTGTGAGATCTGGTGGTGGCTGTGAGCTACTGTTATCCACTTCAGTCTGTTTATCATGAATGCCATTATCCCACTCTCTTGCTATGCCATCATTAGCCCACTCCATAGGAAAAATCAGTGGCCACATTTGCAGGCTCATGCACCAACACACCAATTTCATCAAGTTCCAATTGCTCCACAATCAGATCTTGAAGTTCATTCTCATCTGATGGTATTTGTTGCTGAGGTTCCTCCATTCTCACATCATGTAATTGATCTGGATCTACTAGTAGTTCATCACACTTCCTTAACATACATCCCTTTTTGTTATGACCAAGTACATTGCAATAACTACATTTAACAGTCCTCTGCTCTCTTGTCAGTCTAGTAGGATCAATCTTAGAGATGGTGACAGGTTTTCCCCTACATTTTCTTGGTGTTTTCCATGGCTTCTCTCCTGGTTCACCTCTCCTCACCCTCTCAGGTCTCCCAACACCTCTTCCAGCATTTGGTGGTTCTATATGCATCATTCCAGTTGGTATCCAATCCTTTCTTCCATTCATGGGTATCACTGGCCTCTCATATGACTCTAGATAGTGCCCAACTGAATAGCTAGGATCAATGAAACTATATGCATCCAACCCTTGTGCATTGATTGCACTTACAACATGTATGCATGGGATACCACTTATATCCCATTTCCTGCAACCACAACTTTTTGCCAATAGATCAACTGCATATTCTATCTGATTCCATTCCTTTACCAGATAGTGAGTATCATCAGACTTCTTAGGGATACATACTCTTGCATGATTGTCCTGGAATGCTTGCACTATCTTACTGATTTTAGGGCACCATTCTCCATACCATTTGTTGATAGCTAGATCTCTGTTCTTCTGGTGTCTTGTCATAGCATATTGCATCATCCATTCAACCATAGACATGATTGGCATCTCTCTGGCTTGTAGAATGCAGGAGTTAAAAGCTTCACATCCATTGTTTAGGAGCATGTCACATTTTAGTTTAGGATTGAAATGTGCCCTGCTCCAGTGTTGTGGAGGCTTGTCATGTAACCATTTCCAGGCAGCAGGATTGATTTTTTTATCTCCTTCATCTTCTCATCAAAATCATTAACAGTAGTGGACCTTGCAGCCCTCCAAAGTGCATCCTTCAATGCATCCCCAATGTAGCCAGCTTTCTTATAGTTTCCATGCAAGTGTCTAACACAGAATCTATGATCTGATCCTGGAAACACACTTTGGAAGGCATTTAACAAACCCTTTTGTTTGTCACTCATGAATGTCCATTCATCATTATTTGTGATGTTGAGATCAATTTTTAGCACAGCCAAAAACCAATGCCATGTGTCTGTATCCTCCTTCTCTACAACAGCCCATGCAAAAGGATATATATTATTGTTGGCATCAATACCAACTGCTGTCAATAATATCCCCTTGTGTGGACCTTTAAGGTGGGCACCATCCACACCAATAATTGGTCTGCAACCAGTGAGGAAGCCCTGCTTCAATGACCACAAGCACATATACAGTCTATCAAATTTATTCTGACCATTCTCTATCTTTGTACCAAGTAGTACAATTGATCCAGGATTTGTCCTCTCAACTTCAGCTTTAAAATCCCATAATCTGGCATACTGTTCAATGCTGCTACCATTCAACTCTAGCAATGCTTTCACTTTTGCTTTGTAACCCATATTAACTGAGAAGTCAATTCCAAGATCCTTCCCAGCTTCCCCACAAAATGCCTTAACATTCCTCTTTGGATCTGATTTAAAACATGTAAATACCTTTTTGCAAGCCATATGGACTTCAAAATTGTGGATTTTGATGAGGCTGGACACTTGTGTTTGGGTGTGTAGCTGTTAATAATGAAGGTACCTTGTTCTCCTTTCACCTTCTTGCCATGACATTTCCAGAAGCATCCAACTCCATCACACTTAGCATAAAGTCTTGTCTTATTGTTCCTGGGAATGATATGTTCCTCTGGAGATTAATAGCATGTGAAGTGCAGGCATCTTTCAATATTTGTTTTGAAGTGAACCTCATCTTCAAATCCAGGACAAGGTTCATGATATTTCTCACATCAAATAGCACTCCTTTGTTCCCAGTATCTACTACATCATCATCAGAACCATGAACACTTTCAAACTCATCCTCACTTATGTTGATATTCTCTTCATCCCCTTCATCTGTATCAGATTCACCACCAACTCTCTTCTTACTTTTTCCTCTAGCTTTCTTATTTGTATTCACTGGTGTTGGATCAGGCAAATCATTTTCTACTATCTCTGGCTCTTCATTATTGTTTAGGTCTGGACCATGTTCTTCATTACTATCAGCATGAGTTTGGAATATGTTATTCATTACACTTTCATTAACTCCAGGAATATTATCAGTGTCATCTTGCATTCCATATTCTTCATCTGAGAAATGATCCAGTTCATCATTATTAACATCACTCCCAACAGCAACTTCCCCATCATCATCATATTCATCATCATCATTTACTGTTGTTTCAGTACCACCCTCAAATCTCATTTCTTGTTCTTTATCAACCTTTCCCTCACACTCAATGTAAATATCCATGACATGACAGCTTTGACAAGCTAAATAGTATAACTTGAGCTGACTACCTTCATCAACAAGTTGAAATGAACCATGTTGCTTTATAAACATACCTCTCACCAATATAAACCCCATATGATCACAAAACTGATGGAAACATGCGAATGAAATGTGTGTGTGGTCTACATGATCAACAACACATCTGTGACCTCCCTCATAGGCTCCACCAGTTTGCATAAGGCCTCCATGATGGATGTAGACAGTTACATATAGATCTTCAGGAGCTGCATGAGCAAACAAGAGGGTTAGGTTACATTATCAATGAATTAAGTATTAATTATAGCTTAATTGGGGTTTAATAAATTCAAAAATAGGGTTTATTCAATTCAAAAATAGGGTTTATCTAATCCAAAATATCAGGTTTAACCAATTGAAAATTAGGGTTTAATCAATTACTGTAAATTAGGGTTCTTCAAAAATTAAGACTCATTCGCAATTAGGGTTCAATTCGATTTGAGGAAATTAGGGTTCGGTTCAATTTGAGGAAATAGTTTCGAATTACAGTAAAATTAGGCTTGGTAAAAAATTAGGGTTCTAACAAATTTGGGGATTCGAGTTCTACATCAAAGAAATTAGGGTTTCAGTCGAAAATTTACTCAATACATGATCGTTGAAGGAAATTATGCAATTACACACACTTAACATACACATACAGGTACTAACCGTAAATCGGAAGTGGGTCATCGATTTTCGAAGAATGGCGGATGAGTGGCTTCGGTTTCATTTTTTTTCGTACGACGCGCCATTCTTGATGCTATCTAACGCCGGAATTTCGCCGGAAAACGGGTTTGTGATTTTCTTTGTGAATGTATGTCGAAAACGAGCAGGAAAATGTAGGGTGGAAATGAGGAATGGCGGGACTTCAGCAATATATATAGCTGCCTTTTTTTATATTTTTGCTGACTGGGCGTGATATGTGGCGAAAAAAAAAGTGGTCAAAATTGAGGGGCGTTAGTCAAACCACCGCCACGTCAGCATTTATCGGCAGAAATTTGCAATCGCCCGTGAAGTGGACTAACGTGAAGTAAATTGGCAAGTTAGTGGACGAAATTGGCGAGGTAGTCAATATAAAGGCCCAAATGAATTTTTGCCCCGAATATCAAACAACTCCATATATAAGTTTATGCTATGTAATTAGTTTCAGTTATGATTGGTTAGTGTTTATCATGAATGAGGAACGCAGGTAGTTTTGTTAGAATAAGAAGAAATACATGTCTAGAAACCAAATTACGTTGATCCTGATAACTTTGTAATAATTAAAACAGAACCTTCTTGATTTTATAGTCTATGTAATCGGTTATTGTTGACTAGAGAAAATGTTCTTGTATATGACCACAGGCACAGTAGAGTACTAATAGTTAGCATGATTATGCTGAAAGCTTAATAAAGTAATTAACTAAACTTGAGTGCATAAGAATTGTGCATGTTGCACAAACTGGTGTGCTGGGATTTTAATTACAGTAGTGGCATATGTAAGTTAAGGTAAAGCTACTGATTTTATGTTCCTTCATTTGATTTAATCGGAAACAAGTCTTACTAATTTTTCTGAAAGCATACTGGTTATATATATGTGTGTGGGCAATAATGCATAAGAATTTCTGCGTTAACATTCAACATTTGATTCTGTGAAATATTTAGTAGAGTACTAAGTAGTATTTTTATTATATGTATTCAAGGAGTTGAGAACAAGCAGGAAGCATTTGTAAGATTTAGTGTCTTTAACCTTGTTCATTAGAAACTAAATTGATGCATGTGTTGCGTATATAGATAATTAAGTTGATTTGTTTGCTTTTTTACCTTATAAACTTCACTCATATTATACAAAAATGTATATAACTGTATTTATATTCATGATAGACTACCTCAGAGGTGTTACTTAGTCTGAGTTTTGGAGCTCTCTGAGATATTCAACGCCTCATGAGAACATAGTTTCGGCTAGATATCTCGTAGTTGTTCCCGTTGAAGTCGTTCTTCATGTGAGTGTTCCTAGACTCTACTATTTTGGAAAACTGGAAGGAATGCATGTATATCTATATATGCATCTATATATATGTAAACCTAATTTTTTACATATTAAACGGTCATTTCTTCAAAGAAAATTGTCATCGGAAATGTTCATTTCTTGAAAAAAAGTTTCTATAAATTGGGTATTTGAACTGTTCAGTTTTGTCAAAACAAGTTACCCACACATTGATTAATTGCTTTAAATGATTGAAATCGATACGATGAATGGTATCCCATTGGGTTGTATTCAGATTTGATTAGTTGCTGGATCTAGTGTTTGGCGTGGGAGTGTAGGGGGTACCGGCCAGCCGCGGCGGGCTTGCCGGTAGGACCTTTTGTCCCCATGAGTTCATTCCCTCTCAAACATAACAGGAGGAGGTTGTGTCATTGTTGGGTCGCAGGATTTTCGTATGTATCATGGCATATGTTCTTGATTCCAAGGTCGCTCCTTGGACGAGGAGATAAGGATTATTATTATGAGGTGATAAGGTTGGCTGCATTAGCAGAATAACATAAACACCGATCATCAGAATATGATTTTGTCCTTATGAAAAAGGATTTTCCGTTAAATCTGATTTCACGATACTCTTGCATTAAATGTGTGAGCTTTTAAGTTCGTTTGTTAAACTGTTTTCAAATGCAAGTTTTTCAAAGAAAATGTTATTTTTACACTTGCACACACGCATGAGCACTCACTGAGATTTTTATCTCACGTAAATTTTTTGTTTCTTTTCCTTCCTTCTAGATTAAGACGAACTAGGTAATTACCGTGTCAGAACTTGGGAGCCTTGGGCGTCGGGGCTCACTAGTGTATTGTGTTAGTTAAATTTATGTTTCCTTTCATTAGTTTAGTAATTTGGGTGTAGTCAGATATTTAGCGTTTAGACTGGTAATAGTTGCTATAATATTGTTCTATTTAGGTTTGAAATTGCGGGTTGTTACAATACTAATCATGCAAAATAAGAACTAATCAATCTAGACACATAAACTCTTAAAGACAAATCAAACAAAGCAAATAAACATATTCATAAATCAGAGTACTCCAAACACAAATTTCTTTAGCTACTTTTCAAATTCGGTAGAACGTTGATGCCTTGTTATCTTCTCAACTCATTTGTGTTATCTCCTTTCTCATGAACTATTGACTATCGAATATAAAAAAAAAATAGAACAGAGCTCTAATGGTGTTTACTCTCTTCTCTCTTATTTTCACAACTTTCTCACAGCTAGCTCTCTCTAAGGTAACCTAAAGTAAGGAAGTAATGAGTTGTGATGAAAAGCAATCTCATAAGTTGGCCGTCCTCTCCTTATTATAAGAGAAACGTGTTGCGCTGGTTTCAAAGTCGATCACATCTTAAACAGATGAAAATGACGTAATTTCCCACATGTCGCGTGGTTATATCATGTGGGGTCAAGGCTGCTCCCGCCGGTCATGCGCTAGTTACGCAGGTCGTGCCCTTCTCGGGTAGGGCCACGAGTGTTGCGTTGGTAATCGCGCGAGTCATATGACTCACTGGCTGGGGCGCACGTGTCAGAAATATTCTCTGCGACGCACAACTCCTCCTTTGCGGGGCCAGTTGTTGGGGCTTCCTCACGTGCATGAGATAGGGCTGTATGGTTTGGCGTGGTGCCGTAGCACTTGAAGTGGTGCCGTTATTGCATTCCATTCCAAAAGCATCCATTTTGTGATTATTTTACGTTATTTTGTCTATAAAAGGATAAAATAATACTGAAACCAATAAATATGCACCAAGAACAATTCAAAAGTGTAAGAAGACAAGTAGTTAAATCACATTAAATAAACGCTCATCATCATGCAGCTCTAAACTATCCCTTCTCCGGTGAAGTAGATTTTCAAGAGTCTAGCCATCCTATCTACAATCTCTTTGAGGGATTCCCCGGCCAGAACCTTTCCTCTTACTTTTGAAATGTGTGTTCTCAACCAAGTTTAACCAATCCCTCGAGGTTCATTTGTAGCATTATTGTGAATCCTTCATTGTTGGGTTCTAATGTTGCCGCTGCAATCCCATGCCCGATGCCCATTCATCGATTATCCAAATTGAGCATAAGCCCATATAAATATATCATATCTAATTGAGACCTTCCATATTATGTTCCATGGATATCTAGTCTTTGAGGATGTGATCTGGTTCTGCTATCAAAAACACAAGTCCTACAACATAGCTATCCTAATGTGGCGTGTGTTCATCTTGAATTGAATTAGAACCAAAACTTTTGCTTATTTTCGACAATCCCTATGGAGGATTCTGTACTGGAACCATTGTTCCTTCCATTGTCTTAGCATTTATGAACTTTAATCCGGAGAATGATTTTGCGAGATCAGAGATATCTTGCAGATCGTCGTAGTTGATTTCGTCAAGATTGATTATGGACATTACTTCTTAAGGGTTTTTTGGATTTTCTCCTTATTATGGTGTCGTGAACTCACCATTTCCGATGATATTAGAGGTGTTCTACTGAATAAAATTATTTTTGCATTTTTTAAGAATTAACTGTAAAATTGAAGGCAAGAAAGTAAAAGAGATAGTTGAGAAAGAGAAAGAGAAAAGTTTAAGGGAGATATTAACTTCATTCATTAGTTATCCTTTCAGTACAAAAGCCTCCTACTAATATAGCTGAATATGCCTTCTTTCTTGAAATTCCCAAGTTACCCTTGTTCCATTCACTCGATGTCATTTTTACCCTTTCTGTCTATATTCAGGGTCATGACATAAGGGTCATTTCTGTCTTTCTGTCTATATTCAGGGTCATTTTTACCCTTTCTGTCTTGTTCCATTCACTTGTTCCATTATTTGCTTTTTAACGTTTGATTGAGGGCCAATACTGTTAAGGCAATTATTATTGTCCTGTCCTGTCAATCATGTTTATTACGAGCAAATTTTTGTTACTTTGGTAATACCGTCCTAGCAATTACTACTGTTTGTTCAATCAGTTAGCAATTGTTCGATTTCTCTGAATTTTCAAACATAATGAAGGTTACTAATGTTGATTTTACTATTTGTAACTAACTAACTAACAGTTTGTTTCATTTTATTTCATTTCATTTAGTGGTCCATGCTACTCCCTTGTTAACAACACAGATTTAATATGGAAAAAAACATTGTCGCGTGCCTATGTAATTTATTGCAGATCAGCGTGTAATAACCCTTATCACATGATTCAGTCACATCCTTTGTTGAGGTTTATTAATATGCATATTGAGACAACTTGGTATACATACATTTATCATTAAGGACGTACAAATAACAGTAATTTGTAGTTTCATACTCGCAGCACTTTGTTGAGGTACATCCCAAGCGCCCATATTGGAAAAATGTTCCTGTAAGCTGAGTAGCTTATCATGCAATTTCTGTTGAATACTCCTATTATTTCCTGTCAATATGTTCACAATGAGTTATTAGTAAATTTCTTCGATATGCACTGTCGTATATTTTCTTGAAAGTAGTAACAGAATGCAATAACCTGTTGTGGGAAGTCTCCATTCTGCATTTGGGAATTAATCAGCACTTCAGCAGCTCGATGCAGAGGCTTGGGGTCCCGACTAGCCTACTTGTTCCAACATTAACAACAATCACCATAATATATACTTAAAGTGCGTAAAAGTTTATGTTGATGTGATAGTTATTCTCGTGTGACTTACTTGTCTTGCCTCGATAAGAGTCAGCATTGCCCATGAAGTATTTACGTTATGCGATTTGTTATTTGGAATATTTGTGTATACCTGTTTGCAACGAAGTGGTTTCAGATTGAGAATATAGCCAAGGTCCCCGACTCCCCATTATGAGATAATGAAATGGTAGAAACCAAACTCACACGAACTCCCTTCCCCTCCCCCTCCCCCTCCCCCAATTTTTTTTTAACATTTTTGTCTCTGCTTATTAGTGAGCTACCCACTGAATAGTTTGTTTTTATTTCACAACAATGTTTTTAGGCATATTTTGATTATCGTGGTGGTAAATTACGTCATTCCTCTGTTACCTTGTCTTGGCTTGAAAAGTAGCTTTCTCCCCAGCCACCAGATGGAAGTTGCCTGGATAGCAGAAAATTACAAGCTTTTCTAATACATTGGCTGTTTTCATATGTCCTACCACCAGCGACCAGTCCTGTTACTCCAAACCACGTTCCGTAAGTGTAGCATACTCCCCAAGATCCGTACCTACGACAAAGAGTTATTTTTATTCTTCATCAAAGAGTCAATTTACAAACATGTGTTCTTTTTGTTCATCATGGTAGAGAAGCATTTATGAAACTGTGACTTTGGTTTCCTTTCAGACTATGCATTTTTTTTTCTACTTCTTTTTAAACGAAAGGTCATGAAAATTGCAAGAATGCACTCAGAGCATGGGACATACCATGAGCCATCAGGTAATTGTATGCTTTCAATGAAGTAAAGGGCTTTCTCAATGCATGCCTTTATGTCTTTTTGTCGGTATTGTGGATACAATGTTTTGAATGATTTCAAACCTTGAATTACTGCAGACGTACATTCTACATACCTGTATTGGGAAGCCTATCAATGTTAGAAATGCAAAAAAGATGGATTAGCATATAATATCAAGTATTTGAGATGACTTTCTTTAATCCGGCTTTCTGCATAATTAGACATCAAAAAGAACTCAATTATAAGAGAGCTTCACAAGTTTCCTCAACACAAGGCTTTTAGAAATTGCTAGGTTATTCTAAAAGACGAGCAATATGTGAAATCTTACTGGTAGTCAATAACGATATCACCAAATGTTTCTGCTGGATTGATTATCTGTCAATGGACATATATTTGATTACTCGCAAGATATTTTTACTCACTATTTTGAAATTGGGCAACTTTTTTTCATTACCTCCAACCATGCATAAGATCTTGTGAGCTCATATGATGCAAAACCCCCAGTACTATTCTGCAACAATGGAAAACGAAGTGAAACCTGTCAACAGATGTAATCAGTTACCTACACCATATGTAATCAGACCCGTGCCTTAGTCTATATAATGTGCAGCCCCAACCCTTCTTCACATGCAGTCCACACCTACTAGTCTATACATAAAGTCCACACCTACTAGTCTATGTAATTAGTTTCTTGTCTAAATATGTATCTATAAATACTTGTATTATCAATAACAAGAAGGCAATGAATTTAGTCAAATATTAGATATCTATCATGGTATCAAAGCCATCAAATAGAAAAAGCTTGATTTTTTTTTTCACATTTCTTCTTCTAAGGCTGGATTTCGGTTTTCTCTAGTGATTTTACCCTTAGACGACGAGTCTACTACAACGTTGGTTTTTCAAGAGTCCGGTTGTTTTTCGACTTGAGCGACGCAAAGCTCGATTTTTGCGATTCTTGGAGACCGATTATTTTTCGGCTTGAGCGACGTACTGCTCGATTTCACGGCTTCCATCTCTACGATAAAGGAGCAGTGTTCTGACCTAGGTTTGGTCGTGACGAAGCGGCGAAAAACGGCGGCTTATTTGCGTGGTGTTGCGCGTTATCGGGTGACATATCGAATACCATCTGTTCTCATACCTTCAAATTGGGTATTTGCAAAATTAATTTGTTATTTGCATTTTGGTTATTTACAAGTTTATTTTTAAGTTCGGCCTATTTGCACTTTCCACTCTATTTGGTTTGTTTGTTTCAATTTGGCCCTGCCGTTTGGATATGAAGGCTTGGTGATTATTTCTTTGCATTGTAATGAGTACTGAAGGGTTTTCTGTTACATTTACCGGGTGGAATTACGCCCCTTGCGAATTTCAATTTAAAATATTTTTGAAAGGAAAGAACTTTGGGGACACATTGATGGAACTTGTGTGAAACCCACCGAAGCCAAGGCACTTTCGCAATGGGAGAAAAAAAATGCTAAAATAATCTCTAGGCTCCTTTCGTCGATTGAAACTCATACGGTAAATAATTTTCGATTTTTTGACACGGCGAAAGACACGTGGGAGTATTTGCGTCGCATATACTATCAAGATAATATTGCTCGGCGTTTTCAGTTGGAGCTTGACATCTACACCTATAGTCAAGGTAATCTCAATATTGAACAATATTATTCTAGCTTTATTACTCTGTGTAGCGAGTATTCTGGCATACTGTATAGCAAGGTACCACAGGCAGCTCTCCCAGCTCTTCAGGCAGTCCATGAGGATACCAAAAGTGATCAATTCTTAATGAAATTGTGCTCGAAATTTGAAATTGTTCGTGGGGGCCTACTTAATAGAGATCCAGTTCCATCTTTAGGTGTATGTGTTAGCGCATTACTTCGCGAGGAACAAAGATTGGCTACACATGCTAGTATGACAATTTCTTCTGAGACTTCACAGGTGATGAATGTTGCCTATGCCGCACAAGGAGGTCACAAAGGACCAGACACGAGAAAGTGTTACAAATGTGAGGAGATTGGTCATATTGCCCGCACTTGCACCAAGATATTATGTAAATACGGTAAGAAAAATGGACATCTCATCCAAGACTGTCGTACTCGTCCCACAACTCGTCGTGCCCAGGCCTTTCAGGTTGCTGCTCCTCTAAGTCACCCTCTAGTTCCTACTCTGACTCCAACCGCTCTTACTCCAAAAATTGTTCAACAAATGATTCTTTCAGCATTCTTGGCACTGGGACTTCAAGGTCAAGGTAAAATTGTTTTCGATCCCTGGTTAGTCGATTCTGGTGCTTCTAATCACATGACATGTTCTTCAATTCTGGTGCTTCTAATCACATGACAGGTTCTTCACACTTATTGCATAATTTGAGGAAATATTATGGTACACAAACTATTGAGATTGGTAATGGGTCTGTTCTTCCTATTCAAGCAATTGGTGATCTTGGTCCCTCTTTCCGTGGCGTATTTATATCTCCAGCATTATCTACTAATTTGATTTCTGTTGGACAATTAGTGGATAACAAGTGTACCGTACATTTCACTCATAATGGTTGTATTGTGCAGGATCAGGTGTCAGGGACGGCGGTCGCGAGGACGCCTAAAGTGGGGCGAATGTTTCTGTTGTAGTTTTCTGTTCCTCGTTCCTTGTCTTTGGCATGTACGAAGGTTAGAAATAAGTCAGAGGACTCGCATAGGAAATTAGGACATCCGAATAATGTGATTTTATCTCATATGTTACAACATGATATGTTAGGTGCTAAAGAATATTTCCCATTATTTATGATTGTCCTGTTTGTCGCATGGGCAAAAGTAAAACTCTACCTTTTCCTACAACTGGTAGTTGTGCTACAGAATATTTTGAAATTAATCATACCGATGTTTCTTATATCTCATGGTTAATATAAGTATTTTGTGACTTTTATTGATGATTACAGTCATTTTACTTGGATATATTTCCTTCATTCCAAATCAGACTATTTTTTAGAGATTTTTGGCTTACATTGAAAATCAATTTTCCGCCACCATTAGAATCCTTCGTTCTGACAATGGCAGTGAGTATATGTCTAGATCCTTTCAGGATTTTCTACAAGAAAGAAGAATTATCTCGGAGAAATCATGTCCTTACACACCTCAACAAAATGGGTTGGCAGAACGTCAGAATCGTCATTTGTTAGATGTGGCTCGTACGTTACTCATAGAATCATCTATTCCTTCTGTTTTCTGGGTCGAAGCTTTTACCACTGCTGTGTATCTCATTAATCGCTTACCCTCTCAGTGACTAAATTTTGAGTCACCTTTTTATCGTCTTTTTAAGAAATTATCAGATTACAATAGTCTCCGAGCATTTGGTTGTGTTTGTTTTGTTTTACTACCTACACATAATCGACATAAACTTTTTACCCAATCCGTGTGATGTGCATTTTTTGGGATATAGCATTGTTCACAAAGGGTTTATATGTTCTGATGGTGTTTCTAACCGCATCAGCATATCCAGAAACGTCACTTTCTTCGAACATGAGTATTAATTTCAACAACGGGTTGTATACTGGCACCATTCAGCTTCCGTCTTTTGAGGATTTATCTACATCGGTGGGGTATTTTAAACTAGGCATTGTTTATCAGCGACGACAGGCACCCCATCGCCACCCCTCCCTGACCCTGATCCAGAACCTGCTCCAGTTACTCTTCGACGATCCACTCGTGGAATTCGTTCTCTGGATCGGTATGGTTATTCTGCAACTTTGACTTCTATATCAGTGCATAATTCTTATTCATAAGCGGTTAAAGAAGCGTGTTGGGAGAAAGCAATGCGAGAGGAGCTTAAGGCTCTTCAGGAAAATCACACTTGGGACATTGTTTCTTGTCCTGCCAATGTTAAGCCTATTGGTTGCAAATGGGTTTACTCTATAAAGTTACGTTCAGATGGGTCCCTTTATAGTTATAAAGCACGTTTAGTGGCACTTGGCAACAAACAGGAATATGGGGTCAATTATGATGAGACGTTTGCTCCAGTTGCTAAAATGACCATTGTCCGCTTCATTTTGGCTATCTCTACTTCGAAAGAATGGCCTCTATTGCAAATGGATGTCAAGAATGCCTTTTTACATGGCGACCTTAAAGAAGAGATATATATGGCTCCACCACCAGGGTTGTTCTTAGTCCTATCTCTAGATGTTTGCAAGCTCAAACGCTCTTTATATGACCTAAAACAGGCTCCACGTGCTTGGTTTGAAAAGTTTCGGGCTACTCTTCTTTGCTTCTCCTTTGTGCAAAGTCGTTATGACTCCTCATTGTTCATATGCAAGTCTTCCACTGGGATTATTTTTCTTCTAGTTTGTGTGGATGGTATTGTTATTACACGAAATGATGTTCGCATGATCTCTAATCTTCAGACACACCTTCAAAACTCTTTCCAAATGAAAGACCTGGGTCATTTGCATTATTTCTTGGGTTTGGAGGTACATTTCACCGACGCTGGTATTTTCTTAAACCAGCGTAAGTACACTCAAGAGGTAATTAAGTTGACTGGTCTTCAAGATGGTCGATCGGTTGATACGCCGTTATAAGTCAATATTAAGTATCAACGTGAGAATGGTGAGTTTCTTTCTGATCATTCTGTGTATCGACAGTAGGTAGGGAGTCTCAATTACTTGACCATTACTCGACAAGATATTGCTTTTGCTGTTCAACAAGTAAGTCAGTTTATGCATGCTCCGACTCACCTACACTTGGCTGGTGTTCGTCGTATTATTCGTTACCTACAGGGTTCTTGTACTTGTGGCCTATTAGTTTGACCGCTTACAGTGATGCAGATTAGGCTGGTTGCTTGGATACTCGACGTTCTATTTCGGGTTGCTGTGTGTTCATTGGTAACTCTCTTGTATCATGGAAAAGCAAGAAACAAGATCGTGTTTCCAAATCCTCTACGGAGTCTGAATACCGTGATATGTCATCTGCTTGCTCTGAAATTATTTGGATACATGGTCTATTAGCTGAGCTTCGTTTTTCTCAAGATTTACCTACTCCTCTACATGCCGACAATACTAATGCAATTCAAATCGCAATTAATCCAGTGTTTCACGAGCGTACCAAGCATATTGAGGTGGATTGTCATTCTATCATGGAGTCTTTTGATAATAATATCATCACTCTTCCACATATCTCGACTGAGCATCAGACTGCTGATGTGTTTACGAAAGCTTTTTGTCGCCTACGCCATCAATTTCTTATTGGCAAATTGATGTTGGTTGACGACCGCCATCAATTTGAGGGGGGATGTCAACAGATGTAATAAGTCACCTACACCATATGTAATCAGACCCCTACCTTAGTCTATATAATGCAACCCCTACCCTTCTTCACATAAAGTCCACACCTACTAGTCTATACATAAAGTCTACACCTACTAGTCTATGTAATTAGTTTTTTGTCTAAATATGTATCTATAAATACTTGTATTATCAATAACAAGAAGGCAATGAATTCAGTCAAATAACATAAATATATCAAAACCAAAACACGAAGACTCAGTATGAACATCAGTTGGTTTTAGGAAGAATCTTTGCCAGAGTTAAGATTGAAAGTGAAATTTCCATTAGTAAAACCCTTGCAACCAATTTAAAGTAGTGATATCTATGTGGTCCTGTGATATGTGTACTGTAGTTATAGATATACCTGAAGAGATAAAATCAGGTCGACTGCATCATAGAGCTTGTCTCGTTCTATTGCTTCTCCAGCAATCTCTGAAGGCAACTGTGACAACAAAACTGCTGTCTGCATTGAAACAAGGAACATTCACAATCACATGGAAACCATCTAATAAAAAGATCGAAAATTATGCTTCCCACTAATAGAATATCGGGGGAAGTGCACCTCTCAAGAAACTACTGTTTTGATTTATATTCTGATATTTTTTACTAAATTATTTAGAACCATGGTTTTACACAATTTTGAAAATTGTAATGATTTATTGTACCACTTCTTATTGTGAAGTTGAAATAGTTTTGTGACTGGTATACCAAGTACAGCTATGGATATGATGCATTATTAATTGTGCAATATAAAACCTTTAGGCCTTCCGCTGTACAATCTGAAACTGGCCAGCCGTTATCTGCAGAGGAGAAGGGCCACCCTCCTTTTGAGCTGTGTCGGTGGTAAGTACTAAAGTTTTCTGAACTGTTATTCCTCATCTATAAAACAGATATACATTGGATGTTAAACCATGGCTTGTAACAATATAACAACAATACAAGAGCATAAGCTTTGTATTCATTTACTTGTGATTTATTTATAAACTCATGAGCCTTTTTAAGCATCGAACCATATTCGTCAGCAAGGTTGGTTCCTAGTATTGCTTGAACAGCAAGACTAGCATCCCACAGCTGACTTCCGTTATATCCCTGCCATTCAATTAACTGCATTAGGCCTCTGGAAAATTGTGGTATGATTGTGCTCAAGAACTAGTAAGATACATGATGCAATATCCTGCCAAATTTTGGAATATAGACGAAAAACTGTCGTAGCTTGTCTCTGGTTTGCAAATACCCCTTACATGATTATACCAAACTATGCAAGGAGCATAGCTACAATCGAGTTTTGAAAGTTAACATTTAGCTTCTTTTCCTTCTATGATCTGCAGAGGTACCAGCCAAAAGGCAAAGTCCAGACATGTGCTAGGGAAGGGTGCATCGACACTGAGACAAGTTTCTGTTATTTTTGTTATTAGATTAGAGATGTCGTAGTCTTTTTAACAATAACGTGATCTTTCTAAAAATAACTCATTGCGGATCGAGCGAGTATGCACATCTTTTAATAAGCGTGGAAGGAAGTTGGAGAGTCAGTATACGATTTTACAATTCAAAAATTGAGACTGACCTGCATCTTCATGCCATCTTCAGCTACCCAAAGGTAATCCTTTATTCTTGCAATATGTAGTTTGATTGCAGCTGAATTCGGATCATCTACCCAGCAACATAGCATGTTTAGTACCTGCTCTTATTACAAGTGATCTTCAGGTTCAGTTACACATAGGCATAAATTATTAATTGATAAATCATTCTATCTGTTACTATCTAGTTTCCGTGACCTTATTTACGGGTCCAATGCAGAGGTAATTAGTGTTCTCGTCCTCATAATGGATGTGCTTCATCACTGTGCTTAGAGATTTACGCCTCAACTTAGAGAAAGGCCATTGCATCAGAAGAGGTTCCGCAAACTTGTCTAGACATTTCCATAATGTATCTTGTAAAAGTGGATGGGGGTAGTATAAATCCTCCTGGGTAAACAAAAAGGTTTGGTCGAGTATCTCCTTTATTAGACTTGAGAAGAAGGCAAAAAGGTGGGTATATATTCTTTCAGATGCAATTGTAGTACAAAATATGCTTGTCTATTAGCAATTCCAGTTAACTAACATCATAATAGCAATTGCGAGAGGCAGTTTTATGAATACATACTTTTGCACATTGATTTCTGGCCAAATCCCAGTCAATGTGATGGTAAGGTTGAGCATACAATTCTTTCCTGAGTGATAGAGTTGTCGCGTTCATTGGTCCTACGTATCTCTTCCCGTATAGATATGACATAGGTAAATAAACCATTCGACAGTGACACCACATACGTCCTGCATCAGTTGTGTATAAGAAAAAAAATGCTTATTCTCCTAGAAACCCAGTTTTTCTTCCTAGTTTCAGGTATGATAAAGATGATGAATATATGTACCAATAGAAATTAGCAACTGAATGAAAAGACGAGTGGACCTGGATGCATAGGGAGAGAGTAAGGAATTAGCCACAGTTCCGGGGGTAGAGGATTATTCCCCTTCCATTCATAAATGCCGAGTACCTAAGTGATGTTGGAAAAGTAAATTATGAGAAGGCATAATTCCTGGATCAAAACTTTTAAATGTTATTTCAGGTATCTTCACTTTCAACTAAGAGCAAATGAAACTTAAGATATTTCCCAAATGCAATTACATCAATTACTTTCCTAGCACTTTCGAGATGATCAAAAATCTTTTGAAAAACTTGGTCTCGAACCCAAACTTTTGATCATGGATTAAGTTTGCCGGCTTGTGCAGGTTTGTTGGGGGTTCAGGAGGAATTACTTGATACAATCTATGCCAGATGAATGGCGTGAGCAATCTGATTATTGATTTTAACGCATGATGGGGGGATCGTGAAGACTCTAATGACCTATTTACCGAATAATAGGTCATCAGACCCTTCACGATCGCGAGACCATCCATCAAAATCAATAATCAAAACATCAATTAGGCAGTATTCTGGTTGGTCGACTTAATTTTTTGTCAACTATATTTACCGAAAGCCAGAATTTTCCCCAGGAAGGGATGTGAGTAGCACCACCATGATCAAGAATCCACGTTCTAGCATTCTCCATTGCTCCATCTCCGTCATTCATTCCTGCCCCTAAAAGCCTTAAGCTAACATAATTAAGAACAGTGCCGAACATGGTGCTGCATCCTTCTATATGCAATCCCCAGCCTCCATCCAGATTCTATAACATAGTTAACTTACTTATTTCATCAACATTAACTGGAAGAAGAAAAATCAAGTGCGAACTTAGTTCAGTGCAAGCTAGAGAACATGAAAAATCATGACCTGGTGGTTACATATATAACGCCGCATCTCTTTCTGATATTGTTTTGGCAGGATCGTGTCCAGTACATCCATTATCGACAAGGCTATTATCTGAAACATTTTTTTAACAGGGGACAGGTAGAAAGTAAATATATATGCTATTTTTGAAGATCAATACTATTTTAACTTTGATTTATTTAGTTCTTACCAAGCCTGGAAGCAGAAATAAAGGGCCGCCATAGTCATTAGGCCAGTGTCCATCTTCCGACTGAAGAGTCGAGTAAAATCTTAATGCCCTTCTCAAGGTAGTACACACGGTTTCCTCAGTTATTTCTTCTTCACTATTTACCTTCACCTGCCTCAAATCTTCCTTACAAGGATTCTCTTTCGCATACTGTATACGTATAAACCTTATAATCAATATTGCGAAACTATAACTTAAACAGAAAGTAGAGTTGGATAAAGCATGCATAAGGATTCACCTGAAATCGCATTAGGAGATCAGAGCTGTGTTTGATCTCATGACGGTTATTCCTAAAGTTGCTGCGAATTGTTTCGACCATTTCTCGTTCTTCAATGGTTCCGAGAGTCGGATCATATTGCCAAAACTGTCTTCCAGTATGATCATTCACACTTGTCAACGACGATGGATCATCACACCTTTGAGATACTCTAAGTTGCCACATACTCTTAATATGAAATATTTAGGTGAATTGTATGTCAGTGGTGCATGCAACTGTTTAAAAAGTTACTAATGCATTAGATCGTAAAATGATACCTTTTTTCTTTTTAGCTACTTACGAATTGAAGATGGTGGAGGCAGCTGTAGATTTTGAAGTAAATTTAAGTTAGAATAACTCAATGTCAGGCCATATATTAGCAGACAACAAAGCTATAACCCCACTAAAAAAGCTGATACCATCTCATTTTGTTTTTTTATTTGATTACTGTACTCCTAATAATAAATTAGACACGCCACACATCATATAGTACAAACTCACTTAATCCCATTTATGTGTTTGAAAAAAATTTGTTTTATAATGATATAAATACATTATCGCTTTCAAATTATTGGCGATATTATTGTTTCTAATGCAAACTATGCAACCACATCGTGTAAAGTATAAAGTGAAATTGACTCCTATAAGGACCACACGTCGAAGTATCCATAATTATATTAATTATCCATCAGAACTAAAGCAACAGGTTGGCTACTAGAAATTAAATACACACACCTGTATTACTATGCAGAACTTAGTCCCGCTCGAAAACCTGTTTTTGAGAGTGGAAATAAGTGTTTTCATTGACTAAAAACATGCTTACTTATAATTACAGATTCAAGTTGCAAAAGCTTAACCCAACAAATGAAAACTTATCTACATAAACGAACAATCCAAACAAATTCTTATTTTATTGTTGATATGGATTCACTTTTTTTGCTTAAATGTATTTCATAAAGGAACAGTCCAAAAAAATTTAGCCCCTTTATGCACAAATCCTGGATATGCCTATGAACAAGATGTATTTCTTGACAAATGAGATTATCGTCTTTGTGTTATAAATAATACATAGATGTGACCTTTGTGGAAATTATTGTACATATACTTAGGCTTACTATTTAGCATAGTAATAATAATATAAACACTATTGAAATAGTGTATTAGGTTGGAAAAACCTCTATATGAAGAGCACTTTTCCATGTAAAATGATACCAATTCACAAGTGCTATTACTTGATATTTGCAATTCTTTCCTAAGTCTTTTAATATATTGTTATAATTCTCAAATAGTTTTGGTTATTCTATAACACGTTATCAGCATGATAGTGCTCGATCCGGAAGAATTCAGTTCCTTCGTTAAAGAAAACGTTCAACGTTAAGAGGTATGAAAGTTTTATATTTACTTGTTCATCTATCTACATTATTATAGACAAGGCGGACTACCGCCTATCTATAATTTTATGATTAGATGAATATGTGTTTATAATTTTGTTCTTAAAGTTTAATATTTACGTGTTCATCTATCTACACTATTATAGACAAGGCGGACTACCGTCTATCTATAATTTTATGATTAGATGGAAATTCTTTTTATATTTTACTGTCATCTAACTCTAACACTAAAGCTAAATTTAACTTTCGTTGATGCTTGAGTTAACCCCAAGCTAGAAACGACTACTGACACCCAAGCTAGAAACGACTACTGACAATTTATTATTGCTTATTTTATTCCATAAGCCCATGAAAGTTTTTACATAGTCATGTGGCGAAAATTATTTACGCACTTAATTCATTGCAATTATTTTACTTGTTTACATTATTGCATAAGCCCATGAAAGTTTTTACATAGTAATGTGGTAGAAATTATTTACGCACTTAATTTATTGCAATTATTTTACTTGTTTACATTATTCCTTAAGCCCATGAAAGTTTGATATGGAGGTTTCTAGCATCTGGGCCATTCTGGGCCGCGGCCCATGAACGAGCATATCGGGGATCAACCCCAATATGACATCGAGAGTAGAATTCGATAAAGGCCAGTCGCGCCTATAAATATCCCGCCCCGCGCACCGAGAAAGGCAATCAATTCTTGCCTCGGTCATCCCGCATCACATCGAATAGAGATATTCGATATCATACCCGATATCGACATTGGACATAGTCTGGCCCACGTCGGCACTCTACCTCCTATAACGAAGACCATCCTCGACGTCATATCGAGGATCATCACCGACGTTATATCGAGGATCATCACCAACGTCAGATCGAGGATCATCACCGACGTTATATCGAGGATCATCAACGACGTTATATCGAGGATCATTACCGACGTCATATCGAGGATTATCCCCGACGTCATATCGAGACTCATCCCCGACCTTGAGCAACAGGTTCCGGACCAAGTCTACGCAAGATATATAGTGTAGGCCTCATTTGAGATAGACTCGTTGTATTGCTAAACCATACATTTGTAATCGACACTCGCATATATATATAAAATGATCTATCGCCAAATCAGTGGCGCCGTCTGTGGGAACCAAGTAGGGGTGAGTAATCGCCTATTCGGTTAGGGTACCCGTATTTTCGGGTAGGGTAAAACCCCTACCCGATATCCCAACTAAATATGGGGTACCCGATCGGTTTTGGGTACCCTATATTTTGGGTAACCCAAACTTCGGGTTTGGGGTACCCGAATAATTTCCAGTGGCCAAAAAAGCCACTGGAAACCTGCTGAAAATCGGGTACCCGATCGGGTACCCCAACCTTCGGGTATGGGGTACCCGAAATTTGTCCAGGCGCCATTTTGGCGCCTATTTTCCCCTGTTTTCAATTCGAAAACAGAGGATTTTTTTTAGAGGGAGATGGAGAGTCGCCGTTGCTGCGGCGGCGCCGTTGTTGAGAGGGCGAGAGAGCGGGAGCGGAGAGAGGGAGAGACAGCGGGAGCTTCGTACCGCCGGTTGAGAGGGAGAGAGAGAAAGCTTGCGGGCGGACCGGCGGCGCGGAGAGATGTGAAAAATGAAAAATGAGATTTGAAAAGAGTGAAAGAGTGAAAGAAAGAGAATGAGATTTGAAAAATGAAAAAAAAAAAAGTGAACAAACCGTGAGTTAGTGAAAATAGATGAAAGAAAGAGAAAGAAAAATAAAAAGGAAATAAAAAGAAAAGGAAGGAAAAAAAATGGGAAAAACATATATTCTTTAATTCGGGTATTAGGGTACCCAAAAATTTTCAAAATCTCTACCCGAACCCGTACCCAAAATACCCTATTCGGTTAGGGTACCCGAATTTTCGGGTACGGGTAGGGTATTAATACCCGAAATTCGGGTAATAACCGATCGGGGCGGTTATGGTACCCAAATTTCGGGTTCGAGTACCCACCCCTAGAACCAAGGTTCTCAAGATCGGGGGCTCATCAGACAAGATGGCGGGGAAGAGGCAGCGAAGTATTGAGGGGCAGGAACTGAACAAGACAGATCCCAATGTGATGAAGACTGGCAAGAGGTCGAGGCTTGATCATAAGGTGCAACGCGCCGAGATGGAAAGGCCGATCATTCCTTATCAGAGTGAACCAAGAATGGAGCCGGCCGGAGATTTTATCACAATTGAGATCGACCCGGGACAACCGGAGCACACGTTGAGGATAGGAGCTACAATGTCGCCCAATATTCGGAAGGCATTGATTGAATGCTTAAGAAGAAATCTCGATATATTTGCCTGGAGTGATTCTGACTTGATCGGGATCGACCCGAAGATTATAGAGCATAAGCTGAACATTGATCCACGGGCCAAACCGATACGACAGAAGAAAAGGAACTTTAGCAAAGAGAAGAGCGAGGGAGCAGAAAAATAGGTTGTGGAAAAGCTTAAAGCAGGGCATATTTATGAATTGCGCTATTCTAAGTGGCTCAGCAATATCGTCCTAGTTCTGAAGAAAGAAGCAGAGTGGAGAATGTGTGTAGATTACAAATATTTGAACAAGCATTGCCCGCGGGATCCTTTTCCGTTGCCAAGGATCGACCTTCTTGTAGATTCAACAGCCGGGTGCGCCCTATTTAGTTTCATGGATGCCAAGAGCGGGTTCCACCAGATTTTTATGGCAACGGAAGATCAACCGAAAATAGCCTTCGTTACGGACACGGGTGTGTACTGTTATCGTGTAATGCCTTTCGGTCTGAGGAACACCGGAGCGACGTTCCAGAGATTGGTGGCGAAGATGTTTTACAGTCTAATAGGAAAGTCGATGAAGGTATACATGGACGATATCTTGATCAAAAGTTTGAGGGCCCAGGATCACGTAGAGCACTTGGAGAAGTCGTTTGCCATTATGAGAAACTATGGGATGAAGCTCAACCCCAAGAAGTGTACCTTTGGGGTGGCAGCAGGAAAATTCCTGGGATACATGGTTAACGAGCGCGGAATTGAAGCCAACCCAGACAAGATAGAGGTCGTGTTGAATCTTGCCTCCCCACGCTCGGTACGGGATGTGCAATGCCTTTTGGGACGTATAACAGCCTTGGGACGTTTTATTGCTACCTCAGCAGAGCGGAGTCTTCCTTTCTTCAGAATCTTCAAGAAGGCCAAGGACTTCTAGTGGACCGAAGAATGCGAAAGAGCGTTTCAGCAGTTCAAGAAGTATCTGGTGGCACCACCACTCTTGGCGAAACCAGATCCGGAGGAGATGTTTTATCTATATTTGGCGGTCTCCGCCAACGCCATTAGCATAGTATTAGTGAAAGAGGCAAACGGGAAACAATCTCTAGTTCATTACGTCAGCCGTGTTCTTCAGGAGCAGAAAAGAATTATCTGCAAATTGAACTATTTGCCTTGGCCGTCGTCATGACGGCTCGTAAGTTGAAGCCTTATTTCCAAGCGCGCCCAGTAGTGGTCAGACAGACAAACCACTCCGCCAGATCATGGCCAATCTTGATACCTCGGGGAGATTGGTAAAATGGGCCATAGAATTGGGCGAATTTGGGATCGAGTACCGCCCCCGTACGTCCATTAAAGCACAGGTGCTAGCCGACTTTATGGCGGAGGCGCTAGGTAACAGCTTAGACCATTCGTGCCACCATATATTTCATGTAAGCCAAGACCCTGGTCCCAGTTCGAAACCCGCAGTGTGGCTACTTCATTTGGATGGCTCCTCCACGGCAAACGGCGGGGGAGCATGAATTCACTTGGTGTCCCAGATCGTAGGGAATTCGATTTTGCTATCAGTCTGAACTTTCCTATAACAAACAACGAGGCGGAGTATGAGGCAGTTTTGGCAGGAATCAGAATGGCTAAAACCCTATGTTCGGAACATCTGGAAGTTTTCACGGATTCGCAGTTAGTGGCTAACCATTTCTCGGGATTCTTCGAAGCAAAGCAAGAAACTATGGTTTTATACTTGGCAAAGTTGAAAGAATTGGCGGCTGAGTTCACTACATTCAATCTGACACAAATACCTCAGTCGGAAAATGCAAAGGCCGATGCCTTATCGAAATTCGCTAGTTCCTCAGACATCTTTGTGGGAAAGCGTGTGACTTTGTTAACCACCTCTAGGCCTGCAATCGGAGTGACAAAGGCCAACAAAAAATGGGCCGACGTGGAGTTTATTTTCCTATCGCAAGTACGCCGTGTTGGAAGGACGAGATATATGATTACCTTGCAAACGGAACCCTCCCGGCCGACCCTAACGCCCAAAGACGACTGAAACACAAGGCATACAGGTTTACCATTTACCAGGGCGAACTCTATAAGAGATCTTTTGAAGGCCCGCTGCTGAGATGCGTATCACCAATGGACGCCCAGTACATACTGAGAGAGATACACGCAGGTAGTTGCAGAAATCACTCGGGAGGGAGAGCGTTAGCCCAGAAAATATTAACACAGGGATATTTTTGGCCAACGATACGACAAGACGCCACCCTGTACTGCCGCAATTGTGAGAGTTGCCAGTACCACGCCAAACTAGTACACATGCCAGTTGTACTGATGCAGCCCCTAGAGATCACCTGCCCATTTGATCAATGGGGAATTGATATAGTTGGTCCCCTACCAATCGCCAGAGGTCAGAAGAAATTTCTCTTAGTAGCGGTGGAATACTTTACGAAATGGGTGGAGGCCGAAGCTCTAATGCACATCACGGAGAAAAATATGACAGACTCTGTCTGGAAGAACATCGTATGTCGCTTTGGACTACCCCGAGTTTTGGTATCGAACAATGGTACCCAGTTCAGAGGAAAGACATGGTCGCATGGTGCAAAGAATTAAAAATATCCCAGCATTTTGCCGCGATATCCCACCCAACAGGCAAATGGACAAGTGGAGTCCACCAACAAGACTCTTAAACAGTATTCGGAACAGCGATTACCCGCCACATGAAGGAGTTGGATCGACGAACTGCCAGGTATTCTATGGGCATATAGGACCACACCTAGAACATCCACAGGAGAGGCGCCGTTTACTCTAGTATACGGGTCCGAGGCAGTATTCCCAGTGGAGATTGGCATGCCAACATACAGAATTGCGGAGTATGACCCGTAGCACGCTGCACGACTGCGAAAAATGGACTTAGAAATGATTGGTTCCATAAGAGAGCAAGCTTACCAACGGACGGTGGCATTCAAAGCAGCGATGGCCAAAAGTTTCGATAAACGAGTGCACCTTCGAAGCTTTCAAGTGGGTGACTTGGTGTTGAAAAGTGTGAAAGCAAGTAAACACGTTGGGAAACTACAAGCCAATTGGGATGGACCCTACAGGGTCACCCACGCCAACGCGAAAGGCTATTATTATCTCGAGGACATGCATGGCGAGCCCCTTCCCAGGCCATGGAACGTGCAACACCTTAGGCGTTTTTATTCTTAAGAAATTCAGCATTTCAATCACTATCAGCAATGTAGAGAACTACGCGAGGCTTGATTCCCTGTACGGGATACGTAGGCAATCGGATACGGTTCAGCACCAATCTATCGTTAAAACTATCATGATAAGGAGGAAGGCTCCCGCCCAGGAGCGGTACTGGGTCATCTACAAAAAAAAAATCCTTGTGATAACGGGGTCGATTAAAAAAATTCCTTGTGATAACGGGGCCAACCCAAGAAAAAATCCCCTGTGATAACGGGGTCGATTCAAAAAATTCCCTGTGATAACGGGGCCAATCCAAGAAAAAATCTCTTGTGATAACGGGGTCGATTCAAAAAATTCCCTGTGATAACGGGGCCAACCCAAGAAAAAATCCCCTGTGACAACGGGGTCGATTCAAAAAATTCCCTGTGATAACGGGGCCAATCCAAGAAAAAATCCCCTGTGATAACGGGGTCGATTCAAAAAATCCCCTGTGATAATGGGGCCAACCCAAGAAAAAATCCCCTGTGATAACGGGGTCGATTCAAAAAATTCCCTGTGATAACGGGGCCAATCCAAGAAAAAATCGCATGTGATAACGGGGTCGATTCAAGAAATTCCATGTGATAACGGGGCCAATCCAAGAAGAATTTCCTCAGACTCCCCATTCAACGGGATACATAGGCGGGTACAAACAGGTAGAACAGGTACAAACGGGTACCACGGGCATTATAGAGCACTACGGAAACACTATTTCTTGTGTAAAACAGATATTCCCAGATTGAGGGAACATCCCTCAAATAATACATGCACGTCATTTCGTGCTTTCGTATTAGCTTTTATGTCAAAAAAATTTCTTGTCTATGATGTTTTGCAGGGCTCAATGACCTACATATTCAACGACGACAGAGTTACCAAGAGACATAGCCAAAAAGACAAAGGAAAGGCTCACCCACAACAAAAATATCCCCTGTGATAACGGGGTCGATCATAAACATCTCAACGGTAAAGGTTTCCCTGTGATAACGGGATGCGCCCCTACCTACGGGAAAAATATTCCCTGTGATAACGAGGCTGATTATAAAACAGTAGCGGTTTCCCTGCGATAACGGGATGAACCCCTACCCGCAGGAAAAACATACCCTGTCAAAAGGGAAAAGCTCTCACTCATCAGTGGTAACAAATCACCTACCAAAGATAGGCAATTCCATGCCCATGATACCAGACATTCATCAGGCTATCACAATTACTATATGACAAGGATAGAATATTCATGATCCCAGAAAGAATCACACAAGATAGAAATTCTACAAATAAAACGCCTTTCATAGAACATCATGAAAGCGGCTCCTAGTCAATAGCATGGGGCACACTTCGCGTACAAAAATTTGCCCGAGGAAATAACTGCTACAATATCAAAAAATGTCACCAGCCGACAACACAACTACATATCATAAAGAAACTCGTTACTCGCGAGATCAGTGAACAACTCTGCCCGAATATTGTCCCGATGAAAGGGCCCAAGCCCAGATACATTCATTTCAAATTCGGGAAATTTCCAGGGCTCGGCGCAAATATCGTCAGCAAGTTCATCCATTCCCCGGGGAGACATAACTTCTGAGTATTTATTCCATTTCGGACTACTACTTTCTGGATCAGATAATAACTGGGAATACCGCATCGCCCGAGGGACCCTATAACGTTCCCTAATGTACGGTCCTGCGACAGCCCAGACGGGCACCCTTCTGCCATAAGGCTCGGTAGTCCCAATCATATGAGCCCCGACCGGGGTACACCCATATGAGAGGGGAGAGTTTTCGAAGTTATAATCACTATCCTTTATAGAATCACCAGCACCTGCCTTGGTATAAGGCGAAGATACAGTTACCCCGTGGCGAGCCAAAGTTTCGGTTAATTTCGCATTCTGAATTTCCAAGTTTTCAAGGGACTCTCGATACGCATCGCGTTCACGCTCTAACTTAAGATTACTGGCACGCATACGTTGGGTCTCGGCCTGGCTACTAGCCAATTCCTTTTTCATCTCTTCCTCAGCGACCAATGCTTTCCACGCCGCGTCACGGGCAATGCATTTCTGAGTTTCAACAGCACGAGCCCGGCTGTTAGCACGATCACGACTAATTTCACTACGCGCAATCATCGCGCGTAGTTCTTTCACCAAAGCATCGTGACGAGTCTGCACTTCCCCAAGCAACATGTAATCTCTACACAGTTCATGGAACGTGTGCCCAAACTGCCAAGGAACCGAATAATCATTAGTAACGAATAAGAAAGTATGAACATTAGTAACAGCCTACAAACAACAGGGCAAGCTCCTTACTGTATATAGCAGCATCAAACATATGCGTGGTGCTAATTCCACCCCCAGATCTCGGCACAATTCAGAAGGATCAATATTTCCATAAATAGTTTCCAAGCCTCGAATAGCATCCTCTTCACGGATATTATTATTCCCAACCCGCATAATTAACCGCTCCGAAAGAGGATCACGGAGAAAAGAGTAATCTTCCCTCAATGGCGCTCTACTGTCAGATGGCCCATCAGTATTAGTGTCACCGGGGGATGCCGCAGTACGCTTTGCGGCCGAAGTAGATGAGCTCGGAGCGGCCAGCACAGCAGGGACCTCATCACAACTTTCTTCGTCAGGATCAAGCTCTCCACTCCCGGCATCGGGCGACACCGCAAAATGTTGAGGGTCAGAATGAGAACTTTCCCCAAGCTCCCCTGCCGATGCCTCAAAGCGAGCCCGAGCCCGAGGATGCCAATAGTTAGCCGGTGTGCCTACTGGCGGCAAAGTCACTTTGACCCGGGGAGGGTGGCAGCCACACGTTGATGGGAAGCGTGATCCACGGTCATAGCATTAATTCTATCCTCTTCCAACCGAATACCTTCCGCTATGGCAGTGCGATCTCCAACAATAACGCTCCCACCATAAATATTTGACTGCATTACGACATACTTATCAGGGAACCGAGAGTTCCGTTCATGAAGACGGATTCGGGGTAACCTTAGACTGGCAGAGATTCCGGAGACTTGCACTAAACCGTCATCTAATGACGCGCCCCTCGCAGAAGTTTCAGAATCAGAAGATTCATCGTCTGACACCACGAAAGCATTTCGCCTGGCACGGCCAGCTTCATCATACTGCGGCGATACAACAAGTTTTTTCTTCTTCGGAGATTTCTTATCACGAGCCATCCTCAGGAAAAACAACTAAGGAGACTTATTGCAAAAAATGCGCAGAATATCGAAAGCAATGTCGAGAAATATATCGAAATTTATATCGAAGAAGATATCAGGGAAATTTACCGATGTATAATTCGATGTAGTCCCGACAGTGACAACACGAGGGAATAAAATAAGTGAAGGATGACAAGGCAGGTACCGATTTTTATAAACAGACAAAAGCAGGGGCCCACGGCACAAATGCGCTACATCGGGGATTACATCGAAACTCATATTCGATTTGATTTTCGACGTGAGATCACCGTACCAGCACTACAACTTATAGTTCAAACGAGGACCTCGTGCAATGCGGTAACTGCACTGGAGAACCGCATAAACTAATTCCAAGTGCACTTCCCACATTTTCGATTTCCGTCCTTCGAACTGGGGGGACGTGGGGTACAGGTAACCCGAAAATTCAAAACTAAATTTGCGAATTCTTATCCCTAGGATAATAATCCCCAGATTGGGGGACTACATGATATGGAGGTTTCTATCATCTGGGTCATTCTGGGCCGCGGCCCATGAACGAGCATATCGGGGATCAACCCCGATATGACATCGAGAGTAGAATTCGATATAGGCCAGCCGCGCCTATAAATATCCCGCCCCGCGCACTGAGAAAGGCAATCTATTCTTGCCTCGGTCATCCCGCATCACATCGAATAGAGATATTCGATATCATACCCGATATCGACATTGGACATAGTCTTGCCCACGTCGGCACTCTGCCTCCTATAACGAGGACCATCATCGACGTCATATCGAGGATCATCACCGACGTTATATCGAGGATCATCATCGACGTCAGATCGACGATCATCACCGACGTTATATCGAGGATCATCAACGACGTTATATCGAGGATCATTACCGACGTCATATCGAGGATTATCCCCGATGTCATATCGAGACTCATCCCCGACCTTGAGCAACAGGTTTCGGACCAAGTCTACGCAAGATACATAGTGTAGGCCTGATTTGAGATAGACTCGTTGTATTGCTAGACCATACATTTGTAATCGACACTCGCATATATATATAAAATGATCTATCGCCAAATCAAAGTTTTTACATAGTAATGTGGCAGAAATTATTTATGTACTTAATTCATTGAAATTATTTTACTTGTTTACATTATTCCTTAAGCCCATGAAAGTTTTTACATAGTAATGTGGCGGAAAATATATATGTATTTACTTATCGTAATATTATTCTATATGCCCGTTAAAATATCACTAATGCGGCGGAAATTATTTTACATGTTATTACAATTAATTTTTGTTGCTAAATTATTAAAGACATTGCCATTCATAAAACATGCCAAAATGACTGTTTTTCTAACGACTGTAAACGGCTACTTACATTTTTCCTCTATAAATACACAAATTTCATAACACAAATTCCACACAAATCTTCACCTTATTTCTCTCATTTAGCAAAATGATCTCTACAACAATAACGATCTTGATCCTCATTTACCTTTCAATTTTTATGTTTATGCTAGTAGATGAGGATACTCCTATGTTTGTCCCTATGATATTCCTCCATTTTATCATAATAATGTTCGAATTCAAGATTTGGCTAGAGATGAGATAATTATATTGTATTATTGTAATAATTGTGCTTCTATGATTATGTGTTAAATAAAATATTTTGACCCTAATTATATTTTTTTGGTTATGTATTTAGCTGGAAAAATGTCTAACCTCACGAGTACATTTAGTTTCATACTCAATATCACTAGCAAGAATTATGGACAATGGAAATCAGATACAAAATTGTACCTCAGATCAAAGAGTATCGTTGAAACTCTTGCTGCAGTAAATACAAATATGGATCCAGAAAAATGTGAGGTTGTGATCTATATGAGAAAACACTTACTACTTTTCATGTGTCCATGATAAATGTCCAACACGAATACAGATTGCTGAATATTTCAAAATATCACGACTTGCAACAAAGGTTGTTAATGGCAGAAAGTTACAATAACTTATTGATAAAAAATCATCAATCTCATCCTCCGAGAGCACATACATTTTTTTTTCGGTGAAAAAAGGGATACAAAGGTCCTTAGACCATGTCCGATTTCAATAAATCAAACACATGGGGTGGGGGATTATCCCAAAAGATATCTCGCTCCCTATTGCCTTGTCCTGTTTTTGCTAGCTCGTCCGCTACGCGGTTTGCTGCGCGGGGTATCCAACGTACTTTGCATGTCCACGGGAGTCGGATCAAGTCAATGCACTCTTTCACAAGCTCTTTTACATCTTCTGGTGCTGGTGTCTCACCAATAATCATTCTATATGCTTCCAAGGAGTCCGTCTCGACTTCGAGTCTCGAAATTCTTCGCTCCCAAGCCAACTGTAGTCCGGTTTTTAAAGCTATAATTTATGTCTCGTCGACCGACGTGGCTGCAGTTTTCTTTCGGAATCCCCAAATCCACTCGCCTTGGTGCGATCTGAGCACGCCAGCCACTGCACTTGTGTAGGACTCCGTATGTAGGCTACCATCAACGTTAAGCTTCGCCCAATCTTCCCTCGGTTTGGTCCATTTTTGAGCTTGAGTGGACCTCTTTTTTTTTGTTGCGCCTCTTGAATATCCATGCTAAGAATTTTGATTTTGCTTAGGCTAATTGTTGTGCTTTCCGTAACATTGCGGAATATTTTTTCATTCCTTGCCTTCCACATTATCCAAACTGCAGCAGTAAATATCGCGGACCAGCCAACATTTGGAATTCGTGAGCTCTTCCTAGACTTGTGCAAAGCGTTCTCCCTAAGCCAAGTCGCATCCGGGCTGTTGTTGAATTTTTCCAGATCCTCTCCAGTGAGTAGTTCTTTCCAAATTCTTCTTGCATTGGCACAATGTCTAAGCATGTGCTGAACTGTTTCTTCCGCGCAGTTGCACATAGGGCAGCTGAAGTCTTGAGAGATCTGTCGCGCATGAAGAAGACTGTTTGTGGCGAGTTTATTTTGCCCCGCGAGCCATAGGAAATATTGAATTTTGCTGCTCGTCTCTACTTTCCACGCCCAGCCACAGTTTTGGAAATTTAGGTCCAAATCCGTGAATTTTTTAAAGAATGCCTTATAGGCCGATTGGCACGTAAATAATCCGCTTGACGTCTCAGTCCACTTTACCACGTCTTGTTCTTCCGTGAACACCACATTACGACTTCTCAAGAATTCCCTCACATCCTGCGGTATGATTGTTTCAAAAACACTCAAGTTCCATTCCCCATCCTCACCTATTACATCTTTAAGTCGAATGTTGAGGTCATTAGGATGTATGTGCATATTTTCTTCGCACAGCCGCGTGCCACACCAGTTATCTAGCCAAACTCGAATTGTTTTTCCGTCCCCGATCTTCCAACGGAGAAAGGATTGCATTAAGTCAACGCAGTGCATGATCCCTTTCCATGTTGTACTATCCGTGGGTTTCACTTTATAATCAAGGATGCTCGAGTTCTTGAGATATTTGGAATTAATCATTTCGCTCCAAACTGAGCTCTCTCCCTTTATTATTTTCCAAGCGAGTTTGGCGAGAAGAGCTTCATTACTTGTTTGGGTTATTCGGATTCCCAATCCTCCTTCCCCTCTCGGCTTAACTACTTTCGGCCAACCAACGAGATGTATTTTTTTTTCTGTTCACATCCGTTGACCACAAGAAATTTCTATTTAACTTATCCAATTTATTGCAAACATGTTCCAGTAGCCACGTCGTTTGCATCAAATAAATTGGCATTGCGGTCGAGACGGGTTGGATAAGTGTTGTTCTCCCTGCAAGAGATAAAGTATTACACTTCCATCCATTGTAGCGCCCATTCACTCTATCAAATAATTCCGCGCAACATTTGCGGCTTACTCGACCATGTGTGAGGTTCACTCCAAGGTATTTGCCCAGATTTACCGTTTGCCCAAAACCCAATATCTCGCAAATGCTTCTTTTAACCGCAGAACCATGACTTTTAGAGAAGAAAATCTTTGACTTTGCCGGGTTTAGTTTGAGACCTGAAGCCGAACAGAACTTGTCAAGATTTTCCTTGATCGTGCGCGCCGTATTAACCGTAGCCTTCCCAAGCAAAATCAAGTCATCGGCGAAAAACAGATGGGAGAGCTTAGGCCCATTTCGACATGCAGTTAAGGTTTTCCATTTCCCCGTATCAACCGAGTCTCTTATGAGATATGAGAGCCTTTCCACGCATAATACGAATAGGTACGGAGATAGCGGATCTCCTTGCCTTAAGCCACACTTATGTGATAAAGCCTCAAGTGGCGTTCCATTCCATAAAATACGTGTAGTCGCATTTCGCACGCAAAACATAATAATCTCAACAAGGTCCTGTGGCAACATAAAAGCATGCAAAGTCTCTTCCAAAAAATCCCACTCAACCTTATCATACGCCTTCTCTAAATCCAGTTTCATTATCATATTTCCATATTTGACATTCTTCTTATTTCGCATCGAGTGAAGGACCTCTTGCAAAATAAATATATTGTCCTGGGTGCTCCTGTTTTTAATGAAACTCGATTGTGTAGGTGCTATTATATGAGGCATAAGATTACGAAGTCGCATGGTAATACACTTCGTCACCAATTTATATAACACGTTACACAGAGATATGGGGCGAAACTGCGAGATAAGTTCGGGATTTTTTACCTTTGGGATTAAGCACAAGAACGCCTCGCAAATCTTTTTGTCGAATTTCTTATTTTTGAACACGTCCTCCGCAAAAGAAAGAAGCGAGTGCTGAATCCAGTCCCAACTTTTATGGTAAAAAACGGCTTGTAAACCATCGGGCCCAGGTGCTTTATATGGATGCGACGCAAATACGACTTCCTTCAGCTCCTTAGCGTCAATAATTTTCAAAAGGCCTTCCTGTTCCTCCCGAGATAACACGGCCTGATACTTGGATAATTCTAAGGATTTCTCCCTCGGTCTACCTTCTTGCGCGCTGCTGGAAAACAGATTTTCAAAGTATCCTCTCGCGTGCGCACAAAGTAGTGTCTCGTCATTCACCCAAAAATCGTCAATCTTAAGATTAACAATTTTATTGCGTCGTCTTCTAATCATTGTTGATCTATGGAAGAATTTTGTGTTCCGTTCGCCATCTTGAATCCATTTAATCCGTGATTTTTGGTACCAAAAAATTTCTTCTTGCTTAAGCACTTCATTAAGCTCTCGGATCAGTTCGGATTCAAGTGTAACGAGGTGTGTGTTCGGCCTCTGTGCTAAAATTCGCTGAATTCCCAGCAGCCTCGCGTTTATTTTCCTCTTACGTTGGAAAATGTTCCCAAAGCGTTGTCGATTCCATGGCTCAAGAACTCTCGGAACCTCTTGTATGGCATCCAACAAACATTCTTTTTCTTCCCATATATGACGCAGCAGTTTTTCGCATTCGGAGTTGAAGAACCATGCCGCTTCGAAGCGGAAAGGTTTTTTTCCTCCCCCCGTATCCTTTCCTTCGCAGCAAGTCAGAATCGGGTGATGGTCCGAACATGTACGGGTCGTGTGAAATACCTCGTATTTTGGAAACTTATCCATCCAAGCTTGGTTCGCCACCGCCCGATCAATTCTCCCTTTAATATTTGCCCCATCCTCTCTTTTGTTCGTCCAAGTAAACTCCGGGCCTTGGAAACCGAGGTCAATTAATCCGCATCTCTCGAGATAATTTCGTAAAAAATTGAGCCTACTCAAAGGAACCGTTCGGCCCCCTTTTCTTTCGTAAGCGTAGCATACTTCGTTAAAATCCCCGGTTACTAGCCAAGGTTTCGAGCAGCCCATAGCCATCGATACAAGATCAAACGCCCTAACTTTATCTTCGCACCTTGGCTGTGCATATATGCCCGTAACGCGCCATGGTTCTCCCATATTCGGTCGGATTCTAGCGTGGATCGCTTGGTAATTAATTTCCAAGATTTCCACGTCGACCTCTTCTTCGTTCCATAACATCCACACCCCGCCCGTCATACCGTTCGTAGGGGCAATGCTAAATTTCGAGTACCCAAGAGTTGCAGCAATTATTCTCGCGGTAGATTCGTTAACTCGCGTTTCGAGGATATACACCACTTTCGGCTGATGTACCCTTACAAATTCTCTAAAATTCCATCGGAATTCCCATTTCCCGGCCCCTTGACAATTCCACGACACGACTTTAATCAACATTAAATTAATGTGGTAAGGGTACATGGGGTAGTTAATCTCGGACCCCGACCATATCGTAATCAATTGGCGTAGAATTTCCAGCATTAGATACGTCTGCCTCATGTATTCCCATCGACTTATCGCCGTCGTCATGCACCATGTAGTATGTTCCCCATTCATCGGAACCATCATCATTCTCGTTTCCACTTCCCAAATGGATGGTGGGATCTCCATGACCTGTACTAATCGATCTCTCCGTCGTGTTTGTAATGTCATTAAGAGGCCGTGGAATTGGTGTCTTCTCGTGACAAAATCCAGAACTTCCTCCCAACGACCTATTAGCATCCCGTTTCTGAAAAACACGTGATAGATTAGCATATTTTTGGCCGAAGGTTAACGGCGTCGTACTCTCAAAAATCGATGAATAATTCTTGCTGAATTCATTGTTTTCTTGTAAAATAGAGAAAGGGTTCCTATTAGATACAGACTCCTTATTTCCTAGCAACTCTACTGTAGCACGTTGGAGGATTTTTTTTGGATTAAGAGTGTTTCCTAATTTAGAGTCCTTCTTTCCATTTTTCTCCACTTGCCTTGGAGGAGGTTTCCTTCTCTGTGATATTTCTTTTGTTATTTCTTTCTCTATACTATTAATTTCTTTCGGCCCCTGTTTGTTTCCAACCTCAGAAACCTTCTCCCCCAAGTGCACATTTCCTTTGTCACGGTTGATTGCTGTTGAGGTCGGTTTCAGCGTTTTGGAGTTTTTAACGGGCTGGACTATCATCCACTCACCGTACTCCTTTTGTTTGGCCTTCGCCACTAACCAATCTGCTACGTCCCTCTCTTCTACGCCTTCATGTCTTGCCGATTTTGACATGTCGTCCCCCTCCTTATTTCCCACGGATTTCGACCCGCACTGCTCCATTTTGTGTCCAGCTTGGCCACATGTATAACATACCGTCGGGAGGTTTTCGTAGACTACTTGATATACCACATCGTCAATGCATACCCCAAGATCCAGTGGTAGATCAGTGCGTACTTGGACGCAAAAGCGTGCATATTTTCCTCTCGTGGCGGTGTACGTATTCCCGTCGATTTTTATCGGATCACCAATACTTTTGGCCAATCGTCGGATCCATGCCGTGCGGAAATATTTGACTGGAAGGTCTAAAATTCTAACCCACGTGATAGCGCTGTCAACCTTGTCTTTTGCCGCGAGGAATTTCGGGCACCACTTTCGGATGGATAAGAAGTTGTCGGCTAATTGCCATGGTCCCTCTGTAAGTATCATATCTCGTTTTTCTTGACGCAACCCCTTCATGCAGTAGCAGTTATGTCCTAAATCCACAAGCTCGAATTCGCTTTGCAATTTCCACATCCAATCGAGTTTGTTCACCAATGTGGGGTAATACCATGAATTTCCAAGGATCTTAATTATGATTGCGTCCTCCCACTGACTTTGCATTCGTTCCTTCATCTCCGGGAGGCTTGAAAATTTCTTGAATGGCATCTCATCTGTGGGCGGGCTAACAGCAATGTACTCCCCTTCCTCATCAATTTCATTTTCATTAATTCGTACATGATCATGTCTCTTGAGGATCGCATCGGCATAGGAGAACTGTTTTTGCTGTGATGATTTTTGACTAGATGCATTCGGCATTTGCGTTTCAGATTCATTCCTTGGATCGTCGGATTGTCGTGGCCCTTTTTGCGTATGATTTCCTTGTTGCCCTAAGTCCGGCGGAACAAACTCTGTCGACGCGGGACATATCTCATGAGATGATGGAGGCGTTAGGGTGGACATGGCGGCTTTTTAATGTAATGTACTATTCTATTCATATCAAATTGTTTTTGCTGCACTTGACATCCTGGAGCACATACATTACCTGAGGCAAATGCCATTAATTTTTTAAACTCCTATGGACGAGGTAACAATGATAATGCCAATCGTGGTCGTGGACGTGGTCGAGGTAGTTATCACAACCCTTTGACCAGTGATACGGTCCATAACAATAACCATCATAATAAAAGAAAAAATGCTCATAATAAATTTGAAGGTTACTGTTTTAACTGCGGAATAAAAGGACATTGGGCCAATACGTGTCTTACACCTGAACATTTTTGTAAATTGTACCAAGAGAGTAAAGGCAAAGAAAATGAAGTGAACATTGTTGAACAAATGCCTAATAATCCCACATATTTAGCAGCATCTGATTTCACGGATGATTATGATGTTACTATGGCTTGATATGAGCTATGTGATTCATGTCTGCAGGATTCCTAGTTTGATTTGCATTATGTGATTCATTGTTGTATGATTTTTGAAATGATATGTATTTGCGATTTCCGCTTGTAATGTGTTGTGTTCTATTAATTGTGTTTCCATATGTATCTTAATGAAACTATTTCACTTTTATCAAATATATGCTTCGTTTATTGTTATATCATGTTTAACTCTACTTGTTTGACATGAAGCGAGTATGGAGCATACCAGTGATTTTTGCATCCCTAATAGCGGTACAACTCACACAATTCTCACAAGTAAGAAATATTTTACATATCTAAAACCAACAAAGGAAAAAATCAATACGATGTTAGGTCCTACTGACTTGGTTTTAGTTTTAGCTTTGATCGGACATCCAAATGAACTTGGTTTTCAAATCTTTTTATGCTTTATGGTTTCTAGCATCATGATAGATGTGGGAATCCAAGATTTTGTGAAAACACAAAGGTTTGCTATGCTAAATAATTCTTGCAACATAAGAGTTGCTATCGGATTTCCTGGAAGCAGTTTACGATTTATGGATTATGCCCTCCTAGATCATATTATTTGAGAAAGATGCCTTCATTCAAAAGATAGAAGACACCAAGGAGAGTATTCAGCCGTTGGCCTTGATCAAAAAGGATTTTTCTACAATTAGTTATGATTTTTCTAATGTGCAGAATCGGCATTTCCTGTGCAGTAAAAGTTTTAGCGTCTTTTTGGGTAGAAAATGGCAAGATAAAAATCTGGAAAAATTATTTTCCGAACGAAAACACAAAAGGGAACAACTTTTATCTCTTCTTACTTTTGCAGAATTAGATTATTTTGGGCTATAAAAAATGGTGAGGAAGAGTGAGTATTTATAGGCAAAAATAGTAGTTTAATCATATTATTTAGGTCCCACCTTGATTATTTTAAAACAAATCACAAAAAATCTGAATTTAATCATGCTCTTAAGGATGTCATGCCTTACTTCATCAAAAATATGTCATGACTTACTTCATTAAAACGTTAATTGCATATCAAGTCCCTCAATTATTTATAATTAAAATTCAAATAGGTATAATTAGATTTCTTTGTTACATACATATTTACTTATGTAATTTTTCTAGGTAATTCAATCAACTTGGTTAATATTTGAAATTAAAATATATATTTTAGGATTAGAGACCTATAAAAATAGTAAAAGACTAACTTTTAAGTTTAGGGACTAAAATGCAAATTTTTCTAAACATTTAGGATCAAAATAAAAAAATTCAAAAGTTTAAGGCTAAAGTATAAATTTATTTTCCTCCTAATTTTTGGGGCGTTACATATTCAAATAATGTAAGCCCTACCAAAATAAACTAGGTGAAGAGTTGATTGAGCGGATATCCCATAAAGTACGCAATCAACGTAAGGCCTACCAAAATAAACTAGGTGAAGAACCTATTGGTCGAATATCCCATAAAGTAGGCAATCAACGCGTCCTACCGAAATAAACTAGGTGAAGAGTATATTGGGCGACTCTATTACTATATTAAAAGCAAAGCCCTCTCACTCACAACATGGCAGTTTGGATACCAACTTTTGTATTTCCTAAAATACCCTTATTTCTCTCTCTTTAAATAAAAGCATATCAGAGCAATATTGTTATTTTTCATATTTTGCTCAACTACCCACCCTATAAAATAGCAATTCATATTTCCATGCATCTATCTTTCAAATTTTATTTCTTTAAATATTAATATAATTTACACGCGGTCTCCGGGTGTGTCAAATTTCTAGTATCTCATAAGGTAGGCAATCAACATAAGCCCAACAAAAAAAAAACTAGGTGAATAGTCTATTAGGTAAATATATTATAAAGTAGGCAAACAACGTAAGTCCTACCGAAAAAAACTAGGTGAAGAGCCTACTGAGTGAATATCCCACAAAGTAAGGAATCAACGTAAGCCCTACTAATATAAACTAGGTGAAGAACATATTGGGCGAGTATCCCATAAAGTATTCAAACAACGTAATCCATACCAAAATAAACTAGGTGAAGAGCCTATTGGTCGAATATCCCATAAAGTAGGCAATCAACGTAGGCCCTATTGAATTAAACAAATTATATAACAAAATCAAGAAAGCAAGAAACAAAGAAAGAAAGATCAAGAAAAGAAGAAAGAAAGATAAAAAAAAGAAGAAAGCAAGATTAAGAAAGGAAGAAAGGAAGATCAAGAAAGGAAGAAAGCAAGATCAAAATGAAGAAAGCAAGATCAAGGAAGAAAGAAATAAACAAGAATAATTCCTTAACAAAAATAGATATCCAGAAAAACCTATGTCTACCAAAGTAAAGTACCGAAAGCGAAGAGCAAAACGATACTTGTCCACAAAAAAACAAGAGATAAGTATCAAATTTACTAGAAGTTCAAGAGCAAAACAAAGGCATATGTGCCAAAAATAAAAGGCCAATAGGGCCACCTTCCACTCTCAAGAAGCCTGACCGCCATTGGCAACATCATCTTTCTTCTCAGAAGCAACACCTTCATGACCTATATCGCACCAATGTCAAGCAATAGATTTTTTATATGACCACCACCAATCGAAACTTCAGAAGACCTGCGACGATGTTCCTCACCTTCTTTCTCCATGTGTGCATGCTCCTCAATAGTGAAGCCAACCCAATTGTCTTTGAGACGCAATTCGGCACCAACAAGAAGATTCACACTGGTCGACTGACTAGTTACCTCTGAATCCTTCATAAGAGCACCAGTATTCATAGTAACTATCAAAATAAGATCAATAAGATGAGATTCAGAAATAGAAGAAGTTGGAGTAGTAGTCAATGTTGCCTTAGAGGTGGCGACTGTCTCACGAATAGTCAAGGGAGGAACCACCGTAGTTTTTGTCTGTATGACAACAACATACAACAACAATAGAGAGGTTGGTAGTCAGCACAATCTCGGAGGCAACAACAGGAAAAACAACATTGTTAGATGCATGGCATCAGCAGGAGAAAGGGTGACATCAGCAGCAGCAACGTCAGTCACAATCTGTTCTTTCAAAGCCAAGATGATCACCTTCGATTTATGGTCATACTCTACATAGGCCTTATTGGCCTCCTAGTATTTATTGAAGGTGCTATCCCGTCTGTCGAGCTTATCCAAAACACACTTATGATTAATCTTAAGCTTTGCAAGCTCGGCTCGAGCGGCCTCAAGCTCTTCATTAGCCTTAGTTGCCGCATCAACAACCTCCTGACATAACTAACTATGCTTTCCGGCCGCAGCTTGAACCTTCTTGCATATTTTCTTCTGCTCTTGAGCAACACCTTGTGCTTCTTTGCACAATTTCTTTTGCGGCATCCTCTACTGCCTTCTTGGTTTCTTATCGAGTCTCCAATCATAACTCCTTATGCTCTTCAAGCTCCCGATATGCACAACGTTTTACCTCGTCGACATAGAGAGCCTTTTCTGCATCAAGACCGATATTTTCGAAATGCAAATTATGGATTTTCGGCTGTAATATTTGCAAGGTGCTCGTCTACTCCGACCACCTAACAAGCTAGGGGACTTATATTGTAGCATAATTTGTATTGCTCACGTGTAATGCCATATGCTCATGCGTACTTCAAACAATGACAAGCCACAATCGCATAGGTTGAAAACATCAGGCCATGGGCCATGTGCAATTGGAAAGACACGGACATCTAGTTTATAATACAAAATATGGGTCCCAATTTCAATGAGTATTGAAGAATTTATGATCAAATTAGTGAAATCACGCATAATTGAACAAGAGGGGACCAAGCCCATCAAGGATAGCACAACAAGCTCCTATAAATACCTCATTAATCATCATTAAGGGGAGGATTTTTTGAGATAGAGCTCTCACGTCACCTTTCCCTAGAGCTAATGTGACACCTATCAATTGTGTCACATCATCCGCGTTAGCCCTACAGCTAATGTGCCACCTACAACACACCACTTGTGCAATATCATCCACGTTACCTCTAGAGCTAATATGCCACCTACAACACATTAGTTGTGCCAGATCATTCACGTTAGCCTTAAAGCTAATGTGCACCTACAACACATCAATTGTGCAAAATCACCCGTGTTAGCCCTAGAGCTAATATGACGCCTACACCACATCATTCGTATCATCCTAGAGCTAACGTGCCACCTGCAACACATCATGTGTGCCACATCATCAACGTTAGCTCTAGAGCTAACGCGACACTTGCAACACATCAATTGTGTCATATCATCCACGTTAGACCTAGAGATAATGTGACAAATCATCCGTGTTAGCCCTAGAGCTAACACGCTAGTTGCAACACATTAGTTGTGCCACATCATCCACGTTAGGTCTAGAGCTAACGTGCCATCTACAACACATTAATCATACGTGTTAATGTGCCAACTTGCCAATGTGCCAACATGATTAGGTCTGGCACCTTAGGCCCAATCACCCCAATATGATACGTGACACACGACCACTATTGAGAAACAATAAACTACGCACGACTTGATTCCCTAAACATGATGCGTAGGCATCTTGACCTAGTCCCAAGTTCAGTGCAAAATCAACAAACTCCCAATTCGCATCTGTCGCTTTGTGCCCGACCTAGAAAATACGTTTCACTTACTTAACTATTTTCTATCTTCATGGTATTTGAGATTTAACACGTTTATAGTCTAACCCCTAAACGGGCATCATCAGAGTGCCTAAGCTGGGTCATCTCCAACCTATTTCATGTTCCTTGTTTTCAGTGCAGTTTCCCGATCTCAAAGCTTGCTCATGAGCAATTAGGAGCTTGAGTTAGTCTGATGTGGAGTGGTTAGTCAGCAGACCAAATCACCCTGCATCATAGGTGTAGAATGTGCATGATCGTGCATTTTTGTGTTATCCTCACAACAAATTCATTGAGTCCAAAGAATGTGCGTGACCATGCTATCTTACGAATGTCCTCAATGATATTTGCATGATCCCATTCACCTCTTCCTTAGAAATAATATCGTTTATAAATACTAAGGCATCCCCCTTCAAAAATCACCTTGCACCACCCCAACTCCGTGGCCTCACGACGCGCAAAAAGCACTGCAAGAGCTTCGGTATTTCGCAAACCTAAGTTGCCAATCATCAATTGTTAAAACTGAACAACTCCAATGTCCCAAATTTGCAATAAAACAATAAATTCGTACAAGCAATTGAAACATGAGAAGAGCGAGTGACCTATGAATCAAAACTCAAATGTCTCAAATTAATTTCAGAGCTTAAGTATCATTAATTCGTCCATTAACATCTAAAAGTTTACATCATCTAATACTAACTATAATCATCATAGATATAATGTTACTGAAAGTCAATTATTACTTTAAATAGCATTAAGAGTCTTTGACCATATTCTTCGCATCTACGAACTAAATGCTAGACGAATACAAGTGCTGTCTGACTATAATGAGAGGAAACTTATGTTTAAGAATTCTATCCAGTCTAATTTCATTCTAACTTCTAAGTCACTCCCTCCAAGATGAAAAGGGAGTTTGGCGACGAGCACGAGTCTTTAAAATTTAAAACATGATTGACTGAGATCAACGAGTTAATAACCATCAATATTAACGAAATGATAAATTATTTGTTAACGACATTAAAGTCGCGTGTGCTGGTTAATGCGACATTTGTTGTTAGAAAACTCCGAACACCAGCGCGCACTTCAACCATAACCCAAAGCGATGACGAGTACGGTTGCACAGATTCCGACATCAACATGGGAAGAGATTGATCAAGCCGAAAGGTCAGATTTTGTTTGTATGTATTTTGTTGTTGCAATATATATATATATATATATATATATTAATTGATTAATTAGGAGCCTGATGATGTAATCTTGTGTATGCGATTTTGCAGCTATCTTGTATGTTGTATGTTCGATGAAGCGGCGTCGTTTACTTCCTCTGTACTTGAGCGATTGCTCGCTCGAAGACGGAACGTATCGGAGGAGATTGAAAATGAATGGGAGGATATGGTGGAATCAGCAGCCATGGTTCTCGTACAGTCCTTGAATCAATTACAAAGGTCCTAATTTTTGTTGATTATTACTAGCTACAATGGGTCGGAAGTTTATTGAAATGTTTTAAGTGAGAATGGGAGAGAACTCGAGGGACGAGAAATATCGTTAAAGATAGAGACTAATTGACTTCACATATGGAAAATCTTGAAATGCCCGTAAGGCTAGTTGTGAAATTGCATCGGTACGTTGTGTTGGAAAGTAGAATAACGAGGATTGTGTTAACTTCGATTTTCAAAATGAGTGCAACCTTTCTTTTGAATAGGAGTATAGGTAACCATCTCCTTGAATTTCATTTCATTTTGTCTTCATATTGTGTAATTTGCAGGACATCGGAAATACTGAAGGAGCTTAAAGTGTTATTTGGTACGGTCACTGCTATTCCGGTGCAAGTCTTCCTGACGGGGTACCGTTTACAGTTTTGGTTGGATATCTTGAAATTAGTCGTTACACGACTGTTAATGTCGTGTTGCATTTCTTTTGTCGTTCTGTACCATTTTGATTTGGACTAGTTAAGCTGAATACTTGTTGTTAATCATCATTTAGATAGAGTGGCCCTCTTGGTGGTGAAACATAGGACTAAGTTAAGTTGTTTGCCATTTAACCAGAAGTATTTTTTGGAGAATTGTACATTGATGCTTTATGCTTTGATAACCAAACACTGCTTCTTCTACTCAATCTATAGATTTTCATATTCCTTTGTTCAGGTGATTCGTTGAAGTTATGGCCATTAAGCAAACAGTGCTTCCTTTGCCTCCAGTATTTAAACCTTGATCTCGTTTCCACACACATGTGTCTAATGTATTTGTTGCTACAAAATCAGACCAAAACCTGATCATGATCTTATCATAGGTACATTATCATTTCCATTTATTGATACTGCCTTGTGTAAGGAGTGTGTTATGATAAAGGTAAACAAATAGATTCTGGCTAGAAGTACAGGAAAATAGAGAATCCACTTTCAAGCTTCAGCGGTCTTGAATTTGGCGTGCGATTAGAGAAAAATAAAGGGTTTTGATGTACATAAGCTTTAGAAAAAGCAAGTGGGTGCATAGCTGCCTGCTCCTAGACATTTGATGGTGTGATTTGAAGTCCAAGTGAGTTTTCTAGTAGCCTGTGATGATTGAACTTGTATGATGACATTGTGATAAAAATGAGCGCTCTTTCTTGAAAAATAGCCACTAGGGTTGACTCTGTATAAGTACTATTCGTTTGCTCTACCTATGAAGTTCTCATCAAAGTTGTTGTGGAACAGCATGTATAAATGCAAAGTTTTATGTGTTGATTGAGTCGGGACTATCATAATTTTTTGTGTTCACAGCTTTTGACTGTTGTAAAATATTCTTGCCTGATCAAAATTTTCAAAAGTCAAATAAGATGGTGCTGATGGTTGAAATGTTCATTTGCCCTTCAGGGTCTGTTTTGAGATGCAGGAAAGCCCCTTGACAAATGTTCAAGGCTTTCTTGTGGAATTTTTGGATGGCTGGACTTATGAGGACGAGAAATATTATTCCGTCACAGATGCAGAAAGTAGCATACCTGGCAAAGAAGGATCTTGCTTTAGGTTTTGTATTGGAGTTGATAAGTATCTAGAAGTTGTTGAGCTATATGTGGTAACCTTTCTTGCATTGACTTTGAAAGACATGGATCGTGCTATCTTTTGGGTGAAGAAATCGATGCTGCCCATGGAGAAGCGCCAGGTAAAATAATAACATATTGTCATATTACTTGTGTTAGTTAATCTGGGATTTACCACGTGTTAGTTGCTTCAGTTTTTCATTTCGACTTCTGTTGAACAATTGGGTTTCATTTTCTTATTGTTGATCTTGGCCGAATATTCTTAATTATTAAACCGCAATTAATACTTTATCCTTTCCCAATGTTCCAAATTTATTAATTTTATGATACCTTTTTTCTGTAATCGTTAGAGGCCTTCTACCATATCTGTGAATAACCTCTAATGCACCATTCATAGGTGCAGTAAACTCATATATTGATGCATATAGTCTTTCAGTCTGATAAATTTACATAAAGGTTTCAGTTGATGGGAAGCATTAGTATCAGATTCGCCTGTATTTGAGACGGAGATAGAGAGGCGAGTATCCTAGAACTTTTTCGATTTGGATGTCAAACAAAAAAATTGTCTGGTAGAAATGTTGAATAGTTTCAAAGTCTTGGAATATAGAGAATTTTAGGCCAAGGACTTGTTGCCAATTGAAAAATTAAATTGCACGAGAGAGAATACTCTTAGCCTTTACTTTTATTTTATCATTCGGACTTCTTTTTGGATGCCAGAAAATGCATTTCGTTGTAACCCGGCACATATACGAAGGCTTTGGAAATTTTGGTAATTTCCCATTATGTTTGGTTTTCGTAGAGATGAGTATTCTTCTTGCTTGAGTATTTTTAATGCGTGAAAATATGCCATTTAATTTTACTGTGATTGGACACAAATGTTCTAAACCATGCCATTGAAAGCTTTACTTATCCGCTGTGTATTCCTTCTTGGGTTTTCAGGAACTTTTGAGGCGATTGAACTCAATGGCTCCTATGGTCACCACTTCATCTCAAACGTCTAGATCATCTAGTCAGCCAAAAGAATCTAGATCGAAATCTGATTTCTTACGAGAGCAAAGACCGTATAATGGACACCACGAAGACTCGGAATCTGGATATGTTTCCAGCAGAAGGAATACGACAAAAGAAGAAATTTTGAAATTGTCTCGACAAAGAGCTCCGGTGTTCTCTTGGTTTCCTACCATTAATTTGAAGTTTGGCAATACTCAATTCAGTTTACCAAGTGGCAGAATCTTGTTGGCTTCTTTACTACTGCTTATCTGTTATGCAACGAGGAAAAAGCATGCTGCACTCAAGAGGTAATATACTCTTTTCGGGTAGATCATGTGAGAAGCTATTAGCTTTGAGAAATGGGCTTGCTCTTTTGGTTCCCATTTTTCACGTTAACACCTGACATAATAGTTCCTTAAAAGAAGTAGTTGACTTCACTTATGTTCAACAAGAAGCATTGGTGATCTGTAATCTGTGGAGCATTACCCATGATCCGAGCAATACGTGTACATAATAAATGTATTGCATACAAGATTTCTCATTTGGTGAAATAGCATTCATGTTTTGGTGCTCTCATTCACGTTTGTATTTTTTTTTTCTTTCTAAAATCAGATATTTTTAGTAGTCTTAGTAGGAAAGTAAAATACAATAGGGTTTTACCTCCAGAATAATGAGTAAGACAAAAATCCCTGTGGAAAAAAGGAAGCCCGTTTCCGATAAATGACCATGTGGACTTAACAGGGAAGCTCTAGGCTAGTGCCTCATGAAAACAATGAAAATGAAGATGCCCTTATACATAAAGCTTCGATTTAATGGTAAGATGTCTGAACAATTCAATCTAATGGTGAGAAGCATGTCAGGCTGTTATGGTATTGTGGAGGATTAAAGAATTCGATTTAGTTTCTTAATTTACACCTGGAAGCTGTTATCTTACCGTGAAAGCTGGTTATAGCTTCAATCAAGTTCTGAAAAGAATGTGGATTTTTGAACATCTTTTATGAGGATATGCCAATATCTAATATTTCTTCTATTGTCACAGGGTTCTCACAGAAAAAGCTCGGTCCTTAAAAAATGCAGTACTTGATCTCTGGCAGCTTGCATTCTCGTACCAAGTGAACCCTCTAGCAGCCATTCAACCCCTACCCACTGCAACACGCGGAAGCCGCTGATGCATTATCCCATCATTATCTCTGATTGCTTCGTGTTCAGATTCGGGAGGAGACTACTCATGAAACTATTGATTGGAGTTTGGGGCTTTGTATCCATTAACTTAACTGTACCTCCCTGCTACTCTTTTAGCTACTGTGAGGCAAATGTCTAGCGAAGTGATCAAGAAAAGTATAGAGCACTACACTTCGAACATAAGCATTTGCATATCTGAAAAGTTCAGTTTGACAGTAACACGGGCATGTTACCTCGTTGTTTCAAATAAAAGAATACTACATTGATCATTTGTACTTAGTGTCTTCTTTGATAAAATGAATAGATTAGCAGTGAACTTCTCTTTTTACCATCATCTTTTGTATGTTCTCTTTCACTCTTGTCCCCCTTTTATCATATTCATAATTTGAACTTTATGGAGTTCAACGAAAATTACCCTTTTCCAATGTACCAATCATCAGTAAGCTATTCCAAATGAAATTTGAGTTGTTTGTGCAATCAAATACCAACTTAAACGAAACGTAAACTACTTCCCATTCTAGAGACATGAAAACAATACCAACACCTGTTTTTTTCAGAAATGTCATATACTTTAACGTCCAAGAGACCATTAAGCAGCTCTTACATTTGGTGTTTTGTTGGATTATTGGGTGGATGTATATACATATCAGTATTGTTTCTTTCGTTACACTTAATGTAGTGACGAAATAAATATACAAATACCCGTGTCTTTGATCTTGGTTCTTAGAAGATTAGTGGTTATTTAACACGTGAAGTGGCGCAGAGAATAACTTGGAGGATCTGCTACGCGCACCGCAGGATTGGATATATAAAAAATCCAATTATCAAATCTAATAAAAGTCCAATGAATCCTTCTCATGCACAAATGTCTGCACATCCCATGCAAAAGCACATTAGGACATTTTCAACTCAAACTTAACAACCTCTCACCATTTTTCAAGCATCCCAGCCTTAATTTTCACAAACACTATTATTAGCACATTAATCCTCCTCTCTACCTCCATGCTCACAAGATCTCATTTCACCTTTGCACTCGTCTTTCTACCCCTTCAAAGAATCCGATACACATTCGTACGAGGCCCCTCACCCCCACCACAGGGTGGGCACCACTGCCGCCACTCCAATCCATCACAATGCTTCACAGACGCAAAATACTCTCGACTAACTCGTACGTAGTCTTTGTAGTTGTCATCATCTTCTTACACTTTGTCATGTCATCGAGTGAGTCAGATGCAGAAATCTTGATCAAGTTCAAGCAGTCCCTCAAAAATGCTGACGCCTTGTCTCAGTGGGACAGTGGCGATCCGCCCTGCAATGGCAATCAGGAAAGGTGGAACGGTATCTTGTGCAAAAAGGGTGGCGTCTGGGGACTTAAGCTCGAGAAAATGGGATTAGGGGGTGTCATTGATCTGGACACGTTGTCGAGATTACAAAATCTGAGAATTCTAAGCTTTATGGACAATAATTTTGAAGGGTCGATCCCGAACTTCACAAAACTCGGTGCCCTGAAAAGTATTTTCTTGTCTAACAATCATTTCTCTGGAGAGATTCCGCCTGAAACTTTCAATGGGATGGGATCATTGAAGAAAGTTTATCTGGCCAACAATAAGTTTTCTGGCAAGATTCCAGTGTCGTTAACTGCATTGCCTAGACTAATGGAGCTGAGTCTTGCAAACAATGGATTTGAAGGAAAGATTCCTGATTTTCGTGCTCATGGATTTAAGGTTTTCGATTTGTCCAATAATGAATTGGAGGGTCAGATCCCAAATAGCCTTAGTAGTGCCAATGCTTCTGCATTTTCGGGTGAGTTCTCTTATTCTTTTATCATCACAGACTAGTTCTTCAATTTGATTTCATCACCCCACTACAACATTTTATATTTAAGAAATGAACTAATAGCAAAGAAGATTGATCTTGTGTTTTGCAAAATCATTTTTATAGTTCATAATATTTCAGTGTGATGCTTGAAAACAGGCAACAAAAATGTATGCGGGGAGCCCCTGAAAAGATGCAGCAATTCTTCACATCACTTGCCGCTGGTAACAATAATCATCGTCGTAGTACTTGTAGCAGCAGCATTAGCAGCACTTTTAGCCGCTGTCATCATCCTCCTCTGCCGCAAACGAAGGTCGTCCCAGCAACCAACGGCCGCCACCGCGGACCTAAACCGGACGGAACAAGGCGAAAATGCAGCTGCATCATCATCCTCAGACAATCCCAACAGCATAAAACTCACCTTTTTAAGAGACGAGGGCAATAAATTCGAGATGGGGGAATTGCTCAAGGCCTCAGCGGAGGTTCTTGGCACCGGATTTTTTGGGTCGACTTACAAAGCGGCTTTACACGAGGAGGCGAGAGTGATGGTAGTGAAGAGATTCAAGCACATGAACAATGTGAGTAAAGAAGATTTTCATGAGCATATGAGAAGAATAGGAATGTTGAGTCATCAGAATGTGCTTCCTGTCGTGGCTTTCTACTACAGAAAAGAGGAAAAACTTTTGGTTACAGATTATTTGCCGAATGCCAGCCTCGCCGTTCATCTTCATGGTATAATCTCATACTCGTTTATCTTGTAAAAATCATAGGAACATGTACATGTTATACACTGCTTGAGTTGTGGCTTTTTTTATGGCAGCGGATAGGTCTGGTAGCTTCCGACCCCCTGACTGGACGACCCGGTTGCGCATAATAAAAGGAGTAGCCAGAGGCCTAAACTACCTCTACGAAGAGCTATCAGGCCTCACAGCACCTCACGGCCACCTGAAATCCTCGAACGTCCTCCTCGACCAGTCCTACAATCCCCTCCTCACCGACTATGCACTAGTGCCTATAGTAAATCAAGAACAAGCACAAGAACACATGATTTCCTACAAATCACCTGAGTACAGGCTAAGCGGGCGGATCACAAAAAAAACAGACATATGGAGCCTCGGAATCCTGATCCTTGAAATCCTGACGGGCCGATATCCGTCCAACTTTGTGCAGCAAGGTCCAGGTACAGATGCGGATTTAGTGACATGGGTTGAGTCAATGATTGGGAATGGGAGCAACGTGGAGTTGTTTGATCGGGGCATGCGGGGGACTAGGCAGTGCGAGGGGGAGATGATGAAACTGTTGAGAATGGGGTTGAGTTGTTGCCAAATAAACACAGAAGAGCGGCCAGAGATTAAAGAGGTTGTTGAGAAGATTGAAGAGGTTAGGGAAAGGGATGTTATTGATGATGATTTCTATTCCTCGTACACAAGCGAAGCGGATATGAGGTCTTCAAGAGGGTTGTCTGATATTCCAAGTTTCAAGTTTAATTGATCCTGTGTAGTAGGTGTCTACTTGAAGTTTAGGTTAGATTTTAGGACCATTTTTCAATCTTTTTTTTTTTGTCACCTGTGGTGAGTGATTGTGCTTGGCTTTGCAATACAGAAATACTAAATTCTGATCACAGTTTGTATTGGTAATGCGAAACAGATGAATGACCAAAAATATAGAAAGTTCGCTATCTTGTATATAGTTTGTTAGTACAGATTTACAAAAACTATGAATCTTCTTTCTTCACCATGGTCTTGAGTAATGCTCCAGTCCTCGGCCATGACCATCATTGTCGTTGTCACCTCAATTCGTCGTTGATCAAAAATCTCAGTCCCTCCCCACTCATTGTCGATGTGGTGGGTGAATCAGGAGATATACCCGAGTTCCGCCTTGGCTGCCGCCGCCATCGGCGTCCCCCTATGGTGGATTGAAGAGAACAAATGAGAGAATGAAAATCAGACAATTCACAATGAGAGAAGTAAACTGCTAAAATAACAATAAAAAACAATCTGAATTTCCAATCTATCACTTCTACAGTTCTACAGAAAGAAATGATGATTTAATCATCTCTCATAACAACATGTATTGTACACTACCATTAAAGTATCATCTCTTGGAAAAATTATTTTTTTCCCAATATCACTATTTAAAATTGAAGATTTCAACTTAGAATGTATGGCCAGAGTTCGTGGGAGGTCGAAGAAAACGGGGGATGGAGGTCATACAGAACGACATGAAGCTTAAAAACCTAAACGAAGATAATATATATAACGAATCAAAAAGCTAGAAGTCAGTACCTGATACGGCCCAACAGAGTAACATTAACAGGCACAGTCGTATAAAGAATAAGCCCACATGGCTTAGGGATTTTTATTAAGTTAATTAAGTTATCTTGGTCTTAAATTAGGAAGTTTTATTTAATTAGAGTAAGTATTATATTTCTATTTCCTTTAGGAGTCTAGGTTTATTTGGTTGAGGATTGTTAGTCTTATTATAAATAGTTTGAGTCATGTAATTTTTATTCATTGAAGAACAATAAATCTTAGTTAATTTTACTTTTTATTCTCTCTTCTCTCCTAAAATATTCTTAGAGCCCGTTCTAGCTCGAATAGAACTTTAACCCTAACAAATGGTGCTTTCATTGAGAGTAACAATTGGTGCTTTCATGTTTTGACCTCACTATATCAAAAAAAAAAAAAAAAAAAACAATCATGGATGTTTTGCTCTCCAAGATGCCCAGTTTCATGGAATCGTTCTCTAAAATATCAAAAATGGCGGAAGAAATAAGAATTGACTACAAAGATATGTCTCGCCGGGCAAAAGCAATAAGAATTGACTACAAAGAGATGTCTCGCCGGGTCGATTGTATGTCTGGCTCATTGTTAAAGATTGAAAGAGATTTGAGTGCACGTTCACAAAATCCTCCACCACTGCAATTGCCGCCTCCACCGCCACCAACATCGTCGTCGTCGTCAACAATCTGCAACACTCAAGATCTTGATTTTGAAGTCTTGTTCGATAAACCAAAGGAGTCCACAAAACTTAAGACCAACGTGGAAATTCTGAGATTCAACGTCAACAGGGAAATCTTACCACAACCTCATATTACAACTAAAAAAGCCTTGTTTTTTCTTGCACAAAATACAAGCAATTCAAAGATGGTGAGCCATAGCAACAATCTGATGGTTTTTCATACTGGTTGTAAAGGCATAGTGACTATGAATTGGAGAAAACGGAAAAAAGGTCTTGAGGACAAGACCCTGTTAAGGGGAAAGGATTGATACGGCTCAAGATGACGGTCGTAGGGTTTACTTATTAGGAAATTAGTTTATTAAGTTATGTTATTCTTATATTAGGAGTCTTATGTTAGTCTTAGATTAGGAAACTTTATTTAATTAGAGTAGTATTAGAATTCTATTTCCTTTAGTAATCTATGTTTATTTTGTTTAGTTTTATTAGTATAAATAGTCCAAGTCTTGTAACTTTTTAGGGATTCAGAAAATAAGTAAAAGTTTAGTTTTCTTAAATTTAGTCTCTCTTCTCCTCCAAATAATTCCTGGAGCTCGTTCTAGCTCGAATAGAACCATATCCCTAACAGTACCTGAGATGCGAACTTGGAGTAGATCGTTGACGTATTCACGTTGTTCTTCGAGTATTTTTCTTGCTGTATCCGCCACTTTAGGGCTCGATTTATCCACATCGATTAGTTCCAATGTCGGAATTTCCCCCAATTCGGTAGATATCTCCATTCTCGTAGCACATTGTCGAATAATCACTTACCGGAGTGCCCGAAAATTATTCTGATCGGCTGTCAGGTTAACCAGATTAGCCACATTATGTAGTTGCAAGAGCTGCAATTTTCTGAACTCCGCTTCCGATGGCTCCTACCTCGGGTTCTCAAAGGTGCTGTTACGAAGTTTGAGGATTTCTAGATTGGGCAACATGCCTATTGTGCTCATGCAGTTTTGTTTTAACTTGCAATTTGTTAAGCTCAGCTTTTTGAGGGAATGCGGTAAGCTTAAGTTGGCGGAGTTATCGAGCATTAAGAAATCGCTTCGACCGGATAACTTGAGTGTTTCGAGTTTGTGGAAATGGGTTAAATCTGTGAATCTGGTAGATACGTCGCCCATGTGGTGGATACTTAGTTTCTTTAGGTTTGGAAAAGTTCTGAGAAAAGTTTGGAACTCCAGTAGTCCCAATGTACTTGCAGACAAACTTTACAGGCTTTCTTGAACATGGAGATTTCTCCAAATCTCCTCGTTGCAAAACAGGTTGCCTCCGATGACCTTGATGTGTCTTAGTTGTGGTAGGTGAAATATTTCACTTGCAACCTTGTTAGAGCTCGTCATTCGGAAAAGCAAGGTCTGCAAGTTCTCTAGTGTAGTAGTTATATGATTAGGAAATGGATCGTGGCAAGTGAAAGCAAGATACCTTAAGTTTACGAGTTGTAGTAGTACTTTAGGGAACTGGGAAAGTTTTATGTCGAAGGCATCCAACACCTTCAACAGCCGGAATGCAAAGAAAACACGAGATGGTCTCATCCATGATGGATTGATGTAGAGAAAAGTACGTGCAAGTGACATTACTTGCATTAACCGGAATGAATATTCGTTGTGGTACTGTGCATGATCACTCACACGACGCACACGTAATGTGTCTTCTAGGTTAATACGACTTTTCTCATTCTTGACGTAGAAAAACCCTTTCTGCTGAGCCTTCCTCACACATAGATCCCTCAAGAGATCATGTATACCGTAGGCTTTCACTTTCCCTCTTATATCTTGTTTACGAATGAAGATGAGATTTCTCTCGACAAGGGCCTTTAAATATGCTTCTGCAGCCTCTTCTAGGCTTGTGTTTTCAATTGGCCTCAAAAACCCCTCTGCAACCCACAACTTAGTGATTTTTGAGGCTTGAATCTCATAATTTTCTGGGAAAGCGGCCATATAGAGGAAACATGGTCTCAGATGATGAGGCAAATGATTATAACACAAAGAAAACATCCTCGAGATATGTTCTTCTTCATTGGCCACGGTGGAACTTACATCATTTGCTATTTGCTCCCAGCTTGCGGCGTGCGAGAGTAGTCCTCTAATTACATGTACTGCAAGAGGGAGTCTGCGGCAACCTTTAGCAATTTCGATCGCTAGTTTTTCTAGATTGGGAGGGCAAGGTTCTTCGCCGTAAACCTTTTTCCTTAGAAGCTCCCAACTATCATCATTGTTCAAAAGACGCATCTTGTGGGGTGAGCTTTCTGGATCCACATAAGTAGCCACATCAAACTCCCTGGTTGTTAGAATGATTCGACTTCTAGTTTGCTCATTCGGAAAGAACATCTTCACGGCATCCCATGCCTTGGGATGCCACATATCATCTAGCACAACTAGATATCTCCTACCAATTAAATTTTTGTATAATGTAATTCCCAGTCCATTCTCTTTGTTTTGAAGTGTATCATCTTCGTTTTGAAGTGTATCATCATATGTATGGCTCCCTGTTACGCAACTTAGAAGGTCTACTAAAATCCTCGACACGTTATAGTCTTGCGACACCGTTGCCCAGGCAAGAACATCAAAATAGGATAGAGCAGAGGGATCATCAAAAAGTTTTCGAGCAAGTGTGGTCTTACCAATACCACCCATCCCGACAATTGGGATAATCTCAAGTTTCGTTGACCAATCAAAGACCCGTTCCCTTAATTTGTTCAAGTTATCTGTAAATCCCACCAAGATTTTTTTAGGATTTGGATCACTCCTTGATGAAACAGCACGCTGCGATGTGTTATCTGGTATCCGAACCCCGTCCATGATCTTCACCATCTCTTCCTTTGCAGAATCAAATTCTTGAATTATTTTCGACACGTCCGGAGGGGAAATTGTTAACCTTTGACCCACAGGACTTGAAGAAACTTGATCAGCTATGTGGGATTCAATGACATCTTCAGCATTTTCTACCACATCTCTGATTCTATTCTCCAAATTGTTTACGTAATCTTCATTACTTGCTGCTGAATTTTCAAGATAATTTCTCATGAAAATGGCCTTCTCCAAAAGGGACTCGATTTGTGGTACTTTGTCGTGATCGAGAATCCAACGTTGGTGGTGTTGGTCAGGGCGGGGGATTTGGTCTAGAAGTTTGATAAGGGGTTCTAGAAAGTAAGCCATGCCTCAGATATTAAATCTCTCACATGCAGGTTTTTTATTCTATATTTTCAAGCTTACACCAAGTGATGTTGTTTATGATGGCTATGAATCAGAAACCCGGATTTGCATTGTTAACTTTTTTCTTTCATCTCTTTACATGAACTTTGTCCTCCTCTATTATGTAGTGATTCCATTTTACTTAAAAGTTAGCTAGCATTGTTCTATCTGGGCCCAGTTATTTTTAAAAGGGTCAATGAATGTTATGCTATTCTAATTCTATGTTTATGGATTTCTATTGTGTGGTGCTGAAGCTGAACACAGAGTATATATACAACACCATTTTCCCCTTTCACTGTCTCTGAAGAATAAAGGGGAGCCTAGACGCACTGGTAAATGTGTTGTTGTGTGACTGAGAGGTCACGGGTTCAAGTCCTGGGAGCGGCCTCTTGTCAAATTTGACAGGGGAAGGCTTGCCCCTTATACACCCTTGTAGTGGGACCCTTCTCCGGACCCTCGCATTGCGGGGATGCTTTCGTGCACCGGGTTGCCCTTTTTTTTACTGTCTTTGAAGAATAATAGATCGAGGTCTATGTGTTCACACTCCAACTTTAATTTTCATGTCCACTCGTTACTTGTTTTTAAGAAGTTCATCTATAATGCTTTAGTTGATTTGATGATGGGGAAAATGCAAATTAGTCCATTTCAAAAACAAATCATTTTTTTTTTGTAACAGATGACTTCATCCCGGATAAGATAAAATTTTGTTTCTCTTATATTTTATGTTAGCCACTATTGGCTCCCAGAGTCCCAATTGCTCATTGAAAAAGACACCATTTTTTATTATGAATAGGGCTTCAATGAGAAGATATAAATTGAGAAAAGTGCAAAACTAGACACAACCTATAGGCTTTTTTGCAAAACTATACTCAATATTTAAAAAGTTGCAAAACTATACCCAACCTTTGCATTTAGTTCGAAGCTACACCTAACGTTTATTTTCGGCCATTTTTTAAATTTTGGAGGGGCAAATCCGTCACTACACTGTAGCTAACGGCTCTCTAACGGCTCTCAGCAGGTTTTTTAAATCCCCAAATTTTCCCCAAATTCTAAACTTCAAATCCCTAACTCCAGAACCCTAATTTACGAAAAATCGTTCGATTTCGAATGGAAAATCCTCAATTGTGTCGTTGTGGGTTGAAGGCGTCGACTGAAACTTCATGGACTAACCTCAATCCAGGGCGTAGGTTCTCACAATGCCCCAAAACTCGGGTATGTCGCGATTTTGAAAATTTTGGGAGATTTTGATATTTCTTTTTTCGTTTTTGATTTTGTCGAGTTTATGGCAGATAATTGAACGTTGCAGCTATTGGGTTTGGATTGATCCACCAATGTGTGACCGATCGAGGCAAATTATCCCCGGTTTGCTTCGAAGGGTGAATTTGCTTGAAGAAGAACTTGTTAAGAACAAGAAAAGGGAGAAGACGTTAAGGGTTGCATTGTTTGTTGTCTGTATGTATGTCGTGTGGTCATTGTTTTAGTCAAGCATTGCAACATATGGTTGATTTGATCATATCACATGTAGAAGGCACTATTTAGTCACGGGTGTAATGTGTGTTTGTCATGTCTTGTGTTTGTTTGTTGTTGTTGTTTGTTTATGTCTTTTAACTGACCAATGCATGTAACTGTGTTTGTTGCATTTTGAATGGAATTTGTCTTTTACTAATTGGTAATTTATTGTGTTGGAAAGGGTCATGAATTGGTCCGAATTTTGAAGCCCATATGAAGGGTCACCATGTTGGGCTATAAATACCCAAAATCTTAATCAATCCTTTCATCAAGAATATTTCACTTTCTATATTTCACTATTCCCTTCCCCTCTAAAAGTAGCCAAGAAAAGCAATGGAGATTCCTAACAACAACGATGTGTCCTTATTGTATCATGATGGGAATTTTAATCAACACTTTGAGACGCAACTCTTGACAAAGTTGGTGGAGTATAGTAGGAGGCACCGATTGAGTCATGTTCCTTCGCTGGAAAGGGGGTTAAGGATTATCAAACCAGAGTTGGATCGGATGCGTTGGGATGGAGGAGAGTGGGATATGGACGTTATCTACAAAAAGTTTGCGGCATAAATTTTACTCATTCATGGGGTTTCTTGGAAAGCCGGGGGTTCGTGCACATGCGCCCGATTTTAGGGTTACCATATCGGCTCCTTATCATGCCATACCTCGCCAAGTATATCTTTGTAAATGTGTTCCTTTTATTGCCTTAATTTTCTTAGCTATATTGCTGATTTTGATTAACTACTTTGTTTTGTAGGAGAGTGATGAGGAGAAGTATTTTCGCCTTTACGATTGTGAGAACGCGGCGTTGCTCCATGACCTTTTTGTGATGAAGTGGATGGGATGGTTGCCAGCAGTGAAGTGCCCCTGCTGCAATTGGGATGAGGATGATGAGTGACTCTAGAGTTTTAGTGTGTTTGGTTGTTATGTTTCTTTTTGTGTTGCCCCTGTTTTAGTGCCCCTGTTTCTTGGTATTTTCTTGTTATGTTGCTATTGGTTGTTTTGTATTTTTGTTGTGAGGTTTCAATCCTATGGAGCAGGTCTAGTTGACTATTTTCGAAAAGATTTCCGTAAGTATGATAAGATTCATCATCCAAGTGTGGTATTCATTTTGGAAACTCGTGTAACTGGAGACGAATGTTGGGACATTGTTCCTTACTTGGGTTTCAATCGTTATGAGATTGCGCCAACGAGGGATATGTTTGGAGGCATTTGGATGTTATGGAATGATTTCGAAGTTGATGTAGAACTCCACTTTACCGACTTTGAAGAGGTTTTTGCTACATTTAGACCTCCGCGTCCTAATACAATCTTGCAAGAAATGGAGTATGAAGGGCATAGAGGCACATTTTCTAATAGTGTAGAAGTTGATGTTTTTAGTTGTTAAATTTTTTAGAATATAAATTAATATAGAATAAATGTGGTAGGTGTAGTAGGTGTAGTGGGTGTAGTAGGTGTAGTCAATTCCCTATTTATGTATGCTTCATCCATATCAAGCATACCAAGTTATTTTTTTATCTCTTCTATTATTACATGGTATCAAGAGCCAAGTTGTTATAAGGAAAAGATCCGGTGACCTTAGCGCCGCCGCGGCGCCGCCACCTTCAACTCACCGCGGCGGCTACTCAAAGTTAAGAATTTTTTTTTCCTCTTTAGTTCTCCCTTTCTCCACCAGTTAATTTTTCAAAAAAAAAAACATTGTTGAAATCCAAAGGCATCCGCTATCAGCCAGTCTTCCAACAACCGCCATGCCACTACCTAGAACGCCGCCACTGCCACTCGCACTCCTACAACAAAATGTTGTCCGCCATTTCTGTATGCCTGGGTTGTTTTCCTCTTTTTGGTTTCTGTGCGCCGCTTGCAATCACTTCCGCCACTATCTGTGTCTCGCCGTTGCTGCCGGCCAATTTCAGTTGCCAAATTGACCGATTTGGGGGTTCTGTACAACAATTCAAGTTCACAAAATTTGTATTTTTAGACTTTCCTTTTCCTGATTATTACACTTTCAGCCCTAAAGTTGTGTTGGTTTTCAGTTTTGGCCTTCACTTCTTGATCTTTTCATTTTCAGCCTAAAAGATCTTAGAATTTGCACTTTCAGTCGTTCAGTTTTTCTATATTGCAATTTCATTAGTCTTTGGTGGTTTGCTCAGGGGGAGTAGGGAGTCAGTCATTGTTTATTGTTGTCGTATGTCAGTTGACTACATATTTGAATTATAGTCTTATGGATTGATGAGTCTCTGGTGTGGAAGCACACGTTTGGGCATTAAGGATATTAATCTGTCGTCTTTGTTGACGCACCTGTAATTCGCGTTTGTTTGATTGGTATAACCAATTGTTGTGTGAGGTGTTTGTCGTTAATGGAGCTAGTGATCCACATTTGTTGATTGGTGTACCCAATCGTTGTCGTAAAGTGTTTCGATGACGTTGCTGGTGGACTTGGTGTTCCACGTTTGATTGGTGTAGCCAATCGTTGCCATAAGGTGTTTCAATGACGTCTCAGTTGGTGGAGCTAGTGATCCATATTTGTTGATTGGTGTAACCAATCTTTGCCGTAAGGTGTTTTGACGAAGATTATATCCAGAAATGTCAAGATGGGTTAGAAGTCTTGGTCGCGCTCGCTTTCTATCAAGTATTGTAACTTATTATGTAGTTAAATTACTTTCAATTATGTGTTATTTGTAACAAGCTTAGAGCGTAGTACGCTCTAGCTTGAGGGGGAGTGTTAGAATATAAATTAAATATAGAATAAATGTGGTAGGTTTAGTAGGTGTAGTGGGTGTAGTAGGTGTAGTCAATTCCCTATTTATGTATGATTCATCCATATCAATCATACCAAGTTATTTTTTATCTCTTCTATTATTACAAAATTCATGAAGTAACTGTCTTGTAATCAACAACTTATGAACTAATGAAATCCTTATTTTTGAACTAATGTAATCAAACTTTTCAATGAAACATCAAAAACTAGTAATTAACATCAAGAGAACAAAACCAAAATAGTAGATTTGATCACCAAAATGTAACTGTCAAAGATCACATACAGTTACATCAAAATACACCAAAATAATATCACAAACACAGGCATTTTGTGGTCACAAAATATGATCAAAATATGATCAAGTATGATCAGAATATGATCAAATGTATGATCAAAATATGATCAAAAGAGTGCTCAAAATATGAGCCTTGGGGTCTTTGTCATGATAGGATTATATCTTCCACATCATGTCTTCACCTGTACCAACAAAGCTCCTCTTCACACTCCTTTTAGGCACTCCAACAACAGGCCTTTTGGCAGGTGGTTTGAATTTTTTTTTTCTGTTAGGGGGAGTCAGTTCCTGGGGTCCTTGTGCATTGGCACTACTTGATGGAATGGCATTAAGAGGTTGTGTTGCCTCACGAAACAATCTTCCCTTTTTAGTTGCAACTTTCTGAGGGAGAGGATCTGCTTCACCTCCAAAATTAGAACAACCTTCATCATCACCAACATAGTCAAGTGGTTCATTGATAGGAGGGAGAGGATCTACTTCTTCCACAGACACATCATCAACAATCTCAACTACCTCATCATCTGAGTCAGATGCAGTAGTGGGTGCATTTGGTTTAATTAGGTAAACCTCCACAATCCTCTTTTCAGTACCAATTTCAGCCATGAAACAAGCATCACTGTCATTAGTGATGCAGGCCAAATGTAGTGATGGATTATCAGGATCATCTTTGTTAAAAATCATCCAATCATCACCCACCCTTAACTCAACTGACATACTAATAAACTCAAGTCTGGACATCGTATCCGCAATGCAGTAGTCAACAAAACTTATTTGTCCCTCTAAGTATGTAGTTCTCCCAAAAACATCATATTACCAGAATGATGTATCATTATAGTAAAACATTCCTTGTCATTACCTGCATATACAAAAGAATACCATTAAAACCATAATCTTAAAATAAACCCTAGTACTGTGGAGCAGAACCCGAATCAAAAAACCCATGCAACATATTATTTGTAAAGTACACACCATTTTGCCTTACGGTGAACACGTTGGCCAAAAAACCAAGCAAAAACAGAGTACAATAATTGTCGAAAAATCATGAAATAGAAAAACCAACTAAACATCAGCTACACTTCTCAATTAACTGCCATAAAACTAACCCTAGTGCTTAAATAACAACTCCATTCTCATTAGGGAAGGATAAACGATTATAAGAAAAACCCACTCACCATAGTCGGGAATTAAGGATGACGGTGGAATTATTGTGTTGTCGTCTCGTATTTTCCACGCCATCGACTTCTCGTCCTCGGAGATGACGAGTTTAACCAGAATCGCTGCGAAATTTGAGTTCAATTGGGAGAATTTTGGGTTTTCGATTGAATTGAAATTTTAGAATTTTCAGAAATCCCTAATTTTGAGCGGGAGTAAATGACACGTGATCAGCCAATTCCCACCTAAATACCAAGAGACGAAATGACTATATTGCCCTCTATAGAATCGGAGTAATGACGTCATAACATCGATATATGACGTTTTTGGGCCGGAAATAAACGCTAGGTATAGTTTCGAACTAAATGCAAAGGTTGGGTATAGTTTTGCAACTTTTTAAACGTTGGGTACAGTTTCGCAAAAAGGCCTATAGGTTGGATCTAGTTTTGCACTTTTCTCATATAAAGAGATTCAAAGAACCTTTTTTTTTGTTGAAGAAATAATTCTCATCAACTAAGTTTCTTGCATGCCTAGTTGATTCATTTGTGTAAGGAATAAGGATATATATTTATTGCTTAGCAGTACTCATAACAGAGTATATGACCTTTCATTTTCACTGTTCTTTACATATACACTCTTCGATTTCTTAACATTCCCACTTTTATCGATGATGTTGTACAGTCGACGGTGCGTTAGAAGTTGAAGGAAGTGTTAAACTATAAAATGTAAAAGGAAGAAATGTGTCATTGTGTAATATTTGCTCATGTAATATATTTCTTGATGTAATGTTATGGAATGGCTACACAGATTTATAGCAAGAGCTTCAGACAAAGAAATTAATTCTAGACATTAGGTAGATATGAATTTTTTTTTGATAGCCTAAATATCATTAATAAATACGTGAGTATGAGAGATACTCAACACAAAAATAATTGTCAATTACAACCCAAGCAAGTACGAGGAAAGAAAAATCAATCAACAAACGAATATTGAAAATTATTTGAAGTGGCCTTGACCCAACACCATGTTTTAACTTTGATAATCTCCACGACTTTATCGATCCCAATCGTTTTCTCGCTAAAATAAATCTTGTTCCTCATATTCCATAGGCTTTTTAAACGTGTAGTTTTATTTTTAAAATGTGGTCGTTTAAGTGTGTGGTGATATTTCTTGTGAAACTTTTGGCTAACTCGTGGTTAATGAAAATATATGAAATTAAAAGATCCATAAAATTGATCATATCTAAAGAACTTGTAAATAGAAAAGGAAGTAGAGAAAGCTTACTTTGATGAACTTTGTAACTTGAACTACTTTATTGATATCTGAAATATTGTACAATATTGATTTCACCATGAACCAATATTGTAGTAAAACACTCACTATTTTTTCGAACTTTAAACTCTCACTAAAAGTTGTAAATATGAAAAGTAGATTTAGACACTCAGAATTGATGCCCTTCCTTCTTCTTCTTCAATGCATCTATATATAGGTAGAAATCTTCAACTGTTCCGAATTTGAATTTGAGGATTTTGTACCCACGTTCGTGGTTGATATAAGATTTATGAAGTGATAATTTTATTATTCACCCAATGGTGGTATATATAAGTACAACTTATAATACAATAAGGGAAGAGATAAATACAAAAGGAAATAAATACAAAGAATATTTTCCTAAAATACAAAGACTAGGACTCTTGTCTAATACGCCCCCGCAAAATTAACGGCCCATCGGCGGTGGCGATTTTGGACCGAAGAAGAAGAAAACGAGTAAGAGGCAAAGGTTAGTGAGGAGATTTGTGAGTTGATCAGTTGTGTTAATATAAGAGATACTGAGAAAGCAAGCCCTTATTGACAAGATCACGAACGAAGTGTAAATCAATAGATATATGCTTCATTCGAAAATGCAAAATGGGATGAAGAGATGTACGGATCGCACCTAAAATATCACAAAACACACGCGGGGGAGAAGGGAGAGAGACATCGAGCTCACGAAATAAATACTGCAACCACAAACTTTAGCAGCTACATTCGCCAAGGTCCTATACTCGGATTCAGTAGAAGACCAAGATATAGCACGTTGACGACGAGAAGACCAAGAAATCGGATTGCCGCCGAAAAAGATGATGTAAGCCGAAGTAGACGCAGCAGTGGCCGGATCTCCCGTCCAATCCGCATCAGAGTAAGCAAGAAGACGAGGGAAGGAGGCACGGTGAAGAAGCAGCCCATGAGAAAGCGTACCCTTTAAATAACGCAAGACACGTTTGAGAGCGGTCCAATCAGTCTCAGTGGAGGCGAACATCCGTTGCGCCAACTTATTGACCGAAAAGGCAATATCAGAACGAGTTAAAGTAAGGTACTGCTAGGCTCCAATAACACGCCGATACTCCGTAGCATCGGTCAAGGATGTCGAAGTCGAGACCACCAAGGTTAACGCCATGGGAATAGTTAAAGGTTTAGCCCCATCCATCTTGTGACGAGCAAGAATATCACACATGTATTTGTGTTGATAAAGAAAGAGCCGCTCTTTGCAAGTGAAAACCTTAACACCAAGAAAATAAGAGAGATGCCCCAAATCTTTAACCGCAAACTTACTACCAACACCACGAACAAGACGTGAGATAAGAGTGTCATTGCTCCCCCGTCACGATAATATCGTCCGCATGAACAAGAAGGTAAACGACATCATTATCCTTTGAGTAAATAAAAGTGAGGAATCAGACTTGGACTGACTAAACCCAACAGCACACAATTCGGCGGACAACCAGATTTTGTGTAAGGATATATATATTTATTGCTTAGCAGTACTCAAAACAGAGTATGTGACCTTTCAGTTTCAGTGCTATTTCTTAACATTCTCACTTTAATCGATGATGTTGTACAGTCGACGGTGCGTTCACTACAAGATTTCCAGGTCTTTTGCGACCGGAAATCTGCAACCGCAATGCGGTTGCAAATTCCTATAGGGCCGGTTAATATGGGCCCTATAGGAATATGGGCCAACTTTTGGCCCATTTCGGAAAAAAAAAACTAGGGCTGGCCGCGCCCTATCTTCTTCTTCCTCCCTCATTTGGAACCGCAAATCGGTTCCAAAATCTCCATAGCCACCGCCGGCGGTCGCGACGTTTACCATAGCCACCACCACCACCTCGTCCTCCATAGCCACCACCACCACCCGCCACCACCATACTCCATAGCCACCACGACCTCCTCTTCCTCCATAGCCACCACCACCACAAACTCGTTCCTCTTTAGTCGTTTATGAGTAGAACCATAGGCTTTATCAAGATATTGGGAACACAAATTTGACAGCTCCGCCAGTAGGTATGAATTAGCTATGCACCCTTCGGGCCTCGCTTTGTTCAGCACAGAGCCCTTAAAACCAAACATGCGCCTATACAAAAAAAGAGTAATGATAAGTACAATAAGTCAATGATAAGTATAATAAGTTATTAAGAAAAATAATTACCTCTCGAATGGATACATCCATCTGTAGTGAACCGGACCACAAACTCTAGCTTTGTAAGGTAAGTGTATAGCCAAATGCTCCATAGAGTCAAAAAAGGAAGGCGGGAATATCCTTTCACGTTTGCACATTGTGAGAACGATAGACTTCTCTAGTCCCCTCATACCTTCGTCCGAAACCTCTATAGCACAAATGGCCTTGAAGAACAAACTAATCTCCACCAATGTACCCCAAATTTCAGGTATTAGGAACTCACGAAAAGCAATTGGGATCAATCTCTGCATGAACATGTGACAATCGTGACTCTTCATACCAATCAACCTTTGTTGTTGCATCTGTACACATCGTCCCAGGTTCGATGCGTATCCATTCGAAAAACTCAGCTGATCAAACCATTCTAACACCCTTCTCTTTTGGTCCCTTGCCAAACAATAGCGTGCCTTTGGCTTTACCGACTCCCCACGTCGGGGGCCTGGTTGTAAAAAGAGCTCACTTCGACAGGTGTAGAGCCTTAAATCTTTTCTGGACTTGATGTTGTCCTTCGTCTTAGAGTCATCCAACACTGTGTTGATGATGTTATCCAAAAAGTTCTTCTCGCAGTGCATGACGTCTAGAGTGTGACGAACCAAGTTCGTGGACCAGTATGGTAGTTCCCAGAATATGCTCTTCCGCACCCAATTATGTTTCGTACCAAAGTCCGGTAGGGGCTTGAATTTTGTACCAAATTCCACGTGCCCTAGCCCATTCACAATTACTCGCATTTGGTCACCTGTCTTCCTAGGAATTAGTGCTTCGGGTGATTTTATATTTTTCCTGAAATTAACAACATCGTCTCTCAAAGGGTGCCTCCTGGGCAAGAATCGGCGATGACAATCGAAAAATGTCGGTTTACCCCCATTCGCCAACGTAAAGGACTTCGTGTCACCCATACAATAAGGGCACGATAACTTTCCGTGCGTACTCCACCCCGATAACGTCCCGTACGCCGGAAAATCGCTAATCGTCCACATGAGGGCTGCTCGTAACTGGAAGTTTTGCTTTCTAAAAGTGTCGTATGTCTCGACCCCAGTGCTCCATGATAACTTCAAATCGTCAATAAGTGGCCTCAAAAAAACATCTAAGTTCTTTGTAGGACTATAAGGCCCGAAAATTATTAGGATTAAAAATATGAACTCCTTCCTCATGCACATATCTGGAGGAAGGTTATACGGAGTGACAAACACTGGCCAACGTGAGTAATTCTTGCCAGATGCTCCGTACGGAGAAAATCCGTCCGTGCACAAACCAAGTCTGACGTTACGGGGCTCTCCTGCAAAATCTGGGTGCGTACGGTCAAAGTGTTGCCATGTCTTTGCTGCCGCTGGGTGAATCATTCGATCAGTAACCCCTTCACAATTCAAATGCCATGTCATGTGCCTTGCAGTTCCTATGGTATAAAACAACCTCTGGAGACGAGGAATAATAGGGAAATACCACAACTTCTTCTTCCCCACCTTCGATTTCAACCTAGGAATATATCTATATGTTTCACAAATCGGGCACTGGTCTAAGTCCTTACCCTCACCGTAGTATAAAAAACATTATTTTGGACAACAGTCGTACTTAACATACCCTAACTCTATTTCCAACATTGTACGCATCCCTTTCCTGTCCTTTGGTAACAACTTCACAGTCTCTGGCATGAAACCTAGCTTCGCCTTGTTAAAAGCCTTATCGGAATAAATATTACTCGCCTTATGATGTGCCTTGTCCTCCAACCAGTCTGTGATCCACTGAAGGATACTTATATTTGTATTTGGATGTAACTTCACCTTTCCTAGGTGCATCAGTTTATAGAAAGCCTTCGCTTCCGGATTGGGATCATCGTTAGTGGCCTCGTCCTCAAAATAACGACCTCCACGTGCATCTACGATCATGTCTGTAAGCGGCTCATCAACAAAGTATGCCGTGTCGGGAATAATGGTGTTTGATGAGGTGGAGGTCTCAGGCAAATACGACGGTATATTCTCTTTTTCCGTTTCCCCGTGAAATATCCATTCTAAATATCCAGGCGTAAATCCTGACTTATGTAGATGATCACGTACAACGTATTTCCCGTGAAATTTTAAATTAGTGCATTTCATGCAAGGACACCTAATTTGTGATTGTAGATCTAGGTATGTGACTTGAGTCATAGCATACTCAATGAAAGTTCGAACCCTACACACAAATTCCTCTCGCAAATAACCGTCACTATCATATCTATCATACATCCAAGCTCTATCCGCTTCATACTTCATTATTTATCGATATAAGTAGTAAAATATAAAACAAATAATTGCAATTTAAACTCTAATAAATTTATATCATGCACAATCGATTTAGAAAGCTAAAGAATTAACAACTTACTTCTTGAAGCGTGAAAACCGATCTTCTAGAATGTTGCTTATACCACGATTATACTCGGTGTGTGTGCTATTTATCTATCAACAAACAAATAAACATAAGTTAGAATTGAATCACGAATTATATTATTTAAAATAAGAATTTGAGATAGTAAGGGAAAAAAAACGTAAATACCTTAAGAAAGAGTGAAAATTAGAATGAATGTTTGAAGGGGATGGAAAGGCCTTTATACAGGCCAAAATTAGCTTTCTGCAACCGCAACGCGGTTGCAGAAACAAACGGCCAACTGTTTTTGCAACCGCGAAGTATACGTTAGTTTTTGCAACCGCCTTGCGGTTGCAGAAACAAGTATACGTTAGTTTTTGCAACTGCCTTGCGGTTGCAGAAACAAGTATACGTTAGTTTCTGCAACCGCAACGCGGTTGCAAAAACTAGTGTATATTTTTTGCAACCGCAATGCGGTTGCAGAAAGAGGCTATTGGGACCGCAAAACGGTTGCAAAAGCTAGTATTTTCAACCGCAATGCGGTTGCTGAAAATATTCATACTTTCAAAATACCGTTTTTTTTATGATTTGAGGTGCCACATTGTTATTTTGGTTGATAACTATCCTAATAATGGTAAAAACAACTATAATTACAATTCTCATAACAATTTCAAGCGTTATATATGTGGGACAAGCCGTGATGTCTATGATTTCAAACGATAACGTTCGTATACACACATATATATATATATAAATATCATCCCTAGATACATATAGAAATAAACGTAATGTGAAAAATATATCTACTAATTCAACCAATTAATCATATTATTAGTGAAGCTAATCATAATAACAAGAAGAAATATGATGATGAGTAGTAAATAGAACATACAATATGTTCATGGTCTAATAACGTTTTCGATCATTTCACATTCAATCTACTCTTTCATTCCTCAATTACTTGTTTTGTAACCATTTATTAGTTTATATCACATGTAGCATTGAAGTTTGTTGTTAAAAATCAGAAACGCATTGAGAAAGTCCCATAAAATTGCGATTTTCATGTAACTGCGGTTGCAGAAAGAGGCTATTGGGACCGCAAGGCGGTTGCAAAAGCTAGTATTTGCAACCGCAATGCGGTTGCTGAAAAGTTTCATACTTTCTTCAACCGCGCCGCGGTTGCAGAAAGTGTTCATACTTTCTGCAACCGGATTGCGGTTGCAGATACTATTTTTTTAAATTTTAAAAACTTTCAGCAACCGCTTTGCGGTTGCAATTTGTTCAAATTTTTTGAAAATTTGGGCGGCCTAGGGGGTGAAATTTGATTTTTCGCGAAAATTCAAATTTTCACCCCATTTTCTATATATACCCACCAACACTTCTCTTCTCTTTCCAAATCCAAAAATTCACCAACATTTCTCTTCTTTTTCCAAATCCAAAAAACCACCAACACTTCTCATTTTTTTCCAAATCCAAAAAATCACCAACACTTCACTTCTTTTTCCAAATCCAAAAAATCACCAACACTTCTCTTCTTTTTCCAAATCCAAAAAATAAAAAACAAACCAGCACTTCTCTTCTTTTCTTTCCAAATCCAAAAAATAAAAAAAAAACACCAACACTTCTTTCTTTTCTTTTTCAAATCCAAAACAAATAACTCCTAACACTTCACTTTTTGCTTTTTTATTTCTCTTCTTCTTTATGTTTTTTTCTTCAACTTTTTTTTCATTTTTCATTTCATTTTATTCATTATTTTTCGTTATTTAATTACATTTATTCTTGTATATTCACTATAATGATTTGCTGTCATTATCTATGTGTAATTTTAACAAAAACCAATAATATTTCGGTAAATTACCGGAATATTATTGGTTTTTTTTTTTTTTCGTTCGCAGGTCATTTGCAACCGCAACGCGGTTGCAAATGGTTTGAATATTTTCTGCAACCGTGTTGCGGTTGCAGATGCTTACTGGACTTTCTGCAACCGCAATACGGTTGCAGATGCTTATTCGACTTTCTGCAACTGCCATGCGGTTTGCAGAAACTCCAAGAACAATTGCAACCGCGAGGCGGTTGCAATTGTCCAATAAGAATCTGCAACCACATCGCGGTTGCAAAATTTGCAACCGCGATGCAGTTGTTGAATTTCTGGTCGCAGATGCTCATCTGCAACCGCGATGCGGTCGCGGATGACAAGTAACCGAGGCTTTACGAGACCTCGACTATCTGCAACCGGATTTGGGCCTTTTGCAACCGCAAATGTGGTTGCAAAAGACCCTGCAACCTTGTAGTGGTTAGAAGTTGAAGGAAGTGTTAAACTATAAAATGTAAAAGGAAGAAATATATCATTGTAATATTTGTTCATGTAATATATTTCTTGATGTAATGTTATGAAATGGCTACTCAGATTTATAGCAAGAGCTCCACACAAAGAAATTAATTCTAGACATTAGGTAGATATGAAATTAACTCTCAGTTGCGATTCTTTTGAATTGTTGTCTCCTAGCTTCAATAGCTTTATTTAGTTGTATATCTTTACTTATACATATATATATATATGGTCTTACGATAGTTTTTATTATTTTTAACATGCTTTCTAGACGTGTAGTTTTTATTTCTAAGATGTGATCGTTTATACATGCGTGTGGTGATGTTTATTGTGAAACTTTTGGCTAACTGGTGGTTAATGAGAATATATGAAATTAAAAATTTGGTTAATGTTAGAAACAATGGAGATAACGAACAATATTTAAATTAACAAGCAAATAAACAGAATAACTAGTGACACAGAAACTGAAAATAACAGTAGTAAGTGGTCGAGTCCTTCTCGGTTTCCTTAAAGTAGTTTAGTCCTCTCCACGTGTTGAGATCATTGGACTAACTATTTCCAGGATAAAACGACCTTTCGAATTGACTGCTAGTACTCGTAGAGCAATCTCGGCGAACTCGAAAATTAATAGACTACCACCACCACACAATGATTAAAACTTTTTCCTTTTCGTGTATGCAAAAGTGTAATTTTTGCTTGATGTAAACCCTATGGGGAGCGACCCCTATTTATACTAATTAGGGAGAGAGTCGGCTGACTTGATTAATAAGGAACGAGATCTTTTGGATATATGCAAATCTCTAATCAAGATAATACTGGATCATAATTAAGATAAGATCATATCTTCGGATGAATCTGGACGCGTTTTGATGCTTCGGATTTAATATAGAAATATTATCTGAATCTGAATTAATTCTGTTACCTAAAACAGAAAAATAAATATTGAAGGTGCAAAAACAAGGCCCACGCGAGCGGGAGCCCGACAGGCTAAACGGACCGACATTCGGCGCGTACGTCGTGTGCGCAAACCCGAATCACATTAGTCGCACTAATTTTTGGCTCGCATTTGCACCCTCCTGCGTGCACGAAGGAGAGGTAGGAGACACTAGCCAACACATTCTTATCATGCTAAGAATGCATTGCTATTGATAAACCCAAAAAGAGAGTGCTCTTTTTCCCATGTGAGATGACCATCTTTACATTATGGTTTCCCCTCCTTTACTTCAATATTTTCAGCTTTGTGTAGCTATCTTTGAGCATCAATTTCTCATTCACCCGTATACCATTTTGAGCGTGCAATATATCGTTTCGAAGCACTCACATAGGAGAAAACGTTCCCATCTTGAAGTCGTCACTATGACAAGTAGAACCTGCTCAAAATCTGACCTGAAGTCAGCTGTACAAACCCATCTCATTTAATCAATTTTCCAACAATCCCCCACATGAATGAAATTGAATGATCATGCATATATCATGTGGTGGTGGAGTACTACGTAATATGCCTGCATAGGATAGGTAGGACACGCCCTTGAACCTTCCCTCGTGAGAAATACTTTCTTTGCTAGCCGATGGTGTGACTTGACGTCATTGAACTATCCGTTGTTTGTGCAAATATTCCATAAATCTCACACATGTATAATTCCTTTTACCGTTGCGGTTCTCATGGTTTATGTCCATTTTGGCCCTGGACATACGCCTGGTTCTGCAAGAGTTTTCCAGAAAATTAATCCCCCACAATTTTCCTCAGAGGCGGCCCCACCTCTCTCTCACATAGGTGATTTCTTATCTAAGAGTAACCCGTATTACTCTGCTCGGATTTTTGACGCGTAAGAATCATTTAAAGCATATGCTTAACCTTTTCCATTACGGTGTCACTATTTTATCGAGGAATGGACAAGGGTTGACCCCCACAGTGACCATGCAAAGTTCTTACAATTAGGTTGTCCCATTGAACCAAAATCTTGGGATCTCCAGTCAAACATGGTTGGGGTTTCCTTCATAAGACTTTAATTTCCAATAGGCTTAAGTCCCATTCCTTTCGATGTCTTTTCAACTTGATCACTATTTAACCCTTTGGTTAGCGGATCCGCAATGTTATCTTTTGACTTTACGTAGTCGATGGTGAGAACCCGAGTCGAGATCAGTTGTCTAAATGTGTTATGTCGTCGACGTATATATATCTAGACTTACCGTTATATAGAGCATTCTTCGCTCTATATATCGTAGCTTGGTTATCGCAATTTATGCAAATTGCTGGCACCGGTTTCGGCCACTCAGGCACATCTTCCAAGAAGTTACGAAGCCATTTGGCTTCTTCACTGCATTTATCCAATGCCACAAACTCAGCTTCCATCGTGGATCTGGTTATGATAGTTTGTCTTGAAGATTTCCATGACACGGCTGCACCTCCCACAGTGAATACGTATCCAGTTGTTGCCTTGGAGTCTTGTATATCCGATATCCAACTTGCGTCGGTGTAACCTTCAAGTACAGCAGGATCTCTAGTATAATGCAACCCGTAGTCACGAGTATAACGTAAGTACCCCAGTACTTTCACAATTTCTTTCCAGTGCTCATGTCATGGATTACTCGTGAATCTACTCAACGTGCCAATTGTATAGGTAATGTCTGGTCGTGTACAACTCATTATGTACATCAGACTTCCTATCAATCTAGCATATTCTACTTGATCAACACCTTCTACCTTATTCTAAGATAAGTGTTGACTCGTGTCAATTGGAGTTCTGGCTACACCAGAATCACCATTGCTGAATTTTTCAAGAATCTTTTCCACGTAGTGTGACTGAGTTAATATAAGACCCACTGACGATCTCTTAATCTTAATTCCTAAGATTACATCGACAAGTCTCTTGTCTTTCATATTGAATCTTAAATTCAACAAACATTTAATGGACTTCACTATTAGGTTGTTGCTTCCCACAATGAGTATATCGTTAACATACATACAGAGAACCAAATATCATTCTTCTGTAGTTTTGACGTAGACGCATTTGTCGCATTCATGATTCTGGGACCATTTGTCATCATGGCGCTGTCAAATTCTCATGCCATTCTTTAAGTCCACATGACTTCACCAATTTATAGACTTTATTTTCTTTTCTAGGAGCTACATAACCCTCGGGTTATTCCATGTAGAGTTCTTAATCAAGACCTCCATTTAAGAAAACAGTCTTTACATCCATTTGATGAACTTACAGATTTTGGAGAGTGTCAATCGCCAAACTCATTCTTATTGAATTTATTCTCGTCACGTGAGAATAAGCATCAAAGTAATAATGACTTTCTTGTTACTTGTATCTTTCGATCACTAGTCTAGCCTTATACTTTTTAATTATTCCATCTAATGTCTTTATTTTCCGTTAGAAAATCCACTTAGAACTCAATGGCTTACATCCCGAAGGAAGGTCAACCAATTCTCAAGTGTGACCATTTCAGATGGAATCAATCTCCCATTTATGGTTTCTTCCCATAAATGATATTTAATAGAGCTTATAGCTTCTAAAACGTTCGAGGCTCAACCTCTATCATATAAGTTAGAAAATAATTTTCTATCCTTATTCTTTTGCTTCGTTTTGCCTTTTCATGGACCTCATCAGTTTCTTCAATTTCTTTTGATCTTGACTATTGTCAATATCATCGAAGATTCGTTTTGAAGAACTTTGTCCAGCCAAAGTGGATTTATAAGAAAAGCCATGTTCAAAGAACACATTCCTTGATTCCATTATCGTATTTTTATGAATCTCAGGGTTTTAGACTCATACAAAAACCGATAACCGGTGCTATTGCGTGCATACCCAATGAAAATACAGCCCAACGGTTTGGATCTATTATTATTTTCTTTGGCACGGGTGATGCCACCTTAGCTCGACACGCCCCTACATTTCAGTGTATTCGTAAGAAAGTCGTACTTTTCATAACTCATGGGGAGTCTTTCCTTTTGCAATATCTTAATTAAAAGATAATAAGTTGACAAAATAGCTTCACCCCACTTGTCTTGCAATAACACATAATTTATTGCATCATTGTCATTCTCTCTAAAAGTAGGAGAATCTTATTTCAAGAATCTTGCAAGATTCAAACATGGTGAGATAAGTAGCAATATTTACTACACATTTTTCAAAAAATCACGCCAGTGCAATTTTTTATTTTTTCATTATAGTTCATGAGAACCATAGATCCTACTAGACCATCATGATCAATCAAACTCATCTTGCTCAAAGGCTACGTTTTCTCAAGATTGAACCAATGTCTATATTGTCGACGTTTGATGCATCGACGGATTGGTATCAGTAATAACCATATCCTTGTATTCGATATCTCCAAATGTATCAAATATTTATCACATTTCTCTCGAGATTTGTTCTTTCACATAAGAACGTCTCACCAATCAACAAATAAGATGAATACATTTATTTAGTTGTTACTTAGGTATATAAGTAAACGATTACCTCAATGGTATAACACGAAGCGTCGTCTTGTGTTGGTCTTTTATGCATATCACCTTGAAGCGTATATCACGCCTCCTCATATATGACCAATGTACACGATTATCCATCATAAGCTTAAACTCAAAAACTCTCACGAAGAGAAACACGTTAGCAATATTATCTCCAATATTACAAAATATAAGATATAGAGTTTAAGGAAATTCGCAAATCAATCATAAGTGTAAAATATTAACACAAAATATTTTCACCTTATAATGAACATAATTAAGTATCGTGTAACAAATCACATCATTTACTAAAGATGATTACACATATATTTGTAATTGCGAAAACAATGACCTGATCATTATTTTCTCGATTCTGAAGAATCCGACAACATGTCACAAATCTCAAGCAATATATGTACATATAATCACCATAAATATGTAATTATTCTTGCCTTACACACCTTCTTCAGTTACCATAAATAATTCAAGTAACCAAAATCCAGAGAATCAATGATTAAACCAAATACAACATCACTCGAAAGGCGTACTGTTAACCATGAAAAATAAATACGAGATTAAAAAGAATATTAGTCCTAAATATATGAATTAATATATGGACAATACTATTGTCACGAGTACTTCCGATGAGACGTACACACTCCCGATGTGGAGGCCCATTAAATGTTACCACACCCCTCGATCATTGACTAGAAGCGGTATGAAGGAACACCCGAGGAGGCACCTAAGCGTCCCTTGGAAAGTCACGATGAATTAAAGATAAGATATCAATGCGGCATCGGAAAAAGAGTAAGACCCGATGGATCAGCGCGACTCCGATATCCATCAATGCGCCAAGAGGGACCACAATGGACTCCGAGTCCCAGAATCTCACGGAAACACTTCCTTGCTGAACGCTCATCAACTTAAACTGCCCTCGGAACATCACTCCGGAGGCAGAATCTGAAGAACAGTGCCAGATCTAAATACAGGACCCACTGGAAGGCACACTACGAGGACCTGGACAAGAAAGCGCTACTCCACGAGGACAAAAGAGCCCTCGGAGTCCAAGTCACTGGCGGAAACACCCCTCGAAGAGCATATCCAGAAATTACTACACCATAATGAACCCTTATCGGAGCAACAACACCACCAGAAGAATGTCCTAACTTGTCCATCAAGTCACTACCAAATATAAGACCCCTCGGAAAATAGAGTCCGGAAGAGCAACCCATCGGAAATCGGAGGAGGTATCGGAAGAAACAAAGATCATCCTAGTCAGCGCCTAGTAGATTAAAGAGATACCTTATCTTATGCTTTCACACATATTGCGACACATGTATCTTATTAAAACACATGCATAATGACACTTGTCCCTAACGAAATCTATATAAAGGGAGGTGATCTCACAATAAAGAGGGGAGAGGGACTTTTACACACAATCATACACAAGAAATTTCGGAGTGAAGTTCAGTGAATAAAGGAAGGAATATTCTCGTATCTTTGTTCTCTTTTATAATATCATTGCTTTTTGAATCACGGACAGGGCGTTCCAACCCTAAATAATTCAGTTAAAATGGGTTATGATTCTAAACCTGTTAACAAAATGGCGACGTATGTGGGAACGCCATAGAATCTATCTTCGAGCGCGCTCAATGAAGCGATGCCTATTATGAAGAATCTATTTCACAGTGAAAGAGATTCAGAAGAAACTCTGTCAGACCGTCGGTACGATGGGAGAGATTTTATCAACGTCTCTCGTTCTATCTTTGAGAGATTTATGGAATCTGAGACTCGAAGACCCCCACGGGGATACGAGAGCCCTCGGGATGCACCCTCTGAATCCCTCCGCCAGAGAGGCCACCATACGGAAGAGGACTAGCCTCGGACAAGATGGAGCCCTACCTCCGATTCCTAGCGCCGCGTACCTCTGCAGGATTCCCGGATGTACTACGATTACCGAGGAACACCTAGGGCTGGCCATCAGAGGGGAGGGCCGTTCCCCTTAGACTTCCCCACGCCGCTCCCTTCCGCGGTTGAAAATCAAACCCTATGGGGAGTCCTTGACGACCTCCGAAAGGAAATGGGTAACATTAAGAAAACTATGGGCCCCAAGGAGGATCCTACCTTCAAAATCTCCCCCTTTATCCTCGAGATCGCCCTAGCGTCCGTCCCCTCGGGGATTCGGCCCATTAATGTTCCTTTGTACACTGGAGAAGCAGATGGGAAAGATCCGCATCATTATATACATCAATACCTGGTCGGAATGGACCTCAATTCTGCCCCGGACCACGTTCTTTGTCGCGGTTCCCTATTACCCTCGGAGGCCGGGCGCAAGCGTGGTTTACCAACCTCCCACCTAACTCCATTGATAGCTTTGATCGACTGGCCCACTTATTTGTGAGGCGATTTGCCTGTAATCGGTGATACCCTAAATCAGCCACGCACCTCTTTACTGTCAAACAATAGAAGAACGAACCCCTGCGAGAATACATAAAGCGCTTCACTGATGAAGTGTTGGATGTCCCGAATGTTAGCACCACCATCTTAGCTGACATACTTACTCAAGGACTCCGAGCGGGCGGATTCTTCTGATACCTCATGGGAAATCATATTATGGATATGACTGAACTCATGCAACAAGCGGAAACCTACATCCTAATGGAGGAAGCCGAAAGTACGAAGAGGCGTATGGAAAATGACGAACATCACGAACGCACCGAGCAGGAGACAAAAGTTAGAGAAAATAGTAAATAAGGGAAACTGTCGCGTAAAGACGAAGGCGGTACGGTCAAGAAGTTTCTCCGGCTCATGCCCCTACCCCTATGACCGTGGCCCCCATAGAAATACTTAACGTGATGAGGGGCAGTGAAGAGTTACGCTGGCCCAGGCGAGCCAAGTTCCCTGATAGAGAAAAAAGCACGGGTAGTATTATAAATTCCATAAAACTTATGGGCATAGTACCGAGGAATGCACTACTCTACAAAGGTAAATTCTTCTCCTCTTAGAGGCAGGATACCTGAAAAACTATCTAAAGGTGAACAATCCCGAAGAGCCTAAGCAGAATGTATAGAAGAGGCCACTAGAGGAAGAAGAAGAAGAAGAAGAGGTGACCCCTAATCGGAAGTCACGAGAAAAAACCACAGGTCAATGGAACCCACCTCCTCCCCCCGAGACCTATGAAGATAACGCCCCATCGTGACGGACTATTAACATGATAGAGGGAGGAGACCTTTCAGTAACACCCCAAGGTAAAAAGAAGAAGTACTTGAAAGAAGCAAGGCGGGCTGAGCAAGGTCTCTCCGTGTGTTCCATGCAAGGATCAAAACTGCCCAGTATCACATTGGACCCGAGGACTTGAAGGGTGTGATATATCCCTACGAAGACCCCTTAGTGATTGAGGCCATCATTCAGGGGTTCGAAATCCAAAGAATTCTTATCGACACGGGTAGCTCCGTGGACGTCTTGTTCCTACCCACGTACCTTGCCATGGGATTGAGGAAGGAGCAACTGGAAATGGTTGAAGTCCCCCTCGTAGATTTCGCAGGAGAAGCTTCTAATACCCTCGGAACTGTTATCCTTCTGATGTCATGGGGAGAAGGAGCCCTTCGAAGAATGGAACCCACCAAATTCTGGGTGGTAGAGGCCTCGTCGCGGACGTACAATGCCATATGCGGAAGGCTGTCCATCCGAGCTTTCAAAGCCATCCCCTCTACTCTTCATCTTAAGGTAAAATTTCCCACCTTCTCAGGTATCAGAGAAGTCCGAGGAAGTCAATCTAAGGCTAGAGAATGCCGCATGAATGCTATCCCCTCGGAAGAAGGCAAACTCACCCTCTGGAATAACAAAAAGCGCAAAGCAGAAGAGGCACAAGTTCAACCAGTAGAAGAATTAAAGATGGTGGAGTTGGTAGAAGGAAGTCCCGGGAAAGTGATTAAGATGGGTACCAATATGGAACAAGCAATAGAAGCTCAACTAATCTCTATCCTCAAACAATTTCATCACCTCTTCGCCTGGGAAGGAGGACCGCCCGGACGAATCAGTGATAAGGTATGCCAACACTTTCTTAATGTGAAACCGGGAGTTAAACTGGTTCAACAAAAAAAGAGAAAGATGGGACTCGAGCACAAGAAAATCATCCGGTCGGAGATACAACAACTTCTTAGCCTAAAGCAAATTAGGGAAGTCATATACCCGGAATGGCTGGCTAATGTAGTGTAAGTCCCCAAACATGGAGTGAGATGGCGGATGTGTGTGGACTTTACCAACCTCAATGAAGCATGTCCGAAAGATTGCTACCCCTACCTAGTATATATCAACTAGTCGGCTCTATCGCTGGATGCGCGTTGTTGTCAACCCTAGATGGAGATCACGGATACAACCAAATCCCGATGGCTACAGTTGACCAGGACAAAACTAGCTTCACCACCGACGCATGCACCTTTTGCTACTTGGTAATGCCCTTCGGGCTCAAGAATGCCGGAGCTACTTACCAAAGACTGGTAAGCCTTATGTTCGCTAGACTCAACGGAGAGACAGTGGAAGTCTATGTAGATGACACAGTAGTTAAAAGTAATAGAGCGGAAGACTTCCCCGAGGATCTGCGAAAGGCACTGGTTATTATGAATAATTTTGGGATTAGAAAATGCTCTTTTGGTATTCGAGGAGGAAAGTTCTTGGGGTTCATGGTCACGGAGAAGGGGATAGAAGTCAACCCCGAAAAGGCTGAGGCCATCGTGGGACTCCCCACTCCGAAGACAGTTAAAGATGTTCAAAAGCTAACAGGCCGGATGGCCTCCCTGAGTCGATTTGTTTCTAAGTCAGCAGAAAAAGGACTTCCCTTTTTTAAGATACTCCGAAACATCAAGAAATTCCAATGGACCCCCCAGTGCGAAGAAGCCCTCGAAGAAATAAAGAGATATATGGTGAACCCGCCCTTGTTTGTAAAACCTTCACCCCAAGAAGAGCTCTTCGTATACCTGTCCGTCGGAGAAGAGGCCGCCAGCGTCGTGTTAGTCAAAGAACAGGATAGAGAACATCACCCAGTTTACTATGCCAGCAAGACTCTCCTCGGAGCAGAAACTAGGTATACCCTAACTGAAAAACTCGTCCTAACTTTGGTTACTACAGCACGGAAGCTGCGCCCATACTTCCTCTCCCACCCGATCATTGTCCTAACCAAGCACCCGCTGCGAGCAATCCTCAACAAGCCCGAGTTGTCCAGAATATTAATAAAATGGGCCGTGGAGCTCACAGAGTATGATATCTCCTATGCCCCGAGACCTTCTATTAAAGCGCAAGTCCTAGCTGACTTTGTGATAGAGTTGACGGGCATCAGAGCCGAAGAGAAGGCTCCCCTGTGGCATATCTACGTGGACGGGTCCTCTGTAAGCACACACGGAGGAGCAGGAATAGTCTTGGCAAACAAAGAAGGGGAGGATGAAATACTTCACTTTGCGGTCCGAATTGACTATCCCTTATCCAACAATGAAGCAGAGTACGAATCCCTACTCATTGGGATGAGCTCGCCCGGGAAGGTGGGATAAGAAGAGTGCTCATACATAGCGACTCACAGTTGATCGTACAACAAGTCAATGGCTCATACGAAGCCAAAGAAGAGAGAATGCAAGAATACCTTCGGACTGTTCATCAAAGGCAAGAATGGTTTGATGAGTATAAGATAGTCCAAATTCCCCGAAAAGAAAACCAAGAGGCGGACGCCTTGTCTAAAATGGCCACTCAAACAACCGCCATTCATACCCAAAGGATAACCCTACTCCATGTCAACGAGTCCGAGAAGACCAGGGGCAAAGAAGTAAATTCCACTATGGATCCCCCATCCAGTTGGGTAATTCCAATCAAAGCCTACTTACAGGATCCAGAGGGATACTCCACGGACAAGGCCGTGCAACGGATAATGTCCAAGAAAACCATTCGATACTTCCTCAAGGATGGAGTACTATTCCGAAGGACATATTCTTACCCCCACGCCCGATGCCTAAATGAAGAAGAAGCCCAACTAGCTCTAGTGGAAACTCACGAGGGGACATGCGGAAGCCATACCAACGGCGAAAGCATGGTCGGGCTCCTAATTCGGCAAGGCTATTACTGGCCCACGATGGCTAAAGATAGCAAAAGCCATGTTGAAAGGTGTAAATCGTGCCAATCTTTCGCAGGAGGGACATAAAAATGTCATAAAAGAAAAGGAAAGAAATCACTTACTTAAGAATGTCAACTCATCGGAAAGAAGAGAGAGCGGCTCGGGGAGGGCGTCATCAGTAAACACCACCCTATGCAACCCCGATACCATGCACATCTTATTGAAGTCTTCCGACTCCATCAGAGACTTCTGAAGAATCACGGGGGCAAAAGTCATCCCCGGATCCAGAAGAGGCGTCAGAGCCTTGACCAACTTGGTATCCTTCCTCCACATAAAAGGCACGTCCCACTTGCCCCCACATGCTTCACGGAAATATACTTGTCTTTCCAGGTACTGTGGGAGCTGAGCGTCTTGTCCAGAATCTTCCTCGTAAGGTTCTTTGTGCTATCCCGATGGCGAAAGTGATAAAATGGGCCACCCCTCACCGCCACGATGTCAAAAATGGAGAAAAACATGTCCAACGTACAACTGATCTGATTCACTTGGCACCAAAATACGAAGATGCACAACGCTGCAAAGCTATTCAGAGTAATCTGGCTTGGGCAAACATTGCATGCGTTGAAAACTTCACAGAAGAAGGGGGCATAAAGGACCTCCACCCAAACTTCATCTTGGCAAAATACACCGTACGATAGCCCTCGGGAGGAGAATTAGCCCTTTCATCACTCTTCGGAATCTGCAAAGTCACGTTTTTCTAATACGCCCCCAACGTCTTGAATAAAGAAGACACCTGGCTCCGAGTAGCGGTACTCGCCATCTTCAGAACCGTTAGAAGGTTTCGGTTCTCGGATTTTTTGGGCTTTGAAACCCTAACCTTCTTAGAAGGGGTAGCGCCACCCTCCTCCCCCACGAAACCGCTCACCTTTTGCTTACGAGTACTGAGAGCCAGACCCCCCGCAGCGGTGCCACCAGTAACTGCCAGAGAGTCAACGGCAGAAACAAAAGCGACAGTCCCTGAGGCAGAGGCAACAGTCATAGGATCAGTAGATGCAGAGGAAGCCATCGTGGTTAAAAATAGAATTTAGAAGCGAGGGAGAAAAAAAGTTTAAAGAAATTTCGTGAAAAGAACAAAAAAGAATTCGGTTTGCTGGAGAGAGTTTGAAGAATTGAGAATTTCAAAGATGAAGAAGAAGGGTACGGACACTCGTATTTATAGGGAAAGTCATTGAATACGTGCCCCGCCTTCCACGCCCCACGTTGCCCACTCAGATGACACGTGTCCCCTCACGCGCTAGCCGTTGGAGAAAATCAACGGACAGATGAATATTGCGCCTTCAATGAATCCAACGGCTAAAAAAGAGCCGGTACAAATCGGACCGTTATTTAAGTCGTTGCTCTCAGGGGCTAAAAGGTAATTTCCATAAGAGATTCTTATAATATATATTTATAATACTCCCGGGAAATTGTTGAAAAAATAGACAAAAGATGGGAAAAATCCCCTACTCTCCGAAAATTGCCAAAAAATACAATTGACGAAGAAAAAATAAAAGAAAGCCCCTCGGTTTACAAAAACCAAAAAATAAATTTTCCTCGCCTTTACGATGGCAATCGAAATTTGTGGGGGCTAGTGTTAACCATGAAAAATAAATACGAGGTTAAAAAGAATATTAGTCCTAAATATAGGAATTAATATATGGACAATACTATTGTCACGAGTACTTCTGATGAGACGTACCCACTCCCGATGAGGAGGCCCATCGGATGTTACCACACCCCTCGGTCATTGACCCGAAGCGGTATGAAGAAACACCCGAGGAGGCACCTAAGCGTCCCTTGGAAAGTCACGATGAATTAAAGATAAGATATCAATGCGGCATCAAAAAAAGAGTAAGACCCGATGGATCAGCGCGACTCCGATATCCAAAAATGCGCCAAGAGGGACCATAATGGACCCCGAGTCCCAGAATCTCACGGGAACACTTCCTTGCTGAACACTCCTCAACTTAAACTGCCCTCGGAACATCACTCTGGAGGCAGAATCTGAAGAACAATGCCAGATCTAAATACAGGACTCACTAGAAGGCACACTACGAGGACTTGGACAAGAAAGCGCTACTCCACGAGGACAAAAGAGCCATCGGAGTCCAAGTCACGGGCGGAAACACCCCTCGAAGAGCATATCCAGAAACTACTACACCAGAATGAACCCTTATCGGAGCAACAACACCACCAAAAGAACGTCCTAACTTGTCCATCAAGTCACTACCAAATATAAGACCCCTCAGAAAATAGAGTCCGAAAGAGCAACCCATCGGAAATTCGAGGCGCTATCGGAAGAAACAAAGATCATCCTAGTCAGCGCATAGTAGATTAAAGATATACCTTATCTTATCCTTTCACACATATTGCGACATATGTATCTTATTAAAACACATGCATAACGACACATGTCCCTAACAAACTCTATATAGAGGGTGGTGAGCTCACAATAAAGAGGGGAGAGGGACTTTTACACACAATCATACACAAGAAATTTGGGAGTGAAGTTCAGTGAATAAAGGAAGGAATATTCTCGTATCTTTGTTCTCTTTAATAATATCATCGCTTTTTGAATCATGGACAGGGCGTTCCAACCCTAAATAATTCAGTTAAAATGGGTTATAATTCTAAACCTGTTAACACGTACATTTTTCCTAATATAGGAAATCCAACAAATCCGAGTAAACACGATTATTGAACACACCACATACAACAAAGTCCAAATAATCTAATGTGAACTAAGGTTCTGCATAAATTTAAGATAAGCGATCACTTATCTCAAAATTATTGTACTCCGAGTTGAAATCATGTGACAGAATTCAACGTTTATCACGTTCTGCAGGTTGAAGCAGCACCGTGGCTCGAGAGTTCACCGTCAACGAACTCATCCGCAGCAAAATGATCAACAATTCAATTTATATCAGTAAACAAGAGCACATGAAGAACAACAAAAATTCTTCAGTATTAACTAAAGTCATATAATTGTAATATGAACATAGCTCCACAAGGTATACAAATTAATTGAATAAATCAGACCTTGTTTACTATTTAACCTCGGTAATAATAATCTCCGCCAGATTAGCACAACACCAAAGTTCTCTCTTTTCTTTTCTATTTTAATTCCACGCACAATTAAAACAGAAGGAATAAATCTGATCCAAAATTACCAACATTAAGTGGATCCAGCCGTGCCTTACAGCCTCTGTCTCAACGTTTTGGAATTAAGTATTTTTAAATAATTTACAACATCTCAGCAGTAATTATAATAAAACTGTAACGCATGCTTTTACTAATAATAACTCTTAGTCGGTAAGAGCACAGAAAACACATGCGCAGGTCGCGGGTTCGAATCCAGCCAACGAAAAACGTTTTTGAATTTAAAAACATGCTCAGTGAATTAAATTAACAGTGAATTTATAGCATGTATTGAATACGTAACCGAACCACTTAACACACAAGATCCATAACGCTCAAATGGTAACGATAACAGCTGGCAAACAGATGGACTTGAGTTTGATTCTCTGCAGTTACGGTTTTTTTAAAATCACAATTAAATTCACAGAATAAAATAGCAATAAATATATAACGAATCAATTAATTCACAAAACTTAATTTAGCACAATGGTAACGAACGACCATGCATATGGTAGAGGTGCAGAGTTCGAATCCGAGAACTAGCAAACCAAAATTTTATTTTTGAAAAACTGCTCGACTTGAAATTTGAAACCAGAAACAGAGAACAAAACTGCTGAAAATAAACAATCTAAACACCAAACCAAAACTGCTGGAAAACTAAAATTTTGGAAAGACCAACAACATTCAATTTTAAGATAAAGCCAAAGAAGCCAGCAGGATAAAAACAGAACATATACCATGCTTAACAGGGTAAAAGAAAACATCTTGATATTACTTCAAACTATTTTGAAAAACCAGAATGTTAAAACTTTTACTCAAAACCAGAAACTCAAGCTTGCTAATTCCATTTTAGAAAATAACTTTAAGCCTTTGAACACTACAATAGAGAATATAAATACATAAACATGCAGGAAAATAAGTTAACAAGAAACAGATATAGATACTTGATCTGTTACTGTAAATATTAATCTCCAAATCTGGACATAGTATTCTCTGAAATCACAAAACACATTAGTAGCTCAAGAACATAAACATTTAGATATAAAGCATATGAACATATTCCAGAAATTAAAACCACCTATATGTGCAACGCATGATAAACATGAAAATCGATCTTAAGATTGTTGGTATGCGTCGCAAACGTATAACAATAATAATTAAATAACGACGAGAAATAACGTGTATATTGATTTCTAAAAAGATACATATGGAAATTAATAAAGTTTACCGAAGAAACAATGAACGATCGGATTGAAGAATGGTTTTGGACGAGTTGAAAGCAAGCCTTCTCCCCTTAAGATCGAATTCCCCGGCTATCCTTCAAGTCCTCGTGAGGAAGAGATCTCCCAAGGTACAACGTCCACACACAAATAAACAGCAAGTGAAGGGTTATACTGTTTTTCACTTACGAACACAACAGTACTTTGCAAAACTCTGAATTGTATATCTATGCAAATGTGAAATGATATGTTTTTTCTTGATTTTTTTCTCCTTTGCGCAAAGGCCCTTTAAATAGAAAATATTTCATGTAACAACCAAGCCATTAAGGGGTGATTTTAATTCAGCCATAAAGCCAAATTCATTTCACATTATTATAGCATTTAGGTGTGGTTTGAATTCTCAATTCAAATCTGATTTTTATTAGAAGAAAATCTTATTTATATAAATAATATCACACCAATTAGCTTCTCATTAAGCCAATACAATTCACACCATTAAACCCAAGTTGCTATAATATCAATTGGACTCAATTCCAATTTCTAAAAATTATATTTAGCCTTATGCCAAATAATAATTTCTCCAACAATCCCCCACATGAATGTCATTGGCTGAAATGCACGTGAGCCTAACAATGCTAAATGCAATTTCAGAGTTCTGCCGGAACTTGTGGCATCAGGATAGGTGGTTTTGGGCCTTGAACCCTCCTTAATGAAATACCATCGGATATACTTGCCAACCAGTGGACGTGATGCCTTGAACTGTTTGGCGTTTTGTGTATACCAAGACAATGGTACTGACACAACTCATTCCAATACCGTATTGGTTCTCGTTATTGTCCGTTTCGGCCCTGGACTACCTTGGAAAATTTCATCGAATGCTTTAGAGATTTAGCCATTTTTTATCATCTCATAGAAGCGGCCCCTTCACATTCGACATAGGTGATCTCTCATTAAGGGTATCCTGCAATACCCCACTTGTGTTCACAAGACATAAGGATCATTAGAACCTCAAGTTCTCCTTAACCTGTACAGGTTCATTACTCTTTAATCATAGAAATGGGTTGGAAACTCGATTTCCCGAGTGCTTTGTTCGACTCGACCCCACAATTCGGTTGTCCCTTTGAACCTGCAAATTGGGGTTTACAATTCAGGTAGGGTTGCCATCATTGGATGATGTCTTTAGGTGGGCTCAATTCCCGTTTCTCTCGATGAATTTGCTACTTAGTCTCTCGCTAGACCTTTCGTCAATCGCCTCCAATATTTTCTTTAACCTCTTAAAGTATTCGGAAAGTATTATGATTATTATTCAACTTAAAAGTATGGAATAATCTTAACCAAAACTTTCTTCTTTTAGCCCCCCACATTTCTTTCTTTTCCTCAAGAAAAAAATGTCTCTAGCCTTAAAGAAATTACTTATTTCAGAATTTATTTTTGTTTGCGTACTTCGCGTCTTATATTCCAATAAATCTGAATAATATTGAATTTCTATTGTTTCTCACTAAGCATTTTTATGCAAGTATATATTTGAACTCAATTCCAAATATTTCTTGTTTTATTTGTTTCTAACAAATATATATATATATATATATATATATATATAAATATATAAATATATACAAGTCTCATACTTGTATTTTTTTTCCAGCAAATATATATAAATATACAAGTCTCATACTTGTATTTTTCTTTCCAACAAACATATATTATTTTATCCTCAAAGAAAAAAAAATTATTCATCATACTTAGTCTCCTCTTACGAGACTAATTTTATTACAATTATTTAAATTATTAGTCTCCTCTCACGAGATTTTTATTACAATAATTTAAATCTTCTAGTTAATTGCTAGCTTCCTTGCTAGCTTCACTCTTATTTGCCAAAGTCATCACCGACATTTTGAACAAATTTTGGGTCAAGTATCCCTTGCCAACGTATGTTCCTCCCTTTGAAAGGACGACCCGGTTGGACTCGAAAACGAGGCGGAAACCCTTCTTGCTCATCATAGAACCGGATATCAGGTTCGTCTTGATTTCTGGGAGATGAAGAACATCGCTTAAACCCACCATCTTCTCGGATGTCATTTTAAGCACCACCGTTCCCTTGCCTTCCACTTTAGATATAGCGGAATTTCCCATATAGCATTGCTCGTTCTCAACTGTTTGGTATGTTTTAAACATCCACTTATTAGCAGAAATATGCCTCGTGGCTCCCGTATCAACCCACCATTCCTTGGAGTTTCGTCCAACAATGTTGATTTCTGAAACCATAGCACTTAGATACGTGTCTTAATCGGAGTTTTGGCTTGCCTCCGCCACATTTGCAACTGATTGTTTGCCTTTCCCTTTCCCCTTGGGACATCGGCGATAATCTTTTGCTTTGTGTCCAGCCTTGCCACATGTGTAGCAATCCCCCGAGAATTCTTCTTTCTCTTTGCCTTTGAAACATCCGAATGTTTTCTCTTCTGGCCGTTAGAGGTATCCCCATATTCGATCACGTGGGCCTTTGAATACGCCCCATCTGGTTTCCTCTCCATCTTGCGGTTGTCTTGTTCTATCCGCAGTCTATAAACAAGATCCTCAAGCCCCATCTCCTTTCGCTTGTGCTTGAGATAGCTCTTGAACTCCTTCCATGAGGGTGGTAATTTTTCAATCACCATTGCCACTTCGAAAGGTTCGGGTAGATGCATTCCTTCCGCCGCCAATTCGTGGAAAATCAATTGCAATTCTTCGCATTGTTCCACCACACTTCTCCCATCGACCATCCGGTACTCGTGGAAACGTCCGGCCACAAATTTCTTAGCCCCAGCATCATCAAACTTGTACTTCATTTCCAACGAAGACCAAGGCTCTCGAGTGCTCTCCTTTGGGGAATACACGTTGAACAAAGAATAATCAAGTGAGTTCAACACGTAATTACGGCAAAGGTAATCGCCATTGGACCATATTTCCATATTCTCAATGGACAGAGGATCCTCACGATCTTCTTTTGGTTTCTCCTCCTTGAGAAACTTGGTCAGATTGAGTTTCTTCAAGAAAAAGAGCATCTTTTGTGGCCACCGTTTGAAGTTCGGGCCTTTGAACTTCTCCGGTTTCTCCAGATGAGTGTATGGTATTGAGGGGTTCCTCAAGACTGGCATAACAGCGGCCTCAGTACCGCTCGCTTGGTGTTGCGTGGCAGCCTCAGTGCCGACCGCTTTCGAGGAAGTCTCGATGCCATCATTGGTGGATGTATTGTCACCGGCCATATCTAAATAAATCAAAAAAGTCTCACACTTTAGAATTATTTCACAAGGCACAGAACAAATTTATCATAATTAATCACGGATCTTTGCTTCACCAAATCAATATCTTAACGCATGAACAATGACTTAAACAAAATAATTCACTGCAGCATATCAGTTATTATTAGTACAAAATAACGCATGCTTTTAACACGAAATATTTCTCAGACTAATGGTAAGGGGCAAAGAGACGCATGTATAGGTCGCGGGTTCGAATCCAGCAAAACGTTTTGGAATTAAGCATTTTTAAATAATTTACAGCATCTCAGCAGTAATTATAATAAAACTGTAACGCATGCTTTTACTAATAATAACTCTTAGTCTAACGGTAAGAGCACATAAAACGCATGCGCAGGTCGCGGGTTCAAATACATCCAACGAAAAACGTTTTTGAATTTAAAAACATGCACAACGAATTAAATTAACATCGAATTTATAGCATGTATTGAATACGTAATCGAACCACATAACACACAAGATCCATAACGCTCAAATGGTAATGATAACAGCTGGCAAACAGAGGGACTTGGGTTCGATTCTCAGCAGTTACGGTTTTTTAAAATCACAATTAAATTCACAGAATAAAATAGCAATAAATATATAAGGAATCAATTAATTCACAAAAATTAATTTAGCACAATGGTATAACGGACGGCCATGCATATGGTAGAGGTGCACAGCACTCAATTTTAAGATAAAACCAAAGAAGCCAGCTTGATAAAAACAGAACATATACCATGCTTAACAGGGTAAAAGAAAACATCTTGATATTAGTTCAAACTATTTTGAAAAACCAGAATGTTAAAACTTTTACTCAAAACCAGAAACTCAAGCTTACTAATTCCATTTTAGAAAATAACTTTAAGCCTTTGAACACTACAACAGAGAATATAAACACATAAACTTGCAGGAAAATAAGTTAACAAGAAACAGATATAGATACTTGATCTGTTACTGTAAATATTAATTTCCACATCTGGACATAGTATTCTCTGAAATCACAAAACACATTAGTAGCTCAAGAACGTAAACATTTAGATATAAAGCATATGAACATATTCCAGAAATTAAAACCACCTATATGTGCAACGCATGATAATCATGAAAATCGATCTTAAGATTATTGGTATGCGTCGCAAACGTATAACAATAATAATTAAATAATGACGACAAATAATGTGTATATTGATTTCTAAAAAAGATACATATGGAAATTTATAAAGTTTACCGAAGAAACAGTGAACGGTCGGATTGAATAATGGTTTTGGACGAGTTGAAAGCAAGCCTTCTCCCCTTAAGATCGAATTCCCTGGCTATCTTCCAAGCCCTCGTGAGGAAGAGATCTCCCAAGGTACAACGTCCACACACAAATAAACAGCAAGTGAATGGGGCTATACTGTTTTTCACTTACGAACACAACAGTACTTTGCAAAACTCTGAATTGTATGTGTATGCAAATGTGAAATGATATGTTTTTTCTTGATTTTTTTCTCCTTTGCGCCATGGCCATTTAAATAGAAAATATTTCATGTAACAACCAAGCCATTAAGGGGTGATTTTAATTCAGCCATAAAGCCAAATTCATTTCACATTATTATAGCATTTAGGTGTGGTTTGAATTCTCAATTCAAAACTGATTTTTATTAGAAAAAAAATCTTATTTATATAAATAATATCTCACCAATTAGCTTCTCATTAAGCCAATACAATTCACACTATTAAACCCAAGTTGCTATAATATCAATTGGACTCAATTCCAATTTCTAAAAATTATATTTAGCCTTATGCCAAATAATAATTTCTCCAATAATCCCCCACATGAATGTCATTGGCTGAAATGCACGTGAGCCTAACAATGCTAAATGTAATTTCAGAGTTTTGCCGGAACTTGTTGCATCAGGATAGGTGGTTTTGGGCCTTGAACCCTCCTTAGTGAAATACCATCGGATATACTTGCCAACCAGTGGACGTAATGCCTTGAACTGTTTGGCGTTTTGTGTATACCAAGATAATGGTACTCACACAACTCATTCCAAACCGTATTGGTTCTCGTTGTTGTCCGTTTCCGCCCTGGACTGCCTTGGAAAATTTCATCGAATGCTTTAGAGATTTAGCCCTTTTTTATCATCTCATAGAAGCGGCCCCTTCACATTCGACATAGGTGATCTCTCATTAAGGGTATCCTGCAATACCCCGCTTGGGTTCACAAGACATAAAGATCATTAAAACCTCAAGTTTTCCTTAACCTGTACAGGTTCATCACTCTTTAATCATAGAAATGGGTTGAAAACTCGATTTCCCAAGTGCTTTGTTCGACTCGACTCCACAATTCGGTTGTCCCTTTGAACCTGCAAATTGGGGTTTACAATTCAGGTAGGGTTGCCATCATGGGGTGATGTCTTTAGGTGGGCTCAATTCCCGTTTCCCTCGATGAATTTGCTACTTACTCTCTCGCTAGACCTTTCGTCAATCACCTCCAATATTTTCTTTAACCTCTTAAAGTATTCAGTAAATATTATGCTTATTATTCAACTTAAAAGTTTGGAATAATCTTAACCAACACTTTCTTCGTTTAGCCCCCCACATTTCTTTCTTTCCTCAAGAAAAAAATGTCTCTAGCCTTAAAGAAATTACTTATTTTAGAATTTATTTTTGTTTGCGTACTTCGCGTCTTATATTCCAATAAATCTAAATAATATTGAATTTCTCTTGCTTCTCACTAAGCATTTTTATGCAAGTATATATTGGAACTCAATTCCAAATATTTCTTATTTTATTTGTTTCTAACAAAAATATATATATATAAGTATATAAATATATACAAGTCTCATACCTGTATTTTTTTTTTCAGCAAATATATATAAATATACAAGTCTCATACTTGTATTTTTCTTTCCAACAAAAATATATTATTTTATCCTCAAAGAAAAAAACATTATTCATCATACTTAGTCTCCTCTCACGAGACTAATTTTATTACAATTATTTAAATTATTAGTCTCCTCTCACGAGATTTTTATTACAATAATTTAAATCTTCTAGTTAATTGCTAGATTTCTTGCTAGCTTCACTCTTATTTGCCAAAGTCATCACCGACATTTTGAACAAATTTTGGTTCAAGTATCCCTTGCCAACGTATGTTCCTCCCTTTGAAAGGACGACCCGGTTGGACTCTAAAACGAGGCGGAAACCCTTCTTGCTCATGTTAGAACCGGATATCAGGTTCGTCTGGATTTATGGGACATGAAGAACGTCGCTTAAACCCACCATCTTCCCGGGGTTCATTTTAAGCACCATCGTTCCCTTGCCTTCCACTTTAGATATAGCGGAATTTCCAATGTAGCATTGCTCGTTCTCAACTGTTTGGTATGTTTTAAACATCCACTTATTAGCACAAATGTGCCTCTTGGCTCCCGTATCAACCCACCATTCCTTGGAGTTTCCTCCAACAAGGTTGATTTCTGAAACCATAGCACTTAGATACGTGTCTTAATCGGAGTTTTGGCTTGCCTCCGCCACATTTGCAATTGATCGTTTGCCTTTCCCTTTCCCCTTGGGACGTCGGCGACAATCTTTTGCTTTGTGTCCAGCCTTGCCACATGTGTAACAATCCCCCGAGAATTCTTCTTTCTCCTTTCCTTTGAAACATCCGAATGTTTTCTCTTCTGGCCGTTAAAGGTATCCCCTGATTCGATCACGTGGGCCTTCGAATACGCCCCATCTGGTTTCCTCTCCATCTTGCGGTTGTCTTTTTCTATCCGCAGTCTATGAACAAGATCCCCAAGCCCCATCTCCTTTCGCTTGTGCTTGAGATAGCTCTTGAACTCCTTCCATGAGGGTGGTAATTTTTCAATCACCATTGCCACTTCGAAAGGTTCGGGTAGAGGCATTCCTTCTGTCGCCATTTCGTGGAAAATCAATTGCAATTCTTCGCATTGTTCCACCACACTTCTCCCATCGACCATCCGGTACTCGTGGAAACGTCCGGCCACATATTTCTTAGCCCCAACATCATCAAACGTGTACTTCATTTCCAACGAAGACCAAGGCTCTCGAGCGCTCTCCTTTGGGGAGTACACGTTGAACAAAGAATCATCAAGTGAGTTCAACACGTAATTACGGCAATGTTAATCGCCATTGGACCAGATTTCCATCTTCTCAATGGACAGAGGATCCTCACGATCTTCTTTTGGTTTCTCTTCCTTGAGAAACTTGGTCAGATTGAGTGTCGTCAAGAAAAAGAGCATCTTTTGTTGCCACCGTTTGAAGTTCGAGCCTTTGAACTTCTCCGGTTTCTCCAGATGAGTGTATGGTATTAAGGTGTTCCTCATGACCGACATAACAGCGGCCTCAGTACCGCTCGCTTGGTGTTGCATGGCAGCCTCAGTGCCGACCGCTTTCGAGGAAGTCTCGATGCCATCATTGGTGGATGTATTGTCACCGGCCATATCTAAATAATTCAAAAAAGTCTCACACTTTAGAATTATTTCACAAGGCACAGAACAAATTTATCATAATTAATCACGGATCTTTGCTTCACCAAATCATTATCTTAACGCATGAACAGTGACTTAAACAAAATAATTCACTGCAGCATATCAGTTATTATTAGTACAAAATAACGCATGCTTTTAACACGAAATATTTCTCAGACTAATGGTAAGGGGCAAAGAGACGCATGTATAGGTCGCGGGTTCGAATCCAGTCAAAACGTTTTGGAATTAAGCATTTTTAAATAATTTACATCATCTCAGCAGTAATTATAATAAAACTGTAACGCATGCTTTTACTAATAATAACTCTTAGTCTAACGGTAAGAGCACAGAAAACGGATGCGCAGGTCGCGGGTTCGAATACAGCCAACGAAAAACGTTTTTGAATTTAAAAACATGTTCAGCGAATTAAATTAACAGCGAATTTATATCATGTATTGAATACGTAGTCGTACCACTTAACATACAAGATCTATAACGCTCAAATGGTAATGATAACAGCTGGCAAACAGAGGGACTTGGGTAAGATTCTGAGCAGTTACGGTTTTTTAAAATCACAATTAAATTCACAGAATAAAATAGCAATAAATATATAACGAATCAATTAATTCACAAAAATTAATTTAGCACAAGGGTAACGGACGGCCATGCATATGGTAGAGGTGCAGAGTTCGAATCCGAGAACTAGCAAACAAAAATTTTATTTTTGAAAAACTGCTCAAAACTGCTGGAAAACTAAAATTTTGAAAAGACCAACAACACTCGATTTTAAGATAAAACCAAAGAAGCCAGCTTGATAAAAACAGAACATATACCATGCTTAACAGGGTAAAAGAAAACATCTTGATATTACTTCAAACTATTTTGAAAAACCAGAATGTTAAAACTTTTACTCAAAACCAGAAACTCAAGCTTGCTAATTCCATTTTAGAAAATAACTTTAAGCCTTTGAACACTACAACAGATGAAAGTGCAGGTTTTCTAGAATCAATGTTAAACAGTGAAATGTTAGACGATGTTGAGATAACATTGAGGATAACATTGAAAGCCGAGAGCTTGTGCGAAAACTGTTCTTTAGTTGCCAAAATTAAGTTTTGCCTTTATTCACTTATTAATCAAGTTCCACGGTTTTGGTTGTTTATGTTTATGTCCAGGAAAGTATCTTAAACATAAGGAAGAGCTTTGGAATATTCCTTACTTGAAGTTTCCATAATTCAAGCTAAGTTGAATAGTCAACTCACACGCTTTCAAAAGAAGGAAACAAGTGAGCTGTTCTTTGCAACACGATTCTTTCCAGGATTCTCCGAATTGAAGAAGATGTGTTACCTTGCTAAATCAGTAATGAAGGAAACACATATTCTGGAAAGATATGAAGTTCACAAAGAAGGCAATTTTCAACAAGGAAACAACAAGATGTTACCAAAACTGTGAACAACACATCTTGGCGTTCAAGACTCAAGAAATCTATAAAGATGTGAAGTTCATCAAGATGAAGACAAGACAATCGTGCCAATAATCCAAGAGATTTATCACACTTTGTATTGTCTTCATTTTGTTTTGCGAAGTTTTTGTATCAACTGTTTAAGTCTAGTTCATAGAAGTTAAGTAGTTCTTACTTGTCTACTTCGTTGAGTCCGATCAACAAAGAGCGTGAGTGAATTATTGTGAGGAACGTTTTTGATAAAACCTTTATGGTTATTTCGCCTAAGGCTCGGAAGTTTTTAATAATATTGAAAACTTCTTAAAATTATATCTTCTTGTGTTCTTACTTCCGCTGCACATTATTATTATCAAGAAGATCAAAATAGAGTTAAGGCAATTCCAGCTTAACTCTCAAAAAGTGGTGTGTTAATCCACGGTCCTACAATTTCAATTGGCGTCAGAGCCAAACACCGACTACACTGGTGGTTTGGAGGTGATACAACACCATGGACAGTGTCAATCCTAATACCAATAGGATTCCAGTTTTGGATGGCTCCAATTATGCATATTGGAAGATCAGGATGAGGTCTCACATCAAAGCTATTGATATTCGAGCCTGGCAATCAGTGATCAATGGATACTCTCTTCCAACATTACCAAGAGATGGTGAAGGTGATCTAGTACCAAAACCAGAAGCAGATTGGACAGCAGCAGAGGTAAGTCTCTGTAACTCTAATGAGAAAGCTCTTAATGCTATCTTTAGTTGGGTTAATCATCACATGTTCAAGTTAATCCAGAATTGTACAAAAGCCAAACATGCTTGGGATATTCTTGAATTACATTGTGAAGGAGATTCTGCTGTTAAAGATTCTAAATATAGACAATTGCTTTTGCAATTTGAAAAACTTGAGATGGGAGAAGATGAAAGTGTTGAAAGTTATTTTGAGAAAATTCTTGATATTGCTAACCAATGTGAAAATCTAGGTATTGCTATGACTAATCAAGAAATAGTGTATAAAGCTATGAGAACATTGTCATCTAAATTTGCTCTCAAGCAAATTGCAATGAGTGAATCTAGAAACCTTGATAATCTACAGTTTCAAGTCTTGATGAATACTCTTAGAGAATTTGAGATGGAGCTTGCCTCACAACCTAGCAAACATAGGGTTGTTGCTTTAAGAGGATCTAGTCTTGACAATAAAAGTGATAATGAGTGTGAACTAATCTCTTCAAACTATGGGAAAATTACTAAGAAATTCAATAAACTGAACTTTAAAGGAAAAGGTAAATAAAAGAATCTTAGTAATAGTTCCACAGGTTATAAGAAATTACCTCCTAAGTTTGTGAAGTACATGGCATCAAAACCTACTCCTTTAGAAGCTGATAAGTGAAAAGATGTTTAATGTTTTGAATGTAAATGATATGGTCATATGGCTAATGAATGTGCTAAGACTCTTAGAAAAAGAGGAAATTCTCATTGGGTTTGTGTAGATGATTTCAATGAAGATGACTTTAGTTCTGGAGAAGCTGAAGAACAATCAGAAGAGGTTCAAACTGCTGCGCTACTCACTCAGATTGACTGGACACCAGAAGACTCCCTGAACTGCTTCGGATCTCAATGTTACCCCAACATTCAGGATCCAACATCAGAATAGGAGACCTTCTTTACAGATTGGGATGAATATGATACTGATTCTAAACCTTATCTTGCGTCCTACTTTGATGAATCTAACTTTGATTATTTTCATGGCACAGTGGATCTAGATGAAGAATACTTATTTGAAGGTGAAATGTCCTAGGAGGAAATCATTGAAGCCCTGAAGTCTATCTACCACAAACTGCTGCTTGAGAATCACAAACTCATCAAGAGCAACAAAAGCTTGAAGGAAGAGATTGGATGCATGAAGGAGATGCTGAAACTATATGAGAAAGACCTTGACAAAACTGAGGCTGAGCTGAAAGAGGTTAAGGTAAAATTAGATAAAGCTGAACATACCATTAACAAAATGGAACTCTTCTACATCTCTGCTTGATGAAGTGCTGAGTATGGGAAATCAAGGTAAAAATGGTTTGGGCTATGTTGAGAAACCTTCCTCTGAAGATGTTAATTCTGCATATTTGAAAGATGGTTTTATCAAGGAAAGCAATAACTTGAGTTGTGAAATCTCTTCCAACACTGTGAAAAGGCCTACTTTTATCTGTCAATATTGTTTTCAACCTGGTCACATTAAGCCTTATTTTAAAAAATATAAAATTGTGATTGAGAAGAAAACAGTAATTAATAGCTGTACCAATGTTAGGAAAACCTCTGATCTGAATGTTATCCCGACATTAGGTAACAAATCTGAAGGACATAAAAGTAGAACCTGGACTGAGAAGATAAAAACTCCTAAGGTTAAAATTGTTTGCAATGTTGTCTTCTCTGTTGTTTACTCTAACCTTGCAGGTAAGTGGTATTTTGACAGTGGATGTTCAAGGCACATGACTGGAAACATTGACAACCTGAAAAATGTAATCCCTTTGACTGTTGGAACAGTTACCTATGGAGGAGGCACTAAAGGGAAAATCATTGGAAAATGAGTACTGGATGTTGAAGAATTTCCACCACTCAAGGATGTGTTGTTGGTTGAAGGATTGAAAGCAAATTTAATTAGCATAAGTCAACTTTGTGATGACAATCTGCTAGTTACTTTTGATAAAAGTTCATGTGAAGTGTTTAATAGTGACAATGTCTGTGTCATGACAGGTACAAGATCAAAGGATAACTGCTATCTTGCTCAAGATGAAGCTGAATGCTACCATGCCAAGGTTGATGAATCTGTCATGTGGCACAAGAAGTTAGGACATGTACACTATAGAAATCTGGAGAAACTACAGAAGTTAGAGGCTGTAAGAGGAATGCCTAAGTTGACTAGCTCATGTAAAATTGTTTGTGAAGACTTCCTGAAAGGTAAACAAACAAAAGCTGTTCATCCACCACTTCAGGTACAGAGTACTAACCCTAGAACTAATAAGTGCTTTGAATTGCTACATATGGATCTCATGGGTCCTATTGAGGTTAGTAGCCTGAATGGTAAGAAGTATGCTCTTGTTATTGTTGATGATTTTTCAAGATATACATGGATTAAATTTTTGAAAGAAAAATCAGAGGCATTCAATACATTCAAAATTTTGCATGCTAGTATTAAGAATCTTTATGGCACTTCTGTAGGAAGAATTAGGCCTGGCCATGGAAAAGAGTTTGAAAATGTAAGCTTTGCTAATTTCTGTGAATCTAAAGGCATTTTCCATGAGTTCTCTGCACCTAAGACACCTCAACAAAATGGTATTGATGAGAGGAAGAATAGAACACTTCAAGAGATGGCTAGAGTTATGTTGAATTCTAAAAACCTATCTAAGAAACTCTGGGCTGAAGCTTTGAATACTGCATGTCATATTAGTAATAGAGTTTACCTTAGACCTGGTAGCACACTTTCATGAATTTGGTATTAACTGCTATTTGCTAAAAGATAGAGACTATTTGAGCAAATTTGATCCCAAAAGTGAAAAGTGTATATTTGTTGGATATTCTCCTAATAGTGCTGCTTTCAGAGTCTACAATCCAAAATTGCATACTATTCAAGAATCAGTGAATGTCATATTTGATGATTTAACTGTTTCTGCAGGTACTGAAGAAGTCACTGGTTCAGATGTTACTCCAACATTGGACTCAACATTGAACACAGACGCTGGAGATGCTGAACTGGAAACTGGAACAAATGTTGACTTAACACCAGAAATCCCCAATGTTAGGCCAACATCTGTGCTGTCAGATTCTGAAGATGAAGTGGTTCCTGTATCCAGAAGAGATCCCCCTCTTAGAATACAAAGAGATCATCCAGCCTCTCAAGTAATTGGTCAAATTACTGAAAGAGTTAGAACACGCAACAAAGAAAGGGTAAATTACAAGGATATGGCTAAGTTGTGTGTTTGTATGTCTTCTTCATGTACTGTTGAAAATGCATCTTGTTTTGTGTCCTCCATTGAACCTAAGAATGTAACTGAAGCTCTCAAGGATAGTTACTGGATTAATGCCATGCAAGAGGAACTCTTACAATTCACCAAAAACAGAGTTTGGAATCTAGTACCCAGGCCATCACATGTGAATGTAATAGGTACAAAATGGATTTTCAAAAATAAAACTGATGAGAATGGTGTAATTATGAGGAACAAAGCTAAGTAGGTTGCACAAGGTTATACTCAGGTAGAAGGTATAGATTTTGATGAGACTTTTGCTCCAGTAGCTAGGATAGAATCAATTAGATCACTCCTTGCTATTGCTTGCTGTCTTAGGATTAAACTTTACCAAATGGATGTTAAAGGTGCCTTTCTGAATGGTTTAATTGACAAAGAGGTTTATGTAGAACAACCTAAAGGCTTTGCTGACCCTAAACATCCTGACCATGTGTACAAACTTGAAAAGGCTTTGTATGGCTTAAAACAGGCCCCTAGAGCTTGGTATGAAAGGCTAACTGATTTTCTGTTAGGCCTAGGTTTCAATAGAGGAGATGGAGATAGAACATTGTTTGTCCTTAGAAAAAGCTATGATATATGCATTGCTCAAATATATGTGGATGATATAGTATTTGGCTCTACTAACAAGTCTACTTTAGACAAATTTGTTGAGTCTATGACCGGAACATTTGAGATAAGCATGATTGGTGAGCTTAACAACTTTTGGGACTACAAGTCAAGCAGCTAGAGAATGGTATCTTCCTGAACCAGGAGAAGTATGCAAGGAATCTGGTGAAGAGATGTCAGCTACAAGAGTCAAAGCCTTGCAAAACTCATATGTCCTCCTCAGTGAAGATAACAAAAGATGGCACTGGTAGCAATGTTGACCCAACATTGTACAGATCCATGATTGGTAGTTTGCTATATCTCTCTGCCTCTAGACCTGACATCATGTTTTCAGTATGTGTTTGTGCTAGGTACCAAGCTGATCCAAAGCAATCTCACTTGATTGCTGTGAAGAGGATTCTTAGATATATCTCTGGAACTTCACCTTTAGGCATTTGGTACTCTTATGACAATAACACTAACTTGGTTGGTTTCAGTGACTCTGACTGGGCAGGTGATGTGGATGACAGGAAATCCACAAGTGGGGGCTGTTTTTATTTGGGGAATAATTTGGTCTCCTGGTATAGCAAGAAGCAGAACTGTGTTTTATTATCAACTGCTGAATCATAATATGTAGCAGTTGGCAGCTGTGTTACCCAACTTGTGTGGCTTAAACACATGCTTTCAGATTATGGGCTAGATAGTGATACACTTCTCATGTTCTGTGACAATCTAAGTGCCATAAGTATCTCTAGGAATCCTGTCCAACATTCTAGAACTAAGCATATAGACATAAGGCATCATTTCCTAAGAGATATGGTAGAGGACAAAGTAATCAACATTGAACATATTGAGACAACAAATCAGCTCGCTGATATGTTTACAAAACCTTTAGATAGTGAGAGATTCTTCAGCTTGAGGAAATCTCTTGGCATGTGTGATATGTGAAAATGTTGAGAAAACCAGTGTTGTCATAACACCACTGACTAGCACTGGTATATTGGTTGTGGTGTAGTAGGTATTCTGTTGTTATTCCTTTGTTGAGTTGCATTTCTTTTTGAGTCTCATTTAATCCTTGTTTTGTCATATTTGGTTTGTGTGGTTGAACTCTTTGATGAACAACTCTTTCTAGTTATCAGTTTCACATCTTTGTTTTGAAAAGTTAATAAAACTCTTCTGTTTGTCTGAGGTTGTGATTGCCTATATGGAGAAGTTGGGGTACACAAAGTCCACTACTTTGATGTCTATTCAGTTGTGTCTTATTCATATGGAAGGTGTACAGGACATGTAGAGAAGCTGGGGTGCATGATGTTGACAGCTTTAGCATTACTCAGTTGTGCTTATTTACATATTCCTGTTTGTTTGGCCAAGGAACACATGAGGGTGATCATTTCTACTAGGGTGTTTGAGGTTTCGATTTCTTACATTTAGTAGCACTGGTCACTTGGTGATTCTCTTGAATGCAGGTTGGTAAACAAGTATGCATAAGGAATTGGGGTGTTGGGGTGCATGATAAATGAATTGCCAACATTCAAGGCATTTGTACTTGCCTAAATTGTTGCTGTTAATGTTGTTACTGGGGTGTGTGGAGTTCAGGCTGCCCTCATTCAGTTGTGACATTAGCTTTGTGTTTAGCAACCGTCAGTTTTTGGTTCAGGTGAGTTATGAAAATAATAAAGATTATAAAGAGATGTGACTGTGCTGGTTTGAGAAGTTCTTCATAAAGTATTTACCATCTGCCTATTTGACATTACATTGTTGCATTCATATAGAACTGCATTGTTTTCTTTCTTGTTTGTGAGTTGTGTCGGTTTAGGCTTAGGGGGAGTATAATTCATGTGTTGAGGCATACAATTTGGGTGACATACTGCAGGTGACACACTGTTCTGTGACTTTCTATGCTGTGGAAGTGAATTATTCCTTGAATTCATAACTGCTTATCTCTGTGTGTTTCTTGTTCTCTATGTTGCTTACTCCAGATTTTGATCTGAACAATATGTCTGAGGTACTCACTTGCTATATTGGTTAAGTTTCAGATGTATTTTTGGATGTATCTCAAGCTCTCACATGAATTTGCCTTGGTGAAGCCTGTACCTCCACCTTCGGTTTTGAATGTTATCAAATGTTATCCCAACATTATGCACAGTCGCAGGTCAACATTGAAAACAGGAACTTATAAGTTTTCAGTTTTTTTCTGAAAACCGCTCTGGTTAACTGTTAATTAAACATCAAAGCTTGTGCGCGGGAAAACATAGTGGGAAAGTTTTACATGGTTCAAATTTGGTAACTGCCCACTAACATTCATTCTCTTTCCTTAATTCACGACTAATTCAAAAATCAAAACCCTTGTTTCCTTATTTGTGCTTGTAAGGTTATTATTTCTGCTTAAACTGCAAATTCACTCTCTCAACTCTCAAATTCTCTAAATTTTCTCTGCAAATTTCTTTCAAAATGTCTCTACTAACAATGGCAAGTAAGTCTCCCATGCAAACTCTTGCAGATGTTGCTCTAGGAAGTGAACCCGCTGCCACACGCACTCGCTCACATACTAGAGGTGTTGCTGCAAAAACAGTTGAGGTTCATGTTGCTGCTAAGAGGAAGGCGATTCCCTATGTGCGATGAGCAAAGAAGACCAAACAGGGAGAATCGACCTCCAATGTTGAGCCAACAGTGGAACCAACCACTCCCATCACCAATGAGCCTGAAACTGAGGTAAACACTGCTGAACCCATCCCTGAATTTGATGTTGATATACCTGTTGATGGGGAGGGTAGTGGCTTTGTTGAAAAATCTGTGGAGATATCCGCGGATGTGTCTGTTGACAAGATGGTGAGGAAGTGGATTAGGGCTCAAAAGAAAAAGAGAAAGGGCAATGGGGAGAAATTGAAAAATATGTCTGAGTCTGCTAAGGCTAGGGCTGAGGCCAGGAAAAGACAGGCTGAGAGATCAGCTAGGAAGAGGGCTGTTAAGGAAGAGAAGAAGGATGCTGCTGCTGCTGCTGAGAGAAAGAGGAGAGGAAAGAAAGTAATGGAAGAGGAAACTGAGGTGGTAGATGTTGAGGATGAGGAAGAAGAAGAGGAGAATGAAGAGGAGACTAGGGAGGAGCAGGATGTTGCTGTTGATGTTGGGGCAACATCAGGAACAGAGGAGTATACTGATGGGCTGTATGTGTTCTTCCCTGAGGATGAGGAGGACTACTTTTCTCCATACTATCTCAACAAATAGTTGGAGAAGAAGTGGGATTACTTTAAAAGAAGGGAGATTCACACTAAAAGAGCTATAGAGATGGTTAGTTTCAAAGAGAACAAGGTGATGAAGTTGCTTTAGGCAAGAGGGCTGCAACATTTAGTGATGGAGCTGAGTGACTATGCTCCTGAGATTGTCATGGAGTTCTACCTTAATCTCTCCAAATGGATCAGGGACTACAGATCTCCAAAATTTGGAAAGGCTTGGGTGAGGGGGAGAATCTTCAACATTGACCCCTACACCATCAACAAGATCTGTGGATTCCCTACTACTGATGAATCTGAGGACCCCTACTATGATGATGTAATGGAAGACTTGACTGGAAGGTTGGTCAAAATCTGGAGAGATGCTCTGCCAACCACAAAACTCACCTCCCTGAGTGCTATCTTACACAAGATAGCTTGTTTCAACTGGCTGCCAAGCAAGAATGTGAATGTACTTACCAAGGAATCAACAATCTTGGTGTACAAAATCAAGAATGGGCTAGCTGTAAACATGGGGGAGAGGATTGTGAAGTCTATGTCTGAAGTTGCTGGAAGGAAGAATGGGATGCTACCCTATCCCTCACTCATCTGCAAAATCCGTGGCAGTCAAGGATTGAAGACAAGTGTCACTGTGGGTTGGAGGAAGAATGATTCTGAATTAACAATTCTCTCAAGCTACTTATCTGGATCAAGGGTGAGAGACCTTCCATGGAACCCAAAAGGAGTGGTGAGACCAAGGGCTGAAAAGAAGAAGGCTTAGGAGTTTGCTGGAACTTCAGTGCCTATGTCCAAGGAGGAAGATTGCATGGTCATTACTTCTACTTTTGTGGATCATATGCTGAATTGGTATAGGGGGCAGATTGCTGACACTCAGAGGGAGATCGAGGAGAGGAAGGAACACCTCAAAGAACTGGAGGACATTGTGAAAAATTTGGAGGAACTCCCTTCTTCACAAAAAGGGGGAGAGTAGTTCCAATTTTAATTTTAGTCTTCTAGTTTATGGTCTGTTTCTATGAACTGCTAATTTCTTTGAACTGCTGGTACATTTTGGTTTTATTTGATCAAGGGATATGTCATTGATATTTTAGCTATGGCCTGTAAATCTAAGTACTGTTGTTGAACTGCTCTAACTAACCTTAATTGCTATTTCTTATGAAAGAGCATGTTGAACTATTTGTCTGGATAACCTTTATGCAGGAAACTTACTGGTTTCAATGTTGAGGCAACATTGATGAATGTTGAGGTCTGAACATGTGTACATATGTGAATGTAGTGATGACCTTAATGCTTGTCTTGGTTAATTTAACTTTGATTATGATATCTTGTATTAAGGGGGAGCAGTTTGGTAGTTTAATTTGTTTCTTGTTGATTATAACTTTCTGGATATAAGACTTGATTGGAACAAGTATTGGTTTTGTGAAGAAAGGCAAAAAGGGGGAGATTGAAAGTGCAGGTTTTTTGGAATCAATGTTAGACAATGAAATGTTAGACGATGTTGAGATAACATTGAGGATAACATTGAAAGCCGAGAGTTTGTGCGAAAACTGTTCTTTAGTTGCCAAAAATAAGTTTTGCCTTTATTCACTTATTAATCAAGTTCCACGGTTTTGGTTGTTTATGTTTATGTCCAGGAAAGTATCTTAAACATAAGGAAGAGCTTTGGAAGATTCCTTACTTGAAGTTTCCATAATTCAAGCTAAGTTGAATAGTCAACTCACACGCTTTCAAAAGAAGGAAACAAGTGAGTTGTTCTTTGCAACGCGATTCTTTCCAGGATTCTCTGAATTGAAGAAGATGTGTTACCTTGCTAAATCAGTAATGAAGGAAACACATATTCTGGAAAGATATGAAGTTCACAAAGAAGGCAATTTTCAACAAGGAAACAACGAGAGTTACCAAAACTGTGAACAACACATCTTGGCGTTCAAGACTCAAGAAATCTATAAAGATGTGAAGTTCATCAAGATGAAGACAAGACAATCGTGCCAATAATCTAAGAGATTTATCATACTTTGTATTGTCTTCATTTTGTTTTGCGAAGTTTTTGTATCAACTGCTTAAGTCTAGTTCATAGAAGTTAAGTAGTTCTTACTTGTCTGCTTCGTTGAGTCCGATCAACAAAGAGCGTGAGTGAATTGTTGTGAGGAACGTTTTTGATAAAACCTTTATGGTTATTTCGCCTAAGGCTCGGAAGTTTTTAATAATATTGAAAACTTCTTAAAATTATATCTTCTTGTGTTCTTACTTCCGCTGCACATTATTATTATCAAGAAGATCAAAATAGAGTTAAGGCAATTCCAGCTTAACTCTCAAAAAGTGTTGTGTCAATCCACGGTCCTACAATTTCAACAGAGAATATAAACACATAAACCTGCAGGAAAATAAGTTAACAAGAAACAGATATAGATACTTGATATGTTACTGTAAATATTAATCTCCACATCTGGACATAGTATTCTCTGAAATCACAAAACACATTAGTAGCTCAAGAACATAAACATTTAGATATAAAGCATATGAACATATTCCAGAAATTACAACCACTTATATGTGCAACGCATGATAAACATGAAAATCGATCTTAAGATTGTTGGTATGCGTCGCAAACGTATAACAATAATAATTAAATAACGACGATAAATAATGTGTATATTGATTTCTAAAAAAGATACATATGGAAATTAATAAAGTTTATTGAATAAACAGTGAACGATCGGATTGAAGAATGGTTTTGGACGAGTTGAAAGCAAGCCTTCTCCCCTTAAGATCGAATTCTCCGGCTATCCTTCAAGTCCTCGTGAGGAAGAGATCTCCCAAGGTACAATGTCCACACACAAATAAACAGCAAGTGAAGGGCTATACTGTTTTTCACTTACGAACACAACATAACTTTGCAAAACTCTGAAATGTATATGTATGCAAATGTGAAATGATATGTTTTTTCTTGATTTTTTTCTCCTTTGCGCAAAGGCCCTTTAAATAGAAAATATTTCATGTAACAACCAAGCCATTAAGGGGTGATTTTAATTCAGCCATAAATCCAAATTCATTTCACATTATTATAGCATTTAGGTGTGGTTTGAATTATCAATTCAAATCTGATTTTTTTTAGAAAAAAATCTTATTTATATAAATAATATCTCACCAATTAGCTTCTCATTAAGCCAATACAATTCACACCATTAAACCCAAGTTGCTATAATATCAATTGGACTCAATTCCAATTTCTAAAAATTATATTTAGCCTTATGCCAAATAATAATTTCTTCAACAATCCCCCGCATGAATGTCATTGGCTGAAATGCACGTGAGCCTAACAATGCTAAATGTAATTTCAGAGTTCTGCCGGAACTTGTGGCATCAGGATAGGTGGTTTTGGGCCTTGAACCCTCCTTAATGAAATACCATCGGATATACTTGCCAACCAGTGGACGTGATACCTTGAACTGTTCGGCGTTTTGTGTATACCAAGACAATGGTACTCACACAACTCATTCCAATACCGTATTGGTTCTCGTTGTTGTCTGTTTCGGCCCTGGACTGCCTTGGGAAATTTCATCGAATGCTTTAGAGATTTAGCCATTTTTTAACATCTCATAGAAGCGGCCCCTTCACATTCGACATAGGTGATCTCTCATTAAGGGTATCCTGCAATACCCCGCTTGTGTTCACAAGACATAAGGATCATTAGAACCTCAAGTTCTCCTTAACTTGTACAGGTTCATCACTCTTTAATCATAGAAATGGGTTGGAAACTCGATTTCCCGAGTGCTTTGTTCGACTCGACCCCACAATTCGGTTGTCCCTTTGAACCTGCAAATTGGGGTTTACAATTTAGGTAAGGTTGCCATCATGGGGTGATGTCTTTAGGTGGTCACAATTCCCATTTCACTCGATGAATTTGCTACTTAGTCTCTCGCTAGACCTTTCGTCAATCGCCTCCAATAATTTCTTTAACCTCTTAATGTATTCGGAAAATATTATGATTATTATTCAACTTAAAAGTTTGGAATAATCTTAACCAACACTTTCTTCTTTTAGCCCCCCACATTTCTTTCTTTCCTCAAGAAAAAAATGTCTCTAGCCTTAAAGAAATTACTTATTTCAGAATTTATTTTTGTTTGTGTAATTCGCGTCTTATATTCCAATAAATCTGAATAATATTGAATTTCTCTTGCTTCTCACTAAGCATTTTTATGCAAGTATATATTTGAACTCAATTCCAAATATTTCTTGTTTTATTTTTTTCTAACAAATATATATATATAAGTATATAAATATATACAAGTCTCATACTTGTATTTTTATTTCCAGCAAATATATATAAATATACAAGTCTCATACTTGTATTTTTCTTTCCAACAAACATATATTATTTTATCCTCAAAGGAAAAAAAATTCATCATACTTAGTCTCCTCTCACGAGACTAATTTTATTACAATTATTTAAATTATTAGTCTCCTCTCACGAGATTTTTATTACAATAATTTAAATCTTCTAGTTAATTGCTAGCTTCACTCTTATTTGCCAAAGTCATCACCGACATTTTGAACAAATTTTGGGTCAAGTATCCCTTGCCAACGTATGTTCCTCCCTTTGAAAGGACGGCCCGGTTGGACTCGAAAACGAGGCGAAAACCCTTCTTGCTCATCATAGAACCGGATATCATGTTCTTATGGATTTCTGGGACATGAAGAACGTCGCTTAAACCCACCATCTTCCTGGAAGTCATTTTAAGCATCACCGTTCCCTTGCCTTCCACTTTAGATGTAGCGGAATTTCCCATGTAGCATTGCTCGTTCTCAACTGTTTGGTATGTTTTAAACATCCACTTATTAGCACAAATGTGCCTCGTGGCTCCCATATCAACCCACCATTCCTTGGAGTTTCCTCCAATAAAGTTGATTTCTGAAACCATAGCACTTAGATACGTGTCTTAATCGGAGTTTTGGCTTGCCTCCGCCACATTTGCAACTGATCGTTTGCCTTTCCCCTTCCCCTTGGGACGTCGGCGACAATCTTTTGCTTTGTGTCCAACCTTGCCACATGTGTAGCAATCCCCCGAGAATTCTTCTTTCTCTTTGCCTTTGAAACATCCGAATGTTTTCTCTTCTGGCCGTTAGAGGTATCCCCAGATTCGATCACGTGGGCCTTTGAATACGCCCCATCTGGTTTCCTCTCCATCTTGCGGTTGTCTTGTTCTATCCGCAGTCTACGAACAAGATCCTCAGGCCCCATCTCCTTTCGCTTGTGCTTGAGATAGCTCTTGAACTCCTTCCATGAGGGTGGTAATCTTTCAATCACCATTGCCACTTCGAAAGGTTTGGGTAGAGGCATTCCTTCCGCCGCCAATTCGTGGAAAATCAATTGCAATTCTTTGCATTGTTCCACCACACTTCTCCCATCGACCATCCGGTACTCGTGGAAATGTCCGGCCACAAATTTCTTAGCCCCGACATCATCAACCTTGTACTTCATTTCCAACGAAGACCAAAGCTCTCGAGCGCTCTCCTTTGGGGAGTACACGTTGAACAAAGAATCATCAAGTGAGTTCAACACGTAATTACGGCAAAGGTAATCGCCATTGGACCAGATTTCCATCTTCTCAATGGACAGAGGATCCTCACGATCTTCTTTTGGTTTCTCCTCCTTGAGAAACTTGGTCAGATTGAGTGTCGTCAAGAAAAAGAGCATCTTGTGTTGCCACCGTTTGAAGTTCGAGCCTTTGAACTTCTCCAGTTTCTCCGGATGAGTGTATGGTATTGAGGTGTTCCTCAAGACCGGCATAACAACGGCCTCAGTACCGCTCGCTTGGTGTTGCGTGCCAGCCTCAGTGTCGACCGCTTTCGAGGAAGTCTCGATGCCATCATTGGTGGATGTATTGTCACCGGCCATATCTAAATAATTCAAAAAAGGCTCACACTTTAGAATTATTTCACAAGGCACAGAACAAATTTATCATAATTAATCACGGATTTTTGCTTCACCAAATCATTATCTTAACGCATGAACAGTGACTTAAACAAAATAATTCACGGCAGCATATCAGTTATTATTAGTACAGAATAACGCATGCTTTTAACACGAAATATTTCTCAGACTAATGGTAAGGAGCAAAGAGACGCATGTATAGGTCGGGGGTTCGAATCCAGTTGAAATGTTTTGGAATTAAGCATTTTTAAATAATTTACAGCATCTCAGCAGTAATTATAATAAAACTGTAACGCATGCTTTTACTAATAATAACTCTTAGTCTAACGGTAAGAGCACAGAAAATGCATGCGCAGGTTGCGGGTTCGAATCCAGCCAACGAAAAACATTTTTGAATTTAAAAACATGCTCAGCGAATTAAATTAACAGCGAATTTATAGCATGTATTGAATACGTAACCGAACCACTTAACACACAAGATCCATAACGCTCAAATGGTAACGGTAACAGCTGGAAAACAGAAGGACTCGGGTTCGATTCTTAGCAGTTACGGTTTTTTAAAATCACAATTAAATTCACAGAATAAAATAGCAATAAATATATAACGAATCAATTAATTCACGAAAATTAATTTAGCACAATGTTAACGGACGACCATGCATATGGTAGAGGTGCAGAGTTTGAATCCGAGAACTAGCAAAACAAAATTTAATTTTTGAAAAACTGCTCGACTTTACACCAAACCAAAACTCTGGGTAAAAGAAAACATCTTGATGTTACTTCAAAGTTCAAACTATTTTGAAAAACCAGAATGTTAAAACTTTTACTCAAAACCAGAAACTCAAGCTTGCTAATTCCATTTTAGAAAAAATAACTTTAAGCCTTGGAACACTACAACAGAGAATATAAACACATAAACCTGCAGGAAAATAAGTTAACAAGAAACAGATATAGATACTTGATCTGTTACTGTAAATATTAATCTCCAAATCTGGACATAGTATTCTCTGAAATCACAAAACACATTATTAGCTCAAGAACATAAACATTTAGATATAAATCATATGAACGTATTCCAGAAATTAAAACCACCTATATGTGCAACGCATGATAAACATGAAAATCTATCTTAAGATTGTTGGTATGCGTCGCAAACGTATAACAATAATAATTAAAGGGAAAAAGTACGGACTATACCCATCGTTTAGCCTCTTTTACGACACTATACCCAACCTTTGAACTTTTGCAACACTATACCCAACCTTTGAAAATCGTAACTATACTATACCTATACTAATTTTCCGGCCAAAATTCAAAAATTTGAGGGGTAAAATAGGTATCAACTATACTATATCATAAAAATAGAATTTTTTATTATTGAAAATTAAAAAAAAATTAAAAAAAAAACAAAAAAAAAATTGCATTCCCCCCTACCCCCCCCCCCCCACCCCCCACCCCCACGGGGCTGCAACCAGCAGCCCCCTACCCCCCACCCCCCCCACCCCGCTGCACCAGCGGGTTACAGCGATGGTGGCGTCGATCGACGCCGCCACTGCTGCAACTCGCGGTTGCAGCAGTGGTGGCGGCGATCCACCACTGCTGCAACCCGCTGGTGCAGCGGGGTGGGGGGTGGGGGGGCTGCTGGTTGCAGCCCCGTGGGGGTGGGGGGGTAGGGGGCTGCTGGTTGCAGCCCCGTGGGGGTTGGGGGGGAGGGGTAGGGGGCTGCAATTTTTTTTTTTTTTTAATTTTCAATAATAAAAAAATTTATTTATGATTTATTTATTTATTTATTTAAATATACCGAAAAGACTATATTACCCCCCTCACTTGCCGAGATATGATGTCACTTTGTCTGAAAATGACTTTTTTTGCCGGAAAATTAGTATAGGTATAGTATAGTTACGATTTTCAAAGGTTGGGTATAGTGTTGCAAAAGTTCAAAGGTTGGGTATAGTTTCGTAAAAGAGGCTAAACGATGGGTATAGTCCGTACTTTTTCCCATACTTAAATAACGACGAGAAATAATGTGTATATTGATTTCTAAAAAAGATACATATGGAAATTAATAAAGTTTACCGAAGAAACAGTGAACGATCGGATTGAAGAATGGTTTTGGACGAGTTGAAAGCAAACCTTCTCCCCTTAAGATCGAATTCCCCGGCTATCCTTCAAGCCCTCGTGAGGAAGAGATCTCCCAAGGTACAACGTCCACACACAAATAAACAGCAAGTGAGGGGCTATACTGTTTTTCACTTACGAACACAACAGTACTTTGCAAAACTCTGAATTATATATGTATGAAAATGTGAAATGATATGTTTTTTCTTGATTCTTTTCTCCTTTGCGCAAAGGCCCTTTAAATAGAAAATATTTCATGTAACAACCAAGCCATTAAGGGATGATTTTAATTCAGCCATAAAGCCAATATCATTTTACATTATTATAGCATTTAGGTGTGGTTTGAATTCTCAATTCAAATCTGACTTTTATTAGAAAAAAAATCTTATTTATATAAATAATATCTCACCAATTAGCTTCTCATTAGGCCAATACAATTCACACCATTAAACCCAAGTTGCTGTAATATCAATTGGACTCAATTCCAATTTCTAAAAATTATATTTAGCCTTATGCCAAATAATAATTTCTCCAACAATTTCAATTCCTATCAACATCATATAATAACACTTATGAGTAGGATTCAAGCTTGAGCATATATCAGATCTCACACGCACGCATACAAAATTATAGAAACCGGAGAAAACAATAATCTCCGTTCACACTTTTCTTTTCCGTCAAATATTTTCCAATAGCAGGAAATTATACTTTATCAATAATAAAGTGTTCGTCTCAAGACATAAACTACTTTAAGATTGTTAGAAACAATAGAGATAACGAACATTATTTAATTTAACATGCAAATAAATAGAATAACTAGTAACGCAGAAACTGAAAATAACTGTAGTAAGTGGTCGAGTCCTTCTCGGTTTCCTTAAAGTAGTTTAGTCCTCTCCACGTGCTGAGATTTTTGGACTAACTCTTCACAGGATAAAACGACCTTTTAAATTGGCTGCTAGCACTCGCAGAGCAATCCCGGCGAACTCGAACAGTAATAGACTACCACCACCACACAATGATTAAAACTTTTTCCTTTACGTGTATGCAAAAGTGTAATTTTTGCTTGATGTAAACCCTATGGGGAGCGACCCCTATTTTGATGCTTCGGATTTAATATAGAAATATTATCCGAATCTGAATTAATTCTGTTATCTAAAACAGAAAAATAAATATTGAAGGTGCAAAAACAAGGCTCACGCGAGCGGGAGCCCGACAGGCTAAACGGACCGACATTCGGCGCGTACGTCGTGTGCGCAAACCCGAATCGCATTAGTTGCACTAATTTTTGGCTCGCATTTGCACCCCTTTACGCGCACGTAGAAGAGGGAGGAGACACTAGCCAACAAGAGAGTGCTCTTTTTCCCATGTGGGATGACCATCTTTACTTTATGGTTTTCCTTCATTTACTTCAATATTTTCAGCTTTGTGTAGCTATCTTTGAACATCAATTTCTCATTCACCCATGTACTATTTTGAGCGTGCAATATATCGTTTCGAAGCTCTCACATAGGAGAAAACGTTCACATCTTGAAGTCGTCACTACGACAAGTGGAACCCGCTCAAAATCTGACCCAAAGTCAGTTGTACAAACTCATTTTATTTAATCAATTTTCCAACAGTTAACTGTGGTTAATGAAAATATATGAAATTAAAAGATCCATAAAATTGATCATATCTGAAAAACTTGTAAATACAGAAGAAAGTACATAAAACTTATTTTAATGAACTTTGTAACTTGGACTGCTTTATTGATATCCGAAATATTGTCCAATATTGATTTCACCATAAACCAACATTGTAGTAAAACATTCACTATTTTTTCAAACTCTTATTAAACTTTCACTAAATGTTGTAAATATGAGAAGTAGATTTAGACACTCAGAATTGATGCTCTTCCTTCTTCTTCAATGCTTCTATATATAGACAGAAATCTTTAACAGTTATGAATTTGAAATTGAGGATTTTGTGTTCACGTGCGTGGTTGATGACATGTATTCCAATATTGTATGGATAATGGAGTAAGTGGAGGTAGTGCTATCTTTTCATCTTGTCTTCCACTCTGACTTCGAATCTTTTGTTTTTCAAGAGTAATGAAAACTTTCGTCAGTATTTGTCTTTCTCCTCTATTTTTTTCTTCATTCAGCCTTTCTTTTTCTTTTGTGTCGGCTCACTGTTCTTTTGTCTTTTTTAATTTTTTTATTTATATATATATATATCGGTTTTGTGCTACCATAGTACCATGTGTCCAAATATATTCCGGTCGGAATCAAGAAACTTGGAGGTGGTTGATGTCTTGATGGCGGCAAGGTATTTACGTGATTTATGAATGTGACGAGAATACAAGTTCTTGTTAAGTAACAAAGCTTGTTATGAGTATCAAATGCTTAGATAATTGATCTATGAGTTTTGTATTCTAGCAATATCGTCGACAATAAAGGTTGACATCGACCCAGCTTTTCAATTATCGAAATGGATAGATTGGTTATTTCTTAACCTTGATTAGGATTTAGGAGTAACTACCGAGATTTTACATCCTTTTTATATTGTCTCATCAAAATTTAACAAATTCTCTTGCACATCAAAACAACATGTTCTCCTATGCGTTTTAGATAATTAGCATGTGTATAATACAAGTACATAGTCAATATTACAATATTTATATCTCCATAAAATGGCTAGCGATATTATCAAAGTAAAAAATGTCGTTGCAAAACGCAATTGTTAGTCAATCTTTAAACGTTAACTGTAATCCTTAATTTTGTGGTAACTGGTAAGTCACTTTCTAATTCTAGTTACGGATACGACTAAATATCTCCTACTAATTGCTAATCTGATGCAAATCTCAATCCCTAGAGATAAAGTTTGCAAGTTCAACTATTTACGTCTATTATACAAATGGCTACCATCCAAAAGTATCGAAAATGGTGTTGCTTTGAGAGTATAGAATGATCATCTTACATCAAAGTAAGAGCACTAGTTAACTGCTCGGCTACAAGGTATCTAATTCAATTGCTATTACTACAATCGAACTTGAACTAAATGACCTTCATGTACAAGATAAGAGCATAAGTGCACGTTCTTGATATCTATGATTTATAAATAGGGCTAGTGCAAAAATCATTGCACAAGCTAACGTTATTTGGCGAAGAAATCTTGTATTACGTTTCATACCTTTGATACTCATTGTGATGATAAAATTGCTTGAGTTGTGACGAGTAAATACCACCTTATGTCTTGACAGAGAAAAAAATAGGTTTCGTTGAGGAACAAGAAATGTGGATTGTAGGCTGTTGAGAAATTGGAGATACAACAATAACTTAGTTCAAACTAACTTCTAGTGACCATCCAAAATATGGGAGAGGATGTCGTTTTGATGTGTAAGAGGTGATCATGTTTGCATCAAAACACTAGTTAAATTAACTAAAATATATTTTTATAATCTAATTTGAACTAAACTACGTCCAACATCATAGAAAATCTTAATTAAAAGCAAAAATCATGATTTTTATTAAACTCTTTAATCTTATAAAGTAATTTTTCATATTACAATCTTAATTTATGTTTTGCATAGACTAAAAATCTTCCTACAATTTTGTGAGATATGATGCATCATCTTTTTTTCTTCTTCTTTTTCTAGTTTTACACAGGAGGTCATTCATGTCATTACACTGTGTTACTTACTAGAACTCAAATTTAAAATAACAATAATAAAAAATAATAATAATAATGATTTACAATAATAATATTCTGTCATATTTTTTCTAGGGCACCGCTTAGAAATCCCCTGGTCCTGGTGCAGCAGCATTTTACAGATACAGACAAGTACAACACAAGAGAGAAAAAAGGATCAAAATCAGTGATGGCTTCGAAGGTATCGTTGAAGGCGGCGAAAGGAAAGATCGTGAAGAAATCTTCTTCTTCTTCAGCTTCGGAGGAGGAGGAAGGAGCGGTGGCTGTGGCGGCGAGGTTCGTGAAAGAGTGGAGCACGTGGTCAATGAAAAAAGCTAAGGTCATCACTCACTACGGATTCATTCCACTCGTCATCATCATCGGCATGAACACTGATCCCAAACCTTCCATCTCTCAGCTCCTCAGCCCCGTCTGATTTAATTCATGTTATAAGAGAAAAATATTATGTGTGTGTGTTTTTTTTTTTGTTATCGAATAATATTATTAATCAGTCGACTTTACAGTTAGATTTCGCTCTTTTGCGTTCTGTGATGCTACTTATTTGATAATGCGAATTTGATTGCGTTTTCAATTGTTGTTGCTGTTGCTAATTACTGTTTTTGTGACCGACCTAAAGGTGTTGGTATTGTGATTCTTCCTTCTTTATGAATATTCATTCATTCATTCTATTGCGCCTTGATTCTGCTTACGGATTGTGGTCTATGATTGCGTTTGGTTGATCCGTTTGTATTGCATTGCTTGATGAATTAATATACTGATGGTCACTCAGTTTCCTATTGCTTGAAAGCAATTACATCTGAGTATTGGTCGTGTTTGCGATGTTTCAGTTAAGGAAACAAGAAAAAAGGATCGATCACACCACACCAGCCGTAAGAAATTGTGTGTATTTATGAATATGCTGCGCCTTGATTCTTCCTTGGTAGACTGTGGCTTGTGTACGTACATCTTCTTATCAAAGTTTTCGTGTTTAGCTGCATACTCTGTGGTGGTCAGTAGCTTGTAATGCTATTTGAGAATTATTATATGGTGTTTCCCAAGTTGTTGTGTGCAATTGCGTGCTCCATATCAGTGATTTGTTTGTATTGCTGTTTGAGTTGTATTATATGGTTTATTGTGTGAATGATTGTTGAAACCTTGAATCTGTTGCATGGTCTATGCTCATTGCCTACTGCTTACTAATTTCTAGAGTCCAATTTTTTACGTTTTGAAACTCAATAAACATGCTAGGATGTTTTTGCCTGCCAGGATATTCTAACAAGTATCTACGGTATTTAGTAAACAATCCACGTAGGAGCCCCATCCATAGTTCAATAAGCGGTCACAATCATTTTTTCTTTCACTATGATCTACATAAGGAAGCTTCCACATAATTAAGCTGTTCTTACAAGGTTGATTCTCAGACATGAAATAATGTTTATTTTGCTGTGAAGTATTGAGATAAATAAACTCAAAGTGTGTGTCTATGTGCACTTCTTTTTGAATGCTAGGATGCTTTCTTGTAGTTCATTATATGTTATGTGCACTTCGTTTTGAATGTTCTTTTCTCATTGCTGCCGAGATAGTTTGTCAGCTATGGAACAAATTACTCAAAAGCTTTGAAGGAAAGAAGTTTGGTATCCTTTTCTCTATGCTCCATTGCTTGCAAGCTGCACCCTATTCTTGTAAAATTGTTGGGACCCATTTCAACTAGCCTGAAGTGTGTGTTAGTAGGTAGCAGCTTGAAATTAATCTAAGCTGTGTAAAATCATGCACTTTTTTCTCCCACGGGCCACAACCAACATCGGTGCTGTTACAGTTTTCCAGTTCTTCGTTTTTTTGCTTGTTGTGTTCACTTCTGTTATAGTGTGCCTTGTTGCTTGTTGTGTTCGCTACTAGTTTGATTGCATTTGGAGATCAGTGACAAGTAGCTGCAGTTCTTGATACTCATTTTCCAGCAAACGGAGTCTGCTCTGTTCCAAGTTATACATTGAATGTTGGTTATAGCACGTGTTGCACATAGTCTGATACGGAAATACAATTAAGATGTGGTATGGCTGCGTAGATTTCTTTAAACATGATGATTATAGTACCGACGTCATTCAACATAAAAACCAGATTATATGACCTACATCAAGGGGATTCCGGTGTCACTTTTTCAAGCAGAAAATCATTTGGTCTTTTAAGAAAAAATGTTTGTTAAAGATGAAAACACAGAATTAAACATGAAAACGGAGAAACAGTGGAGCATCAAATTCGGGACAGAAGTATCGGATATAGAATGTTTGAAATATCTTGCAAGTTGCAACTTGGTTGGAGGAAAAATTATTATATACAACTGGCTATATGGATGGTATTATTGTACAACGGAAGGAAGAATCTTATGAGAATAACTACTCAACGCTCCATTGAAATCCCCAAACCGTGTATTGGTTGTACCACCTCATGGAACATCAGTTGCACCACCTAATAATTTTTCAGATTAAAGCAATACTACAATGTTACCTTTCCTTCTGTTAGTAGCTAATGCTTACTCTGAAATGTTGCTAGTTGTTCTAATCGACAATGTGGTTTGAAAGTTTACAATCTCATGAATCACGAACACTCTTAAATGTCTTATTCTTCAACAAATATGAAAGGAACTTTGACCTTAATAGTTAATACTACTATGCCATTCGATATTCAGTACAAACTGGCAACCAACCGTTGGTGCCTTGGTGGTGATGTTTTGAGAAATAGGCAACAAATATCTTAGGTTCAACAGTATATAAATTTTGCAGTCATGTAACATGTAAACGTCGTTTTGGCCACACCATAAGAGAATTACTCGTTCCAATTATTTGCATTACTGAATATGTCGACAATGTCAGCCATATGTTAACAAAGCAGGACCATCGAATCGAATGAGGATCAGCAGCAAGATATTCAAATTTATGCAAAGAGAGCTTTCGAGACGACGGAGGCAAGTCCAAAACAAACTCAAACCAGTAGTATATGGAATGACTCATTGAATATATTTAGGAATTTGGCCTTTTCTGAGAATGGAGAGGGCATAATCAGCAGCGTCGAAGAGATCTTCGATGTTGTGAATCGATCGTTCCTCCGCACCCAACATGAAAATGGCTCGAACCTCAGCTTTTTTGGCTAGCCTGGCTGCTAAGTTGAGAGGCAAATCAGGTGAGTTGAGGCTCCTCAATAGCTGCCGATACAGCGATACAACTCTGCCTCTGTTCCTCGCCATATCCTCTGCAGTTTGCCAGATCAAACCTCTTGCCATTTTTGCAAGTTCACTCACTCACACCAGTTTGCTGCAAAGTACCCTTGGGCAAAATATGCAAAGCAGTGTCATTCAGACATTTTATCGAACAGGTGAGTGGCGTTCAAACAAATTAAAATGATTTAGGTTTACAGTTGCAAATTGTTAAAAACAATAATTATCACCGGAAGACTATTTATTGACTTCAACCTCGTCGGTGAATTGCTCTGATGACCGCCTGACCGCCGCCGAGGGTGTAGAATTCGAGACACTTAATAGAAAAAAATAAGGATTTATTTGTTTTTAATCAATTGAAGAATTCTTTCTAGTAGGGATATTAATTACTATTAGGAGTTGCATCCGCTGAGGTTCAGAGTAATCACAAAAATGTCTCTTGTAATTTGAGTAATTACAAAAGCAACCCCTCAAACTAATGATTGTTTCAAATAATGACACATACACTAATTAACGTGGACACAATATTGCCCTCAAGTGCAAAATTACTTTTTTCTTTTCTTTTACTAAAAGATAACAAATAACCAGAAATACACTTCATAAATGGGTTGACACTTACTCTATGGCATTTCACATTTGAGATGACAAGTTAACATCTTATCACGTGTGATTTGCCGAGAAAAAAGTCATTAAGGAAAATGATAAATATTTTAGTTGCTAATGCACATAAAGCAGGTGGTGAATTTTAAATTCATCTATTATTATTGTTATTATTATTATTATTATTATTATTATTATGGCTGGAAATTGGAATGCAGAAAATTCCAAGCAATTGTAGCATTTTGTCACTTTTGCCCATAAATTTTCGGGCCGAAAACCCAAAACAACATATTTTCAAAGTTTACTCATTTTACGTCAATCGGGTTGTGACCGGACTTTTTGCCTATGTGGAAGTCAGTCCCAAATTAAAAACATCTTTGTAAAACTGATGATATTGTGCTTTCTAATATTCATCTAATGGTCCCAAATGTTCTCGTATTTTCTATCAGTCAGTGAAATACTCTTAATAAAAATACTAATTACTACCATTACGATGTAGCAGACTACTGTTAACTGTTAAATATTTTGAAACAATTTTTTAATATTTTTAGTGAATTTATAGGAACATACATAACCTGTATATTGAGCCAAGCATTTCATGCAACTAAAAAACCCATATTGCTTCAAAATCAAACACTTTACTCAAATTAGAGTTGGTTTACATGTACTTCTTAGTTTTCTTTGAAAAAAAAAAAAAACCATTTGGAGTATATATATATACTGATGATATGTGTATCTTATAATGATTAAACACAACATAACTTTTATATTTTAGTAAATTGAGCTAAACAGTGACTATACTGCTGAGATATCATAATTATCCTATCAAAAAATAGAGAGATTACATAACTGAAACTATAAAAATGATAAAATCGATGTTTTTCGTAATTAATGTCAAATAATCGCAACAGCAATTTAAGATAATAACTAAATTTACATATTTCTCCGACTTCAACCCTTTTCCTCCAACCCCAGACGCGATGGCCAGTGACCACTGTAGTAGCACAGCTTAAATTGCTTGCATCGACAGCTTAAATTGCGACAATACCTACACAACACCAGTCACCAGCGGACGCCAACCCTTAGAGGGGATTGAGGCAGCAACTAGATATGGGGGATATTTGAAGAAGAATCTAATTTTAAATTCTGATCATAATAGATCAGCATTTCCTAGTAATGTAGGTAAAATTCAATAGCAAAATGAGGAACTTCTCAGGTAAACAATCAACCATTTGATTCGCAGAAGAATATCCCACGAATAGTTTTAGATCGACAAAAATTCCATGCACAAAAAACGATAATGTTCGCTTAGAAAACATAGGTGAAAATTCGGAGTTTCATTAACGGAAATAGTATTACCTGGAAAATGAAGTCATTCAACTACAGAGATAAGAAAAACTACAACTTTGGGGAAGTATACAATGAGATAGTTTTCAAGTCCTGTGAGTTACGACATCTTAAAGAGCATATGTCTCCAGGTTTAAGCAGATGTCGAACATCATGGGGCAGCATTTATCTAACTCTCCATTGGTGCAGGACTGGCGGATGACAAGATATCCAAAAGTGAATCCTGGGGTTCCAACTCCTCATGCCATAGAGGCAATGTGTCGCCTGGGTAGAATTTCCTAGAAACCCCATCTTTGTTAATCTGTGATAAGAAACACTTCGATTATCAGTATTTTTTCTTCCCCTTTTGAGAAACCATTGAGAAACCAAAACTCCCCATGTCGACTATGATTTAATTGCACTGTCAAAAAAACAAAATGACTGGCAGCTATGGCAAGAGAAAAAAAAAATTTAATGATCTTGAGACGAAAAAGCGACTATACGTGATACTTCATATAATTAAAAAAAAAAAAAAACTTAAATTTGTCAGTCTGTCTAGACATTTAAGGAACTCAGCATAAAACCCCAAATATAACAATTTCAATTCTTCCAACTTCCTTCAATCCATAGAATCAAAAACCAATATCGAAATCATATTATACTTAATAGACATTAGTTTTACCCTATCTTCAATCACAGGGGAAGTGTATTTGTCATTTTTGAAATATAAAGGGAAATGTCACAGTAACAAAATTTCATGGTCACGTGTTTCATGGTTGAGGCAATAAATCTAAATTCACACAAATATTTGCATGGTAGCGCTGAAAAGAACACTACTGCTTTACAATAAGGAAGAATATCGGGTTACATTCAAAATGCAAGTTGCAGTCTTCATCTTTTAACTGGAAACAAAGTTCATAAGGAAGAAGGAACTCACAGTCACCGTACGAACAACACCACCACTGGCACCATCACGAGCAATGGCAAGGGAAACTGCCTTTACAACCAGTTTCTGTGAGAAAGGTCAAAGGAAACAGAAATTCAGTATGGCATTGTAAAGACTACAAATTATGAAACTCATTTGAACGTCAAATTACATAATTTCATGGATACAGATATCACAATGTACAAACCTCAGCTTCCTCTTGAGTCATCCCTTCCTTCCATGCTTGATCGAAGAAACCATACAAATATGTCGAGCCAGATCCTAGAACCAAGTAAAGAACCAATAATTAATTGCCTCTCAGTCAAAAATATTTCACTTAGTCACTCTGGAACTGCAGACATAAAGCAAAGGGGTTTCAGCAAATGGAACACTTCAGTGTTAGTTACCAGTCATTCCATGTTAACCAAAACCCATGAAAGAATAAATACAAGGACCTTACCGTGAGTTCTAGGATATGAAACTCCCTACTTTATGATGGCGTCTCTAGCTTTACCAGGCATGTATTGTTTGTTGCCAAATAACTAGTACTTTTTAGGTTACTTACGGCTGGCTGTCCAAAGTTCGAGGCAGGTGCAGGTTTATAACAAAACTCAAGATTGGTACACAAAAAATTTATTAATTTAGTATTAGTAAAATCAATAGGCTTCGCCATCATGCTTCTCAGTCCTAAGTGTTCTATCTAGTCTATACTACTGGCACGTGATTCTGTTACATACCAGATTTGAACTACCAGTATATTACCAAGTAAGTAACATGCAGAACAATCAGGATTTAAATGGATAAGTACAGCTACCATACTTTCATTATACATTGAAAATGTGACACCGAGACCAGTTATTTCCTTCCACAAACAAAATTGTATTACATAGATAGGAGCCAATTTAACAAGGAATGTAACCACACAAAAGATAGGAACTATTTATAATCTCAACGGCAGATAAAGAACCAGAACTAGAGTAGCCATGAAGCAAGAAACAAAAAGAGCAAACCTCCAATAGTGAAAGGCAGCTCCAAAACTGTTCCTCCCAAAGGTACTCCATAAATTTTACCACCTTCGTACTTATCCCATCCACCGACAATCATACCAGTTTGTAGCATATTCTGAAACATAAACAGATTAGCAGAGTACTAACCAATGCATGTGTGCCCACAAATAAATGCAACCCATTGCTAGAGTATAAGACTCGGTACTAACAGTAATATCAGAATATCATGCAATTTGTATAGTCACCAAAATAGCAATTATGTTATGTTAGCCACGCTGTGAAATTTTAATGAACAGGACAATGGATGAACTCGTGCCTTCAAGTGATCAAAACCCCTCTAGATATATGAAAATGCCTTACCAGCCTAGAAAATTTAGTATTACAAGGCTGTAAAGGGTGACTGCTCAACTTGACCATTTAAGTCGTATAAAAACTGTCATTAATTCCTGAAGATTTGTTTTACCCTATGAACAAAATTTCTTTAGCATGTACCGACTCATTGACATAATTATAGCCTACCTTGTAATGAGGAATTTCTTAAACATGACAGCTTAATATCAAATGATGATATATTAACAGCAATGGCATGTACCGTGTTATCATTGTATAAAACTTAACTTTTATTTATAATTCTATATATGAGTCCCCTGACAAGGTTAAGTACTGAGTAGTATAGGAGCATTGGAAAAAAAATTCCAGATTATATAACTTGCATGCCTGCATTGCTGTATAAAATTGTGGTAGATGTGTATCTATTAATATATTAATGGTAATATGCACTTGAAGACAAGCAAAACTAGCGCGATAATTGGCAGTTTAACCTTGTTCTACCATACAAGCATACACAATGTCAACTGCGATTGACAAGTATGGCAAATCCAGATTTGTCAACCCTTCCAATTCATAAAAATATTATACCAATACAACAAATATGAGTCAATATCGTAGTATTTGGTTGCTCAATCACTTAACAGCTGGAAGAGGAGAAATAGGTTAACAACTTGGGGACAGGACTTGTTCACAAACCTTGTTATTGTAAGATAACATTCTAACAAGATTAGCCGCAACTTTTACAGTAGCAGGCTGCCCAAGCTGTATCCTGCATTGAAAAACATTTTAAGCATCAGCTCTGCCAAAATATGCAAACCATTGAACAAGACACTTGAGCAGTAATTTGAGGTCTTGTGATATCCCCTAAGAAAAAAGGGGTAATTGCTATCACTATCGAATTGTCATATATGTTATCGAAATACAGTATTTCTGCTTGAATTTTCTTCACCACGGTCTTCAATATAAGCAAAGAATCCCAAGGAACCAAAGATTTCCCAGCACCAAGGATTAAGGAGCAATAGAGTCATACTAAAGTCTATGAGTACTTACCACCTCAGAATGTCCATCTTAGCTTCATTTTATAGCTTACAGGATATACAGCTTAAAAATTCCTTCAATAAATGAAGAACCATCATAAACAATATGTGATCACGTATATGATGAATAAAAGGTGTACCCAATACTTCAAAAAGTAAACCAACGTGTGAAAGCTCGTTATTTGTTTCTAATGGACAAGAGTGGAGCTACAGAATTCCACAGAACTCCCTAATAACTTTTGCGATGAGATGCACATGGCAGCACAAAGCACAGCTAACCAATATACTTGCAAAGGATAAGAAAAACTAATCGAGTTATTAACATATGTACTCCTATGAAAGGAGTAACTGACAATATAGGATTCTTTTTTCTTTTTTCCATTAAGTGAAAGAATGATGCAGACTTACGTGTGTTGATGAAGAAAGTGGCGCACATAATCTGATACAATCTGTGAGTCTGCCGCCTGTTCAACATTGAAACAAATGTTACCAAAATAAATAAAGTAAAGCGTACTGAGGAAAAAATAGCATAAGTATAGACCATCTAAGTAATCCTACTGACATTAGATCTCCTTCATTTTATGGATACAAATACTTGAAGCAAATTTGTACGACAAATCATATCATCTCTTATGTAGCATAGGATCAAACATCATTGTTTTCTCCATGGGAGCACTTACGAACATACAGCTCTCCCATGAATCACAGCTCACCATAAAATCACCACAAACAACTCCTCCCATATCTCAATCCTAGTACTCACATTATACTTTCTTCAACTAAAAAAAATAATAATATGAAAAACCTTCAATTGTGTAACACACACTGCACAAAAAAAAAAAGAAGAAGAAGAAGAAGAGGCAAATACTGTAAAATTCGTACCGAACCAGAACGGCAGAGGTAGACATTGTCGGTCAACTGAGTGATCTTATCCGACGCCCTATTCGCCACGTACACTCCTGTCAAAAGTGAGAATACAAATACAATCATCAAATGAAAAAGCGAATAACGAATCAACTATAACAAAATATACCAGTGCTGGTGCGAGAATCAGCGCCGAGAACAACGCCGCCGTCATAGGTGACGCCGATGATGGTAGTTCCCATCGAATGTGGAGCATTGATATTATCGCCTATACTCACTTCCATGGTGTTTCAATCGATCGATGGAGCTCAACACTAACAGCTGAAAGAAAGAAAGAAATCAATTTCTAATTTCAAGCAATTGAAAATTGGGATTTCGTGCGGAGGAAGAAGAAACATAAAGTAGAAATGAGTTTTAAGCGGTTTGACCCCCTTAGTTATGAATAATTATCAATTGACCCCGTTTAGATGTTCAGTTTTTGTATAATGGTCCATCCTTCAGTCTAGGCCTACTCCATGTTAATAAATCCCACTTATGAGAAAATAGTTCCTTTACGCAACTTAAGCCTAAACTGACCCACCCAAAAAAAAAAGGAAGCCTAAACTAAGAATTAGAGACAAATAATATGAAAGCCATTGCATACGTACGGTAGATGGGGTTGCCACCTTAATCCACATCACAATAAATAGATAGAGTGAGAGGCGCACGTTTACAAGGAAGGAGGTCGTGATGATAGTGCCTTTAAGGGAGCAAAGTACCCGTTTAACGAAAGTCCAACGAGCCCTAACTGCGGCCAAGATAAATTAGGAGAAATAGTTGATAGACAAGGCGATGTCAGGGTAAGTGGAAAGGTACTGGATTTCACCAATAGTTTGACGGTAAACATGAACATCACAAGGAATTGTCTTAGAAGAAGTATCAAGAGTAGCGGTGGTTGCCAGCGGCGTTCAGATGGGCTTAGAATTGTACGTATGATGATGAAGTAAGATAGTATATTTTTGTGAAGAAAAGAGAGCAATAAGTGGCTTCAATGTCGAGGAGATACGAGAGAGAGCCCAAATGCTCGAGGGAGAAACGAGGACTAAAGCTTGAGGATAATAATATTTGAGTTAAGAGCATAATTGTCGATGGTGAACACATATCATCCATAATCATGAACAATAACATCCACAATCATATACTTTCCTCAAAATCTTGTATTTCTGTAAATCTAGATTTAGGGAACTATGGATGGAAGATGAATTAGATAATAACTGAAGAAATGTATAATAGACAATAATTGAAATATTACTCTATGATTAGGGATTTTGCTCTAGATATATCACCTCCATTAACGAAAGCAAGCGTAATTAGTCAAGGGAAACTAAGAACAAAACAAGAACTCAAAAGAAAGAAGCATAGCACGTGAACATTGATATTTCACTTATGAAGTACCCGCATCCGTTGATAATGAACCCCCGCTCCTAGATACGCCTTCCTCTTACTGATAACCACGTCGATCGATTCAATTATGTTATCTAGTTCAATTAGTTTTAAAAAAATTCATTAGATTAATCAAAGTATTCATCACTTGTTCTTATTATTTAATTGTACCATTGATAACAAGATTCGATACTTGAGATATAATCTACTTTTTATTTTTACTTGACCGTGCACTTGTGAACACGTAACCAAATCATATTATTTGCATAAATCATAAAAACTACATACTCGCCACCCATAAATATAAATGCAGATTCTTATGTGTCGGCTCATATATAATCTCACCGCGTGGGCTAGATCTTTTGATAGGACACGTGTTACCCTTTTTTGCGACCTTCTTGTAAATATTTTTAACTTCCTATAACGGAAGTCATGCATAAAATATATATATATATATATATATATATATATAAATTTTGAGAATTTTGTGATTTGTCAAAATACGAGTTAACAAACGTCCGCGGTAGTAGCACAAAAGAGTTTTTCCAACACATTTTTCCAATAATTTAGTTTCAACTGGTAAATTAATCTTTGAGATATTCATACGTCTTTTAATTTGACAATAGATCGTATATTGAGTACGAAATGCGAGGTTACAAGTGTTGGGCTACGAATCTATTACAAACTATGTCTCCTATCACTAATACTAGTTCTAGGACGACTTTAGTCCATAACACCAGATGTTTGAGATAGAAAGTCCGACTGGATATCACAGCGGGTGTCAAAGATGACGTCGAGGATGATGTCGAAGAAGATATCGAGGATGATGTCGAGGACGATATTGAGGATGATGTCGAGGACGACGTCGAGGGTGGACCTCGAGGGTGATATCGGGGATAATATCGAAGGTGAATGTCGAGAGTGATATTATATGCAATATCGGAGATGATGTCAGGAGTAGGTCAGGGATGATATCGAATATGAATATTCGACATCAGCAGGTTAATTAAGTAGTAGAATGTAAGTGTATCGGTATGCGGCACAGGGATATTTATAGACCTCTACTATATCGACTACAATATTCGATATAGAGTGGTTTTTCGGGTTCCATCTCCGATATAGATGAACATGGGCTTGGCCCATGGGCCAGCCCAATATGGGAATTACTTATATCATGTAGTCCCCCCAGTTTAGAAGTTATCATGTGAATGATAATTCGTAAACTCAATTCATAGGTTCTTATATCGTCCTGGGGTACCCACAACTCCCCCCAAGTTTTTGACTTATTCGAACAAGAGATTGGAATTGTGAAAATAGAGCTTTGATACTCCCCCATTTTCCTAGACAATTTTGTGAAGTTGAAAGCCAAAACTTTGTCCATATCGGGTACACATCGATTTTTTTCTGATATACCCTCGACGTCGGAAGCATTAACTGCTCGCCGGGCCCAGTCATTTTATTATATAAATTGGTCCCCTTACTTTGTCAGCTTGCAATTATTATACTGTGGAGCTCTTGTCGTTTTGCGAGCTGAATATCGAATATTGATATTGAATTTTGAGAGGTATGTCAGGTCTTATTTTCGATATCAATATTCGATATACTTCGATGTCGATACCCGATATCGACATTAGATATTAGTAATTATGTATTCGATATGGAATTCAAAATAGATTTTCCTACGTCGATACCCGATATCGACATTCGATGTTAATCTTTTATGTTATTTTCATTATGCATTGTTAAATTTGCTTTGAACATTTCTCTTTCCATTAGGTAAGAAATGGTGCGAACTAAAAATATGCCCCATAGAAACATGTTGTTTCTTCGCGGCAGTATGTGTCGGGTGCTAGTGAGAAGGGCGCCTTCAAACCGAATTCGTCAAGGGTAAACCTCCCACAGCAAGGAATGTGTCGAGCGAGCCTCAATAGGTTGAAGCACTTGATGATGGCCTCATGCGAGTCCCCGATATAGCTATGGATGTCAGGATCTCACACGTGCGTTTATATGAGTAGAATTCTCAATTTTCTGCTCGTTTCTTGGTGGTCCGGCCAAGCCATGATGCCATGACGGTGGTAGCATTGTTGTCGGGACCCGCTCAGACGTTGAAGAAGGTGTGGCTTTGGAAGAGGAAAGGCTGCGTGGCGTGGAGATAGAGCTTGAATCTCAGAGGAGGCTTCCAGCCAATTCTCCGAAGGTCCTCGTAGTGCCGCTGCCCCCCGGTGCTCCACCCAATTATTAGCACCTGAATGTTAAGGCTCGTTTTGATAAGGACGCCCGTGAGAAGGAGGCCGATGAGAGTTCCCGTGGGACTACTTTGGGTGGGGATGTTGGCATAAATGGTGTTGATGATATCGTCGATATTCCTTCCGTCAGCGAGCCGACCGTTACGCCAGTCCTGCCTAGCATTAGAGGAGCTTCCGGACTCGAACCGTGGAAATTTGTTCGATCTCCTGATAGGGCGGCCCTCTCGAGGCGTATAGGTCGAGCTGATATGGGATGCCCACCTCCCTTGTCGCGACCTCTGCGGCTCCCCTCCCGCCACATGACCGTCGAGACAGATCCTCCCCTACACCCGATGACACCATTATCCTAGCCACTAAGAGGAATTACGATTTCCTTCGCAACCCTAATTCAAATCGATTGATCATGAGGATAGGTGGGCGTATCTTGTGGGAAGAAAATGCTATTATGAGCCTGAATAGTATCTATCCTGATGTTGATCATGATGTCCTAATACGCAACCTGGGGGCTTCTGTAGTGCGACTGACGTGCGTAATGCTTTTTATGTGTTCGGCAACCTGTTCTTTTCGCTTTGCCAAGATCACCTAATGCTGGCAGAGGTACAATCCGGACATAACGCGAGAGTTGAGGAGATGCGGAAGTTGGTTGCTCAGAGCAACGGTTCTCAGGACAAAGCAAAAGTGCAGAAGCCCGCAGTCGAAACTTGTGCAAGGAAAGCGCATGATGAAGCTTGGAGAGCTCATGTTGAAAAGGAAAAACTTACAAAGGAGCTCGAACAAGCAAGATCTGAATGCGATCAGTTGTAGAGGAGGCACGCCCTTTTAGAGCGAGAGTAGAATTCATATAGAGATTTTGTGATATTGCTCAAGACGCAAAATGCTAAGCTGCCTGGTCTTCTTGAATCGGATCATCATAAGCAGGCCGTCACTATGGAGTTTCTAAAGTCTTCCACCTTCAATCAAATTAGGCTTTTACGAGGGGGAAAATACTTTAAACTTGGAATGGATACAATCGTAGATCGAATCAAAGACTTGGGTTTTTTGGGGGAAGATTTCGAGATTAAGATACTGAACCCGAAGCTTGGGCCCCAAGGGGTAGATCATGGGGGTTCGGTTGTCGGTCCCTCCGTGTCTCAAGGGATTGAGGATCCTTTCTTTCCTCTCTTGAGGGACAAAGGGTTATACATGGTCGGTTTTACGCCCACTCCCGGTAGGGAGAAAATGGACGGTTCGTCTCCTGAGGATGCTTCGGAGGATGTTGCTTGTGATGACGAGATACCGAATAATGTAGATGTGGTATTTGGCGGCACCGATGATTTCATGGATATCAATGAGCCTAAGAATGGAGATGACGAAGAGGACACGCTCGAGTTGCCAATTGTATGGGCCACTGCGAGGCCATATCCTCGACTGAGATATAGGGTACTAGCCTGTCTCAAACCGAATGAGGATCCTGAGACGGATAATCCCAAATGGTATAAGTATCCGGATGCGTTGTCTCCTCGGGCAGTAATCGAGCTTGTCGAAGATATAAATGATGAACTATGGAAGTTTCCCATAGATCCTCTAGAACTTGGTCCTTCATTTCTCGCTGATCTTTCGAGGGAGGAAATCCATGGTGACCTTTTCAACAATTACGAAGAAGATTTCTATTGACCTGCTATTGCTTATCCTTTTTAGTGATGGTAGGGAATAGTATAGCGATATCATCGTTGTCCCATGTGTAGTATGTTACTTTTTTAACAGGGTATTCATATTTACCTATGTTCAGTTTCAGATAAGCATTAATTTTATTGAAGCATTCTTTTTCTTGATTTGTCGAACGTCCCATCGTATCATGATGCATGTCGTGAGTATTGCCGACTTGGGGCCTTATGTGGGCAGTCGCCTTTTTTAAGTGATATGTCTTGAGGGCAACACCTTTATGTTGTCGTCTCGTCATACTTTACGTGAAGACATATGGACAGTCGCATTTTCAAGCGATATGTCCTGAGGGCGATACCTCTTTGTTGTGGTATCAACATAATTACCGCAAGGGTATATGAACAATCGCCTTTTCGAGTGATATGTCATTAGGGCGATACCTCTTCGTTGTTGTATCAGCATATATCATAATCCGCCGTTCATGTGCGCTGATTTATTGGTTTGTTGTATCTTTGTCTTGTGCCTTATGGATAATGGATTCATAATATATTGGTGCTGGACCGGGAAGATGGCTGCCTACGTATCCCAAATTGCAAATCAAGCTTTGCGTAGTTCTGATTACAGAATGTGAAGTTATCAACAATAAAAGTGTCTCAAGTGTTACACATTCCATAGACGAGGTAATGGATCCACATGCATATCCTCTAGATAATATTATCCATTGGAACTTGCTCGAGTAACCCGATGGAGGCCTTCCCAATTAGCTTGGAGTTTCCCCACGTGCTTACTGGCTCTCACGCTCTTTAAGACAAGGTCTCCAACCTGAAAATCGCGTAGGTGGACCCGCTTGTTAAAGGTCCGGGCCATAATGAATTGATATGCATGTTTTCTAGTAGATCCGATCATGCCAAGGTCCATCTGACGCAAACGTGATGAGTGCTCCAGATCGTATTTAGTAATTCGGTAGGTGGGCATGCCTATCTCCACTAGCACCACCGCCTCAGACCCGTATACTAAAGTGTAGGGTGCCTCCCCAGTAGAGGTCCGAGGAGTAGTAAAGTATGCCCATAGAATGCCGGGAGTTCCTCTATCCAGCTCATGCCTGTGGCGTGAAGCCGATGCTCCAGATATTCCTTTAGTGTTTTGTTTGTGGACTCAACATGTCCATTGGCCTGTGGGTGAGCCACGATCGTGAAGTGCTGTGCAATTTTTAACTCCTTGCACCATGAACCCATTTCTTTACCTCAGAATTGAGTCCCATTATCTTAGATAAGAACTCTGGGAAGGTCGAACCGGAAAATGATATTCCTCCATACGAAGTCGATCATATTATTCTCAGTAATGTGGTCCAATGCCTCTGCTTCCACTCACTTGGTGAAATATTCCACACCGACCAAGAGGAACTTTTTCTAGCCCTTGGCGATAAGCAGAGGTCCCACAATGTCGATTCCCCACTAGTCAAACGGGCATGTGATTTCTAGGGGCTTCATCAAAACAGTCGGCTTGTGGATCAGCCTCGCATAGTATTGACAATTCTCGCAAGTACGTGTTGCATCCTTCTGCAACGTTGGCTAGAAATATCCTTGTCACAAAACTTTCTGCATTAGGGCTCGCCCTCCAGATTGGTTCCCACAACGCCCATCGTGTATCTCTATCATGATGTACTTTGCATCCTCGGGGGATATACCTGCGGCAAAGAATCCTGAAAAATGGTTTGCTACCAATTGGGAATCTATAAACACTTCCAAGTGGTCTGAACTTAAAGTCTTCGCCATCCTTACCCTCGCGAAAACTGCCTCGTACTCAACTTCATTATTCATAATACGAAAGTTCAAGCTTATGGCAAAATCAAACTCTCGGCGGTCTGGTGATACCAGGTGGATTCCCGCACCCTCGCCGTTGGTGGTAGACGACCCGTCTACATACAACAACCAGGATGAATAACGGGTACCCGGTCCCGGGTCTTGGATTATAGTAGAGATATGGTTGCAAGAATGATCCACATTGTTCCCTAAAGTTTCGGTCATAAAATCTGCTAGGACATGTGCCTTGATGGCAGTCCGGGGGCGATATTCTATCCCGAATTTGCTTAACTCTATTGCCCATCTAACCAAGCGTCTGGAGGTCTCCGGGCTTGCCATTATCTGTCGGAGTGGTTTATCTGTAACAACAGTTACGGGATGTGACTGGAAATAGGGCTTCAATTTTCAGGCCGTCATCACTATCGCTAAGGTGAGTATCTCGATTCGTAAATAGTTTCTCTCTGCGCCATGAAGCACGCGACTGACATAGTGAATGGGTAGATGTTGACCAAAACCGTGCTAATAACGTTGGTCGAGACCGCTAGGTATATATAAAGCATCTCTTCTGCGTCGGGTTTGGCCAACAACGGTGGAGTCATCTGATACGTTTTTAGCTGTTGGAATGCTCTCTCGCAATGGTCCGTCCATTGGAAATTTGTCGCCTTCTTCAACACCTTGAAGAATGGTATGCTCTTTTTAGCTGAAGTTGCAATGAACCACCCTAACTCCGTTATGCATTCGACTAAACTCTGTACGTCTCGCACTGACCGCGGCGAGGGCAAGCTCATTACTGTCTGAATCTTGTTGGGATTAGCCTCGATTCCTCTCTCGTTAACCATATAACCCAAGAATTTTCCCGCCGGAATGCCAAACGTACACTTCTTTGGATTGAGCTTCATTTCATAATTCCTCATAATCCCAAAGGACTACTCCAAGTGCTTCACATGATCCTTGGCTTTCAAACTCTTAATCAACATATCATCTACGTAGACCTTCATGGATTTTCCGATTAGGTTATAGAACATTTTGGCCACTAGTCTTTGGAAGGTAGCACCTACATTTCTCAAACCAAAAGACATTACTCGATAACAGTACACGCCGTTATATGTAACGAAGGCCGTTTTGGGTTGATCCTCTGTTGCCATGAATATCTGGTGGAATCCACTCTTTGCATCCACAAAACCGAACAAGGCGCACCCCGTCGTCGAGTCTATGAGGAGATCAATCCTAGGCAGAGGAAAATGATCTCGGGGACAATGCTTGTTTAAATCTGTAAAGTGCACGCATATTCTCCACTCAGCCTCTTTCTTCAAGACCAATACTATATTGCTAAGCCATTCGGAATAACGTATCTCGTAGATATGACTTGCCTTTAATTTTTCAACTACTTCTTTCTCCGCTGCCTCGTTCGTCTCCTTACCGAAGTTCCTTTTCTTTTGCCTCACTAGCTTAGCCCGAGGGTCAACATTCAACTTGTGCACAATGATCTTTGGGTCGATTCCCTTTAAGTCCGAGTCAAACCACGCGAAAATGTCAGCGTTCCTCCTCAAACACTCTACCAAGGCGGTCCTAATGCTTTGTGACATTGCCGATCCGATCTGCAACGTATGGTCCGACTGCTCTAGATCAATACTAATAGTAACAAAATCTCAGACGGGTTCCATTTTTGGTTCATTCTGAAAAGGCAAGATCGCTTTCTCCCTTTTGGATAGCTCGGTGGAAGTATTAGCTTCCAACCCCTTAAGACCCACTACCATATTTCTTTTCTTCTGCCCTGACTCATTTGCCTTCTGAGGTCTCTTCATTCTCTGAATAGTATGTGGTTGTTTGATCACGAGAACTGGTGTTCCCACAGACGACGCCACTAATTTGACAATAGATCGTATATTAAGTACGAATCATGAGGTTACAAGTGTTGGGCTACGAATCTATTCGAAGTATGTCCGAAAACTCTAGGACGACTTTAGTCCGAAACACCAGATGCTTGAGATACTAATACTAGCTCTAGGACGATTTTAGTCCGAAACACTAGATGCTTGAGATAGAAAGTCCGACTGGATATCACAGCTGATGTCGAAGATGACGTCGGAGGTGACGTTGATGATGATGTCGAGGAAGATATCGAGGATGATGTCGAGGACGATATCGAAGGTGATGCCGAGGACGACATCGGGGGTGGACCTCGAGGGTGATATCGGGGATAATATCGAAAGTGAACGTCGACGGTGATCTTATATGCAATATCGGAGGTGATGTCGGGAGTAGGTCGGGGATGACATCGAATATGGATATTCGATATCAACAGGTTAATTAGGTAGTAGAATGTAAGTGTATTGGTATGCGGGGCGGGAATATTTATAGATTTCCGCCTGTACTTTATCGAATACGATATTCGATATAGATGAACATGGTATGACCCATTGGCCAGCCCATTACGAGAATTACCCATATTTGTTGGATGAATAATCATGAATCACTAGTGTCCGCCTATCAACTTGATGATGAATTACTATTTTTCTCTCTATTAATTACTTTGATTTTTGCATGAAAAGAAAATTGAATATATGAAAAAATTCCGAATGATAGGCTGGAAATGACACTTTTTAAACCAATGCTATGTTTATACAAAAGGATTTTATCAGACTCCATTCTGATTGTGTGAATAATTGATTAGATGGAAAAGGTTTTCGATTTTTTTCAATGTCAACATAATCATCCATGCACCCTTTTCTTTAACCTTTTTTCCATCATAACCAGACAAACTTTACATTTAGTAAAAATGTATCATCTCCAGCTTCCTCCTGAATTTGTGTTCTCCCAACCGGAGTGTGCCCTATGACTCTCCCACCCAGATTGTACCTTCTGAGATCCACTGACCTGCAAGAAATTATAGTATTTCATGGTTACAACTTTCAATGCGTGCATTATAGTCTTCGCATCTAATAAGACCGCATCACGCATTAGTATTACTAGTCGTAAATCTAACAATGACACAAATATGATCACATTTACGTAACACAGAAGCGAGTGAATGATACAGAAAATCAACTTACTTGAGAATGATTAAGGGAAGTCGACGACATTGGACTACTAGCAATATTGATACAAAAGTTGGGCATCGACTCCTCCGCCAAAGCTCTTAACCTATTCAACTCCGGCAGCACCACCGTCCCAAGATCCGGCCTATCCTTCCTTCTGAGCTCCGTACACTTCAACGCTAGCTTCGCATACCTCATCGCCTCCTCAACCGGCCAATCATCCACTGCTGGATCAAGCATCTCAGCAAACGTACCCTTCTCTATCGCCCTGTCCACGTGATGCGTCAACGCCATCGGTGGCCTTGCCGTTATAATCTGCAACAGCATCACACCGAGAGAGTAAACGTCCGACTTCAACCCGAGCATCCCCGTCTGTTGGTACTCTGGATCAATGTAACAGAACGTTCCCGCGGCCGAGGTCATGTGGAGCTGCGTGACGGAGTCGGCCACTGAGGGGGGCACGAGGCGGGCTAACCCGACATCGCTGATTTTGCTGACAAAGTTGCGGTCGAGCAAAATGTTACCTGGTTTGAGGTCTCGGTGGACTAATGGTTCGGGTTTGGTTTGGTGGAGAAAGAGGAGGCCGGTACCAATTTCGGCTGCAATGCGGAAGCGGACCTGCCAGGGGAGAACCGGGGTGTTCCCGCGGCGGAAGAGACGGTCGTCTAAGCTGCCGTGAGCCATGTATTCGTAGACAAGGCAGCCATTGTCGGGGCATGCACCGAGGAGGAGGACCATGTTGGGGTGTCGAATGCAGCTCAAAACTTCAATCTGCAGGCATGCATGCATTGGGGGTTCAGAAGAGGAATAGATAAGATTACAAATGCGTAATTTGCCTATTTATTTTTCGAGTGGTAATTTGTCAATTTAGCAGAAAACATGGGTAGTTTTGAACGTACCTCTTGCTGAAACTGTGATCTTCCTTGCGCAGCGTCCGGACGAAGAACTTTGACTGCAACTTGTGTATGATCAAGATTGCACTTATAAACCGGACCATATCCACCTTCCCCGATTTTCCGAGCATCAGAGAAGTTATCGGTTGCCTTCTCGATCTCTTCTATCGAGTACTTACGATATCTAAAATCATTTTGAGCAAACTTATCCATCACTTTCTTTGCCTCCTCTGCTTCTTGGAGTGCTTTTCTTTCGGCACTGATTCTTCTTTGTGCTTCCAATTCAGCTTTTCTCTGAGCCGCTTCAGCTTTTTGAATGGCTTCTCGGCATTTCTCCTTTTCTTTCTCTGCTATTGCCCGTGCAGCCTCCTCTGCCAGTCGCGCCTCCTCAAATCTTTGTTGTTCTTCCATTTTCCAACGGTGGAGCTCCAATGCCTTTGCATTTGAATTTGATATAAATTAGCGAGTTAGTTATGTATGTTATGCCTGATGGAAATTAGATTGTTTAGATATGGACATTTGAACAGTACTTTTTGTTTTGCTGTGAGTGCTTCCTTGCAGGCTGTGCTGTACATGTCCATTGTTTGTTTGAGCTCTTGTTTAAGCCTTCTCATTTCTGCTTCTACATCGTCCTGTAAATTTTTAAAGAGAACATCTCATTTAAGTTGCATAACATGAAAATACTCTGAGATACCCCATTAGGATTTTTTTGTGCGCATACCATATTTTGGGATCCCGACCACGAAACATTTGTACTTTCCAGGGAACTGGAAGAGAATACACCGCCAAAGCTGTTGTTTCCCTCAAATGACTTGGGATTTGAGAACACAGATCCAAAACTTGACCGTCCATCTGCGCTTGAACCGTTTGAAAGACGAGGGCCCATAGCCATATCGTGCTCTAACGTGGGAATGAGGCGATCCGTGTTTGACCTACTAGAGCCCACAAACGATATATCACTGTCAGGCATAGGAAGCTCACCATATGACCTGTTCAATGCTTTGCCTCTGGTAAATGGTGACCTGAATAGACAGAAATGTACTTGTTATTGCTTCTGTCATGTACTGCTTTTGGTGTATCATAACTTAAACTTGAGGCCACATTCTTTGTGCTTTATCTTTGCTCACTGAGCTTAAACATAATCTATAATCAACTAGCTTTATCAATTGAAGTTGGTAATACAGTGATTGCGCATTGTGTAAAAATGAATCAGTCAGCTTTACTTGATTGAATCTCCATCATTCATTGGGCTGGACTTGGAAGAAAATGGCGTCCTATCAGTTGAAGTACGGTCAATGGAAGTGCCACCTGAGACGTAACAGTCCATTTCTCGTTAGGCACTTTTTAACACATTGAGATACTTCGCTATATAATAGAACACATTCGTGTACCTATTAGTTATCATATAGCACGCGTTGTTATCGACAACAACTTCTAAAGTGAGATATATTTGAAAAACTTTGGAATTTCAAAAAATACGAGAAACTTCTAAAATGTTATAGGTTGAAACACATGTTGAAATCGAAACGGTAACTTCGATACATGCGTGTCCTATGAGATTAACCAAAGGTAAATTCTAAGATCAAAAGAGCACTATACCTCGTGTCCCGTTTCCTTGCATGTGGCGTTGATCATTAGTGCCTCGCACAGAATCAACTGCATTGAGCCAGGAAGGAGGAGGGTCTTTGGGTACTGCAATGGAAGCAGCTTTTGTGGACATTATTGTCCCTTTAGCAATGACATAGACTGTGCAAAATTCTGGTGCCCATTTGGAAACGTTGCCCGGAATATCAACCGTCTTGAATCTTCTGTGACCATAATTTTGTAAGTTCTCCTTTGACCACTACTTTTGATGATGATAAAAAATGCAAAGTAAGATGGGAAAAATAGAGATTAACATAATCACCTCATAAAACCACTCTTGACTGTGGCACTAACAACAAGGTTATCAATCAAGTTGGTAAGAGCATAGTCACATATGGCTTTTGCAACGTCTGTATCTTCTATTACAACTTCATTCACATGAATCTGTATCAGGAAAAGTACTGTTAATAACTCGATTAAATTATATTGTTTCTGTAACTGAATAAAACTATTGTAATGAAGGCATTAGTAGTAACATAAGTGCAGAATTTCAAGGAAAAAGCGTATTGTATCGTACATCTTTGCGAGTACAGTAGCAACGGAAGGGAAGGAAGAGTTCCTTGGCTTCATTATCAAGAGGAACCTTGTTAGCTTTTGCAACGTCGTCGTTGTCTGAGAAAATAACATCATGATTAACTTGGTATGTAAAGACACCACCAGTTTAATTATAAACAACGATGACACCAAGTTCATAAAACTTGTGACATGATAAACCATTAAAGGTTTTTCTGTCTTGAATATCCACTTATTGACCAGAAACCATGAGGTTTATATTCTTATATCTATTTCGATTTCATTGCGCTAAACATATAGCTTATTACAAGGTTTAAGGTAGTAAAAATGAACCACTTTTATTTATTTATTAATCTACAACACAACTAAAAATAATAATGCATGACAAAAAAAGAACACAAGAAGCTTACGTTGAGAAGAATTGGGAGAGGATTTTTGTCTGACATGAAGAAGGGTAACAGTTGATCCTTTTCCCAGCAAATTATCAACAGCCCATTTTAGAGCAGAAGGGCTGCCTTTATCTTTATCCAAACAAACTGCAACCATTTCTCTCTTATTATTGTTATTCCTTTCTCCATTATTCCCTCTTTGACTCGTCATCTTTTTTAATTTTTTTTTTTTAAAATCTTGTTTTTCCTTTGCCCTTTTTCTAATTCTGGTTGAATCACCAGAGGCAAAATGGAAAATGCACAAGACAAGATTTTTTTTCTTCTGTTATTTATAGTTGCATGATCAGGGACCTCCTCATATTGATGAGGTCCCAGGTTTTAACTTTGGTTCTTCCCTTGGAAACTTTTTGTGTTTCCTTTTGGGAAAATGAATGTTATTTCATCTCCATTGGTGATTAATGTGGTTTTAATTAATTTGGAAGTTTGTTTTGTTTGAGGTTTTTTTTTTATAAATTTTTTTATTTTGTTGCTTGTTAATACTTAATTGTACTCGCTTGTCCCGAATAAAATGGGGTTCGTAAATTAAAGACCATCCATTTGTTGCATGATGGTATGGAGGCAGCTGCTAATTTGCTATTAGTAAGAGTTTATCCGCATGCATTGGAAGGATTAAGAACTGTTTCACCTAATTAATTAACTGATAAAATTTAATTATTACCTTAATTCGATCACAAGTTTATTACTTTTGGTAGTTCTGTTCGATCGTTTCCTTCTTAGTATATCTCAAAATAGATATATCTAATTGTTGTGGAAGTTAATCTGGAAAATGGTGGTTAATTAAAACATACAGTTGTATTTAAATTAAAAGAGATTATTATGGTACATGTAAATATATAAGCTTCTCCAAAAACTGTTTTCTGAAAAATCAGCTGACCTTTCTATAATTCGAAAAAGATAACATGCATGCAATTACTTATACAGTTACTGTTGGATCTTTTATCCAATAATGTTGGATCGTTAATCCAACGTTGGGCTTATATGTTAATAATTATGTGATACGAAATGTCATTAATAATAAGCCCAATAAAAGTGATCTAAAGTTCGGTTAAATTATGGGCTTAATGTATCTAATAGGGTGTGGGCCTTTAATGGGTAGAGACTGTTGTAACTTGTACTTACGATGATGGGCCGAAGCCCAAGTTACGAAATTAGGGCACCAGGGTTTTGGTGACCTAATATATAAAGGTGGTCATGGTCCCCAAATTACACGAGTCACTTTCTATACTACATCCCATCGATAGTTAGATCAAGAGAGAACTAAAGGAACTCTCAAGAGGTTCGTGCTGATTTGGAAGACTAACCACACGACGTTTCACAAGCAATTAATCATACGGTGTAAGGTACGCTTCCGCGATCCAGTATTTGACTTATGTGTTTAATTCTCGATGATTTGACATGAACGCTCTTGGGTTTCGTTTTCGGTCCCCAACAAGTGGTATCAGAGCTACTTCATGTTGAATCATTGAGATTAAAGTTTATGACTTATATTTCAATGATTAATTGTTGCTACGTTCTCAATTAATAATTGTGGTTTTGTATGAAATTATTCTGAGAACGAACATGTGGTTAGATTTATGATTCTGAGTTGTTGAATTGATTCGCATGCCTTTTGTGATATTAATTCAGATTATATGTTTTACGGTTAAGTATATGGAATCTCAATGTCGATTCTTCTATTCCCCTGAATTGGTATCGAGAAATATATGTTTATGTGATCATGTTTGGTATTAATTATTTAATTATAATTAAAAGTGTCAAGAGCATGATCTGTTTGGGATTTTCTATTATTAAGGTTTCTGTGGTTTAGAATTCGAATTATGGTTAAGCTTCTGGATTAAGTTTTTTTTTGAAACTTATATAAGTCTGGATTATAAATTGTGGCTGTCTTTGAGTATATACTTTACGGTACCTGTAAGGATTGAAGTGAAGAGATGGAAGAATTCTGGGAGACAAAGACGGGAATTTTGGAATTTGAGGGTTTTTTGCATTTGAATTGGATTTGGGGATCTAACTCAGATTCGGTTTAGCTGAAGTCAGAGAATTAATCTGGAAAGCGTTTTTTTATTCTAAGTCGTGTTGCACCTTTATTTTAATTAGTATTTTTAATTCGCAATTTACTATTTTACCCTGGCCGGGGGCGTGTTAGTAATTGTACTAGGATGCATTTGTAAGGCCTGCGTTTAAGAATATTCTATACCGCGTGGATGACATCACGGGTACTATATCATGCGAAATGCATGTACTGTTCATTTTTTATCCAGAAAAATTATATAAAAAAATAGCTAAACTCTCTCTCCCTCTTTATCTGCTCCTCCCCTCTAAAGCAGAATTCCTCTTCTTGTATTCTCAATCAGCACGTTCGTTACATTTTGGCCTCAGAGCTAAGATTCCACGAGCTGCACATACTCTGATTACGCCATGACAGGATCAAACACCAGTCGAATTGAAAATCTGGAAGTGGGGCTCAAAACCCTAGAACAGGGACAAAAGGTCCTGCAAGATGGACAAGATCGATCAAATATGGAAATGCAAGAGATAAAAACAATGTTAACTCAGTTATTGAAAAAACAAAATACTAATGAAACACATGAAAATGCACAATCTAGTATGGGTACTCCTATTGTCACACACTCAGTCCCTCATAACTCAGGACCAGGGATCTTCAGCTCACCTGGTGCTAAAGCTGAAGGATCTGCCTGGAAGGGACCCAAACTTGATTTCCCTAGGTTTGTGGGTGAGCAACCCCGCAGTTGGTTGAGAAAATGCATGAGGTACTTCTCTCTAAACCCTATGGCAGATTATGATAAGATTGTGTTGTCCAGTATGTACTTCGAGGGGATAGCAGAGTATTGGTTTGTTGATAACATTGAAGGGAGAGAGAATATGGGGTGGTCTAGGTTTGCTGATCTGTTGGTGGAAAGATTCACTCCAGCAAAAGGAGAGAATGTCATTGGGGAGTTCAACAAGTTGAAACAGATAACTACAGTAGATGATTACACACTTCATTTTGAAGAGCTAAAATCATACATGGTACAAAGGGACAGACATTTGGATGAGGAATACTTTGTGAAAAGCTACTTGAGTGGATTGAAGGAGGAGGTTAGGATCATGGTGGAGATGTTGAGCCCTCCAACACTGAGTCAGACTATTCACATGGCTAGAAAACAGGAAGCCATGGTGGAAACTATGAGCAAGAATCACAAATTTATGCCAAGGAACCAGGCAGGGGGGTTTAAGGTGAAGCATCAGGGTTGGCAAGCAGCTGAACCTCCTAGGCTAACTAATACACAGGAGAGGTATCCTCCCATCAAGAGACTAACACCAGCAGAGATGGATGAGAGGAGGAAGAAGGGGCTATGTTTCAATTGTGAGGAACCCTTTGTGCTAGGGCACAGATGTAGGAGGTTGTTTGTCATCATGGGAGTAGAAGAGGAGGAGTATGAAGGGAATGAGGAACAGATAGGGGTTGAGGAGGTGGAGAACTATGAGCCTAAAATATCTGTACATGCACTAACAGGGCAATCTGCTCCTGAAACTCTGAAAATGTTGGGGAAAGTTAAGGGAGACACTCTAACTATACTCATAGACTCTGGAAGCACTCACACATTCATAGATCAGCAAGCTGCCAAGAGGTTGAAGTGTAGAGTGGAACATACAAATCCTATGGGGGTAACCATAGCTAATGGGAGCAGAATGGAGAGTGTAGCTAAGTGTACTAATATGATATGGGAAATGGATGGGATAGAATTCATAGCTAGCCCTAGAGTATTGAAGCTACCAGGGTGTGACATGGTGATTGGGGTGGACTGGCTAAGGAGTTTAGGTCCTGTTACCTTTGATTTTGACAGAAAACAGTTGACCTTCTATTTAGGAGGTAAGGGGTATACTCTACAAGGACTAGGAAACACCATGGAGTTGAAATATATCACTAGTGCTAAGGCTGAAAAGATCATTCAGAAGGGAGGCAAAACACTGATAGGATGTCTTTTCATGATTGAAGAGGAGAAAACAGGGAAAGAACAGGAGGTACCACCCCCACTACAAGGGTTAATGACAGAGTATCAAGACTTGTTCAAGGAGCCCACACAGCTACCCCCTAACAGAGCATTTGACCATGAGATCAACTTACTACCAGACACTCAACCCTTCAAATCATATCCCTACAGGTACTCTTACTTACAAAAAGCAGAAATTGAAAAATTGGTACAGGAAATGATGGATACTGGTATGATTCAGCCCAGTAACAGTCCTTTCTCTTCCCCAGTACTACTAGTGAAGAAAAAAGATGAGACATGGAGGTTCTGTGTAGATTATAGGAAGCTAAATTCATTGACTATCAGGAACAACTTCCCTATACCTCTGATAGAGGATTTGCTTGATGAATTGGCTCATGCAAGGGTGTATACAAAGATAGACCTGAGAGCTGGTTACCACCAGATCAGGATGAGTGAGAAGGACATACCAAAAACTGCATTTGTGACACACTCAGGTCACTTTGAGTTTAAGGTAATGCCTTTTGGACTCACCAATGCCCCGGCTACCTTCCAGGCCTTAATGAATCATGTGTTCAAGGATTATTTGAGGAAGATGGTAGTGGTCTTTTTTGATGATATTTTAGTGTATAGCAAGGATATGGATGAACATGTTATACACTTAAGGCTGGTCTTTGAGAAGCTAAAGGGAGCTACACTTTATGCCAAGGCAACCAAATGTTCATTTGGGCAGGCTTCTGTTGAATATTTGGGGCACATCATTGAAGGAGGGACAGTTAAAGCTGATCCAGCTAAGATCCAAAGTATGTTGGAGTGGCCTCAACCCAAAAATGTGAAGGCCTTGAGGGGATTTTTGGGACTTACAGGTTACTACCGGAAGTTTGTGAGGAACTTTGGCTTAATAGCAAAGCCCTTGACTAATATGACTAAGAAAGGGAAGTTTGGGTGGAATGAGGATGCCACTAAGGCTTTTGAGTGTCTAAAAGAAGCCATGGTCACTGTTCCAGTACTGCAACTCCCTGATTTTACTAAGGAGTTTACTGTGGAGACAGATGCATGCTATGCTGGGCTAGGGGCAGTGTTGAGTCAGGAGGGACACCCTCTAGCTTACTTAAGCAAAGCCATTAGCCCAAAGAATCTGGGCCTCTCAGTATATGAGAAGGAGTTCTTGGCCATTATCTTGGCTGTGGAGAAGTGGAGGTCCTATTTACTACAAGGAGAGTTTGTGATAAAAACTGACCAGCAAAGCTTGAAGTATTTAATGGAACAGAAAATTTCCACCCCACTCCAGCAAAAATACATGACCAGATTGATGGGGTACACATATAGAATTGAATACAAAAAGGGAAAGGAAAACAAGGCAGCAGATGCCTTGTCAAGAAGAGAGGGTTTATCAGCTGAGTTGGGAGCTATGAGTGTACTCCAACCAGAATGGATGAGAGAATTGCATCTCAGTTATGAAAATGACAGCATGGCACAGGAGGCTATAGCTCAGTGCATAATGAATCCTTGGGATGTGTCCTACTTCAGGTATGAGTACCAGTTGTTAAAGTATAAGGGGAGGTACTATGTTGGATCTAATGGTGAATTGAGAGAACAGGTGTTCAGAATGATGCATGGTAGCAGTTTAGGAGGACATTCTGGTGTCTTAGGGACATACCAGAGGGTGCAAGCCATCTTTCTATGGCCTGGATTAAAAGAGCAAGTTAAGAAGTGGGTTGCTCAGTGTGTAGTTTGTCAGGTGTGCAAGCATGAAACAGTCAAGTACCCAGGCTTACTGCAACCTCTCAGTTTGCCTGAACATTCATGGCAACACATTACCATGGATTTTATAGAACAGTTGCCTAAGTCTAAGGGAAAAGACACCATTTGGGTTATTGTGGACAGATTCTCAAAGTATGCCCACTTTATACCCTTAGCTCACCCTTACAGTGCATCTACTTTAGCTGAAGTTTTTTTGGAAACTATCTATAAGCTGCATGGTCTGCCACAGAGTATTGTGACAGACAGAGATAAAATTTTTGTGAGTTCTTTTTGGAAAGAACTGTTGAAGGGTATGGGAGTTGAACAGTATCTTAGTACTGCTTACCACCCTCAGTCTGATGGACAGACTGAGAGAGTGAATCAATGTTTGGAAACATATTTGAGGTGTATGGTGGGAGGAAACCCTAAAGGCTGGGCTAAATGGTTAGCACTTGCTGAGTGGTGGTATAACACCAATTATCACTCAGCAATAGGAAGGACTCCTTTTGAGGTCCTATATGGCTATAAAGCTTCTCAAGTGGGCTTAGAATCATATAATCCAGTTAAAGTAGCTGGGGTGGCAGAACTACTAGAAGACAGGAGACATAATGTGCAGATTATAAAGGAACAGTTAGCACATGCACAGAATAGGATGAAGGTACAAGCAGATAAAAACAGAATAGAAAGGCAATTTGAAGTTGGGGATTGGGTCTTTGTCAAGCTTAAGCCTTACAGACAAATGACATTGCGCAAAGACACATGCTGGAAGCTTAGCCCTAAATATGCTGGACCCTATGAAGTGCTAGAGAGGGTGGGGACGGTTGCTTACCGCTTGAAATTGCCGGAGGCGGCGCGTGTGCATCCGGTGTTCCACGTGTCAGTCCTCAAGAAGCGCGTGGGAGTAGGAGAATCCATCACCAGCGAGTTTCCTTCCCTACCTGAAGACAACAAGCACGGGTTACTACCCACAGAAGTGTTGGCTAAGAGAATCATAAAGAAAAACAACGCCGCTCATTCACAGTGGTTGTTGAAGTGGGGAGACTTACCCGAATCAGAAGCAACGTGGGAGGACTTCGATTGGGTCAAACATAATCATCCGCATCTACTCGCTTGAGGACAAGCTCGGTTAAGGAGGGGGCAATGTAAGGATTGAAGTGAAGAGATGGAAGAATTCTGGGAGACAAAGACGGGAATTTTGGAATTTGAGGGTTTTTTGCATTTGAATTGGATTTGGGGATCTAACTCAGATTCGGTTTAGCTGAAGTCAGAGAATTAATCTGGAAAGCGCTTTTTTATTCTAAGTCGTGTTGCACCTTTATTTTAATTAGTATTTTTAATTCGCAATTTACTATTTTACCCTGGCCGGGGGCGTGTTAGTAATTGTACTAGGATGCATTTGTAAGGCCTGCGTTTAAGAATATTCTATACCGCGTGGATGACATCACGGGTACTATATCATGCGAAATGCATGTACTGTTCATTTTTTATCCAGAAAAATTATATAAAAAAATAGCTAAACTCTCTCTCCCTCTTTATCTGCTCCTCCCCTCTAAAGCAGAATTCCTCTTCTTGTATTCTCAATCAGCACGTTCGTTACAGTACCAAAGTCTTTTTTGGTGGATTCTTTCCGAATTTAATATGAGAATGGACTATTCTTGTTTTCTGGAATTATGTTTATAGTAAGTTTTATGGTTTCAGAAGCTTTTGTGGAAACATTAGATTCGGAGTATTTTTATTTTTTTATTTTTCTTCTTGTTAGACCAAATTAAAGTAATAAGAAAACAAGATTTGGAAAATTTGGTTATGAAATCTAATCTTTCTACAATACAAATAAGGAATCTGTAACGATTAAGCAGCGTCGGCGGCATCTTCTGCCGACGCGAATATACTCAAGAAGCCTTATTTCATGGCCGCCCGACCACGGCGGAACGGAAAGCGGTTCGCCGCCGCTGTTACAGATAATAAAATATAAAAACAACACCGGCGGACGTCTTCCGCCGGTGCTAAGTAAATCTGGACTTCGGTCTTTATTTCTTCGAAAGCCACAAGCTTCAGGAGACGGAGAAATTTTGAAAAGCGGCGGCCATGGCCACCGCTTGAAGGTCTCTTTTTAAAAAAAAAAAAAAAAAAAGGATTTGCAGCGCCTGCTTGAAAGAACTCCGGCGAAAAAAGAACGTCGTTGCTCGGTGACGGCGAAAGGCCACGTCGGCGGAGGACGAGAAGAAGGCAGGTTCTGCGAATTGAAGGGACGAGGAGGCGGCGATGTAGTTGTTGTTGCTGCTAAAGGAAGAAGATGACACAATTGCAAAACAGTCCTTATGTTAAAATACATTTTTTGCAATATTGCAATTAAGTCTTTTTTAAATTGCAATTTGGCCCTGCCAATTGCCAATCTAGTCCAGATCTTTCGTACAATTGCATCCCTCTCCTGTTAATTGCAAAACGTCCCCTGACAATTGCAATTTCCGCCAAGATCTTTTTTCGAATTGGAATCAAGTCTAGTTATATTGCTGTAGGCAAATAAATTTTGTCTCCTCCAATTAAATATCGACAAGTGTCGAAATAATTTTTTAGAAATTAAGTTAATTATTTCTATTTTTAATTTGGAATTTTACTAAATTAAATTCCAATTATTAATAGGTTAATTAATTGATTTTCTAATATCTATTTGATTGGCCAATCAAATAAAGCCACATGGAAAAGATGGAGAATTGCGACCAACCAAATAAAGCCACGTGAAAAAAATGATCATGTGATGCAACCAATCAAACAAGGCAATGTGGAAAAGAGGGAGCATTTCAACCAATCATATCATTACATGTGGAAATATGATGTATTTCTTGATAAGCAAGCTAAATTAAATCCATGCTTATCTTGAAATAAAACCGACCAATCACAAGCAAGGAGCTCTAGGTTTTCACAACTATAAATAGAGGTCCTCTCATAAAGAAAAGCACACACAAATATTCACAAGTTGAAGAGGGAAAAGCTCCAAGTTTTTCGCTCCACCAAGTTCATCAATCTTCAAGCGTTCTTCGCGGCATTCAAGGTGTTCTTCGCGAAAAACCTCCATTTGATCCGGTTTCAAACTTCAAGTCCATCAAATAACCGTTTTTTAAGATCGCGCTGCTGCCGAGGAAGATCGAGCTTCAACAAACTCAAAAAATTCAAGCCAAGTTCATACCGTTCTTCGACAATCTTCAAGCAAGAAAGTCTGTTTGATTCGAGAACAAGCTGCAAGGCCCTCGACAAACTGTTTTTGAAGATCAAGTCCCTTTCAAAAAAAGATCAAAGTCCACATATCCGAATAACTGAAGACGAAGATCATATCGTGCTTCAACAGTCTTCAAATCAAGTTCAAAGACAAAAGTCCGTTCGATCCGAGATCAAGCTGCCAAGCCCTTGCATCGACGTTCGTCAAACATTCAAGTACCTTGAAGAAGATCGAAGTGAAGATCGCCTTCAAGATTTGTCAAAAGTTCAATTCATCGTCCTTGTAAAATCGAATCAGAGGATCAAAGAGATTGTAACTTTATAAAGTCATCAAATTCGCAAATTTTATTTGTTCAACTATTTTTCCGTCTTTTATTTTAAAGACTTAGAAAAATTTGTTGCTACAAATTTTTGGCACGCCCGGTGGGACAATCTCTACCTCTCATCTCTTTTCTAGCAAGTCTACAAGTTTGAAGTCACAAGAAGTCAACGTTGCTCAACAATGGACAAGTCAATGGGGGCAACACGCGGAGGCTCTTCTCAACTGATTGTGAAAGCTACACTCGCATCGGGGGCAAGACACGAAGCTAAGGAAAAGAGTCAAGCATCTTCAATGGAGGAGCGAGTTGCTGCGCTGGCGAGAGCTATTGAGAGCTTCACAACACAAGTGCATAGACGTGAAGAGCGCTTGAATTGCCTTCTTCAAAAGCTGGAGATCCGAGAAGGAAATCACAACATTGAAGAAGTCGCTGACAAAGTCGAAGTTCAAGGATGCATCAAACCTTCGAGCAAAGAAGTTGAAGTTGCCACTCTTCCCGCAAAGCAAGAACACAGAACAATCAACGGTCGAAGCATGGCGCATGAAAAGGCTACTCAATGCATTGGAGCTCAAGAATTTGGTGAAGTCCTAAGTGAAAGAATCCAAGTCACTTCTCTTTTTCACAAGTCAAGTTTCGCAAGGAAGGAAGATCAATGCGCCATGATGCACACAAAGTTTGCCGAGAAAAACATTCAAGATGTTGAAGTTAGAGAAAATCCTAAGTCTTCAAGCAAACAAATCCAAGTTTCTCCGCAAGGCTTTGTCTCCGCCGATCAATTGAAGAAGCTCATTGAAGAAGTTGCAAATGATCATAAAGCTCAACACAAGACTTCCAAATCCTACATGAAGCCTTATACTCAGAGAATAGAGCAATTGCAAATGCCGAAAAGTTATCAACCGCCAAAGTTTCAGAGATTTGATGGAAAAGGAGACCCAAGACAACATGTTGCTCACTTTGTCGAAACATGCAGTAGTGCTGGAACTGATGGAGATCTTCTAGTCAAGCAATTCGTTCGATCCTTAGAAGACGTCGCTTTTGATTGGTACATTAATCTCGAGCCAAACTCCATTGACAGTTGGAAAGATCTGCAAAGTGAGTTCTTCAATCGCTTTTATAGCACTCGGCGCACTGTGAGCATGATTGAGCTTGCAAATTCCCATCAACAAGAAGACGAGCCAGTGATTGAGTACGTCAATAGATGGAGGAGTCTATCCTTAAGTTGCAAAGAGAAATTGTCTGAAACTTCAGCCATAGAGATTTGCATTCAAGGGATGAATTGGGGTCTCTCATATATACTTCAAGGAATCAAACCAAGAAACTTTGAAGAGTTAGCGACGCGTGCGCACGACATTGAAACAAGTATGAACTCTACTAAAGAAGAAAGCTCAACTCATGTCCTTGATATTGAAGATGATGATACAGATGACACCGACGATGAAGAGGGTGCGACATCAAATTTCATTACAACCAATATGCTCCTTGATACGAGCTTAAACTATCTAAAATCTTCAAATTAAGTGTCAAATCATGTACTCCTAAATAAGAGTATAAACTATCAACATTCTCCTTAACACGAGTATAAACTGTTTACATATGTGAACTTAAAGTAAACATTCAAGTCTTCAAATTAATATCCAAGTCTTCAAGTCCTCCTAGACACGAGCCAAAAGGTCTGCAAATCCTTCAAATCCAAGTCCTCAAGCAAATCCTTCAAGTCTTCAAGTCTCCTAGACACGAGCCAAAAGGTCTACAAATACTTCAAGTCTTCAAACCAAATGCGCAAGTCTTCTAGACACGTCAAAGGTCTGCAAATCCTTCAAATCCAAGTCTTCAAGCAAATCCTTCAAATCTTCAAGTCCTCTTAGACACGAGCCAAAAGGTCTGCAAATCCTTCAAATCCAAGTCTTCAAGCAAATCCTTCCAGTCTTCAAGTCTCCTAGACACGAGCCAAAAGGTCTACAAATCCTTCAAGTCTTCAAACCAAATGCACAAGTCTTCTAAACACGTCGAAGGTCTGCAAATCCTTCAAGTCTTCAAGTCCTCCTAGGCACGAGCAAAAAGGTCTGCATGTTCTTCAAGTGTCCAAGTCTTCAAATCTTCAAGTCAATTGCTCCATGACGCACGAGTTTAAACTGCACGTTACTCCTGGCTTGCATGAGTATAAATTGCACCATCTGTAAATCAAATTTGATGTACTTTGAACTACGTCGTGACTTGATTCCTTTGTTGGATACGTAGGCAGCTCAAAGATTCTGAGTTCAGTCATATCATGTCACCAAGTTATCTTGAGTCGACGATGCTACATGAAGCTCCTTGAGACGTGATGTTCCAATAAAGACGAGTAAAGCTTCCGTTAAGTAGGAAAGAAAGAACACCAATGCTTTAAATGTTGACCGCGAAATCATGTTTCAAGCTTTTGAGCGCTTCTTGAGTTGATACTGCAAAGTTCAATAGGATGCTTTAATGTGCGCCTTGACTCCAATCTTCAATCACTTTGCTTCAAGAGGATAGCTGCAATCTTGCTCCAAACTACCATTCCAATCATGAAAAGGATATGCCTTGCATGTTTAACTAGAGAAGTCCTTTAAGAAGATGGAACGCAGTTTGAAAAGCATGTCGTTTGACCACTCACACATCGGCGAGGTTCTTTGGAAAATCGGGGTGGAGTGCAACAAGAAAAACACACGTGCATGACCAACAAGATGGGTGTGTAGCCAAGTCTTGAAAGCAAATATCTTCCTTTCGGATGCCTTTTGATGCCGAGTTGTGAGAACAATGCGCTCCTTCAAGGTGTCTTTGAGGCCAAGTCGTGAAAGGGATGTCTCCTCGTTCAAGCAGTCATTGATGCAGGGTCAACAGTGTCTACTCCTGCTGAATGTCTTTGATGCAAGTCTTGAGAACAAGTCCACTTCTGCTAGATGTCTTTGACGCTAAGTCTTGAAAACAAGTCGACTCCTGCTGAATGTCTTTGATGCCAAACCTTGAAGACAAGTCCACTCCCGCTGAATGTCTTTGATGCCAAGTCTTGAAATCGGATCTCTTCCTTCCGGATGCCTTCTGAAGCCAAGTCTTGATGATGATGTCCCCTTCAAGGTTTCTTCGATGTCGAGTGGTGAAAAGAATGTCCCCTTTAAGGCTTCTTTGATGCCGAGTCGTCGAATGAATGTCTCATCCTTCAAGATTTCTTTGATGTCGAGGGGTGAAAAGAATGTCTCCTCCTTCAGGCTATGAGGTTGTGTCGATTAAGGTTGGAGTGTGCTCTTCCTTTGCTTGCAAGAGGTCCGGAATTTGTCAAGGAATACTACGCGCATTAAGCTTTCCCAGTATCCAAGTTGCGATTTATGTGAATTTGAACGCATAGGTTGCCATGTATCTTCTTGAAATTCGCTTGCTTTTGCACCAGCAAAGAAAATCCTTCATCCGTGGCATCGAGTTTGACAATATCTGGCCCAAAGTAGGGAGTAGAGTAGCATCACGTGAGGGTTGACGGTGAGCGGTATGTTCAATAGTCTCGAGTATTTGTTGGGATCTGGTGAACTCCTTAGGTCATTCGCTTGAACGAGCAGCATGGCCATCAAGTTGTTGTCAGGTCTTTGTCCGTTGATAAGCAAGTTATTTCATCCGCTTGACGAAGGAACATGATTGAATAAAGGCAATGGTGTCGGCTGCCCAAATGATCTTCGTTCAAGAATTACGCTTCGCTGCGACCTGCAAGTAAAAAGAAGAAGGAAAAACGTGATCAGTAAAAGAAAAAAAAAGAAAAAGAAAGAAGAAGAGAACGCCGCCTGCATCAACAAAAAAAAAAGAGAGAAGAAGAAGAGAAAGAAAGAAAGAAAAAAAGAAACGGGCGCCTCAATCCTTTTTCTCCGACCTTGCTCGTCGGATTTTCGCCGGTTTTCGATTTGCCTTCGTCTGTCGATGACGGATCAGAGTTTAGAAGAAAATATATATTTCTTTTTTCCTTTTCAAAACAGAGCGTGAATCAGGATTTCGGTGATGGAAAGAAAAGCCGTGGGTTTGGCGCTATATATAAGGTTTCTTGAAGAAGAGTTTCAGTTCGAGTACAATTTCAAATGCATCCGCATGCTCCGATTGTAGTCGAATTAGGACTCTAATTTTGCCGGAAGCTAAGTTTATTGCAAAAGGGATAAAAAAAAAATATGCAGAGAGTCCTGTTCTTGTGCAGTTGCCGTGAAGAAGATGGAAAGGAGGTGTTATCCTATGTGGTGGTCTACATGGACCACCAACTAAAAAAAAAGAAAAAAAGAAAAAAATAAGAAGGGCAAAGTGTGCACGCACAATAAAAACAAAAAAAGTTTTGGTCATAAATTACATTTTGGTCCAGTGAAATTGACACTGAGGCCCATTAAGATTTTGCTTCTCGCATTGGAATGCACAATCTTCTACTAAACTTATTAATGACCCGAAAATAAATATGTTGCGACATATTCACTTCAAGACGCATTTTTATGATGCTATTCGTGACAAGTCGCAAGGGGGCATTTGTAGGCAAATAAATTTTGTCTCCTCCAATTAAATATCGACAAGTGTCGAAATAATTTTTTAGAAATTAAGTTAATTATTTCTATTTTTAATTTGGAATTTTACTAAATTAAATTCCAATTATTAATAGGTTAATTAATTGATTTTCTAATATCTATTTGATTGGCCAATCAAATAAAGCCACATTGAAAAGATGGAGAATTGCGACCAACCAAATAAAGCCACGTGAAAAAAATGATCATGTGATGCAACCAATCAAACAAGGCAATGTGGAAAAGAGGGAGCATTTCAACCAATCATATCATTACATGTGGAAATATGATGTATTTCTTGATAAGCAAGCTAAATTAAATCCATGCTTATCTTGAAATAAAACCGACCAATCACAAGCAAGGAGCTCTAGGTTTTCACAACTATAAATAGAGGTCCTCTCATAAAGAAAAGCACACACAAATATTCACAAGTTGAAGAGGGAAAAGCTCCAAGTTTTTCGCTCCACCAAGTTCATCAATCTTCAAGCGTTCTTCGCGGCATTCAAGGTGTTCTTCGCGAAAAACCTCCATTTGATCCGGTTTCAAACTTCAAGTCCATCAAATAACCGTTTTTTAAGATCGCGCTGCTGCCGAGGAAGATCGAGCTTCAACAAACTCAAAAAATTCAAGCCAAGTTCATACCGTTCTTCGACAATCTTCAAGCAAGAAAGTCTGTTTGATTCGAGAACAAGCTGCAAGGCCCTCGACAAACTTTTTTTGAAGATCAAGTCCCTTTCAAAAAAAGATCAAAGTCCACATATCCGAATAACTGAAGACGAAGATCATATCGTGCTTCAACAGTCTTCAAATCAAGTTCAAAGACAAAAGTCCGTTCGATCCGAGATCAAGCTGCCAAGCCCTTGCATCGACGTTCGTCAAACATTCAAGTACCTTGAAGAAGATCGAAGTGAAGATCGCCTTCAAGATTTGTCAAAAGTTCAATTCATCGTCCTTGTAAAATCGAATCAGAGGATCAAAGAGATTGTAACTTTATAAAGTCATCAAATTCGCAAATTTTATTTGTTCAACTATTTTTCCGTCTTTTATTTTAAAGACTTAGAAAAATTTGTTGCTACAATTGCAATTCCAGTCTTTACATCTTGCAAATTGCAAAGGAGCCCTAATATATTGTAGATAAGTTTCTTATTACTACAAAACAGTCCTAGAAAATTCCAATTCCAAATTGGTCTTTAAGTTTAATAAAATTATATGGCCCAACTATAACTAAAGTTAAAGAATTAAAGTTTTAGCCTTTAATAAAATTAAAGCAAAAGATTAAAAAAAAATTTGGGCGTGGGTCAAGAAACTGGAGCAGGATACAAGTCGAGTTTGACTTGTCCAGTCCCGACTCAGTCAAAGGTCAAAACATTGACCATTGACTTGTGATTAAAAAGGATAACCTTTTATAGAAGCCCATTTTTTTCCGGTACAATCTTGAATTCTAATATTGGAAAAGTTATATGTATATATTTTTAGATATGTTAATTGAAGCAACATCTCGCAAAAGTGAGCTCTCTTGTGAAAATTAATTTATTTGAAAATATAAATGGTAATGTGCATGTAACTTATGTGAATGTCCATCGGCCAAAAGGAAGATCGATGTTTATCAGAATTGCATGCATACTTGCAGAATTAAACTTGTGATGATTACGCGGTTTTGCATGTGAACATAATATCGGCCAAAGGTAGAGTTATGTTCGACATTTATTGTCAAAGTTTAATTACTGCTTCAAGATACCACTTACAAGTTAACATTTGGTCAAAGATAAAATGTTAATGGAGTTCCGGTATCTTGAGATGGGAATTACCAATATTTGAATTTGATTTTGCTTCAAGGTTAATGTGAGCATGTATAAAATTTATTATGTTGTAGCACATGCTACTTATAACTACCAAAAAAAAAAAAAAAACTACCAACATAAATTATATTTCGGTGTTAAAGCACTTCCTTTTTTATCATGAATCTCCATATTGCGTTAAGGATTACTTCTCTACCACATTTTAAGGATACAATTTACCTTTGCAACAAGGATAATATAAAATTGTGGGAGAAAATGATAAATGCATGTGTAGGATATTCATGAACAAGACAATCTTACCTTAAGGATATAAAAATAAAGTTGTCTAGAATGATAAGTCTAAAATATATGCATTCTTGACAATTTTAATTTTTAAATATATATGAGGAAAGAATGATATTAGGGAGTACATCTCGAAATATCTTGTATTACCTTAATACCTAAGGACAAAGCAAAATGCAATCTTACAATAGCTGCAAATTTAGCAACTCAGAAGAAACAACAAAGGCCACCAATTAAATTGGAAAAGAAAAAGTTGTTTCTCATTTGAGTCTTAATCAAATGCACTAATTGTCATGTTAGGCATGCCAAATGGTGTACTTCTTAATTTGATAATTTCACAGAGTAAATTAATTTTGGCTACATAAACCCATGTGATGAATAGATTAAGTCGCAGTATCTTACATCACCATGTCTATGAAATGTTCTATGTCTAAAGTCAAATGATGCTGCAAGATGCATCTATTTGCGTGATGACAATCAGTTTGAGGCAATAAAAGAAATTTAATTTACTATGAAAGAACTATTTTTCAAGGTTTATTTTGGTAAAGTCTTTCTATTTTCGTCTTTCTGGAGAAAATCATTATTTTTAAATAAATTAAGATATTTCTTGATTTATCAAGTTACTAAAGAAAATTCAGTTTTTATAAAAGTTTTGGCTTTAAAAGTTCTCCAGTTCTTTCTACAGTTGTGATAATTATTTTTTAAAATAATATAATTGCCTCATAAATCTTTTACTATAGTACTTAAGGTACAAAAGTTATATTAATCTGTGAAAATTCAGTCGAGTTATGGTATATGAGATCAAGTCATACCTCCTAAAGGAGAATAAGAACTCATGTTACTATAATTATCAAACTTTGGGTGAGAATTATGTTCATCCAAAACTTATTGGGTGAGAGTTTACTCAACTTAAGGATCAAAACATTATGTTCATCCAAAATATTAATTTGGCATACTTATTGTTTCAAGTTCACCCAATATAGTTTGTTAAATTCCTATAGAGAAATGTAATATCATCTTTAGGTACATCATAAAGGGTTAATTCTACAATAATGGTGTCACTTAAAAGATGAAATATGACTATTAAAATTTCTCTAAAGTGAAGCCCTTGAGATTGCAGCCTACATTATATAGAATATTTACTAAAGTACTTACTTGTTTAGAATATCCAATTAAAAGTAAAGTCTTATTGACTTTAAGATCATAATCTGAATTCTATAACGGTAAGTTACTTTAAGTATTCTAAAGAAGTCTAAGTTAAAAGTTTTAGATCCCACATTAAAGTCAACTTTTAAGACAAAATAAATGTTTGGGTCTTTGACGATGCGGAGTTTGCGAGGGGAGATAAAGTTGAAGACATTGTCTTTCAGAAGGAATATGTTTGTACTCTTATGGATGTTGAATAGGTCTTGACTTCTTTGTCATTCTATTCAATGCTATGCAAGTTAAGACAATGTCAAGGAAACTCCCGTTTAGATAGTACTTTCAAAAGAACAAACTTCAGCATCTCAAGAACCATAACATTAAAGATATACTATGAATTATACGAGATGGATATGATTACTGTCTCTTAATGGCAACATTGTGGGACAATATATATAGTGCATCCAGAAAACCTTGTGTCAAAAGACGCATGGATTATGGTTTGCAAGCTTAGAAAATCCATCTGAGTATTTTAGTAAAGTTTTGAATGGTATTTCAAGTTTATCAAGTAATTGTCTCAATTAATTTTGAGATGAATTTAGTAAATATCATAAGGTCTGTGGGAGTAAAACTATAGTGTAATTGCATTGCCTTTGATACTCTTTCTTATAAGAGACTACTACAATTTAATTAATGCCCTAAAAGCTGTTCTTGAGCAAAAGGTAATAAAGAAATTTCTATATGCCTTAGCAATGGAGATTCTTAAGTATGCTCGAATTATAATAAATGTTGGTATGATATTTAAGTAATTCAGAAAAGACCATTAGAAAGCAGCCAATATGAGTCTTATAGTACTTAAAGTATTTTAAAGGATACATGCTTACATGTCGGAGGTCAGGTCAGTTTGAGATCGTAAAGTATACTAACTCCGATTTCGGTGGATGCCTAAAAGTATGGTTTTACATTAGGCTGTGTTCATCTGTTTGTCATGAGAGTCATTTTAGAAAGAGTACTTAACCGTCTCGTATGGTAATACTTTCATGACAACGGTGTCCATAGTGTGTTATAAGGCGTCCAATTATAAAAGTATGAATGTATACTTTTGTCATGAGGCTGCGTGAAGTGGATAGCGTTGAAACGTGCCACTAAAGTTATTTTGTGACAATAATAAGCAGTTGTACATTCTAACAATAGGATCTTGATAATGTCAAACTACACAAGACATCATATTCCTAGTTGTTGAATAAAGAGTTCAGAGTAAACAGTCATCTATAAAGCGCATCAACACAAACTCCATATCGTGGATCCACTAATTAAAGAAGTATCATCCAAAAGATTTTATGAGCTAGTCGCTCATATGGATGACACATCAGTTAAGGAAATTCAGCTTCTGTGGGAGTTTGTAGGTGCTTTACAATATAGACGCTTTTGGTTAATCCAATTTAAGGATTTTAAGGTTGTTTCTGCAGAAATAAAGTTTCAAGTAAAGTTATACTATGATTTCAGTTTGAGGTTCGATCTCACTAAGGTTTAAGGGAGGACTAGTTGGAAACAGGCATGTTATGGTCACGTTACATGAAGTTTCCATGCTACGCATCCACATCATGATCTATGTCATTTAGTTATATTGACATACGTGACCGTTGATGGGTCGAGTCACGATAAATGCGACAAAGACCCCTTCGATTCTATGTTGGTATGATTGATGGACGGGATTGGTTGTAGATACATTCGGTAATGACAATAAATGAGCTCAATTCGGTTTAACATAATTATGAAGTTCACATATTAGCCCAAGTGGGAGATTGTTGGATCTTTTATCCAATAATGTTGGATCGTTAATCCAACGTTGGGCTTATATGTTAATAATTATGTGATACGAAATGTCATTAATAATAAGCCCAATAAAAGTGATCTAAAGTTCAGTTAAATTATGGGCTTAATGTATCTAATAGGGTGTGGGCCTTTAATGGGTAGAGACTGTTGTAACTTGTACTTACGATGATGGGCCGAAGCCCAAGTTACGAAATTAGGGCACCAGGGTTTTGGTGACCTAATATATAAAGGTGGTCATGGTCCCCAAATTACACGAGTCACTTTCTATACTACATCCCATCGATAGTTAGATCAAGAGAGAACTAAAGGAACTCTCAAGAGGTTCGTGCTGATTTGGAAGACTAACCACACGACGTTTCACAAGCAATTAATCATACGGTGTAAGGTACGCTTCCGCGATCCAGTATTTGACTTATGTGTTTAATTCTCGATGATTTGACATGAACGCTCTTGGGTTTCGTTTTCGGTCCCCAACAGTTACCCATAAAAAAGAATCAAAATTGATGACAATAGACAATATATAGTGGTGGCCTTCATGTGGGATTGTATTCAAACTCAAGAATATATATATTCTCTTCTTTTAAATAAAAATAATACTATATATATTATAACCAAAATATGAAACCATTAATATATAATCCGGATAACAATCCTTTGTTGTTAGCCAAGGCCAGTGGAGAATTAGAATATAATCTGGCAGATGACGAATGCTAAAGTATTATATGCATGTGACAGTGACCTTATCAACGAATTAAGAAACAGGGTGCATGGTAATGATAAAAATAGGAATCGACAAGTAGTCTGGCTTAACAATAATGGGATTATCCGTGCGTGTCAAAAGCTAGCTAGTGCGTACCACATGATCACGAGTTGGGGCCGGAATGGTTAAGTCTTAAGAGGGAGTTCTGATACGTTAGTCAAGTAGTGTAGTGACACCGCGGGTGGGCTTTAATTTGTCGCGCATTCAGCCGTTTCGAATGCAGAGGTGGCGCTAAGGAGCTGACTGACGAGGTCTTCTTACTGAGTCGACAACTCGTAGTCGGACTCGGAGGAGGATCTCATTGTGGTCATTTCTCAAACAGGTGGTGAGCATTGTGTGTGTGGGTCTGTCTTTTCATTTTCAAATGGAATAAAGAGAGCATCCAACAAATTATTAATAATAATACGTACAGATGCTGTTTGTTCTGATACTTTTTTGCTTTGAATTCGCTTCTAAGCTGCTATTTTTACCTTGTAGCACAGATATATGTCATCAATACGGAGCACACGTTACTTATTCGACACCATCTAAGAAAGTATGGCGATACATTTTTCTTTTTCTTATTCTTAAGTTACAAAATACAGGATACGTATGCATACATTCTTTTATACTACTTAATTTATATTTTAAGAGTAAGTATAATCTAAACGAAAATTTCAGAGAATAAATTTTTTAATTCATTTACCTAGTGATATGTGTATTTCCTATATTGGGCCTCCCATGGGTCACGCTCAGCTTTTCACTTAATCCCAGACATACATATCGAATATGACCCCCGATATGGTACAACTCATGTGTCAATCACGTGAGTGGTCCCCGCATCCCGAGGCTAAATACCCGTTGTTAACAGTATACTCGTTGTAATACTCTTGTAACCGACCCATTTATATGTATATACGAGATATTATCAAGCTAGCGGCGCCCTAAGTCACCTGAGGTGGATGCGGATGCGGGTGCGAGTGCCGGTGCGGGTGCGCCAATGCGGCAATTTCAAAAAATTGCAGCTTTAGTGCGCCACTATAATGCGCTTCTACGAAAAAGAAAAATAACTTATATATATATATATATATAAAATAATTATTACCTAAATTAGTATGTTATAAACACATAAAATAAAAGTATATATAAAATTTTCACACAAAGAAATGAATTATAATGAAAGAAAAGTACATAACTTCTCATGGTTATCAATTTTGTATAGTATTTTCTAAATTATTATGATGGGAAGACAAATGTATAAGCCTTAAATCACTTCTAACTTTTTGTAATTATATAATTTTTGAGTTAGTTTTGTCCTCCTCTTGCTTCTTCTTCAATATCACGCTTTTGTTTGTCTTCTACCAACTATGATTATTCATAAGATTTTAACATAAGAACTAAGAAATCTTAGTGCGAGAACTAAGAATTTGTAAATCGTCTTAGTGCGAAGCACGGACACTGAAGTCGCCAGGGCGAGACCGGTGCGCCTACAACTTTCTAGGCGTGGAGGATTAGGTGACCGGCGCCGTCTGTGGGAACACAAGTTCCTAGACGAGATGTCAAGATGCAAAGAAGGATGACCCGCTCACAGTCTACTAGACTGATGGTTGACAACTCAATGGCAGAGAGTGCACCGAGGAGAGGACAGAATGAACCCGTTCCGCCTCAAGCACCGAAAGGAGTAAGACCTGAGCCTGCGGCACCTGCCGCGTTAGCATCGGAGGTAGTGGCACAAATCAACGCCACGGTTCAGGCCACACTGAAGACAGCCTTGGAAACTTTGATACCGCGCCTGAATGGTAGGGAAGAAGGCGACCCGCCACCGCGACCCCAAGAATCTAGGACCAGAGGACGATTTGCATCCGAAATTAGGGGTGAAGAGCGTGAAGACGCGAGTGACGGCACGAGGGATCGTTCTAGGTCAAGAGTTCAAGAGGAGGAAATGCCTGACCCAAAAAGAGAAAGAAGAAACATCGCTAAGAGAATGGAACATCTAGACCGCGAGAGGATGAGATTAGTCTGAAACTGGCATTGGTAGAGGGCCACAGGACCCTGGACCCCATTCTGTGCGGAGATTGAGGCAAAGGTATTGGAGAAGGGGGATAAGGTCCCCACCATCAAGCCCTATGACGGTAAGAGTGATCCGAGGGATCATCTCCACACAGTGTGCTAAACTTGCATAGGTTCTCACACGGTATCAAGGCAAAAATATTGGCCACGACTCTAACCGGAGCGGCTTTGGATTGGTTTAATAGGATCGAGATTGGATCACTCACCACTTATGAATAGATGAGGGAGAAGTTGGAAAGCCAATTTTCTAGTCAGAAAAGGATGAAAACAAGCATACATCATCTAAACGCAATGAAGCAGAAGGAGAAAGAGAGCCTAGAGGAGCTTATGAAGAGATTTAATAATGAACTGGTGAAGGTGGATGAACCGCAGGGCGACCAAGTGGTGCTCATTCTATTCAATGCGATGACATATAGGAGATTCGCACATGAGTTGATCAAGCTTAAGTCACCGACTATAAATCAGATCAATGACCTAGCCCATAATACCATTTACCAGGACAGTATGATGGCAACAAAACAGGCTCCACAGCACGCCAGTCGCAACAAATGCAGAGAAGGATGGAACATAGATAGAGGCGGGCGAGACAGGTCACCAAGAAGATACACTCCCCTGAATCAGGATATTCTAACCATATTTGCAGTAGCTCAGAGGAAAAGGTGGTTGAATCAACGAAGAAAGTTGAGAGGGACTGAAGGCACTAAACAATCCATGAGTACTATCGCCAGAAAGGGCATGAGACTAAGGATTGTATTGATCTCAAGGATGAAATCGAGCGCCTCATAAAGGAAGGAAAGCTGATCGAGTATGTATGGAGCAACAGAGATTATGATGATCATAATGATCGATCCCGCTACCCCAGGAGAGAAAATATGAAGGCCATAGAGGGCACCAATGGGCGTGAAAATGCAATTTTCAACGCACCCTCTAGAGGAGTGATCAACATGATCAGTGGGGGGCCAGCAGGAACATACTCCACCAATCAAAGGAAGAAGATTACAAGAGGAATGGAAGAGGGCTGCTTTATCGAATTCATGTCGCTGATGGACGAGCTGCCATAGGAGAACATTACCTTTTCAAACAAAGATCTTATCAATCTGACTCCCGAAGCCATATAGGTAGGTAAACTTGATTTCCCTTTGGTTGTTAAACTTGACATTGCCAATTATGGTGTTCGCAAGGTGTTGATAGACAATGGAAGCTCCACAAACATCATATTTGCACATGCTCTGGAAAAGATGGTGCTCGACCACCATGTAGTGGAATAAGTCTGCACCCCTTGATCGATTTTGGGGGGTGCCGAGGTGATACCGTTAGGACAGGTGAATCTCCCAACATTGTTTGGTGAGGAGCCACACATGAGGACCATCAACATTCAATACACAATAGTGGATCACCCATTCTCCTACAATGTCATTATAGGTAGGCTGGCTCTCAACGCCATCCAAGCACTGGTATCCATAGACCACCAGAAGATGAAGTTCCCAGCAGCAGGAGGTGTATAAGAGGTCATAGCCAATCATGAGGAAGGATGGCTCTGTTACATAACTTCCCTCACTCTCCCAGTGATGATGCATAATCTATCACACTCTCGGAGAAGCGCGGAAAAGTAGGTACCCTACAAAAAGTTGTCCACGGTCTTGCGAAAAGGTACGTAACGACTACGACCCGCCTCTGCTTGGATAGAGGTAGACGGCCCGCACTCTGCAGACGATACCCCCGAGTACGACTAGAAAACACCCACCAAGGGTACTCGGTCTAAACACTAGGAAAAAGGTACCCCCAGATCCGACCAACACTTTTTAAGGGAATACGGTGTGGTCACAAAGGCTTAAACACGACCCCCCAACGACCCATGACCTCTCTAAAAATAGGGAACCCACAACTATCCCCCTGAAACCCCCCAGCCCGAAGAGCAACTCACTTCGGAGCCTTCGACGACCCTCGAGACACCCGAGAAACCACCACCAACACTTAGCCAAAATTGAAGAGACATGAGCACAAAACAAACATTAAGGACACGAGTAAAGACAAGGCACGGTCAAAGACCCACCATAATCTCATATTAGCAGTCCATGATCGAAGAACAGCCCTGGGAATCCTTCACGACGAACGACCCGCAAAGACAACCCCAAATCGACCACAACCTCTAACTCATCTCGAAGGACGCATTATTCGTCATCACCACTCCCAACGTCACGACTATTCTAATAACGAGGAAAGACCATCCCCCATTGGTTCAACTCTCCCAACGCCATGACTACCCTAATAACGAGGAAAGAACATCCCCCATTGGTCCAACTCATTCATTGGGGCAAAAAACAACAAATACTATTGGTGCAGACCGGAATGCATGCATTGGCGCAGACCGGACTGCATGCATTGGCGCATGCATTGGCGCAGAAGACCCTCGCTCACATTGGGCACCAGCAACGACGGCAAAGATTGGATACCATTGGTCGAATGCCCTTGGGCTTACACTATAAATAACCCCCATTTTCAGCAAAGAAGACAAGTCACTTTTCACGATCCACAAGCTCATAATTCCAACACCCATTCACTCCTTAAGAGAAAAGCAATATTCTTCATTTTCATACACTCCACTCTGTACTTAGAATTTATCACAGTTTTCTAGCTCTAACTCGTGCACTCCACACGACCCCTTGTACTTTACTGAAAGTCCTTAATAAAAATATTGTGCCTCATTTCCTCAAGCTCAGATTGGCGTTCCAAACACAAATACTTGAGTAACAAAAGGTAATTTTCCATTAACAGGTCTAAAACCACCAACAAAATAAAAACAAGAATTGAGGGGACTTCGCCCATACATAGCAGCAAAACAAAAAAAATGCCCATACAAAGAGGCTACGTCACGCCCATAGCGGCATACAAAAAGAAACAAGGGCAACGCCCGGCTATGACTACTCATTTGTAAGGCGCTTTCTAGCCTTGATCCAGGCCCGACGCTCTTCAATAGATAACTCTGTCGGGCCAGGCATTATCAATACTCCAAAAGGGGCCCTACGAGGTTCCAACGAGGGCAGCACCGCATGAGGTAAAAAAGAACTCCAACTTTGGAAGTACTAGCCCACGGGGGACGCCGGGGAGAGAAACGAAGGAGGACACTGCCATCTCGTATTCGATCCTGACAAGGTCCCTCATTTTGGATGCCAGAATATGGTTCTGCGGCGCGCCGATTGGGTCAATGCTGGCACTGACAACACCCACCTGAAGCTCTCTCCTCGTATCCTCGAGTTGGCGAGCTAATCGATCTCGTTCCTCTCAAAGCGGGTTGACCTCCTCCGCAGCCCAGATGGCTTATTTAGCCCTTGCTCCCACCTCGCGGCCTTAGCATCGAACTTAGCTACAACCTCCTTCAGGCAACTATTCAAGTCCCCCATGTCCCAATTAGAGGACGCTCTTAACTCTGCCATGTGCCCGCGAGTCTCCTTTAAAGTAGCCTCTAGCAAGGCATTCTCTTCACGGGCATGCCTAAGAGAGGCTCAGAGAGCATTACGCTCCCCCACCACTTCCTTTAGGACACTAGGGCTGGCCCTACATGTGCCTAGCGCGTCTCCAAGCACGGTAAGCTGAAAAACACAAACAAACCTTGAGCCAAATGACTGTTACAAGAAAAGCACAAGCAAAATAAAGAATAAAAGGTGGGGTGTTACCTTGCGGATGCTTTGACAAAAATGCTCCCACAGAGCGGCATCACCGTAGCCCCCTAGGATCTCACGATCCCCGCGGTTCAAAATTTTGCTGACAAAAGACCTATAGTGGTCCGAATCCTTATATCCCTCGACAAAAATCGAAGGCACCGCGGGAGTACAAAGAAACTCTTCCTCCTCTAGGGTCAACCTAAACTTGCTTCCTTTTGGGGGAGACTCGGGGCGGCAGTCCTTCACGGTCGGGAAAGGGTCGATCACCCCTTTACCCTTATCCCTCTTGGAAGAAGACGCGCCCGCATCTCGAACCCCCTCTCTCATTTTTGACGGGCCACCAATAGCATGCGCCTTATCTGTCATATTAAACGAGGATATTGGCACAGGGCCAAAGTCAAGCTTACTACCAAATGGAGGCATGAAATGATAGGCAAAATGCTTAGCCATCACGGGGTCCATAGGTTGAGGCATACCTTTGGAGCTAACCCCCTCGTCAGCCTCTGCCATCACAACATCCGCATCGACAGCAGACGGGCTCACATGAGCCTTGGGGTAATACTCGCTGTCTAGAGAACCCGAGGGCTCAGCATGCTCCGAGGAGGCGGTCACACCACGACCCTCTGATGCAGATGACTTCGAGCCTCTACCGGTTAGCGCGAGCACATCACCCTTAAAGGGTCGAGGAGCATGGGACGCCATCTCCGCACCTACAGACCAACACCATGAAGGGTCAATAAAAAAAAGAGGGAGTATACTCTATATACCCGCATAAGAGGTTTCGATGATCATTCAAAAAATATACTCTACGGTCGCATTAGTGCAGGGGAGGTCAAACAGATGGCAGCAAAGAATGAAATCCACCAGTTGGCAGTAGAAAGCCGGAGTCAGTTGGCTGGGGTACAATTGCTAGAACTCAAAGAGCTTCCTCAAAACTGGATGGAAGAAGTAGCGAAGTCCGCAACAAATTTACTCCACATACATCGTCATATGACCCTCGGGAGGGTCGAAAGCCCTATGAGTCTCCGAGGGGATGATGATGTGAACTACTCGAGGGGAATGTTATACTTCGCCAGTAAAGAGACGACCTCCACTATATTTATCAAGGAGGACGTGGATCCAACCCTAAGCCTACCAGTCATGCTCTTTTGGGTCCAGGTGCTCGCTCCGGAATATGGCGCCCTCCTCCGCATTCTGATAAGTAGCCCGATGGTCAAAAACCTCACGAACACGATCCGTCGTTGTCACATGTGGAATGGCAGCATCACCGCCTCGCTCTCATTGCTGTGAGTCAGAACGGACGAGGGAGGAATGAACTGCCCTTCTCCACCAATTATGGTGAACAGCCGCTACTCCGCTGTGGGGGAGGACGAGAAACAGAAAAGTCACGAGACTCTTCATCGCTGGAAAACATGGTGGTTCCTGAAAAACCATTATTGAGAAAGAAAGAAAGAAATATTTTCACAAAGGAAATATGTGTTTGAAAGTGATGAAGAAAAGGACGGAGGTGGCTATGTTTATATAGGCGAGAAAAGACGGTTCATATTCCGAGTTATCTCGCTTCCACGCCCTCGGTTCAAAAGGTCAGACATTTGACTCCCCACTCACGATCCAGACGAACCGCCACCTTCCCCGAATCACTGTAACCCTAGCATGTCAGATATCACCATTGGGGAGCAAGACCGGCGCACCTATTCCCCACGTCTTTTCACAATAAATGAGGCACCTCTTCCCAAGGAAGGTAGTTGGGAGACAAAAAGGCAGGCCAATTCAAATCCACGACTACCCCGTTAGTTGCCAACGCCCGACCACCCTCATCTGAAGACGCCTACCACGACCACAAGGGCAACTTGAAAGTTTCGAAAATTTTCCTAAGTACAGATCAACTGTCAGAGTGAACGCCTGGTACGCTCCCGTTAAGGGAAAGCTCGAACGACACCCTTGCAAAAATGGAATACCCTCATATAGGTCGCATAAAATAGTACCATGGCAACCACGAGCTCCGACGACCTTAGATACTTATAGAAAACTCAAAAAACCCTATGGTCGTGGTAAGTGCAGAAAAACTGAGCAGTACAAAAGCAAGATCCTCTCGAAGGGTTAAGCATAAAAAAACGCAACAAAAGAGCATATGGAGACTTCTAAAAAAGTTTTCATTCATAATCAAGCCAGAAAAGGAAAAACAAAAAACATACTGAACAAGCTAAGGCCAACATGGCCGCAAAAATCCCTACATCTATCTACGCCTGAGGAGTATGGCTGGGGCCTGCTATAGTGGAAGGGGCAGGAGAGCTTCACACCGGCGCACTACGACTAGAGAGGAGATTCAGAATATCCTCCAGCTTCTCCGGACGAAACATCTGGGTCAAGGACAGTCTTAGGGGATCAACCTCTGAGCGGAAGAAGTTATTCGCAATGCCAATCTGTCGGTAAGCTCGAAAACCCCACAAAAGGTGACCCTCAAACAAGGGGTCAACCCGATCCTTTATCTCCCTCTCCTGAGCAGCTAGACGTTCGTCTCACTCTATTATGGTCTTCTTCACAAGCCCCCGAAGCGAAGTAACCAGCTTCTCAGAGTTCTCGAGCATACCGACCAACTCAGCCTCCCTCCCGGCCAAGGCTTCCCTTTCCTTTTTCGAGGCTGCCAAATACTCTTTCAATCATCGCTCGGACCCCTTTAGTTCATCCCTCTCTCGGGCTGCCTCTTCATATAACTGAGATATACCTCTTACTCCCACAGGGGTCTGTCAGAAAAAACAAGCGTCAGTCAAAGAAACGCGAGAAGAAATAAAGCATATTAACAACAACATCACTTACCAAGGTTGCACACAATTGCGCAACCAAGCCCAACTCCTGGGCATCAAGTAGGGAAGGGGTTGGAGAAGCACCAAGGCGAGCCAACTCGTCGGCAAAACTCAAAAGCGATTGCACCAGAGGAAAAGTAATATGACCCCAAGTTCCGACTTCCCGAGTAGGGGCGACCTCGGAATCCAAAGGTCCCGTCTCTCACTGACTCCATTCCTGCAGTCTGGGGCTGAGGAGTAGAAGGCTGACCCGAAGAAACACCACCAAGGTCTGCCAACGTTGTCGAAGGGTAGTGCATCGTGAACTAATATCCGGTCACTCCCAATCCAACGGGGGAAAGACGAGAGGCAGTAGGACTATCGCCCACTTGTGCCAGATTAAGACCCTCGTCCTCGAAATCCTGAAGTAAGATCACCTTGTTCTGAGAGGAGACCTCGGCATGTTCCTGTTTCCGCTTCCTTCCTACCAGACCGACCTCCTTCTCACTCGACCGATTTGCACGAGAAGGGGCCTCGGCCGAAGCACTCTTCTCCTCAGAAGGCTCGTTCGCTGATGCAGCAGAAGTCATCGACCCACCTGTGGCCTCCTTCGTCTTCTTCTTCTTGGAAGGGCGTGGGGGGGGGGGGGGAGGAGCATCGCATCTCAGCATCTCCATGATAGTCTCTCCAGGATTAAGATTCCGATTCAACAAAAGGAAGAAAAACCCAAAGAAAAAGTACCTACGAAAAACTATCCAAGAACATTTACTGATCTCTGGGCGGTCATTTCCCACCGAGGACTCTGAAGCCAATAGATCTTTCTGGCCACACTTTTGGTAATGGGCCAAAAACACGTTGACATGGGACATCTTGTTCTAGCTAAAGCCTTGATCAAAGAACCCCTCTTCCATGAACTCCTCCTTGGCCTTTACATGGTCTAAAGTAGCAGAAATTTGGGGATCTTGGTTCCACTCCATATGAACGTCATCCAAAAGACCCGCTACGGTAGGACGGACGAAAAAAAATGTCTCCTTCCAGCTGCTGTGGGAACCCGGGAGGTCGTGAAGAATTCTCTTCGTCGACTTTTGCATGGTAAAAGTGTAAAAGAGCTTGTCCGACGACGAGCTTGCCAAATCGAAGGCCCCAAAAAACCTGTCCACCATGCGGCGATACCTGTGGATCGAACAGATAAAGATAAACACCGCCAAAGCCGAGCATCCATTTGGGGAAAGTTAACTCGGACAAAGAAAGCATGCCTTGAAGACCTCTAGATAGAAAGCCGGGAGGAAAGATCTCAATCCCGCCTTGATCTGCACGATATAGGCAGTGTAATAGCCGGAGCATGGAGAAGTAGCCCTCTCGTGACCCTGGGGCACCACGAGCTGTAGATCATCATTGCTCGCCCCGTACTTGGAAAATTCAGCACTAATCTAATCCAAAGATCTCACTAAACTCCGTACACCACCAGCCGAAACTCTAGGTGGCACCGCCACCGCCATCGCCTTTTTCGCCTTTTGTGCGAAAGCTTCTGCTGTACCAGAAACAACACGATGACATCGTGATGTCTCCTCAGCGAAAGACGACGCTCCAGCACTGTCCGCCGCCACAGCAGACTCCGTCCGCTGCCTTACCATACCAGACGCCTCCTCACCAGAACTGCTCATGGAAGCCATCAGATCGCTGATGAAAATTCCAAACACCAAAGAGAGAGAAAAGAGAGGGAAAACAGAAAGGCTCGTGTGAATGAAGCCAATGCACTGCGAGTCCCCTCAATTTATAGGCAGAGCAGCCTAAACGATGCCCTCGACGCGTGGCCAATCCAGCGCCAAGTGGAGCATGCAGGACCACAATTTTAGAAAAAACTCGACAACACATAGACTCATTAAATGAGTTCCAAGTGATTTCTACAAAATACAATCGGAACTGGGGGGACTCCTGATGATGCATAATCTGCCCCACTCTCGGAGGAGGGCGAAAAAGTGGGTACCTTACAAAAACTTGTCCACGGTCAAGCGAAAAGGCATGTAACGACCACGACCCACCTCTGTCTGAATAGAGGTGGACGGCTCGGACTACGGAGACGGTACCCCCCAAGTATGACCAGAAAACACCCACCAAGGGTATTCAGTCTAAACACTAGGAGAAAGGTACACCTGGATCTGACCAACAATTTTTAAGGGAATACGGTGTGGTCACAAAGGCTTAAACATGACCCCAACGACTCAGGACCTATCTAAAAATAGGAAACCCACAACTATCCACCCGAAACCCCCAGCCTAAAGAGTAACTCTCCTTGGAGTCTTTGACGACCCTCGAGACGCCCGAGGAACCACCACCAACACTTAGCCAAGACTGAAGAAATAGGAGCACAAACAAACATTAAGGACACGAGTAAAGACAAGGCACGGTCAAAGACCCACCATAATCTCATAGCAGTAGTCCATGATCGAAGAACAGCCCTGGAACTACTTCACGACGAACGACCCGCAAAGACAGCCCTAAATCGACCATGACCTCTGACTCACCTCGAAGGACGCATTATTCTTCATCACCACTCCCAACGTCACGACTACCCTAATAACGAGGAAAGACCATCCCCCATTTGTTCAACTCTCCCAACGCCATGCATTGGTGCAGACCGAACTGCATGCATTGGCGCAGACTATCCTTGAAGACCATTGGCGCAGAAGACCCTCGCTCCTATTGGGCACCAGCGACGACGGCAAAGACTGGCTACCATTGGCCGAAGACCCTTAGGCTTACATTATAATTAGTCCCCATTTTTAGCAAAGAAGACAAGTCACTTTTCAAGATCCACAAGCTCATAATTCCAACACCCATTTACTCCTCAAGAGAGAAGCAATATTCTCCATTGTCATACACTCCACTTGTACTTAGAATTTATCACATTGTTCTAGCTTTAACTCGTGCACTCCACACGACCCCTTGTACTTTACTCAAAGTCTTTAATAAAAATATTGTGCCTCCTTGCGTTTCGAACACAAATACTTGAGTAACAAAATCTCCAAACACCCCGACTATACGGGCCCGGACGATATTCCCTCACCACCCAAGGATCAAGGATGGCGTTGGAGGAGTTGCCAATGCATTAGAAAACCGCCAAGCTATGGAGTAATCAACATAGAAAAACTGTTTGGAACATTTTTTACTTTCAGTAATGTTGAACATTTTTAAATTTCCCTAAATTACCCCATCGTTAGGCTGGACTGTAACTAAAACTAGGGGAACTACGCCGGTCTGATTCCCAGATAACAGGATACGTAGGCAGGTTAGGATTTACCTAGCCTTCGACCGTAATGCTTTATAACCTCATTTCGTTTCAATCGATATACTTGATTGCGGCACATAGGCATGCTTTACTGCAGGTACCCCTAGAAGGGAAAGAGTGAGATGTGAAAATATACACACCTTCGTTCAAAATTATTATATGATTTATTTCTCTGGTAGATATACGTGTATCACTTATACATCGCATGTACAGACAAATCCTTGCCTATAACAAGGATTATACTCTCCGTTCAGCGGAACAAAACACGAAAAGTGGAAAGTGGTTCTCATCTGCTCATTATCTCTAACTTGAAATGATTATTTCTGTAATTCCAAAACAGGAACGTGATATCGGTGCATTCCACAAGGACCAAGGAGAATCCACTACCGAGAGAGGTTAGAGATCTACAAATTCCTTGGGATAACTCCGCTACCCACCGAGATAGGCAGGAGACAACCCGGCATAGAAAAAATATAATGCATTGGAATAACTCTGCTATCCACCGAGATAGGCAGGAGACAACCCGACATACAAAAAAGAAAATGTCAAAAGTGAACCCGACATTCGAGGGACTTCGCTCAAGTACAGACACCCAAATGCAACACTACTAAGATCAAGGGAACTTAAATCTCAAAGAAGAATAACTTGATTACAAGAACGAGAATGAACAATACAGATACCAAAAAGGCAATGTACACAATACTTTAAAATAAAAGAGAATATTACAAAACAACATAAACCGTTAGACGGGATATCTGGGAGCACCCTTGTTATGAATCAAAACCAAACTCTTCTGGTCGAGAATCTCCTCATGGACATCTTCTACAGGATCATCGTCAATTTCCACATCAGAATCCTCGACATGTTTCCCGTCAGGGTCCAACAAAGGATCTAGAGGACTAGGATCGAAATCATCTCTGAATCCATCACGAAGGCGGATCTGACCAATGATGGAATCCTTCACTTCCTCCCTCTCCTGCACCCCGCGTTTGGCATAGATTACATTAAATGTCTGACTCAAAAGGAAGGCCTTCGCGGTACGAATCCTTTGCTCTTGAGTGAGCTTCATACATCGATTAGCCCTCTCAACAAGGGTTAATTGTTCTCGCACCGAAGTAAGTTCTGCTTCTACCTTCTTCCGATTTTTCCTCTCAATAGTAATAGACACGTTGTCTTCATTGAGAGAGGCTATCAGTTCCTTATTCTCGTCAATGAGGTCATTCATGTTCACTTCAGTGGCGCTAAGAACGCTCAAGGCATCGTCTCGTCCCAGCGCAAACTTGGCGGTAGCAGATGGGTCATAGTCGGTCAGGCTTTCAAGAAGGACTATAGCCTCCAAAATAGATTCCACCTGGGCGACGTTATTTTGACTCGCCCGTATTCAAAAAGCTAGCGAGAAATTTCTCGACCTGGAAAACAAGCAAATATCAACATTAAAGAACACCAAAGGAAAACTAGTAACAGATGGATCCGCATAATCACTCAAAAGCGAGAGATCACAAACTTATAGATTGAAACACGGTGCCCTAACCGACCGTAGAACTTCCTACGTATGTCCTTCTCTTCTTATGAGTTGAGGCACCGACGCCACAAGTCCCCGAAGCTTGACTTCTACTAGGACCTGCGCCAGTCCTGCTCTGCGAGGGTAGATTATTACTCGGGACCGCGCCTGCAGCGGCCTCCTCACCCTACAAGGATCGGTTCAGTTTTCTTTGAGCTGAAGACCTTTGCGCCCACGCTGCTTAACAATGACGGGAAGTGTATCATCACCCTCAGTTGTCGTCCTAGGGACGGCATTGCGTGGGGCAATCACGTCCAACCTCCGATGTTCCACAGATAAACAATATAAATGACAATCAACACAAGTATGGAATAAGCTACCAGAATAACGATAAGGAAGAACATTACCAAGGTCATGAGGGCCTCTATAAGGCCTCGGAGAAATACCGCTCGCACCAACCACGTCTTCATCACAAAACATGGTAAGGTCGTAGGGATGATCCAGCAACTTCCATAAAAATTGAGACGTAAATTAAGGGCGGCCAAGGCCAGTATGCTACACTTACTTATCCGACGTAGACCACTCTTGGGGGAGCCCATAGAATTCCCCAACCACTTTCTTCTTTATATAGAAATAGTTGTTTTCGAAGCCATAACTAGATTTGCCACCGAACAGAAATTTCCTTCCGTTTTGCGAACGAACGAAATAAAATCTTTATCACCACCCTTCTTGTTGAGGGTGACAGTAAAGAGACTCCAAAACTCATTTACGCCATGCGGCACCCCAAGGCCCTTCATAACGCAAATAAATCCCAAGATATACCCAATGGAGTTGGGTGACAGCTGCCCCAGGCAGACACCAATACTTGCCAAAATAATGCTAACGACAAGGTCAATAGGGAATCGCAGGCCATTGGAAAGATGCTTTGCATATACCGTGATACAACCCTTGGGCGGTGTATGCATCCTCTCATGCTCGTCAGGAAATATGATCTCATATCTCACATCAATGTGATATGACGACGCATAAAAAGTAGGATGATGAGGAACGTGGGAGACCATGTTCTCATAACTCACATCAGTTTTGAATTTTTTCACCTCAGGAGCTATGGGTAAGCCCCATTCATCAACCTCCACATTTTGAGCCCCCGAAGGCACATTGGAATCCTCATCCACGCCATCACCAACATCATCCCAAAATAACTCATCTGTCCCAAAAAAACCGTTATCATCAAAAGTAGTTCCGGAGCCTCCAGCCTTCGTATTCTAAGAATCTAAACCCATAAAATCGAAATCATCCTCGTTCGCCATGAGAATGTGGAATACTGAGAAACGTAAGAAAGCTCTGAAAGAGATAAAGTGCAGCAACCTGAAGGTAGCAACCTGAGAAAATCAAAAAAGAACAAAGGAAGACAAAGGAATACATGAATATCGAAAAACATGTCGAAAATATATCAAAATTATATCGAAAAACATGTCGAAGATATATCGAAAAATATATCGAGAGCATTTCGAAGATTCCCCGGCATACCTTAGCGTAAAGATAACGAATTTCACTAGGAGACAAAATGATGTTATCTCTCCTCCCATGCCGCTATTTATAGACGTCGGGCATCAGACACGCATTTATGACAAAAGCATATCAGATTCATATTCGACATCCATATCGAAAGAGATTCGATATAATATGAATGTTCCTAAAAGACATGAATTCATATGAGAACCTCTGAATATGCGCCAATTGCATTGGGGGTCTACCAATATTTCTTCAAAACAACAAAATGCAATTCCCGCATCAGCTTTTAGTCATTTGAACTTGCGGGACGAGGGGTACTCGTAATCAAAAAACTCAAATTTAATTTGCAAATTATTATCTTTAGATAATAATTCTCAAATTGGGGGACTACATGATATGCGTATTTCTCGTATTGGGCCTAACCCCCGATGTGGTACAGCTCACGTGTCTATCACGTGAGTGGTCCCTGCATCCTGATGCCTATAAATACCCTCTTCCCGGTAATCAAGATAAGCTTTAACTATCCACAAATACTGTACATCTATATCGAGCTTCTCCTGATATAGACTTCGACATCATACCCGATATATATCAACTATATATATTATCTGAACCACCTTCGACATATCTAGGAGATCATTATCGACATAAAAGATTCGATGTTGTCCCCGACATAATCCTCGACGTCATCTCTGATATATCCCCGACGCCTTACCTTGCATCCGACGTCTGTTCGAGGTGTTTCGGACGAAGCCTATTCGAGACTAGTATATCTAAAGTAGGCATAGTTAACAGTATACTCGTTGTAATACTCTTGTAACAGATTCATTTATATATATACGAGATATTGTCAAACTACCTAGTGAAAGGTTTATTTAGTGCAACATTAATAACTTAAATAACATACGAGGATTTAGTGCAACATAAGTACAAATCGCGATGAAAACCTGAGTGAATTTTATGCAAGAAAATTACGCTAAAAAGTTAAATGCAGATTGTTAACAATAAATATTTTCTCCAATCAAGATCAAAATCAAACTCCACACAGTAATGATGATTAACACGCCCTATTCCTGAATGTTAATACTTAATAGTACTTTTAGTCTCCGATCAAAAAATAAAATAAAAATATTAGTACTTTTAGTCCTTAACAAATTGAAATAAGGATAAGTGACCTGACCACTTGATTACATATGGCCTACTACTTGTGATATCATATATGTTAGGTTTAGGGTTTGCCAAAAACTTTTCCGGCAATGATGGCAGCATGCATCACATCGTTAATTACAGTAATAACATCATCAACTTTACACGTGTTCCCCTTGAATGAGGGTGCACCCGATTTCCTGAATCTCTCCACACAATCCTTGAATCCCTTATTGCACTCTTGGCTCAAGTAGCTATCTGCACAACAAATATTTAATTATATATTTGTAATTATTGGCACGTAGCTTGTAAGTGGGTTATAATTTAGAAACTAACTAAATTTGTTCTTCAATTGTTTGTAGAATATATATCTTTTTGTTTCCGTTAGTCAAACTTCAATAATATAGTATGATATAATTTTACTAATCTGAAAATTGAAATACTTACCGCCCTTTGTTCCTATGCATTGATCGTGACGCATACAACAGGCGTCCAACTGGTCGCACGGCTTCTCGCCAGGGCATCCAGAATACAGAATTCCACAATACTTTCCGTATCTTAGAAAAGGAGGAGCTGCATAATTAATGTAAAAGTCAGGGATTTAAATGGAAATTGATTAATATAGTCTAAAGTTTATAATACATATTTCAAGTTAATTAATAATATATTAAGCACGTTTTAAAAAATATATTTAGTTGATTTTATTGCCCGCATCAATTAATCTACTAACATTACCTTTATTTATAATTTTGGATGAAGACGTAATCATCGTGCTATCGTGAAGGAACTTTGAAAATCAAAAAATATATTAACAAAGGAAAGATTCTTATGTGTTCCGACTTAGATTTGTGTAATAAGTTGCAATTAACTTTTGAAGTTACGTTCATAATAAATATTTTTGTTTTGTAGACATAAGAAAAACAAAAGAGTTACACGTCCTTAGACAATATCTCTAGCTAAAAAATTAGCAATAAACGAGGACGGTTCATCCCACAAAATGCCCGCTCCTAGCGCCGTGTTGATATTCCTTGTGAGCTCATGCACTACTTTGTTGGCGGCTCTCGAGATCCTTATGTCCATGGCTTATGAAGCACCACGACGTAATCCTGAACAAGCTGCGCATTCACCCCAATCGCCTCAACTTTCCCATTAACCAATTTGTAGACGGAGAGTGAGTCCGTCTCAACCTCAATTCTTAGAGTTCTTCTCTCCCATGCTATTTCAAGTCCATGCTTAAGAGCCTCAAGTTCCGCCCCTTCTACCGTCGTTGAACCAAGAGATTTAGCAAAACCCCAACATCATAGCCCTTGATCCGTGCGCATAACGCCCGTCGCTGCTCCCATGTTTTGATGTCGTGCGAGCCCCCATCAACGTTCAATTTTCATCATCCGACCTCCTTACTCTTTTTACCAACCCGACGTTCCCCATCCTTGCAGTCCCGACTCAGTATTTTAATTTGTGCTAGTCTCCCGTGAATATTGTTAGTTGCATTCATGAACACCCGAGCGTTTCGATGCTTCCACATGATTCAAATAATAGTCACGAAAATATGCTTCCATTCCACATTCGGCCACATCAAATTATTGAAGTCAAAATCCTTTAAGTTCCCATGCATCCAATCTTTATCCGTGACTTCATCAACAACTCGCAAATCCTCCCTCGACAAAAGCTTCTCCCAATTTTTTCGTGCGGCCTTACAATAGCAACAAGTGAATTTCCGTTTCCTCCCTGTAGTGACACAACGTGCACATCGCTGAGTCCGTAATCTTGCGAGTTCGGCTGAGCATGTTAGTTGGTAACATTCCTTGCACGAGCAGCCACATAAAGTGTTTCAATATATTACCTATATCAAGCTTCCAAATCCAACTCTCCTCTGCATAATCTCTCGAGCTCACGGCATAATTCTTACAGAATTCCTTGTACGCCGATTGACATGTAAAAATTCAATTGGAGGTCTCGTTGCATACCAACCAATCCTCCTCATCCGTGAAAAGAATCTCATGCTTGAGGATTTCCGCCTTGATATCGGGTGGTATGTCTGTTCGCAAGTCATCCAAATTCCAAGCGCCATCCTCCGCAACAACCGTAGCTCTAAGTCATCTCTATGTATGTCGAATCCTTCATCTCTTAGTCGACCCGTCCCTCGCCAATTATCGTACCAAAAGGAAATTGTGCGTCCAGTCCCGATCCACCAACATAGCAACATTTCATTAACCCCGCACACATAACAATCCCTTTCCATGTTGGGCTGTCCGAAAGCTTTGATGTATAATTTAGAAGTGTCGTACCTCTAAGATATTTTGCCTCCACTAAATCAATCCAAACCGTCCGCTCTTTTGTCAAGATCTTCCAAGCCGACTTTGAAAGAAGAGCCTCGTTACAAGTCGGTGCAACACGAATACCCAACTCTCTAAGGTCTTTCGGCTTCGTGACTTGTTGCCACCCCACAAGATGAATTCACCGCTGAGAGATATCGGTTAACCATAAGAAGTTGCGATTGACCCTATCAATTTTATCGCAAATGTGCTAAGGCACCCATGTCGATTGCATCAAATAAATCGGTATTGCGGACGACACCAACTGATTTAAAGTAGCGCGCCCCGCAAGAGAGAGCAACTTTCATTTCCACGCGTTGAACCTGCCCATCATGCGATCCAAAATCTCCACAAAGTCCGCTGCTGTTGGCCGCCCATGCATAAGCTTCACACCTAGGTAACGACTAAGGTTTCGGGTTTGACCAAACCCGAGATTAGTGTAGATGTTCCTTTTAATTCTCGCTCCGTCCGTTTTAGAAAAGAAAGCCTTCGATTTTTGGGGGTTCAATCGAAGTCGAGAGGCCGCGCTGAAGCTATCAAGAATATGGCGGATACTCTTTGTGGTCGTGATTGTCGCCTTGCCCATGAGGATGAGGTCATCTGCGAAGAACAAGTGTGATAAGTTCGGCCCTCCTCGACACGGCCTAATAAGTGACCACTTCTTCTTGTTCACGGCCTCGTTGATCATATAGGACAAGCGTTCAACGCATAATACGAATAGGTAAGGCGAGAGCGAATCGCCTTGTCGAAGACTGCAGTTATGCTTAAACGGTTCAAGAGGGACCATGTTCCAAAGAATTCTCGTGGAGGCGCTCCTTACACAATGCATAATGAGCTCTATGAGATTATTCGGAAAGTGAAAGGCACGTAATGTTTGTCAAGTTTGACGTCTGACGAGGTATATATATATATAGTCCAGGTGAACAACTATGCATCTTTTCAGAATAACATGGCCGACTTATTTATTTGTTAACAACATAAATAGTTCAAAGCTTTCCAAGTATTGTATCTCAAATTTGGATAAGCCCTTCGAGCATTATTCTAAGTTCAAGTTTAAGTTTTTTGAGAACTTAACATTTGTATTCTTTGTTTTTGTTCAATGAAGAACTAGCCTACTAGGCTAATAACAATTGCGAAATCAGGTGTTCGGCCAGTGACAACCATTGAGAAGAATTTAGAATTTTAAATTTCTACGACTAATAATTTATGTTACCCCCTACACCTAGCTCCCGAGGTTTATTTAAATGGCAAAAATCTCCCCGGTGGTTGGCACATTTATAATGGATTCATCTGATTTACCCCCTGATGTTATGCCACCTGCACTCACAGAAGGGTGGGCCCATCATGAACCCCATGTATGTGGGACCCACCCTTCTGTGAGTGCAGGTGGCACAACATCAGGGGTACATGAGATGCTCCCCATTTATAATAACATCATGTGAAACTACAAGTAGATCTTTGGATGGAATTAAGAATTACTTTGAATTCCATAGTCAAGGGAAAAACTATATATATAGTTAATTAGAGGTTAAGTACCTTCACAGAACAGAACTTGGATTCACATTTCCTGCTACATTCTTTGAACTACAAAAGATCAAGAAAGTACAATAATTAAAATAGTTAAAACCTTTTTATTATAATAAAGTGGAAGAGGGGGGGGGGGGGGGGGGGGGGGGGGTAATGCAATCTTTTCCACCGGCCGTTCATTTTTGTTGTCTAAAAGATTGATTTGTAGAACGTGCAAGTACAGAAGATACTATTTAACACAAACAAACATAGAAATGCATGATAAGATTGTTACCAGTTTTACCACTTAATAATTAGAAAATAACTTTAACGAAAAAAAATGACGATAAATGTTACCAAATTTAGGTCTGCACTTGCACGAAGGCCAATATCAAGAGCAGCTGAAAAACCAGTTAGTGAGGTAACAAGGAGAATGAAGAAAAATGGAGCCACGAACTTCGATGGTTGATGTGCCATTGACGAATAAGTTCAAAAAATGGAAGCTGGTTTTGCATACAAATTAAAGCTCTGATTTATAAAACAGGATGATTGGTCGGTTAAGGCACATGAAATGTGTGAAGAAGAAAGAACTGACGACTAATTGAGATGAGAAGGGCTATGCTCTTGTCTCGTCAGACCCCGTGACTTAGTTTTGTTGTGTTCTTTCACGTTTCCCATTGTAGGGGTAATTTTTATTTCATCTTTCAATCCGTGCGTGAGATTATCGTGGCATGTTTCTATTTTTGGTCACGTCATTAGGTTTCTCACGTTCTAGCTAGAAATTACATGAAAATTTCAGGGAAATTGATGATATTGGTATAAACAAAACGAGAAGGCGTGCACACACACACACACACACAAGTTTGCTAGAAGATACCATAAATCTAAGACTCATAAAAATATATTAGCTAGGGCTCCCGAATGATTTTAAAATCTGGCGGCACAATCTGATATATTTACTTTCAAACTCCTGGCAGTAAGTTAAACACTCAAAAGACAAATTGTATATAGCTTTGAGAATAAAATCACTTTTCCTATTGATAGAGGATCATAGGGCGACTTTCCTGACGATAGGCCCAAGATCTGGTGACGACTCACAAGGAGGCCAATATCAAATTTATTACAACAGAAAAATCACAAAAAAAACCATATAAGTTTGCCCTATGTAATTATGGTGGTTAGAACAGGCTCGAGCGAGCATACCATACATGAGTATGGATACACGGGCGTGTGTCATTTTGTGAAGTTGGAATGATAAGGTTAGAAGAGGTTTGTTCCCAAGTATTTATGTGAAATGAACAGGCGCGGGGGCTCTATTTTTTCCTTCTTCTTTCAAGATGAAAGGACGAATAATTAAATTTGCTCCTTCACTTTTTAAAAAAAAGTTAATATGTCTTTTTTTTTCGGGCCTTGTTTTTATGCCTCAAATCTTTTAAAAAGTCTACTAAAAATGCTCTCGGCCCTTATTCGGGCCAAAATTGGCTATATGGCGATACGAAATTGCACTTTGCACCACAAGATAAATTGCATTTTGCACTCTAAAATATTTTAGGGTGCAAAGTGCAATTTATTTTGGGGTGCAAAGTACAATTTTGTACTGCCACGTAGGCAATTTTGGCCCGAATAAGGGCCGAGGGCATTTTTGAAAGTTTTTTTTTAAACATACGGGGCATTTTGGCAAGACCCAAAAAAGGACATTTTAACTTTTTAAAAAAAGTTAGCGGGCATTTTTAACATTTTATCCAAGATGAAATGAAAAGAATTGAATGGATGTATTAATTGGTGGTGCATGGCCTTAACTATGAGGCTGACAAAATGGAATTACATAGCTCGATGAATTGAGGGATGAAAATTAGAGAGATTCTTTGCCCGCGACTATGAAGGCTCTTTAGGAGTCAAGGTATTCGGGTAAGGTCATGTACACAATTGGTCTATGTCTTCCTCAACGTGTCTTTTTCTCTTATGGATAGAATACGAGGGTCACGAGATTTTATGTAAGAGTCATGTTTATGGGTGTTTTTATCTCCATACAAGAAGTTCCTCTCCTATTGGTTTAGTGCCTTTCAGGAATTTGGCAAATCATGAAAAAATTAATTTTAAGCCTCAAGGGCTAGGCCAAAAAAAATATTATTTTATCAAAGATTCTAAAAGTACAAAGCATTATAGAATCAATGTCAACGGATGTTATCGGGTAACATCGGATAACATTGTAAACATAATATCTGCAACAATCTGTTTTTAAACTACTTTATTTTAGTTTGCCTTTATTCACCTATTACTCAAGTTTCACAGTTTTAGCTGTTTATGATTATGCCTAGGAACGTATTTTAATTATAAGGAAGAGCATTACAAGTTTCCTTACTTGAAGTTTCCATAATTCAAGTTGAGAAGAACGGTCAACACAACTCGGTTTCAAGAAATGAAGGAATTGAAAATCTACTGCAATTAGGAATCTTTCTAGGATTAAGTCTGAATTGAAGAAGGCGTTTTTCCTTATTAGAACTCTAATAAAGGGAATAATTATTCAAGAAGGAGGCCGAGTTCACAAGGAAATAGAATTCATCAAGGAAACAACAGGAATGACCAAAAGTTGTGAACAACACACCTTGCAGATCAAGTTTCAAGAAACCTATATATAGGTGTGAAGTTCATCAAGACAAACACAAGATAATAGAGCTAAAAGAATCTGAGTGATTAGATCAATCGAGTTGGATTATTTTGTCTTGCTTTGCAAAGTCTTTAGACTAGCAAATTAAATCTAGATAATAGGTTTAAGGAGAGAGTCTTTATCTGCTTTGTTGAGTCCGAGCAACAAAATAGCGTGAATGATCTTGTTGTGAGGAACGTTTTTTTGGTTATTTTGCCTAAGGCTATGAAGTTTATAATCTATTATAAACTTCTCAAAAATATCTTCTTGTGTGCTTTAAATTCCGCTGCATTATTACTCTGTCAAGAAGATTAATTGTGATCAAGTTAAGGCAACACTAGCTTAATTTAGAGCTTACAAAGTATCAATCCCGATCTTATAATTTTCATTGGTATCAGAGCCAAACACCGATTACACTGGTGTTTGGAGTTGATACAACACGATGGACAATACCAATCCCAATGCCAACAAGATACCAGTTTTGGATGGCTCCAACTACGCATATTGTACATCAGACTTAGAACACACATCAAATCCATTGATGCGAGAGCCTGGCAATCTGTGATCAATGGATATTCTCTTCCTACATTGCCACGAGATGGAGAAGGTGATCTAGTGCCAAAGCCTGAAGTAGAGTGGACAGTAGCAGAGGTAAGTCTCTATAACTCCAATGAAAAAGCTCTTAATGAAATTTTTGACTGGTTGAATCATCACATGTTCAAGCTAATTTAGAATTGTTCTAAATCTAAACATGCTTAGGATATCCTTGAATTACACTGTGAAGGAGATTATGCTGTAACTGTAAGAGATTCAAACATAGACAACTGCTTTAGCAATTTGAAAACTTTATATGGGTGAGGATGAAAGTGTTGACAATTATTTTGAGAAAAATCTTGATATTGCTAATCAATGTGAAAATCTTGGTTTTGCCATGACTAATCAAGATACGGTGTATAAAGCATATAAAACACTGTCTAAATTTTCCCTCAAGAAAATTGCCATGAGAGAATCTAGAAACCTTGCTAATCTTCAATCCCAAGTTTTGATGAACACTCTGAGAGAATTTGAGATGGAATTGCTTCACAGCCAAGTAAACATAAAGCTATTGCTTTAAGAGGATCAGATCTTGAGAATAATGAGAGTGATGATGAGTGTGAGATAATTTCTTCAAACTATGGTAATATTACTAATAAGTTTAATAACTTACACTTTAAAAGTAAATCTAAAGATAAAAGTCTTGGTAATACATCCTCTAGTTACAAGAAATTACCCCCAAAACTTGTCAAGTACATGGCATCTAAACCTACTCCTCTAGAGGCTGATAAGTGAAAAGATGTTCAATGTTATGAATGCAAAGGTTTTGGCATATGGATAATGAATGTGCTAACCCTCTTCAAAAAAGAGGAAATTCTCATTGCGTTTGTGTAGATGACTTTAATGAAGATGCCTTTAGCTCTGGATCAAGCACTGATGCTGAAGAGTAGCTAGAAGATATTCACACTGTTGTACTATTCACTAAGATCGATTGGACAAAAGAAGACTCCCAGAATTGTCTCGGATCTCAATATTACTCCAACATTTAGGATCCAACATCAGAACATGAGATTTCTTTGGAGATTGGAATGAATATAGTTCTCATATTAATTATAGTTTTGTGGCTGATAATGATGAATCTAACTTTGATTGTTTTCATGGCCCAGTTGATCTAGATGAGGAATATTTCTTTGAAGGTGAAATGTCCCAGGAGGAAATCATTGAAGACCTAAAGTCCACCTATCACAAAATGTTGATTGAGAATCACAAACTCATCAAGATCAATGAAAGTCTAAAGGAAGAGATTGGATGCATGAAGGAGATGATGAAACAGTATGAAAGAGACCTTGACAAAAGTGAGGCTGAACTGAAACAGGTTAAGGTAAAATTTTAAAAAGATGAACATACCATTGCGAATTGGAACTCATGTACTTCTAACCCGATGAGGTTCTGAGTATGGAAAATCAAGGTACAAGCGGTTTGGGTTATGTTGAGAAACTTTCCTCTAAAGTTGTTACTTTTGTCTATTTGAATGCAGGTTTTGTTAAGGAAAGTAAAAGCTTGAGTTGTGTATTTCCTATCAACATGGAAAGAAAACCTACTTATGTCAATCAATATTGTTTTCAACTAGGTCACATTAGCCTTATTGCAAGAAATATAAAAGGGTGATTGAGAAGAAAACAGTTAATGATAGCAGTACCAATGTTAGGACAACTAATGATCTCAATGTTATCCCAACATTAGGTGATAAAGCTACATGATAGAAAATTAGAACTTGGATTGAAAAATGAAAAACTCTCAAGATTAAAATTGTTTGCAATGTTTTCTTTTCTACTGTTTACTCTAACCTTCTAGGTAAGTGGTATTTTGATAGTGGATGCTCAAGACGCATGACTGGAAATAAGGAAAATCTGAAAGATGTGATTGCCTTTACTGTTGGAACTGTCACCTATGAAGGAGGCACAAAGGACATTGGAAAAAGAGTTCTAAATGTTGAAGGATTTCCACCTCTCAAGGATGTGCTGTTGGTTGATGGATTGAAAGCAAATCTAATTAGCATTAGTCAACTTTGACATGATAACTTGCTAGTTACTTTCGATAAAAGTTCATGTGATGTGTTTAATATTGACAATGTTTGTGTTATGGTAGGTACAAGATCAAAGGATAACTGTTATCTTGCACAAGATGAAGCAGAATGTTTTCATGCCAAAGTGGATGAATCTGTTATATGGAACAAGAAGCTTGGACATATTTACTATAGAAACGTGGAGAAACTACATAAGTTAGATGTTGTAAGAGGACCAAAGTTGACTAGCCCAGGTAAGATTATTTGTGGAGACTACTTTAAAGGTAATGAGGAAGTTTATGTTTCAGATGTTAGTCCAACATTGGAAACAAATAATACTTCAGCATCAAACACATAAACTGGAGATGCTCAATTGGAGATTGGAACAAATGTTGACTTAACACCAGAGAGATCTAATGTTAGGACAACATCTGCACAGTCTCCACAGTCTGCACAATCAAATCCACGCTGAGTTCGTGGTAATCCCACAACAAAATCCATGCTCACATCAGTCCACGGCTGTGTCGGGATAGGCAGTGGTATATACAACCCAGCATTCATAGCTTTACCCTTAGATAGCTAACAAACCCGACAACGCTCCACAAACTTACCCAGGTACCTACGCAAAGACGGCCAAAAATATGAAGCCGTCGCGAGCTGGAGGGTCCTATCGCGACCCACTTGACCTTCATTATGCAACTCCTGAATAATTTTCACGCGCAAACTACCCTCTGGGATGCACAACTGAGTACCCCGAAACTGAAAACCATCCATCCATGCAAATTCTGATTGTACCCCACTCTGCATATCCCGAATCATGCCAGAAAAGTATGGATCAACAGAGTACAAATCACGCAGACTGTCAAATCCCAGAACCTCGACGCGCATCTCCAAGAGCATGTTATGACGCCTACTCAACGCATCTACAATCTTGTTCAACGCACCAGCCTTATGCTTTATGACGAAAGTGAACTGCTGCAAGTAAGCAATCCATGAAGCAAGCCGAGCAGACACTTTATCCTGAGTTCCAAGGTGTTTAAGGGAATCATGATCAGTATATAAGATGAACTCCTTGTGAAAAAGGTAGTGACGCCAGTGTCATATAGAATGAACAATAGCATAGAATTCAACATCATAAGTGCTATATCGAGACTTGGAACCAGACAACTTCTCACTAAAAAAGGCCACGGGGCGATTACCCTGACTCAACACACCACCAATACCAACCTTTGATGCATCACAATGTAACTCAAACGGTCGATTGAAATCAGGTAAGACCAATACGGGAGCAGTGGTCAATTTCTCCTTGATTAACTGGAAAGACATATCAGCCTCGTCGGTCCACTGAAACTTACTACCCTTCATGCAATCCGTGATTGGCGCCATGATACTACTAAAGTGAGGGATAAAACGACGATAAAAAGATGCCAAACCATGAAAACTTCTAACCTCAGTGAGAGTTGTGGGCCGAGGCCACTGGCTTATTGCCTCCACTTTAGATGTATCAACTGCTAACCCATCCTTCGAGACCACATATCCCAGAAACACTACACTATCAGTGAGAAACGAGCACTTCTTCACTGCAGCATAAAACTCATCCCTACGAAGCACGTTAAGAACTTCCCGAAGGTGCTGAACATGATAAACATCGTTAGCACTATAAATCAGAATATCATCGAAATAAACTACAACGAATTTACAGATGAAGGGACGAAGGGCCTGATTCATGACACGCATGAATGTGCTTGGTGCATTTGAGAGACCAAAAGGCATAACCAGCCACTCATATAACCCCTCCCTAGTCTTAAACGATGTCTTCCATTCGTCACCTTGTCTGATTCGGATCTGATGATGCCCACTCTTCAAATCCAGTTTGCTAAACACACACGCACCCGTAAGTTGGTCCAATAGATCATCCAGTCGGGGAATAGGAAAGCGGTAACGTACAGTGATTTTGTTAACCGCTCTACTATCCACGCACATAAGCCATGTCCCATCTTTCTTTGGAGTCAGAAAGGCAGGAACAACACAAGGACTCAAGCTCTCCCTCATGTACCCCTTAGCCAATAGTTCCTCCACTTGCTTACGCAACTCCTCATGTTCTTTGGGACTCATCCGATAATGTGCACGATTAGGTAAAGCTGCACCAGGCACCAAGTCGATTTGGTGCTGAATATCACGCAAATGTGGTAATCCTTCTGGCAACTCGTCTGGAAAAACATCACAAAGCTCCTGCAACAAAGGTTGAACTGCCAGCGGGACTTCGTGATCATCTTCTACCAGTTTACCCACCATCACATACACAATTCCCGACTCTTCCATCTCTGCCTCGAATCTCTTTCTGGTCAAGATGTTGGTACCCTTCACGCTTGATTGTGGCCCTTTATCAGGCAGCAACACAATCTTCTTCCCGCCAAACAGAAAGCTATGAGTATTCGTGAACCCATCATGAACTGACCGCCTATCAAATTGCCACAGCCTACCTAACAGTAGGTGGCACGCATCCATCTCTACCATATCACACAAAACCTGATCCTTGTAAGTAGGTCCAATCGAAAAATTGATCCGAGCACGTTGAGATACCTCGACATCGTTTCCTCTCTTTAACCATGCCAATTTATAAGGTTTGGGATGCTTCTCAGTCCGTAAACCTAACTTCTTAATAACCTCCTCATCCACTACATTCTCACAACTGCCAGAATCAATAACCATTCGACATACCTTTCCCTCTAGTGTGCATGCTGTCTGAAATATGTTGTTGCGTAGCCAGTCAGTCTTGTTTTCCGTGGGAGTAATGAGGCTGCGCCTCACCACTAAAGCTTGGCCAACATCCCCAGCAACAAATTCTTCATCATCTACTACCTCTTCTTCGAATTCCTCATCAAAAACAGGCGGACCATCATACTCTCCATTAGTCTCATCAACAAATAGTCCTCTACGCGGATTCTTAGGACACTCAGACTGCCTATGACCCGTAACTCCACAACCAAAACAACGGATACCAGCCCTTGGGCGTGTTGGTTGTTGGATAGTGCCCGTTTTTTGGGGCCCCGATTGCACAGTGTTACCGGGATGTGTGACTTGTTGCGAGCTACCCGATGAGTTCCCAATACTGAGAGGGTTCATGACTCTCCGTGACTGTTGCTTCTAAATTTGCACTGCTCGCTGTTGTGCCTCAAAGACAGAGACTGGATCAAACATATTCAGCGTATCTTGAATCTGTGGACGAAGACCACTCACATAACGTGACACCAATTGATCCTCTGTTTCCATCAAGTCGTTCCTAGTGATTAGCAAGTGGAATTCAGTGGTATAGTCACTCACAGACTTCCCTCCTTGACGCAAATTCTGCAACTGTTGATACATAGTGCGCACATAATTGTAGGGTAAAAACTGTTTCTTCATATGTTTCTTCAGTTTATCCCAAGACACAAGTTTAGGTTTCCCCTGTTGAGACCTCGTCACCTTAACTTGCTGCCACCATGCCGCTGCTCTCCCCCGAAACCTAGTTGCAACGAGAGAAACACGTTTGTCATCTGGAACATCTTTAAAGTCCAAAACCTCCTCAACTGCAGTTACCCAATCCAAGAATTCTTCTGGGTTTAACCCTCCCTGAAATTCTGGTATGTCCACCTTAAACCCTGATTCCCAACGTGGATTGTACTCTTGGACACATTATCTCCGAGCAAAAGGATTCTCTTCCTCTTCATCCTCGAACGATTGGTCGTCCGGTCTTGGTGCTGGAGCAGCCTGTTGTTGTGCAACCATGGCTGCCATCTGTTGCGTCAACAATTCAACTTGCTGACGTAACTGTGTGAATTCCTCACGTCTATCTTCTTCCTGACATTTTTTGGGCGGCATAGTGAAGGAACGAACCTGGGACTGATGCCAACTGACGTAGCGGAAGCTTATAGGAAAGATAGGAACGACACACGAAAATCAAAAGCTTGTTGATTCACGAAGAATACCATGAAATTGATGTAAAAAGAGAGAAACTCTCAAAAACGTTATTCAATAATCAACTGAATGTCTTCTTAGGGTTTACATAGAATATATACCCTAAAACCATAACTAAAATAGGAAATAACGTTTTTTTCCAAAAAAGGAAAAAATCGAAATAAAAGCATAAACTAAAAGTGCTACTCATAAGGAACACGCTCCAACAAACGGAATGCAATTCCGAGTTCTAGAAATAAAGATATAACTGAAATGAAAATTACTAAAAACGGCAAAAACGGCCTTTTCGAGGCCTAAACGAAGGAATTTGGCTAAAATCTGCTCCCTTAATGATCCTTAGATGATTACTATGGTTCTTTGGCCCGTTTCGAATAAAATTTGACTATTCGCACGTCAAAAACGGACCGAGCCAAAATCAGCCTCTCATTTTGGGATGATCCCGTTTCACCATAAACTCCAACGCTTTCTCGACTGCATCATTCCCTCCGGGGTGGGAAACATTCGCCCTCGAATTGGCACAAGCAGGTCCCCACCATCATCATCAGAATTATCTCCCCGAAACGGCACCAAGTGTTTGACATTAAACACATCAGAAGTACGAATATGACTAGGCAGTTTCAACCGATAAGCATTGGGATTGATCTTCTCAACAATCTCTACTGGACCAAGCTTCTTTGCCGAGAGTTTGTTATACTCATGTGCTGGAATACGATCCCGAGTCAGCACTGCCCATACAAAGTCACCCACCTCAAACTCAACATTGCGCCTCTTTGTATCAGCAACACGCTTGTAATCCAAGGCAACAGCTTGCAAGTGGTCATGAGCCTGGGAGTGCACCTGCTGCAACTGTTGGATAAAATCCTCCGCCTTGCCATGCATCTTGACCGAGGCAGTCACCAGAACTAAATCAAGGGGACCCCTAGGAACGAGGCCATACACCACTTGAAAAGGACTGAACCCAGAACTGCGGTTGACAGCGTGATTATGAGCAAACTCAGCTTGGCACAGTTTCTGATCCCAAGACTTAAGATTATCACCCACAAGGCAACGCAACAGATCACCCAAAGAATGATTCACAACCTCGGTTTGACCATCTGTTTGTGGATGATAAGCACTACTGAAATCCAGTCGTGTATTCACCATGCGCCACAAGCTACGCCAGAAGTGACTAAGAAAGCGAGTGTCCCGATCAGACACAATTGACGTGGGCAGCCCATGCAAATGATAAACCTCACGAAAGTACAACAAGGCAACATTAACAGCATCAGTAGTCTTCTTGCAAGGGATAAAGTGCACCATCTTTGAGAAATGATCCACCACCACATAAATAGAATCAAATCCACGCTGAGTTCGTGGTAACCCCACAACAAAATCCATGCTCACATCAGTCCACGGCTGTGTCGGGATAGGCAGTGGCATGTACAACCCAGCATTCGTAGCTTTACCCTTAGATAGCTGACAAACCCGACAACGCTCCACAAACTTACCCAGGTACCTACGCAAAGACGACCAAAAATATGAAGCCGTCGCGAGCTGGAGGGTCATATCACGACCCACATGACCTTCATTATGCAACTCCTGAATAATTTTTACGCGCAAACTACCCTCTGGGATGCACAACTGAGTACCCCGAAACAGAAAACCATCCACCCATGCAAATTCTGATTGTACCCCACTCTGCATATCCCGAATCACGCCAGAAAAGTATGGATCAACAGAGTACAAATCACGCAGGCTGTCAAATCCCAGAACCTCGACGCGCATCTCCAAGAGCATGTTATGACGCCTACTCAACGCATCTGGAATCTTGTTCAACGCACCAGCCTTATGCTTTATGACGAAAGTGAACTGCTGCAAGTAAGCAATCCATGAAGCATGCCGAGCAGACACTTTATCCTGAGTTCCAAGGTGTTTAAGGGCATCATGATCAGTATATAAGATGAACTTCTTGTGAAAAAGGTAGTGACGCCAGTGTCGTATAGACTGAACAATAGCATATAATTCAACATCATAAGTGCTATATCGAGACTTGGAACCAGACAACTTCTCACTAAAAAAGGCCACGGGGCGATTACCCTGACTCAACACACCACCAATACCAACCTTTGATGCATCACAATGTAACTCAAACGGTCGATTGAAATCAGGTAAGACCAATACGGGAGCAGTGGTCAATTTCTCCTTGATTAACTGGAAAGACATATCAGCCTCGTCGGTCCACTGAAACTTACTACCCTTCATGCAATCCGTGATTGGCGCCATGATACTACTAAAGTGAGGGATAAAACGACGATAAAAAGATGCCAAAGCATGAATACTTCTAACCTCAGTGATAGTTGTGGGCCGAGGCCACTGGCTTATTGCCTCCACTTTAGATGTATCAACTGCTAACCCATCATTCGAGAACACATATCCGAGAAACACTACACTATCAGTGAGAAACGAGCACTTCTTCACTGCAGCATAAAACTCATCCCTACGAAGCACGTTAAGAACTTCCCGAAGGTGCTGAACATGATCAACATCGTTAGCACTATAAATCAGAATATCATCGAAATAAACTACAATGAATTTAGCGATGAAGGGACGAAGGGCCTGATTCATGACGCGCATGAATGTGCTTGGTGCATTTGAGAGACCAAAAGGCATAACCAACCACTCATATAACCCCTCCCTAGTCTTAAACGCTGTCTTCCATTCGTTACCTTGTCTGCTTCGGATCTGATGGTGCCCACTCTTCAAATCCAATTTGCTAAACACAGACGCACCAGTAAGTTGGTCCAATAGATCATCCAGTCGGGGAATAGGAAAGCGGTAACGTACAGTGATTTTGTTAACCGCTCTACTATCCACGCACATACGCCATGTCCCATCTTTCTTTGGAGTCAGAACGGCAGGAACAACACAAGGACTCAAGCTCTCCCTCACGTACCCCTTAGCCAATAGTTCCTCCACTTGCCTACGCAACTCCTCATGTTCTGTGGGACTCATCCGATAATGTGCACGATTAGGTAAAGCTGCACCAGGCACCAAGTCGATTTGGTGCTGAATATCACGCAAAGGTGGTAATCCTTCCGGCAACTCGTCTGGAAAAACATCACAAAACTCCTGCAACAAAGGTTGAACTGCCAGTGGGACTTCGTGATCATCTTCTACCAGTTTACCCACCATCACATACAAAATTCCCGACTCTTCCATCTCTGCCTCGAATCTCTTTCTGGTCAAGAAGTTGGTACCCTTCCGGCTTGACTGTGGCCCTTTATCAGGCAGCAACACAATCTTCTTCCCGCCAAACAGAAAGCTATGAGTATTCATGAACCCATCATGAACTGACCGCCTATCAAATTGCCATGGCCTACCTAACAGTAGGTGGCACGCATCCATCTCTACCACATCACACAAAACCTGATCCTTGTAAGTAGGTCCAATCGAAAAATTGATCCGAGCACGTTGAGATACCTCGACATCGTTTCCTCTCTTTAACCATGCCAATTTATAAGGTTTGGGATGCTTCTTAGTCCGTAAACCTAACTTCTTAATAACCTCCTCAGCCACTACATTCTCACAACTGCCAGAATCAATAACCATTCGACATACCTTTCCCTCTACTGTGCATGTTGTCTGAAATATGTTGTTGCATAGCCAGTCAGTCTTGTTTTCCGTGGGAGTAATGAGGCTGCGCCTCACCACTAAAGCTTGGCCAACATCCCCAGCAACAAATTCTTCATCATCTACTGCCTCTTCTTCGAATTCCTCATCAAAAACAGGCGGACCATCATACTCTCCATTAGTCTCATCAACAAATAGTCTTCTACGCGAATGCTTAGGACACTCTGACTGCCTATGACCCGTAACTCCACAACCAAAACAACGGATACCAGCCCCTGGGCGTGTTGGTTGTTGGATAGTGCCCGTTTTTGGGAGCCCCGATTGCACAATGTTACCGGGATGTGTGACTTGTTGCGAGCTACCCGAGGAGTTCCCAATACTGAGAGGGTTCATGACTCTCAGTGACTGTTGCTTCTCAATTTGCACTGCTCGCTGGTGTGCCTCAAAGACAGAGACTGGATCAAACATATTCAGCGTATCTTGAATCTGTGGACGAAGACCACTTACATAACGTGACACCAATTGATCCTCTGTTTCCATCAAGTCGTTCCTAGTGATTAGCAAGTGGAATTCAGTGGTATAGTCACTCACAGACTTCCCTCCTTGACGCAAATTCTGCAACCGTTGATACATAGTGCGCACATAATTGTAGGGTAAAAACTGTTTCTTCATATGTTTCTTCAGTTTATCCCAAGACACAAGTTTAGGTTTCCCCTGTCGAGACCTCGTCACCTTAACTTGCTGCCACCATGCCGCTGCTCTCCCCCGAAACCTAGTTGCAACGAGAGAAACACGTTTGTCATCTGGAACATCTTTAAAGTCCAAAACCTCCTCAACTGCAGTTACCCAATCCAAGAATTCTTCTGGGTTCAACCCTCCCTGAAATTCTGGTATGTCCACCTTAAACCCTGATTCTCAACGTGGATGGTACTCTTGGACACATTGTCTCCGAGCAAAAGGATTCTCTTCCTCTTCATCCTCGAACGATTGGTCGTCCGGTCTTGGTGCTGGAGCAGCCTGTTGTTGTGCAACCATGGCTGCCATCTGTTGCGTCAACAATTCAACTTACTGACGTAACTGTGTGAATTCCTCACGCCTATCTTCTTCCTGACATTTTCTGGGCGGCATAGTGAAGGAACGAACCTGGGACTGATGCCAACTGACGTAGCGGAAGCTTATAGGAAAGATAGGAACGACACACGAAAATTAAAAGCTTGTTGATTCACGAAGAATACCAAGAAATTGATGTAAAAAGAGAGAAACTCTCATAAACTTTATTCAATAATCAACTGAATGTCTTCTTAGGGTTTACATAGAATATATACCCTAAAACCATAACTAAAATAGGAAATAACATTTTTTTTCCAAAAAAGGAAAAAATCGAAATAAAAGCATAAACTAAAAGTGCTACTCATAAGGAACACGCTCCAACAAACGGAATGCAATTCCGAGTTCTAGAAATAAAGATATAACTGAAATGAAAATTACTAAAAACGGCAAAAACGGCCTTTTTGAGGCCTAAACGAAGGAATTTGGCTAAAATCTGCTCCCTTAATGATCTTTAGATGATTACTATGGTTCGTTGGCCTGTTTCGAATAAAATTTGACTATTCGCACGTCAAAAACGGATCGAGCCAAAATCAGCCTCTCATCTTGGGATGATCCCGTTTCACCATAAACTCCAACGCTTTCTCGACTGCATCAACGAGGCTTTGTGCGTAACCAGCACGAAGCTTAGATACCTATTCTTTGGCAGCGGCCAGTTGCTTATCCCTTATCTCAAGCTTCTCCACAGAGAGTACATCGATAGATTGGGCTGCATCTACCTCGTGCCAGATAGAGGAAATTATCTTCGGAACCTAAAAAGATTATATATATGTTAACGAATAAAAGGTAAGAAATAGGAAAGATGTGTAAAACAAGTTAACATTTACCATCTGGACTAGCTACTCGGAGTAGAAACGGGCAACTCCCTCGCTGTGACGAGTCAAGGCAGTCGTCGAATTGAGGTAGCTAGTGATGGTATGCAAGGCCTCACTCATTTGCATCGGAGGAGGCGTAGGTCCCTTAATAGCACTGTCCCCGAAAAAAGGAGAACCCTCTACGTTAAAGTGGCTGGAGAAGGACATGCCTTTACGAGCAGGAGGAGCCATAGAGACCACTCGGGGGGAATTAGTATATACAGTCGAGGGAAGAGAGGTAGGTGCTACCCAAGCGCTTGATATTACCAGCGATGGAAGCATTCTGTCCAGAAGAGCCAAATCATTCTGGAGAAGTGGAGGATTGGATGAAGGCTCGGAAGCCTTAGTAACTAGAAGACGCTAAGAGAGGCCTTCATTGCCGTCAAGCAGATCGTCTATTGAGAGACGCTTGACTATCTTCGGTAAGCCAGTTGACATATTCTCTGCATAAAAAGCATAAGTGTCGTCAAAATTTAATAGAGAACTCATCGTAACTTACCAAAATACAAAGAAAAAACTTACCCACGGGAAAGGGGAGATCATCGTAACCCACAACGTTCTTTCCCTTATATAGGAAGAATAACGAGAAGATTAGAAAATAAGCATCAAGAAATAAATGACAATACTAAGAACAAGGTACCTAGTGATGAAGGAATACGACTTGGACTCGGAGAGAGAGGCACAAGGGGAGGTGAGGTGAATCCTATGGTAGCAGCTAGAACATCGTTCAAAGTGTCATAAGTGTCAGTACTGGTGAATGCGGTAATGATACTGGAGCATGAGGATAGTCCTGAGAAAGGGGCTCCTCAGTATTAGGAACCTCTAAGGGAATCAGAGGAAGAATCATTAGTGAAGTTGTAAGGGGAGCAGCTGTGATAGAATGAGAAGCTAGACAACAGCAAATTGGGACCCTCGGATTCCTCACTGACAGCGAAAGTAAGTGGCTTTGCATCAGAGGGACCCTCCACACTCTTCTTGGAAAGCAGAGTGGTTGCAACTGCAAATTCCGAGCTTATATCCTCAGCACTCTGAGGCAGATCATCAGAAGAAGACCCAACAGCTCCGATGATTGACCTGGTCTTAATCCTCAAGGAAACTTTGGACAGTTTACTTTCATCTTGCGGAAGGGCGATGAAATTTGACAGAGACTCCACTCAAAGTAAAAAAAAAAACTTATAAGCCATCAATGAAAATTTACCGTAACAAAAAAAATGAGGAAGGAAGAAGCGGAAGATGAAAATTCTTACCAAACGAAGGCCTCATATCCTTCGATAACGAAAGAAAAAATTCCCCTTCCTTTTCCAAGTCGATTGGAGAAATCATGTACAAATCCGCGGTTTGGCATAAGGCACGATAGTGCTCTGAAGATGAGAGTTTTACCGCGTCTTAAACAGGATTGAAAACCAACGAGGGGTCCATGCGATAAATAAAAGCCTCTGGCACCCTCCAGGTAAGAGGGACATCCCATTTTCCCCTGATATTAGGACTTGCGAAAAAGTACTTATCTTTTCAGCTGTTGTAAGAGACGTTGGTCCCAACCAGAAGTTTCTTGGAACGGTCATGATGGCAGAAGAAATAAAAGGGTGCACCAGCTGAAGATACGCACACCTTGAAAATGGAGAAGAACCTCTTCACAATACAATCCAACCCTCGAGCAAGGCACCACAAGACAAAGCCCTATAGAATGATGAAGCAGTTTGGAGTCAGCTGACTCGGGAAAATATCGCAAGCTTTGAAAACCTCGCAATAGAATGGACGAAAAAAGGTCCGGAGCCCGACACGAATTTGCATATAATAGATGGTGACACAACCCTCGGGAGGATTGTCACCTCTTTCATCCTCGGTGGGAATCTGAAGCACAAGATTCCTAGAAGAAGCACGAAACTCGAGGAAAAGAGCGTGAACCTCCTCCTCCACCGCAGTGCTAGCAACGTCGCTGACTTTCTGAAAATGGTGAGTTCCCTCCGGAGAAGTCGATTTCTTGGAGTTATTTCCCTTTTTCGGACCACCATAGCGCCGCCCTCGTCACTGACCGCCTTACTGGTGGTTTTTCTCTTGCGAGAAGGTGTAGCAGCGCTAGTCGCCACCGCCGAAGAACCCATATCACGGGTGAAGGAGACAATTTACGTAGTAGAGGCAACTGAGATAGGCTCAGAGAAGTTTTCGGTAGTCGCCATGAAGAACACGAAATGAGTAGTGAAATTTTTGACGTGAATATAGAGAAGTTTCCGGGAAATACCACAAAAGATCAGCGAAAGAGAATGAACAGTAAAGGGTTTAAGGATGAAGAGGATGAACAGTAAAGTGTTGAAGAATTGAGGGTTTATTCCCTTTATAGACGGATGAAAATGCAATATTAATGAGAGATGGGGAGAGTGAGAAGTTTAGGAGATTTAATGTCCTAGCATTAAGGGAGCATGTTTACCGAAAAATCCGGGAATCGTTACGGGAAACCAAACGCTCTTCATCATGGCAGCAGTCAATGGTGATATACCCTATGAAAATTTCGAAAACATTAAAATATGAGTTCCTTCATATTCTACTGAATATAGAAGAAACTCGGGGGGACATGTGTAAACTCGAGGGAATACAGTTTGGCTTCTCCGATAGATAAAAATCACAACCCTCAGAGGAATACAAAAAAAACCCTCGGAAGTATACCCACTAGAGGAAAAGGTTCATCGTATCTGGATTTTCCGAGAGACTATCCCGTCCTTATGAAAATAACCCTCGGAAATGCAAAAATGCAACCATCGAGGAAGTAGCCCTCGGACTTAGATGATCCGAGAGACTTTCCTTAATAACGATGAAAGGAGAACGTGAACAGGATACAAAATCCATGAGGTACCCCGAGGCTTGGATGACTTCATGATACCTCACGTGATTACGATTATCCTTAGGCATTTCTCCGATACTTCCTGGCATTATCCGATAGTTTTTCTTAAACATCGGTAGACCAGAGATAAGCCCGAAGACAAATACTTAAACTATATATTATTGTTGCATGATAACACCAGGTGTCTAGCGATACGTCACTCGAGTCAACTACCATAATTGGAAAATATCAATAAAAATATCAGTGTGGAGCAGGCAAGGCGTTTCGACACCTACAAAATACGTATAACCCTCAGAGCACAAATCGGGTGTTAACAACCACGTTCCCAGACGACGACGCAAGGATGCAGCGCAGGGTGACCCGATCGCAATCTACAAGGCCAGTTTTTGATAACTCAGTAGCAAAGAGTGCACCACCACCACCCGCTCAAGTACCAGAACTCAAGATGGAACAGAATAACCCATTGGCCCATCAGCCTTCGGTGGCACCCGAGTCTGCGCCAATAAACCCTACTGTTCTGTCACTAGAAATCATGGTACAAATCAACGCCACCATTCAAGCAACTTTGAATGCCACTCTGGGACTTTGCTACCACACTTAATCAATCACGATGCTGGAAACGTGCCTCTGCAACCCCATAAATCTAGAACAAGAGGCCCCAGAGCTGGGTCCAAGGCACATGAGTGTGAAGACATGGACAGATCTAGAAGGGAGCGCCCACGGTCGAGAATTCCCGTGGAGGATGGTCCCAAGCTAATGATGGACAAAAGGAACATAGCAAGAAGGATGGAATAGTTGGACAGCAAGAAAGTAGAGATCGATCAGAAGCTAGCATTGGCACGGGGCCATAGAAGGTTGACCCCGTTCAACAAGGAAATTGAGTCAGAAGTACTGGAGAAAGGAGATAAGATCCATATTCTCAAAGTATATGATGGGAAGAGCGATCCATGTGAGCATTTATACTATGTGGATAGTATCTTGAACCTGCACATATTTCTAGACAATGTACATGCAAGGATTTTGGCCATGACTCTAACTAGGGCAGCCCTAGATTGGTTCACAAGGATAGATGCCGGTTTAATAGCCAACTAAGAGCAGATGAGATACAGTATATAGAACCAATTCTCCAGCCAAACGAGGACGCAGACGAATATGAACTACTTGAATACAATAAAGTAGAGAGACAATGAGAGCCTTTAAGGCTTCATAAAAAGGTTCAACGAGGAGTTGCTCAAGGTTGATGAGCCTAAAGGTGAGCAAGTGGTCTTCATCCTCTTTAATGCGACAACGTATCGAAGGTTCACGGCAAAGCTGATGAAGCTCATATCACACAATTGACCAAATCAACGCACTAGCGTATACCGTGTATCAGGACAACATGATGATAACCAAGCAGACTCTGAACCAGGGGCAAAACTTGACCAGAGGCAGGGAAGGCTGGAACAGAGAAATAAGTGGCAGGGACAGATCCCCGAAGTGGTATACTCCATTGATCCAAGACATCCTCATGGTATTCGCAGTGACGCAAAACAAGAAATGGCTGAATCAACCAAGGAAGTTAAAGGAAACACATGGGACTAAATACTAAAATAGATATTGCGAATATCATCGCCATAGGGGGGACGACAATGAATAGTGCATAGACTTGAAGGATGAGATTGAGCGACTCATCCGTGAAAGAAATTTGGTTGAGTACGTTCGGAACGCCACGGATTTAAGAGATCATGAAGAGAGATATCGTTCCCCGTGGAGGGATAAGTAGAAGGCAATTCAGGCCCTAGGCGGACGTGGAAGTGCGATCGTCAACACACTATCTAGATGAGTGATTAACATGATCAGTGGCGGACCAACTTGGGAAGATTCCACTAACGGGAGGAAAAGGATTACCAGAGGATTACAAGAGGACCAATATGTTGGTTTTACATCGCTTTTGGATGAACTGCTCGATGAAATCATTACTCATGATGCATAATCTGCCGCACCCTCGGAGAGGGGCGGAAAAGCGGGTACCTATAAAAAACATTGTCCACGGTCTTACAGGAAAATACGTAACGACCACGACCCACCTCTGCCCAAATAAAGGTAGATGGTCCAAACACTAGAGATAGTACCCCCAAGTCACGACCCAAAAACACCCACCAATGGTACTCGATCTAAACACTCGGAGAAAAGTACCACCAGACCCGGACAATGCCTCTTAAGACGAGATGGGGTGAGGCCTTGATGGCTCGAACACGTCCCCCCCAATGACCTAAGACCTACCTAAGATTAGGGTACCCACAAAAAAATGACCTGAGACCCCCCAGCTCGAGAGAATAGCCGCCCTCGGAGCAATCGACACCCCACGAGATGCACGAGGAGCCGTCACCAACACTTAGCCAAAGTTGAAGAAACATGAGCACATAACCAATATTAAGAACACGAGTAGAGAAAAGGTATGGTCAAAGACCCACCATAATCAACTCATGATCTACAAGACGACCCGAAAGGATGTATCCAATCGACCACGAGCTCCGACCCACATTGAAAGATGCACTATTCGTCATCACCACTCTCAACATCACAACTACCCTAATAACGAGGAGAGACCATTCCTCACTAGTCCAACTCTCCCAACGTCACTACTACTCTAATAACGAGGAAATACCATGCCTTTTTGGTCCAACTCATTCATTGGGGCAGAAAGCAACAAACACCATTGGGCCAGACTATTCATTGGTGCAGATCGAACTACATGCATTGGCTCAGAATACCCCCGAAGACCATTGGCATAGAAGACTCCCACACTATTGGGCACGAGCAAAAGTAGCAAAGACTACCCCTCATTGGCCAAAGACCCTTGAACTTATACTATAAATAGTCCCCATTTTCTCAGCAAATGGACAAGCTCCAATTCAAGCGCTAATCCTCTCTACACGAAAACAACAATACTCTCCATTGTCATACACTCTACTTGTACTTAGAGTTTATCGCATTTTTATAGTTCCAACTCTTGTACTTCACACGGCCCCTTGTACTTTACTCAAAGTCTTTAATAAAATATTGCGCTTCCTTTCCTCAAATTTGAGATTGCTGTTCCGAACATAAATACTTTAGTAACAATTTCCCCAAACACCCCGACCATCTGTGCCGAGACGATATTGCTTCACAACGGGCGCCGTCTATGGGGACACCTTAATAGTTCTCTGTGAAAAATTTGTGGAAAGTTGCATGGCCAAAAAAGAGCTAGAAGAGTACAGTTCGAGTATCCTCACGGTCCTCACGATCCCGCACTGAAGTCAAATCCATGGAGAATTATGACGATGAAACAGAGAGGGAGCTGGGCCTTTCACTCCTTCATGAGGGGGTCCTAACCAGATGGTCCAATGCCTCCCCCTGAAGTCCCAGCGCCACCTACAGTTGAATCTCTCGTACCACAGGGCCACCATCATGTACCTCCAGGAACGGAACCCGCTATGGGTTACGTGCAGGTGCCCATAGACATGTATCGCAATATGTTTGCTCGATTCAATTAAGGCGGTGCCACAACCTTCGAAAATGATCAAGGTTGTAATAGAGAGCGCTTTGAGGAGAGGGGAAACCCCCCGCATTTCCAATTAGCCCCACCTCATAGGGTGCGATCAGAAGGACTGTCGCAAAATGACACCTGAGCTTATCCTCCGCGACGAAGAAGGAGCTATCCCTCACTGGATACTGCCAGCTCAGTCGGTGCACCACGATGAGGCAAACCCCCAGGCCACCCTGTCCGCAAGGGACATTGTACGATGCGCATAACCTACATGAGCCGTATTATCCAGAGCCCATAGCAAGACGTCGGCGCTCGCCGACACCCAATGCCCTGTACGAGGCATGATGGAACAAATGCATAGAGAATTACAGGAACTCCATCGCAATCTCAACCCAGGTGAAGAACCAGCCTATCAACGGTCGCCATTCGTGCCCGCCATCACCGAACCTTTGATCCTCTGACCATGAAGCCCGTCGAACTTCCAAGCTACGCTGGAGAGAGCATTGATCGTGATTCTCATGACCACATCAGCCAGTACCTAGCATACATGGACTTGTCATCAGTCCCACACTATGCCATGTGCTGAATCTTCCGCACAACCCTCATCTGAAGGGCCCAATTTTGGTTCTCTCATCTGCCTCATGGGACCATCCATAGCTTCGACCAGCTAACCCCGATGTTTGTGAGGCAATTTTCCCACAACAGGGCCTTCCCAAAGACCTGCGGTTACCTGTTCAATGTCCTATAGAATACGGACGAACACCTTCGGGACTATATGCATCGATTCTCTCAGGCAGTAGGGGTAGTGGTCCGGTTCGACCCAGGAGTACTCTCCGATATCATTGTTCGATGATTGTTTCTAGGGGGCTTCAAAAATTACATCATGAGGAATCGCGCCATCAACCTGGAGGACATGTTGCAAAAGTCAGAATCCTTCATTGAAATGGAGGAAACAAGCAAGATATTGGAAGCTGTTGAGACCTCCAGGGCCTCGACTAAGGGGAAAGAAAAATGCGAAGACAGGGAAGAAGGCAATATGGAAAGGGACAAGAAGGAACTCGACCCATTACCCTTGCCGAGCATGGCGATATCCCCCATGGAAATCATGACCATCGCGGGAGAAGAACGCTACTTTAGGTGGCCCCGGGCCGAGATGGACGCCCAGAGGCTTAAGCACAACAAACTTTTGCACGTACCACCAAACGTACGGGCATTTGACAAACGACTGCGTCCACCTACATAGGGAGATAAGCAGGCTCCTAAAGCTGGGCTACTCGGACAAATACGTGGTGTGTGACGATTGTGACCCCGTAAAAAATAAAGGGCGCGAGGAAGCACCCAAGAAGAAAAAACACAGGTCAGAATCACCCCAAAAAGACGGTGAGTCAGAGTGTGACGAGCATGGATAACTTCCCCCACCTCCTCGTACGTATCGCGATAATGCCCCTACATGTCACATTGTGAACATGATCGAGGGTGGAGTACTATCTATAACCCTCGAACAAAGTCGAAACTACATTCGAAAAGCTCGCAATGCGGACAACAAGTTGAAAGTCTTCGCCGCTAAAGTAGCCAACGAACTGGTTATCTCCTTCGGCCCCGAGGATCTTCTGGGAATTATATACCCCCACGAGGATCCCCTCGTGGTCACAACTATCATATTGGGAACCGAAGTCAGAAGAGTACTCGTAGACAAGGGAAGCTCAGTCAATGTTCTTTTCCTGCCTACATACATGGATCTGGGAACTTTGCAGAGTCAGATGGAGACGATCGAGATACCCCTTATGGGTTTCTCCAGGGAACAATGCCAAATAGTTGGAATTATAATTCTACCCCTGTCGTGTGGAGAAGGGGCCATACGGCATACCGAGCCCACAAAATTATGGGTGGTAGACGATCCCTCAGGAACGTACAACGCCATATATGGATGACCCGCCTTTTGAACCTTTGAAGAGGTTCCGTCCACTCTCCACTGAAGGTCAAATTCTTAACCCCGTCGGGAATATGAGTGCTGAAAGGGGATCAGACCCTCGGGCGAGAATGCCACATGAACACCTTTCCAATCGTGTCTGACCCACTTGAGCCCCCCCAACAAGAGAGCTCGCTAGTAGAAGATTCGAGTCCAGCCTGCCGAAGAAATTAAAATGAAAACGTCCACCCCTTCTAGTGAAAGCCATCCCCAAAGAAATGCTCTTCCTGTACTTAGCCCTGGGAAAAGAATCAGTTAGCACAGTTCTGGTCCGAGCTGAAGGAAGGGAACATTTGCCTGTGTATTATGTTAGCAAAACTCTCCTCGACGCCGAGACCTAATACTCTTGTGTAGAAAAGGTCGGACTAGACCTCGTTTCCTCATCTCGGAAGCTCAGAGGCTACTTTCTGGCCCATCCAATCACCGTCCTTACCGAACATACACTCCAGGCAATCCTCAATAACCCCGAGGTGTTAGGAAAAATGATCAAGTGGGCCATCGAATTAAGGGAATTTGATACTACCTATTCCCCGACCAGCTATCAAAGCTCAAGTGCTAGCTGATTTCATTACTAAAATGCATGAAGAACCTAAAGAGGACGAGCCAGAACCCCTATGGCACCTCTACATTGATGGATCGTCCACTACCACCCAACGGGGAGTTGGCATAATATTCAGGAAAATAGATCTAGACGAGTTAAAGACTAATTTGGAGTTAGCCGTGCGTATGGAGTACCCCATTTCCATTAACAAGGCTGAATATGAAGCCCTCTTAATAGGAATGCGCCTAGCCAGTGAGGCAAAAATACAAAGAATATTGGTGCATAGCGACTCGCAACTCGTGGTTCAACAGATCCATGGAACCTACGAGGCTCGGGAGGAAAACATGAAAAAATGTTTGAAGTAGTCATGGCAGGAACGACCCTGTTCCAAGAATTATCCATCGAGCAAATCCCAATGTCAGAATACCAAGATGCCGACGCCCTATCTAAGTTGAACAGCCAAGCCCAATCCATCAACAGTCGGAGAATAACTTTCTTCTCTACCCCTAGACCCGAAAGGCAGAGTCAAGACGAAGAGATCCAGATGATAGCCCCCATCGAGGAGGACTTGATGACCGAGATCATTGACTTCATCAGGAATCCTAGAAAGTTTGCTCGCAACCGAGCCAAACAACGCCCCATGTACTAGCGTACCGACCGATACTACATACAGAACGGGGTTCTAATCCTAAGGTCATGATCCTACCTGACCTCCCAATGTGTCAACAAATAAGATGCACAATTAATCCTGAAAGAAATTCACAATGGATGTTGTGGCAATCATTGCGGTGGAAGAAGCATGGCCGCTAAAATCATTCGCAAAGGATACTACTGGCTGACCATTATAGCAGACTGCGAAGACTATGCCCGAAAGTGTCGAAAATGTCAATTACACGCCCCCATTAGGCATCAGCCTACCACCCCTTGGGAACCCGACAACGTCCCTTGTTCGTTCGCCCGATGGGGAATTGAATCATGGGAGCTATTGTCCCCGATAGGGGACAAACGAAGTTCTTGCTAGTAGCAGTCGACTACTTCACCAAGTGTGTAGAAGCGGAACCCTTTTCTAAAATCACCACCCAAGTTGTGATAAACTTCTTCTAGAGAAATATCTTGACTCTATTCAGAGTCCCACAACAGCTGGTGAGCGACAACGGATTTTAGTTTCGCAACGACCTCATTGGAAAATGGTGTGACAAGTGGGAATCAGACACCGCTTCACAGGGATCGGATACTCCCAAGGAAACGGCCAAGTAGAGGTAACCAACAAGACCCTCCTAAAAATAATAAAAGCCCGCCTAGATCAATACCAATCGAAATATGTTAAGAAAGTCCCCGGTGTACTGTGGGCCTATTGCACTACCCCACAAGCTGCGACAGGTGAAACCCCCTACAATGTTGTTTTCGGTATTGAGTCGATAGTCAACTCCAAAGTGATGAAACAAAGTCTACGGGTCCAGGAATACGAGGAAGCCCAAAACAGCACCGACCTCGCCCTAGCCCTAGACCTCCTGGAAGAAAGGCAAATAAGAGTTGCTTCCCATGTGGAATTTTACAAGGCCCGCATGGCCATGTATTACAACATCAATGTTTGACCCCGTTCTTTCCAAGTCAGAGATCTCATCCTTAAAAGGAATGAGGCCTCCAAGAACATCGAAAAACTTGACCCAAAGTGGGGAGGCCCTTATAAGATCTCTAAGATCCTCGGGTCTGCCACTTATCTACTTAAGGATTTGAACGACCAAGAGCTCACACGAGCTTGGAACAACCTTAACCTCCAAACATATTACATTTAAAAGGCGCTCTGTAGTCGACCCCATACGGCAACTAGTTTTTCTCACGTAGTTAGTATGCTTGTATTTTGACTTAGCGATTATACCCGTGGAAAAGAAAACATACCATCGGTAATAAAATAACTACGTTCGAGAAAAATTTTAGTCTTACGACTCACAAAGAGCCCACAAGGTAATCTTCCATTAACATGTTTAAAATGACCAACTGTTAACCCTAAAAAAAATGAAGGGATTACACACAAATGATAACCCTAAAATAGCGACCAATATAGGGGCGAACTATTGTCACGTGCATTTCCAATGAAAGTGCCCACTCCCAACGAGGAGGCCCTCATAGTGTTACCAATCCGCTCGATCACTGACCTGAAGCGTTATAAAGGGGCACCCGAGGAGACCCAAAAGCGTCGCTTGGAAATTCAAAGATGAATAAAAAAAAGATATCAACGCGACATCGGAAAAAGAGTAAACCCCGTTGGATCCGCGCAACTCCGATATCCATCAGTGCGCCAAGAGGGACCACAACGGACCCCGAGTCACAGAACCTGCGAGAATATCTCCTCACTGAACACTCCATAAACACATAAATCCTCGAACCACACATTACGAAGGCCGAGAACGAAGAATTATGTCTTATCGAAGTATGAAGACCCTCGGAACACCTATCCCGAAAGCAGAATGTGAAGAATAATGTCCTACGAAGACGCGAAGTCCCTCGGAGCACCTACCACGAAGATCGTACTCAAAGAACAATGTTTTATTGAAAGCCAGAAACCATCGTAATACTTGTCACGAGGACCCAAATGCAAGAACGTAACCCTACTAAAGCATAGAAGCCATCGGAACAGGTACCACCAATAAAAGAAAACATACATACTCCTCGGGATACACCTCCCAAAGAAGACAAACAAGAATTAACTACCACAGAAGCTACAATGCCATTAGAGGGATGTATCGCCTCACCAATCCAGTCTTTCTGAGAGATACAACCCCTCCCTCTGAACACCTGAAGCCCTCGTAAGAGATCAAATTTAATCCTAGTCAGTGCCTAGTAGATGAAGAATGAGAAAATAAGATGAATGATATCTTCCTGTGTACACAAACAACAACACGTCTACATTATTTAACATGCATAACGACACATATCCCTAAAAAAACTCTATAAGAAGAGGGGCAGAAGAAAAGAAAGGACAGGCTCAATACTTTTACACATATACATATACACTAAGGTACTAGAAAATTCTAGTGGATTTCAATGAATAAAAAGAGGGATATTCTCGTAATTTTCTATTTGCATAATTTTACAAGCTTTTGAACCACGGGGAGGTCATTTCAACCCCAAAATAAATCCGTTAAATAGGAAATAATATCGAATCTGTTAACAAAATGGCGCCATTTGTGGGAACGCTATAGAATCTGTCCTCGAGCATGTTCAACAAGTGTTGTCTATTATGGATAATTTGTTCGATAGCGACAGTCTTCAAACCCGTCAAGGAGATCCAGAAGAAACTTTATCGAATCACCGATCCGGTACAAGAGAGTTCATCAACATCCCCTGCTCTTTCCTCGAGAGACTCGTGGAAGCTACAGCTCAAAGGACGTCACGAAGGTCAAGGAATTTCTGAGAAAGGCTCTCCGAATTCCTTCGACGAAGAAATCCCCCTTTGGAAGAAGTCACACCCCGTGTTAGATGGAGCCCTCCTCCCATCTCCTGGTCTCGCGAACCTCTGTGAGAATCACAAAGGTATGCCAATTATGAAAGAACTCCGAGGAGGGGCCAAGGAGAATAAATTCTCCGCCCCTCGAAATATCATAGAGATGATGATCATACCCTATCGAAAATGATGGATGGCATGCGTAAGGAAATGAGCGATATTAAGAAAACCATGGCCCCTAAGGAGGATCCTACGTTTAAGACTCCCCCCTTTGCTCCCAAAATTGCCCTAGCTTCAATTCCTTCGGGGATGCGGCCCATTAATGTCCCCTTATACACCGGGGAAGCTGATTGAAGAGATCCACATGATCATATCCATCAATACTTGGTCAGAATGGACCTATCTTCCGCCCATGACCATGTCCTTCACCGTATGTTTCCCGTTACCCTCAGAGGACGAGCTCAGGCTTGGTTTACCCACCTTTTTCCTAACTCCGTAGGGAGCTTCGACCGATTGGCCCACCTATTCGTGCGACAGTTTGCCTACAACCGGTGATATCCCAAATCCGCCACTTATCTCTACACGGTCAAATAGCAAAAGGATGAACATTTACGAGGATATATCAAACGTTTCACGAATGAGGCGTTAGATGTCCCTAATGCTAGCCCTACCACCCTAGCTGATATATTAACGCAGGGACTCCGAACAAGAGATTTCTTCTGATACCTTATGGGGAATCATGTCACGGACATGAATGAACTTATCCAGAAAACAGAAGTTTACATCCTTATGGAAGAAGCGGAAGGCACAAAAAAGCGCATGGAGCACGACGACAACGAGCACCATGAATGCGCCGAACGAGAGGCCAAGGCCAAGGAGAAAGGCAAAGAAGGAAAACCTACCCAACGCAAAGACGAGGTGTAGCCCGGTCAAAAGGTTCCTTTGGCCTATACCTTTACCCCCGATGACCATCGCCCCCCAAGAAGTACTCAACGTGATGAGAGGTAACGATGAGTTACACTGGCCAACACCGACCAAATTTTCGGAGCTCGGGAAAGTATGGAAAATATCATAAACCCTATGGGCATACCACCGAGGAGTGCACTACCCTGCACACGGAAGTGCTCCGCCTCCTGGAAGCTGGATATTTGAAGAACTATCTCAAAGAGAATAATCCCGAGGAGCCCAAAACGAACGTATGGAAAATGTCACGAAGAGAGTAAAAAGAAGAAGAGGTGACTCCCAGTCGGCGATCGCGGGAACGAACTTTGGAACATCGTCGGTCCCGAGAGTGGACCGTAGAACGCCGACGGAGCTTACGAGAAAGAACTGCTGGGCATTGGAATTTACCCCCTCCCCCAAACTCGTATGAAGATAATGCCCCATCAGGGCAAAAGATCAATATGATAGAGGGAGGAGATATCTCGATAACGCCCCGGGGAAAGAAGAAGAAATACTTGAAAGAAGCAAGACGAGTAGAACAAGGACTCCCTGTTTGCTCCGTTCAATACTCAAAGCTGCCTAGCATCACTTTCGGATCTGAGGACCTAGCAGGCATCATCTACCTGCACGAAGACCCTTTAGTTATTGCAGCTGTTATCCACAGATTTGAAATCCAGCGAATCCTCATTGACACGGGTAGCTCAGTGGATGTCATGTTCCTTCCCAATTATCTTGCTATGGGATTGAAGAAAGAACAACTGGAGATGGCCGAGGTACCTCTAGTAGGTTTCTCAGGAGAAGCTTGCCGTACTCTGGGAACTGTGATCCTTCCGATGTCATGGGGAGAGGGAGCTCTTCGAAGGACGGAACCCACCAAATTTGGGGTGGTAGAGGCCTCGTCAAGGACGTACAACACTGAAAATTGTCAGATACAACAACTTTGAGAGTTAAGTTGGCGTTGCCTTAACTCTATTGTGATCTTCTTGATTAGAGTAACATGCAGCGGAATTAAGAACACAAGAAGATATAATTTTAAGAAGTTTTCAATATTATTAAAAACTTCTGAGCCTTAGGCCAAATAACCATAAAGGTTTTAACAAAAATGTTCCTCACAACAATTCACTCACACTATTTGTTGATCGGACTCAACGAAGCAGACAAGTATGAACTACTTAACCTCTATGAACTAGACGTAAATAGTTGATACAAAAACTTCACAAAAGCAAGACGAATACAATACAAAGAACCTAATCTCTCAGATTATTTAGCACTATTGTCTTGTAATCATCTTGATGAACTTCACCTCTTTTATAGATTTCATGAGACTTGCACGCCAAGATGTGTTGTTCACAGTTTTGGTAACTCTTGTTGTTTCCTTGTTGATTTTTGCCTTCTTTGTGAACTTCATATCTTTCTTGAATATGCGTTTCCTTTATTACCAATCTAACAAGGTAACACATCTTCTTCAAATCGGAGAATCCTGGAAAAAATCAAAGTTGCAGAGAATCCAATTTGTTTCCTTTTTTTGAAAGCGTGTTGAGTTGACTAATTCAACTTGGATTGAATTATGGAAACTTAAAGTAAGGAATCATCCATAGCCCTTCCTTATGATTAAGATACCTTCCTGGACATAAACATAAAAAACTAAAATCGTGGAACTTGATTAATAGGTGAATAAAGGCAAAATACAAATTTGGCAACTGAAGCACAGTTTTCGCACAAACTCTCGGCTTTCAATGTTATCCTCAATGTTGACCCAACATCATCTAACATTGCATCGTCTAACATTGATTCCAGAAAACCATGTACTTTCAATCTCCCCCTTTTTGCCTTTCTTCACAAAACCAACACATGTTCCAATCAAGTCTTATATCCAGAAAGTTAGAATCAACAAGAAACAAATTATACTACTGAACTGCTCCCCCTCAATACAAACTAACATATTCAAAGTTAAATCAACAAAGACAAGTATTAAGGTCACCACTACATCAGAAGATGTCCAGCCCCCAACATTCATCAATGTTGCCTCAACATTATAACTAGTGAGTTTCCTGCATAAAAGGTTAACCAGACAAGCAGTTCAAAATGTACTTTCATAAGTAATAGCAGTTAGAGCAGTTCAACAGTAGTAGTACTTAGAGTTACATGCCATAGCTAAATATCAAGGACATGTCCCTTGATCAAATAAAACCACATAGAGATAAATGTACCAGCAACACAAACACATTAGCAGTTCATAAGAAACAAAACATAAACTAGAAGACTAAAATTAAAAAACTTGGAACTACTCTCCCCATTTTTGTGAAGAAGGGAGTTTCTCCAAATTTTTCACAATGTCCTCCAGCTCTTTGAGATGTTCATACCTTTCCTCAATCTCCCTCGGAGTATCAACAATTTGCCCCTATACCAGTTCAACAGATGATCCACAAAAGTTGAGGTAATGACCATGCAATCTTCCTCTTTGGACATAGGCACTGAAGTTCCAGCAAAATCCTGAGCCTTTTTCTTCTCAGTTCTTGGTCTCACCACTCCTTTTGGGTTCCAAGGAAGGTCTTTCACTATTGATCCAGACAAGTAGCTTGGGAGAGTTGTCAGTTCAATATCATTCTTCCTCCAACCTACAATGACACTTGTCTTCAATCCTTGCTTGTTAAGGATTTTGCAGATGAGTGAGAGAAAAGGCAGCATGCCATTCTTCCTTGCAGCAACTTCTGACATTGTTTTCACAGTCCTCCTCCCACGTTCACAGCTAGCCTATTCTTGATTTTGTAGACTAAGAGTGCTGATTCCTTAGTCAATACAATGACATTTTTGCTTGGCAGCCAGTTGAAACAAGCTATCTTGTGCAAGACAGCACTAAGGGAGGTGAGTTTTGTGGTTGGCACAGCATCTCTCCAGGTTTTAACCAACCCTCTAGTCAAGTCTTCCATCACATCATCAAGGTAGGGGTCCTCAGATTCATCAGCAGTGGGGAATCCACAGATCTTGTTGATGGTGTAGGGTTCAATGTTGAAAACTCTTCCCCACACCTAAGCCTTTCCATATTTTGGAGATTTGTAGTCCCTGATCCACTTGGAGAGATTCAGGTAGAACTCCATGACAATCTCAGGAGCATAGTCATTCAACTCCATCACTGATTGTTGCAACCCTCCTACCTCAAGTAAGTCCATCACCTTGTTTTCTTTCAAGCTGGCCATCTCTACAACTCTTTCAGTGTGAATATCCCTTCTTTTGAAGGAATCCCACTTCTTCTCCAACTCTTGTGAAAGATAGTAAGGAGAAAATTAGTCCCCCTCATCCTCAGGGAAGATCACATATAGCCCATATGTGTACTCTTCTGTTCCTGATGTTGCCTTAACATCAACATCAACATCAGCAGCAACATCCTGCTCTTCCTCAATCTTGTCCTCTTCCTTCTCCTCCTCTTCCTCTTCATCCTCAACATCCACCACCTCTACTTCCTCTTCCATCACTTGCTTACCCTTCCTCTTTCTCTCTTCCTCAGCCTTTTTCTTGACTTCAGCAGCCCTCTTCCTAGCTAATCTCTCAGCTTGTCTTTTCCTAGCCTCAACACGTTGCTTAGCAGTCTAAGACATAGTTCTCAACTTATCTCCATTGCCCTTGATCTTTTTCTTTTGAGCCCTAATCCACTTCCTCACCGCTTTGTCCACAGACTTATCCACGGACTTCTCCACAGATTGATCAGCAGATCCGCTACCCTCCCCCTCAATAGTTATATCAGCATCAATTTCAGGGTTAGGTTCAACAATGTTTACCTCAATTTCAGGCTCATTGATGACGGGGGCGGTTGATTTAGCAGCTGGCTCAACATTGGAGGTCGATTCTCCCTGTTGGGACTTCTTCCCTTGTCGCACGTAGGAGATCACCTTCCTTTTGGCAGCAACAGAAGCATCATCTGAACGGGTGTGTGAACGGGTGCGTGCGACAGTTGGTTCACTTCCTAGGGCAACATCTGCAAGAGTTTGCATGGGAGACTTGCTTGCCATTGTTAGTAAAGATGATTTGAGAGAATTTGCAGAGAAAATCGAGAGGAGAGAGAGTAATTTTGCAGAGTAAGCACATATAAGGAAATTGCAAGCACAATTAAGGATATTAGGGTTTTAATTTCTGAAATAACCGTGAATAAGGGAAGAGAATGAATGTTAGTGGGCAGTTACAAAATTTGAATCAAATAAAACCTTCCCACTATGTTTTCCCGCACACATGCTTTGATGTTTAATTAACAGGTAACCAAAGCGGTTTTCAAGAATTCGAAAACTTATGAGGTCCTGTTTTCAATGTTGGCCTGCTGCAGTACACAATGTTGGGATAACATTCAATAACATTCAAACCAGAAGGTGGAGGTACAGGCTTTACCAAGGCAAATTCATGTGAGAGCTTGAGATACATCCAAAAATACATCTGAAACTTAACCAATATAGCGAGTGAGTACCTCATACATATTGTTCAGATAAAGATCATGAGTAAGCAACATAGATAACAAGAAACACACAGAGATAAGCAGTTATAAATTCAAGGAAAAATTCACTTCCACAACATAGAAAGTCACAGAAAAGTGTGTCACATGCGGTATGTCACCCAAATTGTATGCCTCAACACATGAATTATAACCCCCTAAGCCTAAACCGACACAACTCAACAATAAGAAAGAAAACAATGTAGTTCTACATGAATGCAACAATGTAGTGTCAGATAGGCAAATGGTAAACACATATGAAAAACTCCTCAAACTAGCACAACACACATCTCTTTATAATATTTATTAATTTCATAACTCATCTGAACCAAAAGCTGAAGGTTGCTTAAAACACAAAGCTAATGTCACTACTGAATGAGGGCATCCTGAACTCCACACACCCCAGTAACAACATTAACAGCAGCAAGTTAGGCAAGTACAAAGGTCTTGAATGTTGGCAATTCATTTATCATGCGCCCCAACACCCCAATTCGTTATTCATACTTTTTTACCAACCTACATTCAAGAGAATCACCAAGTGATCAGTGCTACTAAATGTAAGAAATCTAAACCTCAAACACCCTAGTAGAAAGGATCACCCTCATGTGTTCCTTTGCCAAACAAACAAGAACATATAAATAAGCACAACTGCGTAACACTGAAGTTGTCAACATCATGCACCCCAGCTTTTCCACATGTCCTGTACACCTTTCATATGAATAAGACACAACTGAATAGATATCAAAGTAGTGAACTTTGTGTACCCCAACTTCTCCATATGTTAGGTTATCACAACTTCAGACAAACATAAGAGTTTTATTACTTTTTCAAAACAAATATGTGAAACTGATAACTAGAAAGAGTTGTTAATCACAGAGTTCAACCACACAAACCAAAACTGACAAAACAAAGATCAAATGAGACTCACAAGAAAATAAGTTCACCAAAAGAAAACAACAGAATACCTACTACACCACAACCAATATACCAATGCTAGACAGTGGTGTTATGTCAACACTGGTTTCCTCAACATTCTTACATATTGCACATGCCAAGAGATTTCCTCAAGCTGAAGAATCTCTCACTATCTAAAGGTTTTGTAAACATATCAGCAAGCTGATTTGTTGTCTCAATAAGTTCAATGTTGATCACTTTGTCCTCTACCATATCGCTTAGGAAATGATGCCTTATCTCTATATGCTTAGTTCTATAATGTTGGACAGGATTCCTAGAGATACTTATGGCACTTAGATTGTCACAGAACATGAGAAGTGTATCACTATATAGCCTATAATGTAAAATCATGTGTTTGAGCCACATATGTTGGGTAACACAGCTGCCAGCTGCTACATATTCTGATTCAGCAGTTGATAATGAAACACAGTTTTGCTTCTTGCTATACCAGGAGACCAAATTATTCCCCAAAAAAAAAAACAGCCCCCACTTGTGTCATCCACATCACCTGCCCAGTCAGAGTCACTGAAACCAACCTAGTTTGTGTTAGTGTCATAAGAATACCAAATGCCTAAAGGTGAAGTTCCAGAGATATATCTAAGAATCCTCTTCACAGCAATCAAGTGAGATTGCCTTGGCTCAACTTGGTACCTAGCACAAACGCATACTGAAAACATGATGTCAGGTTTAGGGCCAGATAGATATAGCAAACTACCAATCATCGATCTGTACAATGTTGGATCAACATTGCTGCCAGTGCCATCTTTTGTTATCTTCACTGAAGAAGACATAGGAGTTTTGCAAGGCTTGGAATCTTGTAGCTCAAATCTCTTCACCAGATTTCTTGCATACTTCTCCTGGTTCAGGAAAATACCATTCTCCAGCTGCTTAACTTGTAGTCCCAGAAAGTAATTAAGCTCACCAATCATGCTCATCTCAAACGTTCTTGTCATAGACTCAACAAATTTGTCTAAGGTAGACTTGTTAGTAGAGCCAAATGCAATATCATCATCATAAATTTGAACAACGCATATATCAGAGCTTTTTCTAAGGACAAACAATATTCTATCGCCATATCCTCTATTGAAACCTAGGTCTAACAGAAAGTCAGTTAGCCTCTCATACCAAGCCCTAGGAGCCTGTTTTAAGCTATACAAAGCCTTTTCAAGTTTGTACACATGGTCAGGATGTTTAGGATCAGGAAAGCCTTTAGGTTGTTCTACATAAACCTCTTTGCCCATTAAACCATTCAGAAAGGCACCTTTAACATCCATTTGGTAAAGTTTAATCCTAAGACAGCAAGCAATAGCAAGAAGTAATCTAATTGATTCTATCCTAGCTACTAGAGCAAAAGTCTCATCAAAATCTATACCTTCTACCTGAGTATAACCTTATGCAACCAACCTACCTTTGTTCCTCATAATTACACCATTCTCATCAGTTTTATTTTTGAAAATCCATTTTGTACCTATTACATTCACATGTGATGGCCTACGCACTAGATTCCAAACTTTGTTTTTGGTGAATTGTAAGAGTTCCTCTTGCATGGCATTAATCCAATAACTATCCTTAAGAGCTTCAATTACATTCTTAGATTTAATGGAGGACACAAAACAAGATGCATTTTCAGCAGTACATGAAGAAGACATACAAACACAAAACTTAGCCATATCCTTGTAATTGACCCTTTCTTTGTTGCGTGTTCTAACTCTTTCAGTAATTTGTCCAATTACTTGAGAGGATGTATGATGTCTTTGTATCCTAAGATGAGGTTCTCTTCTGGATACATGAACAACTTCATCTTCAGAATCTATCAGCATAGATGTTGGCCTAACATTGGGGGTTTCTGGTGTTAAGTCAACATTTCCAGCGTCTGTGTTCAATGTTGAGTCCAATGTCGGAGCAACATCAGAACCAGTGACTTCTTCAGTAACTACAGAGACAGTCAGTTCATCAAAAATGACATTAACTGATTCTTGTACAATATGCAATCTTGGATTGTAGACCCTGAAAGCAACATTATTAGGAGAATATCCAACAAATATACCCTTTTCACTTTTAGGATCAAATTTGCTTAGCAAATAGCAATTGATGCCAAACTCATGAAAGTGTGCAACTGTTGGTTTTGAACCCTTCAAGATTTCATAAGGTGTCATAGTAGTACCAGGTCTAAAATAAGCTCTATTACTAATATGACATGCAGTATTCAAAGCTTCAACCCAGAGTTTCTTAGATAGGTTTCTAGAATTCAGCATTACTCTAGCCATCTCTTGAAGTGTTCTATTCTTCCTCTCATCAATCCCATTTTGCTGAGGTGTCTTAGGTGCAGAGAACTCATGGAAAATGCCTTGAGTTTCACAAAAATTAGCAAAGCTTACATTTTCAAACTCTTTTCCATGGTCAGACCTAATTCTTCCTACAGAAGTGCCATACATATTTTTAATACTAGCATGCAAAATCTTGAATGTGTTGAAAGCCTCTGATTTTTCTTTCAAAAACTTAATCCATGTATATCTTGAAAAATCATCAACAATAACAAAAGCATAGTTCTTACCATTCAGGCTACTAACCTCAATAGGACCCATGAGATCCATATGTAGCAAATCAAAGCACTTATTAGTTCTATGGTTAGTACTTTGTACCTGAAGTGGTGGATGGACAGCTTTTGTTTGTTTACCTTTCAGGCAGTCTTCACAAACAATTTTACCTGGGCTAGTCAACTTAGGCAGTCCTGTCACAGCCTCTAACTTCTGTAGTTTCTCCATATTTCTATAGTGCACATGTCCTAACTTCTTGTGCCACATGACAGATTCATCTACCTTGGCATGGTAGCATTCAACTTCATCTTGAGCAAGATAGCAGTTATCCTTTGGTCTTGTACCTGTCATGACACGGACATTGTCACTATTAAACACATCACATGAACTTTTATCAAAAGTAACTAGCAAGTTATCATCACAAAGTTGACTTATGCTAATTAAATTTGCTTTCAATCCTTCAACCAACAACACATCCTTGAGTGGTGGAAATCCTTCAACATCCAATACTCCTTTTTCCAATGATTTTCCCTTTTGTGCCTCCTCCATAAGTAACTGTTCCAACAGTCAAGGGATTACATCTTTCAGGTTGTCAATGTTTTCAGTCATGTGCCTTGAGCATCCACTGTCAAAATACCACTTACCTGCAAGGTTAGAGTAAACAGCAGAGAAGACAACATTGCAAACAATTTTAACCTTAGGAGTTTTTAACTTTCCTATCCAAGTTCTACTTTTATGTCCTTCACCTTTGTTACCTAATGTTGGGATAACATTCAGATCAGAGGTTCTCCTAACATTGGTACTGCTATTAATTCCTGTTTTCTTCTCAATCACACTTCTGAATTTTTTACAATAAGGCTTAATGTGACCAGGTTGAAAACAATATTGACAGATAAAAGTAGGCTTTTTTACAGTGTTGATAGGAATTTCACTACTCACACTACTACTTTCCTTGATAAAACTAGCTATTAAATAGGCAGACTCAACATCTTCAAAGGAAGGTTTCTCAACATAGCCCAAACCATTTTTACCTTGATTTCTCATACTCAACACTTCATCAAGCATAGATGTAGAGGAGTTCCATTTGTCAATGGCTTGTTCAGCTTTATCTAATTTTACCTTTACCTCTTTCAGTTCAGCCTCAGTTTTGTCAATGTCTTTCTCATATAGTTTTAGCATCTCCTTCATGCATCCAATCTCTTCCTTCAAGCTTTTGTTGCTCTTGATGAGTTTGTGATTCTAAAGCAACAGTTTGTGGTAGATAGACTTCAGGTCTTCAATGATTTCCTCCTGGGACATTTCTCCTTCAAAGAAATATTCTTCATCTAGATTCACTGACACTACAAAAAAAATCACTTTTTGTGACAATTTTTCGTGATGAAAATGAAATTTATCACTACAGATTTACCTATAGCAACGAATTTTTAATTTGTCGCATAAGGAAAGGCTTATGCGACAATGTCATATTTCATCTTAAGAAATCAAACTATCGTGACGATTTAGACATTTTTGTCATAGTCAAAATCTTTTCCCTCCAATCTCATTTTCACTTAAGCTTTTCTCCCGCCATGTGGTATGGAGCCCATTTCATCAAAATAAGCCCAAATCTTCAACTTTCCAAATATGTTGCCCTAGCCTCCCTTCCAGTTCACACCTTCAAGACACCTGATTCCTTCCTTACTGGCTGTAACAAAACCCAAATTAAATTTCCTTCAACCCCACCACACTTCACTTCCCCTCTACAAGAAATGTCGACCACTGCAGCTCGACCCGACTCCTCATCTGATTCAATGGATCCTCTGTTCCACGTCATCCGGATCCTGCCGTTCTCCTTCTTTTGTCCGCCGCGCCTCCGCCTTAAACTCCCGTCCTTCACTCTCCCCTCCGCCATGATAGTCATCTCCCTAATCCTCCTCACCTACTTTATGGTCGTCTCCGACACAGTCTATGATGTCATCGTCGAGCCACCTGGCATCGGATTTACCCAGGATCCACGCACCCGGTCGGTTCAACCCGTCATCTTCCTCCAGGGTCGGGTTAACGATTAGTACATTATCGAGTGCCTCTCCTCCGGATTCATGTTCGTTTTTGGCGAAATGGGGATCGTGTTGTTGGATCTGGCGCTGGATAAGAATCGGGTAAATAGCGTGAAGGTTTCATATGCAACTGCTGGTGTGGCGTTTGTTGTGATTTCGTATGTTATGAGTATGCTGTTTATTCGCATTAAGATCCCTGCGTATTTTCGCTGAATTTCGCGTCGTTTGTTTGTTGGCTTACACTCGAGGTTTATGGATTTTACAGCTGAATTGCTCTTTTTTGTGTATTGAGATATGTATTATCGGTTAGATGGAGCTGAAAATTGACTTGTGAGATTTAGGTGAAAGCGTTTCTATCTTTTGATTCGATGAGTATGTGGACTATTTTTATGCAATATATTGGAGAATGCTTAACTAAAATGTTTTTTGTGTTGTGTAGATGTTGAGGATAGTTTTGAATCTCTTTGGGAAAAAGCTTTTGGTGAGAATGTGGTGCATTACGTTAAATGCGGATTCATGTTCGTGCTTGGCTTGAAGGTAAGAAAAGCATTATTTATCTATATATGATTCCGTCTCTTCTTCCGATCAACTGTTTGTTTCGTTCTCTAATTAGAACAAAAGTAATATGAGAACCGTTTGTTGATAGGATGAATAAATCACAGTCTCCAATCGATCGTTATGTTGAGTGAACAATTTTTCCCACTACAACTTGCTGGTCAATGTTTATGCAGTAATGGGTAGATGGGATGAAGTTGCGAGGACAAGGGATAAGATGAAACAGAGAGGAATTAAGAGAGTGAGTAGTTGCAATCTCAAGGACTTGAAAGGAATAGTTCACAATACCAAAGTGAGAGATAGACTGCAGAAGGATTGTAAAACAATGCTGATAGAGTGAATCATTGAGCTTGGTATTCTTTAGTAGCCGATAAGTGTTACTGTGCACATGAGAGGGGACTGCATTTTGAATGAGTTTACACTTCACTGACTGTTCCAATATCTTAGCAGAGAATGAGTCTAACTTCATATATATTAGGATCAATTTTTGGTTTGTTGAGATTTATAATGAAGGGTGTTTGATATTTTTAAAAGGATGATCATCTACATCAGATTCTTTATTGAAACAAATGTATTTGCAAAGAAAGATGGACACACTCAAGCATCACTCACCTGGTACTGCAGTTCGATGGATCTAGAAATTCAGACATTAGTTCAAATAATGCTGGGTTTGAATCAAATTTGTGGTATCATTCCCATTCGTGATGGTAAGAATGCTTATGGCCCAAACTTGACACTCATTAGATAAGATTCTTGTTGTTTTCTTTATTGCTTTCGTTTAGTAACATAGTTAAATTGGTGTTTCCCTCAACTTCAGTTCGCAATTGTTTTAGTGGAAATTGAATGCAGAGTGTGGACAGAGTAGTATGATAAACATGACTGTTTCGGCTCTCTGACTCATTTTATGAGATTTTCAGAGAACATTTCCCCATTTTTGTAATCATTGAGGCATCTACTCATAGGATTTAATTAACTGTACTTTTTCATGGAAACTTAATAATTTATCATTAATCCAATATCTTTTCATTCTAATATCTTCAGGTAATGAGAAAGTCGGGATTCCTAAGAAAATCTCTTGGTGATTCTCTTCTGGGGAAGGTAGGCATTGACTGACATTTTTCTTTTTTGGTCTTGAAGTTCACTTGTTCGGAAATGGTGAATCTTTTTTTTTTCAGGTTGCTTGTCAAGATGGTGGTTAGTATTTTCTTAATAATAACCGGGGATTTTCTGGATTTGGTGGAGTACTTGCTAATGAAGAAATGCTAAAAGGTTGGTTACATATCTTTCATTTCCTTTATAATTTTTTTAGCTTGTCCCAATATGTATCATTTGATATATTGATCTTCCCATCAAGTTGAATATCTATTACTGGGAATGGTTTGTTTTGTTGCATACTAAAATTCTACTTAATAAGTTGACATTTTATACCCATTATAGCATCATACTTCCACCGCCCTATAGGATATAGTACACAACCCAAATTTATACTGTCGGAGTAATAAGTACATCTTGACTTATATTTATTAGTTAGAAGTTAGAAGTTATGACAAACACTTGCATGTTTTCTTATCTAATGACCACTATTATAATAAGTTGCAATTGATTGGTTCTGCATTAAAAATTTTGTGTATCTATAAAGTATGAAAAGTTCCATTTCCATTTGGTTTTGCATTTGAGATTTTGCGTAGCTTATAAACTAGAATGTGGATTTGATTTGAAGGATAATGTTTCTTGTGTATAAGAATATTCTAGATTTGGAATACTTGTTATTGAAGAAAAGCTAAAAGGTTGGTTAAAAATCTTTTATTTCCTTCATAATTCTTTTAGTTTGACATCATTATATGTATCATTCGATAAATTGATTGTCCCATTTTGGTTTACAAGCTCTTTACGTATGGAACATTATGTGCTTGAGTATGAAGTCCACTATTTATGATTCTAAGTAGTTATAATTTCTATTTCAGCAAAATAGATTATATTGTTTAACTTAATTTTATTTGACTAAGATTAGTTTATTTCAATCAATTATCTTTGGTTTTGAAGGTGGATCAGGTGTTCAAAGAATCCAAGAGAAGGCAATTGAAGTAAGGCCTCGAAAAATGCTTTTGAAGGCGATAGTAGAGTACTTACGGATGTGAACAAACTTTTGAAGTGTTAGATAGGAGCACATGGTTATGTATAGGTGTTTTCGACTTAGATAATAGTATCATGTAATACAGATGATTATTAATTCTTTTTGTTTAGTAAAAAAATTCTTATTGACTTGGTTTGTTCTAGTTAGTTTATAAATATTATGATTGATTTGTTGACTTTCAAAACTGATGTTTATTTTTGGTTGAACATGAGTTTATTAAATGTAAATTAAATAGATGTTAGGTAGAAGTTTCATGTGACAAACAATTGTTGCTGTTACACATATCGTGACGAAATTGTTGTCACTGTAGGATTTATGTTGTTGTAACGAATAACTTGTCACTATAGATTATGTCTGCTGCGACGAAATTAGCTACCATGATGAAATTTGACACTATCGTGACGAAAATTTTGTCACGAAAAGGTTGATTATTGTGACGAAATACAAGTTCGTCACAAGCTATTGCACCAATTTTGAACCCTTTCACGACAAGCCTGAGCTGACGAATACCTTTTTGTCGCGATAAACCTTTTGTGACGATTTCAGGGCTTATTGAGACAATTTCTTTTGTCATAATAAGTGATTTTTTTTGTAGTGTGAGCCATGAAAACAATCAACGTTAGATTCATCAAAGTAGGACGCAAGATAAGGTTCAGTATCAGTATCATATTCATCCCAATCTGCAAAGAAGGTCTCCTGTTCTAATGTTGGATCCTGAATGTTGGGGTAACATTGAGATCCGAAGCAATTCAGGGAGTCTTCTGGCGTCCAGTCATTCTGAGTGAGTAGCGCAGCAGTTTGAACCTCTTTTGATTGTTCTTCAACTTCTCCAGAACTAAAGTCATCTTTATTGAAATCATTTATACAAACCCAATGAGAATTTTCTCTTTTTCTAAGAGTGTTAGCACATTCATTAGCCATATGACCATATCCTTTACATTCAAAACATTGAACATCTTTTAACTTATCAGCTTCTAAAGGAGTAGGTTTTGATGCCATGTACTTTACGAACTTAGAAGGTAATTTCTTATAACCTGGGGAACTATTACTAAGATTCTTTTCTTTACCTTTTCCTTTAAGGTTCAGCTTATTGAACTTCTTAGTAATTTTACCATAGTTTGAAGAAATTATTTTGTAATCATCATCACTTTCATTGTCAAGACTTGATCCTCTTAAAGCAACATCCCTATGTTTGCTAGGTTGTGAGGTAAGCTCCATCTCAAATTCTCTAAGAGTATTCATCAAGACTTGAAACTGTAGATTATCAAGATTCCTAGATTCACTCATTGCAATTTTCTTGAGAGCAAATTTAGATGACAGTGTTCTCATAACTTTATAAACCATTTCTTGATTAGTCATAGCAAAACCTAGATTTTCACATTGGTTAGCAATATCAAAAATTTTCTCAAAATAACTGTCAACACTTTCATCTTCACCCATCTCAAGTTTTTCGAATTGCAGAAGTAGTTGTCTATATTTAGAATCTTTAATAGCATAATCTCCTTCACAATGTAATTCAAGTATATCCCAAGCATGTTTGGCTTTTGTACAATTCTGGATTAACTTGAACATGTGATGATTAACCCAACTAAAGATAACATTAAGAGCCTTTTCATTAGAGTTATAGAGACTTACCTCTCCTGTTGTCCAGTCTGCTTCTGGTTTTGGTACTAGATCACCTTCACCATCTTTTGGTAATGTTGGAAGAGAGTATCCATTGATCACGGATTGCCAGGCTCGAATATCAATAGCTTTGATGTGAGACCTCATCCTGATCTCCCAATATACATAATTGGAGCCACCCAAAACCGAAATCCTGTTGGTATTAGGATTGACACTGTCCATGGTGTTGTATCACCTCCAAACCACCAGTGTAGTCGGTGTTTGACTCTGATACCAATTGAAAATTGTCGGATCGTGGATTGACACAACAACTTTGAGAGTTAAACTGGCGTTGCCTTAACTCTATTGTGATCTTCTTGATTAGAGTAACATGCAGCGGAATTAAGAACACATGAAGATATAATTTTAAGAAGTTTTCAATATTATTAAATACTTCCAAGCCTTAGGCCAAATAACCATAAAAGTTTTAACAAAAATGTTCCTCACAACAATTCACTCACGCTCTTTGTTGCTCGGACTCAACGAAGCAGACAAGTACGGACTACTTAACCTCAATGAACTAGACGTAAATAGTTGATACAAAAACTTTGCAAAAGAAAGACGAAGACAATACAAAGAATTTAATCTCTCAGATTATTTAGCACTATTGTCTTGTAATCAACTTGATAAACTTCACATCCTTTATAGATTTCATGAGACTTGCACGCCAAGATGTGTTGTTCACATTTTTGGTAACTCTTGTTGTTTCCTTGTTGATTTTTGCCTTCTTTGTGAACTTCATATCTTTCCTGAATATGTGTTTCCTTTATTACCAATCTAACAAGGTAACACATCTTCTTCAAATCGGAGAATCCTGGAAAGAATCAAAGTTGCAGAGAATCCAATTTGTTTCCTTCTTTTGAAAGTGTGTTGAGTTGACTAATTCAACTTAGCTTGAATTATGGAAATCTCAAGTACGGAATCATCCATAGCCCTTCCTTATGATTAAGATACCTTCCTGGACATAAACATATACAACTAAAACCGTGGAACTTCATTAATAGGTGAATAAAGGCAAAACTCAAATTTGACAACTAAAGCACAATTTTCGCACAGACTCTCGGCTTTCAATGTTATCCTCAATGTTGACCCAACATCGTCTAACATTGCATCGTCTAACATTGATTCCAGAAAACCCTGTACTTTCAAACACTATATGCAGAAGGCCATCCATCCGAGCCTTCGAAGCCATCCCCTCTACCCTTCATCTTAAAGTAAAGTTTCCCACCTTCTCAGGTATTAGAGAAGTCCGAGGAAGTCACTATAAGGCTAGAGTATGCCAAATGAATGCTATCCCCTCGGAAGAGGATGAATCCACCCTCGGGAATAGCAAAAAACATAAAACTGAGGAGACACAGGTTCAACCCGTGGAAGAATTAAAGATGGTGGAATTGGTAGAAGGACATCCCGAGAAGGTGTTTAAGATTGGCACTAACATGGAACCCACAGTAGAAGCCCAACTAACCTCTATCCTCAAGCAATTTCATCATTTTTTCGCGTGGGAAGGAGGACCGTCCAGGCGAATCAGCAACAAGGTATGTCAACACTTTCTTAATGTGAAACCAGGGTTTAAACCAGTCCAGCAAAAAAAGAGAAAGATGGGACCCGAGCGCAACAAAATCATCCGGTCGGAGATACAATGACTCCTTAGCCTAAAGCAAATTAGGGAAGTCATATACCCCGAATGGCTGGCTAATGTAGTGTTAGTCCCCAAACATAGAGGGAGATGGTGGATGTGTGTGGACTTTACCAACCTCAACGAAGCCTGTCCGAAAGATTGCTATCCTCTGCCTAGTATAGATCAACTAGTCGACTCCACCGCTGGATGTGCGCTGTTGTCAACTCTAGATGGGGAACAGGGATACAACCAAATCCCGATGGCAGCAGTTGACTAGGACAAAACTAACTTCATTACCGACGTGGGCACCTTCTGCTGCTTAGTAATGCCCTTCGGGCTCAAGAATGTCGGAGCTCCTTACCAAAGATTGGTAAGCCTTATGTTCATTGGACTCATTGGAAAGTCGATATAAGTCTATGTGGACGACATGGTGATTAAAAGTGACACTGCGGAAGACCATCCCGAAGACCAGCGGAAGGCAGTGATCATCATGGATAATTTTGGAATGAAAGTTAACCCCGGAAAATGCTCCTTTGGCATTAGAGGAGGGAAGTTGCTAGGGTTCATGGTCACGGAGAATGGAATAGAAGTAAATCCCGAGAAGGCTGAGGCCATCGTGGGACTACCCACTCCGAAGACAGAAAAAGGACTCCCCTTTTTCAAGGACTCGGCAGAAAAAGGACTCGGCAGAAAAAGGACTCCCCTTTTTCAAGATACTCTGAAATGTTAAGGAATTCCAATGGACCCCCCAGTGCGAAGAAGACCTTGGAGAGCTAAAAGGATATATGTTGAAACCACCCTTACTGGTAAAACCATTACCCCAAGAAGAGCTCTTCCTCTATTTATCCGTCGGAGAAGAAGCCATCAGTGCTGTATTAGTCAAAGAATAGGACAGAAAACATCATCCGGTATACTATGTCGACAAGACTCTCCTCGGAGCAGAAACCAGGTATACCCTGACTGAAAAACTCGTCTTAACTTTGGTTACTATGGCCCATAAACTGCGCTCCTATTTTCTATCACACCCGATCACTGTGTTAACAAAACACCCCCTATGGGCGATTCTCAATAAGCCCGAGTCATCGGGAAGATTGATAAAGTGGGATATAGAGCTCACCGAATACGATATGACCTACGCTCTGAGGCCCTCTATTATAGCGCAAGTCTTGGCGAACTTTGGAATGGAGCTAACAGGCATCGGGTCCGATGAGAAAGAGCCCATATGGCACGCCTATGTAGATAGCTCCTCAGTAAGCACGCACGGGGGAGCGGGAATAGTTTTTGTAAATCAAGAAGTGGAAGATGAAAGGCTCCACTTTGTAGTCAGAATTGATTATCCCATTTCCAACAACGAGGCCAAGTATGAAGCCCTTCTAATCGGAATGATACTTGCAAAAGAAGGGGGAATAAGGAGAATACTCCTCCACATCGATTTTGAATTGATTGTTCAACAAGTTAATGGCTCATACGAACCAAAAGAAGAAAGAATGCAGAAGTACCTTCAGATACTCCATCATAGACAAGGATGGTTTGACGAGTGCAAGGTCTCTCAAATTCCCCGAGGGGAAAACCAGGAGGCAGACGCCTTGTCCAAAATGGCTACCCAAGCAGCCACCATCCATACTCGAAAAATCACATTATTACAGATAAGGGAATCAGAGAAAAAAGAGCAAAGAGGTGAGTGCCACAACTGACTCCCCGATGAGTTGGCTGACCCCCATTAAAGCCTATTTGCAAGATCCCGAGGTCTATTCAGAAGATAAAACCATACGAAGGACGATGTCCCAGAAAACCATACGATACTTCCTCAAGGACGGGGTGCTGTTTCGGAGAACTTACTCCTGCCCCCACGCCCAATAGCTCAATGAAGAAGAGGCCCAATGGGTCCTGGTGGAGGTACACGAAGGGACATGTGGAAGCCATATCAGAGGCGAAAGCATGGTCAGACGGCTAGTTCGGTAAGGCTACTACTGGCCCATGATGGCTAGACACACCAAAAGGTACGTAAAAAAATGTAAATCTTGCCAAGCCTACGCCTCTCGAGTCCACCAGCCTGCGGCCCCGTTGGAGCCTAGCCTAACCCCCTGCCCCTTCGCCAAATGGGGCATTGATATAACGGGACCCTTTATCCCCGATGCTGGACAAAAGAAGTTCCTATTGGTAGCGGTTGATTACTTCACCGAATGGGTGGAGGCCGAACCCTTGGCCCGAGTAACAGCGAGCGCGATCGTCAACTTCTTGTGGAGAAACATATTATGTGAATTCGGAATCCCTCGGAGCCTGGTAAGTGACAATGTACTGCAATTCACAAGCCAAGAGTTACAAAAATGGTGTGACCATTGGGAGATTAAGCATCGGTTTGCTTCCGTGGGATACCCCCAAGCAAACGGTCAAGTGGAGAGGACCAACCAAACTCTCCTTAAAAATATAAAGGCTAGACTTGATTGGCATAAAGACAAATGGGTTGAAGAGATACCTCGCATCTTGTGGGCTTACCGGACCACCCAAAAGACTGCCACGGGGGAAACCCCTTACAGCTTATCATATGGCAGTGAGGCCGTAGTGGCCCCGGAAGTGGTAGTGGGAAGCTTGCGAATCCGAGAATACGAGGAAGTCGCCATTAGCTCCAACTTAGCCCTGGCCCTTGATCTCCTCGAAGAAAGGAGGGCGCGATCCGCCGTCTAAATAAAGGAGTATAAGGCCCGAATGTCAAGATACTACAACTCTAAGGTAACGTTTATATTCTTTCAAGTCGGAGATTTGGTGCTAAAGAGAGTCAGAGCTTCCAAAAATGTGGGAAAACTCTACCCCCCATGGGAAGGACCCTACAAAATATCGGGAATTGTCGGACCCGCAACTTATCATCTTGCCAACTCCGAAGGCGCAGTGCTCCACAATACCTGGAATGCCCTAAACCTTCAGAAGTATTATGCTTAATGTAACAGTTAAGATAACAGTTGTACATAAATAAAAGTTTTTTATATATAGAAGGCTCCGATACAAAACCCAAAGAAAAAAAGGGGAGAAAAAGGTTGCAAAACAAAATGATGACTCTACGAGAATGTCATCATAAGCAACCTGACCCCGAAGAGCCATCTAATAGAAACAACTAATACAAACATTTAGCACCAACAACAAATTCTCACTACAAAGGTATATTGGATCCTATCCGATACAAAGAGATTAACATTGTTCTCACCTAGACTAAACATCATCAAATGAGACACTTCCCTTCTCTAATGAGACGACGGCGCTGCTCCTCGAATAAAGAAGCAGGATCATCAATTACAACCGTCGAAATTACCAAATCCTCAAAAGCCGAAGGACAATCTTCTGCAAAAACCCTACGGATGTTAAGTTCGGGGATGGCCAGACCCGAAGGAAATCTTGACAAATTCAAAACAGCATCCTGGCAAAGCTGATACCCTATGCAGACGAGGTCATGCATCTCGCTTTGAAGAGACTCACGAGGACCCGGTGGACCTACAACGTCTAGCACTGCTCGGTCTTGAGCCATCACTATTGCTACCTCATGAATATGGGTGGACTCTAATAGCTTTTGGTTTGCCATATCTCTCTCCCTCGTAACACACATCAGCTGCTCATCGTAGAACTGTATCTGATCCCTTAAGTCGTCCATCCTCTTCTCTAAAGCAAGTACTCGGGCCTTCTCAAGCACCAACCGGTGCTCCAATTCCCATGATTTGTCCTTCTCGACCAACAATAGCCCATTATGAACCTTTCGAGCGGTCTCCCTGTCCGCAGTCGACTGAGCTATCTCTTCGTGAGCCTCTAGCAAACCCCTCTCCAGCTCGTCCCGATGGCGGTACACCAAGTCAGGACTAGAAGAGGAATCCCCTCGGGATCCGATAGCATTCAAGACCATATAAATCTGCATGAAGATAGCCCATTACCACATAGATGGTAAAAATGTTAGTACTAAAAAGAACAAATGAAAAATTGCTATACCTCGCACAAATCATTGCAGCCTAGATCTTGAAGACTAGATAGAAGGGGGATCTTGATCAACTCACAGTCTGTTGCGTTCAAAAGCCCACCCAAGTAATTCCAACAAAAATCCGCTATCGAAGAAGCGGAAGGGACGTAACTACCTTCTCTGAGGGGTCGTATTCCCGCAAGAAGAGGATTGACCTCGAGGGATGGATGAGTGATACGATCAGGACCTTCCCCTAAAGGTTGAGATCCGTCCAGATCAGAAGAAGGGAGATCCTCATCCACCATATTCACAACGCTAACCCCTTCCGAAGGAGAGGAACGCAATACCGACTGAGGGATCGGAAAATCCATTCGAAGAAGAGTGGCAACCGGATCTTCTACGACAGCAGGAGCTCGAATGTGCACTAGGAGGACTGTAATAGGCAAAACCCTCCAATTCCTCCTCTCCGAGGAAGGACTTGTCACCGCTTCAAAACTCTGCCGATCGGAACCACCATCTTCCGACAAAGTATAACCATCATGTGACATTTGTGTCAGAAAAGCCTTGTCAAAAGGCTAAATCACAAACGCTGCCATCTCCGAACCTATCGAAAAGATGAACATACTTTGAGCCCGAAGCGGAAAAGAACACCATATATAACAAAGACAAAAAGAAGAACTTACGAAAAAAGAAATTACTACAAAGCGGCTGAACAGGGAGATTGAACATCTCTACCCCTTCTTGAAGTCGTGCCAAGATCAGAGATTCAGGGAACTCCAACAAACCGCTCATGTCATAAGTTCCCGAGAACAACCCAGAATGGGATAGCACCTTCTCCTCACGCACCAAAGTCTCGGCATTGGGGGTAACATAACCCAAACCCCATCGGAGATGAACTTCCCACACCATAGTTGATTGGCCCTTCGGGCAAACAAAAAAGTACCTCTACCTCCAATCCCCTCTATGAGAGCGAGGGTTGGATACATAAGTGAAGGCTTTAATGATTTCCCGATAGACCAGGCTAAAGAAATGAGGACCACCCAAATAGGGGCGTAAGGAAAAAATAGCCCCCACCCGATGAGGAGACATCAGATATTTTAAGAGCTCACAACACAAGATATACCCGACCAAGCGGCGATAAGAATTCGGTGTCAGCTGACTAGGGCATATTTGCCAATATCAAAAAAGAGTTTGAATAAAGAGGTGGGAAAACACCCTCAATCCACAACATACCTGTTCGCAATACACGGTTAAATAACCCGAGGGGGGATCATAGGCCCTCTGATCACAGTACGGTATGACTACATCGTACTTGCTGAAGTCGAGATTATATTCGGCAAAGAGAGTCATAATAGACCCCTCTTGCTCGTTACTCACGGCAGTTCCAACGCGTCCCCATCCCATTCACTCCGAGGGACTCAATGGAAGCATATCAAGCACCGATGACTGGTCCGCAAGGGTATAAAACCCCCTACCCATGAACACTTCTTGGATGTGATTCATCCTAAGAGAATCTATATGTGAAGACCTTGAAGCCGCTCCCCTCGAAGAACTCCCCAAGATGGCAGCTATATCATCATCCAGACTATCTCGCCTGGAAGAAAAACTATCCGAGGAAGCATGAAGAACCCCTAGCGACAGTGAAGGAGTCCGAACCGAGTTCCGAGTGGAATTATGAGAGGAAACAGATCCTCCTCGCCGATAATGTGGTGGCATCATCTTTCCAAGTAAGTTTTTTCTCTTTTCTCACGGTTATTTGAAAACTGAAAAGGAAGAAGAATCGAAGTGCAAGAACTAGCTAAGTGAAAGTAAGAAGATAAATTTGCAAGAGAATCAGTGAGCTCAATATCTAAAGTGAGTTTATTTTGAAGTGAGTATTAACATATCTGCTAAACACTTAACGCATATATACTCGTAACCCTTTGATTAAAGAATTAAACTTAAACCTCCATTATCTAAAGTGAAGGACCCGTGCCAATAAGATGCTCCTACTTAAGGAAGACTCATTCTTAATATTGCCATGCATGCTGACACATCCTGTTTAGTGGCAAGCTTAGTCAACAAGATTTTAGTTTTATCTTCATCTCTCTAAACTCAATTTAAGTTAGAGAAATGGTTAGAATATTTAATAATGTTAAATATTAATTATGAATGAGGCAGAGGATAAAAAGAGCAAAATAACTGTTCATTATTGGAACCCGAGAAGTCCTCGTAGTACATTCGAAATTGCAAAAAATAATAACAAATGTTAAACTACTAAATTAAAAATCCTAAAAATACTAAAACTAAGAGCAGGAAAATAAACCCTAAGTTATGCCCCCATGGTTGAGGGAGGAGGAGCAGAATGCGAAGAACGCGGCCGCCTCGGAAGAATGAGTCGTCAGAGCTAGGCGAGAAGACGGCGAAAACATCTCTCCGGAGCCACCGGGCCTCGGACTTTGACCACTAACTGACCGCATCGGAGAAGGCGCTGGAGAAATCCGAAGAGATAGCAAACCGCAGAATCTCTCGAAAAGGATACGGGACTCCTCGGGAGTAGGCTTCTTCAACCTACGAATATCAAAAGACTTAGGAAAGTCCACATCCGACCGCACCAAATTTTGCGCAATTCTAGCATAGTCCAAATAGCCCCATAACATATGGCCTATTAAAAGCTCTTGTTGCTGCCAATCGGAAGACTCCGAGTGTTGCCGCATGGTCTCCCGCTGAGCTAAACGGACTGCCGCATCTACCTTTTCTTGCACCTCCTCGGAGGAAACGGCCCTAGTCAATTTCTCTTCGGCCGACTCGGCCCTATCAATGGCCTTACCCAGCAACTTTTGGAGTTCAACCTCCCTAGCTTGACCAACCTCCAATTCCTTCTCAAGAATGGCAATTAGGTCCTTGGAAGCCCTCTCTAACACTTCCAACTCCTCGTGTGAAGATTGCAAGTGCTTCACTTGAAGACTCAAGGCCTCCTTCTCCTTCTGGTCCTCTTTCCATCGGAAATCGTAATCAGGAATCTTCGTCTCAAGTACTTCCATCTTCATCTGGTCTTCATTCTCCTTAGAAAGAAGAGACTCCACTTGTGCTCGGAGAAGCTTTACTTCTTCTCCATCCCTTTGATACCCTTGCTCTACCGCAGCAGCAGAGTTTCGAGTCTTCCCGACCTACAGTAAAGAAAAAAGAGCATAAGGATCTAAAGCAGATTACCTAAGAGAATGCTGAACAGAAATAAAAAAGAAAAGGAGTCAAGCTTACCATGAGAGCCATCCAATTAAGATTCGTGTGGATGAAATGAAACCCATCAACAGGGGTTGAATTAAAGGAGGCAATGAAGTGGAGAACCTCTTGAAAAGCTCCCTCCAAAACTGGCATCGAGGGTAAGTCCTCCAGCCTACGAGGAGCCACAAGAGGCTGAAAAGTGAGACCCCTCGGAGAAAGTGTCACGGGGATATGGCACCCTGGGGGAACGGTCCCCTGAATTGGGGTCACGGCATCTGCATCGGTAAACTAATGCACATAATGTATATGTATATAAGGAGAGATGATGGACCCAGAAAAATCATCAAACAATAAATGGGCAAAAAAGAAAGAGATGGGCACATGTTGATTACCAAGAAGAGAAGACCCTTCGGCCATCGGAGCCTTCCCCTTATCCACGATGTCTGCACCAAAAAAAGGATGTTAGTACATAAGAAAATTCCTTTAAACACCTAAGGACATAAGAACCAAGGAGAACTTACCAGGAAGAAGAGACTTGGAAAATGTCCTCTCCGAAGACTCGAAAACCACCGAAGGCACCGATAGAGGAACTCCTAGTTCACGAGAAGGTGATGGCGAAGGATCCTTGGATGAGAGGATCACCAGATTTGGCACAGGCTCCTCCTCAGCAGCTTTCAAAGAAGGACCGCCCTCGGATGCGAGTCCTTCCTTCGAACCCTTAGAAGAACTCCTTGTATTGTGTGTTGGGGCCTGCGCCAGCACTAGAGCTGATCGAGGATCCATCGAAGTAAGGAGGACAACATCATAGATTAAGCCATCTACTCCAATGATAAAATGTGAGTGATCCTCCTCTTTCTCCTCCCTCAGAGGCATGGCTGTGCCCCGGGGGTATCAACTTACTCATCAGTAGGATCCTCCTCCTCAGGAGCATCGAAGGTAACACTCGAAGAAAAAGCCGAAGAAGTTGTGGAAACTTTTGATTTCCTCCGACCACTTGGAGCAGAGACCGAAGGACCTGAACGCGAATAATAATTCGCCAGAGTATCCCCTGCATTACGAAAAAGCTAATAAGTATCTCTTAAATCTACCCTCGTATAAAAGAGAAGAAAAAAATGAGTACATAATTACTTACTGAAAGGGACCAGTGCATCAGAGCTTATAGACAATGGATTCTCAACAGCGGCATCGGTTAAAATGACATTCTGTAGTCCTGACATCTCAAACAGCATAACGAAGTCATCCGACTCCATTACGGCCTTCTGCAAAATTACCGGAGATAAGCTTACCTCCGGATCCAAGGTATAAACTGTTGCTTCACCCTCCATCCAGTCGAAAGGTGTATCCCACACTTCTTTCTCAGCCTGCACGAAGAAGAATTTATCCTTCTAGGTGCTATGGGAGCTAAGTGGCCCCTCCAGAATCCTCTTATTTTTGGCGTTATCCCGATGGCGGAGGTGATGAAAGGGAACCCCCCGGGTGAAATCACCATATCAAAAATGGAGAAAAAATGATCAACGTTACAACCCAAACCATTCACATGGCACCAAAACACAAAAATGCACAAAACGGCAAACCCATTCGGAACCAACTGACTTGGACTTATGTTGCTCGCCTTAAAAACCTCGCAGAAGAAGGGAGGCATAAACGATCGCCACCCGAACCTTATTTGTGCAAAATAGACCGTAAGCCAGCACTCGGGAGGACTACAGGCCCTCTCATCCTTCATCGGAATTCGGAAAGTCATATTCTTGTTAAAAGCTCCCAAACTCTTGAACAAAGCAGACACTTGCCCTCGAGTAGCGGTACTCCGAATCCCCTCAATCTTTTGGAAAGCACGAGCAACAGGAACAACGGGCTTTTTCGATTTGTAAACCCTAGCCTTTTTAGAAGGCCCAACATTACCCTTTTCCGCAGTCGTGGAAGTATCACCCCTTCTCTTACGAGCACCAGTGGCCGGGCCACCTGCACCAACACCACCCGTAATCGTCGGCGAATCGGTGATGGGAGTGAAGGCCACGACCCCCGAGACGGAAGCAGCTGTAATTGGATCAGTAGCAGTTGAAGATGCCATCGTGTCTAGTTAAAGAGAAAGGAATGTATTTGTGAAAATTTAGAAGAAGAGATTGCGAAATTGAAAGAAAGCAAGAAGAGATTGCGAAAATTGTTCGTCGAATTTTTCTACAGAAGATGAAGAATGAAAGTAAGAAGAAAAGTAGAGAGTGGTGACTATTTATAGCTGATATGATAACGATCGGCTAAGTTGAACATGGAGCGTGTTTAACGCCCCACGTAAACCCCCCACCTGACACGTGCCGCTGGGCACGTTACCCGCTAGTGAGTCGTTGAAGACTGACCGTTTCCAACGGTCAGATATTTGAACTATTACGACGTTGAAGACTGACCCGCTAGTGAGTCGTTGAAGACTGACCATTTCCAACGGTCAGATATTATCCGCAATAAATGCTCAAAAGCCTCTGCTCACCCGAGGATAATAAGGTAATTTCCATATGATTCATTTTTAATATATATAAATATATGCATACCCCCTCGTACAATTACCAAAAAATGAAGATAACAAAGGAAAAAATAAAGAAGCCCCTCGCCTCACAGAGGACACGAAATAAAATTTCCCTCGTCTCTACGATGGCGATCAAAATTTGGGGGTGCTAGCGTTAACCCTAAAAAAATAAAAATGAAGGGATTACACACAAATGATACCCTAAAATGCAGACCAATATAGGGGCGATACTATCGTCAAGTGCACTTCCTATGAGAGTGCCCACACCCAACGAGGAGGCCCTCGGAGTGTTACCAATTCGCTCAATCACTGACCTGAAACGGTATAAATGGGCACCCGATGAGACACCAAAGCGTCCCCTGGAAAGTCGACGATGAATAAAAAAAAGATATCAATGCGGCATCGGAAAAAGAGTAAACCACGATGGATCCGCGCGACTCCGATATCCATCAATGCGCCACGAAGGACTACAACGAACCCCAAGTCCCGGAACCTGCAAGAATATCTCCTCACTTAACACTCCATAAACACAAAAATCCTTGGACCACACATCACGAAGGCCGAGAACGAAGAACTATGTTCTATCGAAGTATGAAGACCCTCAGAACACCTATCCCGAAAGCAGAATGTGAAGAATAATGTCCTACAGAGATGCAAATTCCCTTGGAACACCTATCACGAAGATCGTACTCAAACAACAATGTTTTATTGAAAGCCAGAAGCCATTGGAATACTTGTCACGAGTGAAAATTGTCGGATCGTTGATTGACACAACAACTTTGAGAGTTAAGCTGGCATTGCCTTAACTCTATTGTGATCTTCTTGATTAGAATAACATACAGCGGATATAATTTTAAGAAGTTTTCAATATTATTAAAAACTTCTGAGCCTTAGGCCAAATAACCATAAAGGTTTTAACAAAAATGTTCCTCACAACAATTCACTCACGCTCTTTGTTGATCGGACTCAACGAAGCAGACAAGTACGAATTACTTAACCTCTATGAACAAGACGTAAATAATTGATACAAAAACTTCGCAAAAGCAAGACGAAGACAATACAAAGAATTTAATCTCTCAGATTATTTAGCACTATTGTCTTGTATTCATCTTGATGAACTTCACATCTTTTATAGATTTCTTGAAACTTGCATGCCAAGATGTGTTGTTCACAGTTTTGGTAATTATTGTTGTTTCCTTGTTGAATTTTGCCTTCTTTGTGAACTTCATATCTTTCCTGAATATGTGTTTCCTTTATTACCAATCTAACAAGGCAACACATCTTCTTCAAATCGGAGAATCCCGGAAAGAATCAAAGTTGCAGAGAATCCAATTAGTTTCCTTCTTTTGAAACCGTGTTGAGTTGACTTATTCAACTTGGCTTGAATTATGGAAACTTCAAGTAAGAAATCATCCATAGCCCTTCCTTATGATTAAGATACCTTCCTGGACATAAACATGAACAACTAAAACCGTGGAACTTGATTAATAGGTGAATAAAGGCAAAACTAAAATTTGGCAATTAAAGCACATTTTTTGCACATACTCTTGGCTTTCAATGTTATCCTCAATGTTGACCCAGCATTGAGGATAACATTGCATCGTCTAACATTTATTCCAGAAAACCCTGCACTTTCAATCTCCCCCTTTTTGCCTTTCTTCACAAAAGCAACACCTGTTCCAATCAAGTCTTATATCCAGAAAGTTAGAATCAATAAGAAACAAATTATACTAATAAATTGCTCCCCTCAATACAAACTAACATATTCAAAGTTAAATCAGCAAAGACAAACTCTCTGTTGGGACTTCTTCCCTCGTCGCACGTAGGAGATCACCTTCCTTTTGGCAGCATCTGCAAGAGTTTGCATGGGAGACTCGCTTGCCATTGTTAGTAAAGATGATTTGAGAGAATTTGCAGAGAAAATCGAGAGGAGAGAGAGTAATTTTGCAGAGTAAGCACATATAAGGAAATTGCAAGCACAATTAAGGGTATTAGTGTTTTAATTTCTGAAATAACCGTGAATAAGGGAAGAGAATGAATGTTAGTGGGCAGTTACAAAATTTGAATCAAATAAAACACACACCCTAGTAATAACATTAACAACAGCAAATTAGGCTAGTACAAAGGCCTTGAATGTTGGCAATTCACTTATCATGCACCTCAACACCCCAATTCCTTATGCATACTTGTTTACCAACCTGCATTCAAGAGAATCACCAAGTGATCAGTACTACTAAATATCTAAACGTCAAACACCCTAGTAGAAAGGATCACCCTCTTGTGTTCCTTGGCCAAACAAACAAGAACATATAAATAAGCACAACTAAGTAACACTGAAGCTCTCAACATCGTGCACCCCAGCTACTCCACATGCCCTGTACACCTTTCATATGAATAAGACACAAGTGAATAGACATCAAAATAGTGAACTTTGTGTACCCCAACTTCTCCATATGTTAGGTTATCACAACCTTAGACAAACAGAAGAGTTTTATTACTTTTTCAAAACGAAGTTGTGAAACTGATAACTAGAAAGAGCTGTTAATCACAGAGTTCAACCACACAAACAAAACTGACAAAACAAAGATGAAATGAGAGTCACAAGAATATAAGTTCAACAAAGGAAAACAACAGAATACCTACTACACCACAACCAATATACCAGTGCTAGACAGTGGTGTTATGTCAACACTGGTTCCCTCAACATTTTCACATATTGCACATGCCAAGAGATTTCCTCAAGCTGAAGAATCTCTCACTATCTAAAGGTTTTGTAAACATATCAGCAAGCTGATTAGTTGTCTCAATATGTTCAATGTTGATCACTTTGTCCTCTACCATATCTCTTAGGAAATGATGCCTTATGTCTATATGCTTAGTTCTAGAATGTTGGACAGGATTCCTAGAGATACGTATAGCACTTTGATTGTCACAGAACATGAGAAGTGTATCACTATCTAGCCCATAATTTGAAAGCATGTGTTTGAGCCACACAAGTTGGGTAACACAGCTGCTAGCTGCTACATATTTTGATTCAACAGTTGATAATGAAACACAATTCTGCTTCTTACTATACGAGGAGACCAAATTATTCCCCAAATAAAAAACAACCCCCACTTGTGGATTTCCTGTCATCCACATCACCTGCCCAATCAGAGTCACTGAAACCAACCAAGTTTGTGTTATTGTCATAAGAATACCAAATGCCTAAAGGTGAAGTTCGAGAGATATATCTAAGAATCCTCTTCACATCAATCGAGTGAGATTGCCTTGGCTCAGCTCGGTACCTAGCACAAACGCATACTGAAAACATGATGTCAGGTCTAGAGGCAGAGAGATATAGCAAATTACCAATCATGGATCTGTACAATGTTGGATCAACATTGCTGCCAGTGCCATCTTTTGTTATCTTCAATGAAGAGGACATAGGAGTTTTGCAAGGCTTGGACTCTTTTAGCTTAAATCTCTTCACCAGATTTCTTGCATACTTCTCCTGGTTCAGGAAAATACCATTCTCCAGCTGCTTAACTTGTAGTCCCATAAAGTAATTGAGCTCACCAATCATGCTCATCTCAAATGTTCCTGTCATAGACTCAACACATTTGTCTAAGGTAGACTTGTTAGTAGAGCCAAATACAATATCATCCACATAAATTTGAGCAATGCATATATCAGAGCTTTTTCTAAGGACAAACAATGTTCTATCACCATCTCCTCTATTGAAACCTAGGTCTAACAGAAAGTCAGTTAGCCTCTCATACCAAGCTCTAGGAGCCTGTTTTAAGCAATACAAAGCCTTTTCAAGTTTGTACACATGGTCAGGATGTTTAGGATCAGCAAAGCCTTTAGGTTGTTCTACATAAACCTCGTTGTCAATTAAACCATTCAGAAAGGCACCTTTAACATCCATTTGGTAAAGTTTAATCCTAAGACAACAAGCAATAGCAAGAAGTAATCTAATTGATTCTATCCTAGCTACTGGAGCAAAACTCTCATCAAAGTCTATACCTTCTACCTGAGTATAACCTTGTGCAACCAACCTACCTTTGTTCCTCATAATTACACCATTCTCATCAGTTTTATTTTTGAAAATTCATTTTGTACCTATTACATTTACATGTGATGGCCTAGGCACTAGATTCCAAACTTTGTTTTTGGTGAATTGTAAGAGTTCCTCTTGCATGGCATTAATCCAAAAACTATCCTTAAGAGCTTCAGTTACATTCTTAGCTTCAATGGAGGACACAAAACAAGATGCATTTTCAACAGTACATGAAGAAGACATACAAACACACAACTTAGCCATATCCTTATAATTGACCCTTTCTTTGTTGCGTGTTCTAACTCTTTCAGTAATTTGTCCAATTACTTAAGAGGCTGAATGATCTCTTTGTATTATAAGAGGAGGTTCTCTTCTGGATACATGAACAACCTCATCTTCAGAATTTGCCAGCATAAATGTTGGCCTAACATTGGGGGTTTCTGGTGTTAAGTCAACATTTGTTCCAGTTTCCAGTTCAGCATCTCCAGCGTCTGTGTTCAATGTTGAGTCCAATGTTGGAGCAACATCTGAACCAATAACTTCTTCAATACCTGGAGACAAAGTCAGTTCATAAAAAATGACATTAACTGATTCTTGTACAGTATGCAATCTTGGATTGTAGACCCTGAAAGCAGCACTATTAGGAGAATATCCCACAAATATACACTTTTCACTTTTAGGATCAAATTTGCTATAAATAGTCTCTATCTTTTAGCAAATAACAATTGATACCAAACTCATGAAAGTGTGCAACTGTTGGTTTTGAACCCTTCAAGATTTCATAAGGTGCCATAATAGTACCAGGTCTAAGATAAACTCTATTGCTAATATGACATGCAGGATTCAAAGCTTCAGCCCAGAGTTTCTTAGATAGGTTTCTAGAATTAAGAATTACTCTAGCCATCTCTTGAAGTGTTCTATTCTTCCTCTCAGCAATCCCATTTTGCTGAGGTGCCTTAGGTGCAGAGAACTCATGGAAAATGACTTGAGTTTCACAAAAATTAGCAAAGCTTACATTTTCAAACTCTTTTCCATGGTCAGACCTAATTCTTCCTACAGAAGTGCCATACAGATTTTTTATACTAGCATGCAAAATCTTGAATGTGTTGAAAGCCTCTGATTTTTCTTTCAAAAACTTAATCCATTTATATCTTGAAAAATCATCAACAATAACAAAAGCATACTTCTTACCATTCAGGCTACTAACCTCAATAGGTCCTATGAGATCCATATGTAGCAAATCAAAGCACTTATTAGTTCTAGGGTTAGTACTTTGTATCTGAAGTGGTGGATGGACAGCTTTTGTTTGTTTACCTTTCAGGCAGTCTTCTCAAAGAATTTTACCTGGGCTAGTCAACTTAGGCAGTCCTTTCACAGCCTCTAACTTCTGTAGTTTCTCCAGATTTCTATAGTGCACATGTCCTAACTTCTTGTGCCACATGACAGATTCATCTGCCTTGGCATGGTAGCATTCCGCTACATCTTGAGCAAGATAACATTTATCCTTTGATCTTGTACCTGTCATGACACGAACATTGTCACTATTAAACACATCACATGAACTTTTATCAAAAGTAACTAGCCAGTTATCATTATGCTAATTAAATTTGCTTTCAATCCTTCAACCAACAACACATCCTTGAGTGGTGGAAATCCTTCAACATCCAATACTCATTTTTCCAATGATTTTCCCTTTTGTGCCTCCTCCATAAGTAACTGTTCCAACAGTCAAGGGATTACATCTTTCAGGTTGTCAATGTTTTCAGTCATGTGCCTTGAGCATCCACTGTCAAAATACCACTTACCTGCAAGGTTAGAGTAAACAGCAGAGAAGACAACATTGCAAACAATTTTAACCTTAGGAGTTTTTAACTTTCCTATCCAAGTTCTACTTTTATGTCCTTCACCTTTGTTACCTAATGTTGGGATAACATTCAGATCAGAGGTTCTCCTAACATTGGTACTGCTATTAATTCCTGTTTTCTTCTCAATCACACTTCTGAATTTTTTACAATAAGGCTTAATGTGACCAGGTTGAAAACAATATTGACAGATAAAAGTAGGCTTTTTTACAGTGTTTACAGGAATTTCACTACTCACACTACTACTTTCCTTGATAAAAAGAGCTATTAAATAGGCAGACTCAACATCTTCAGAGAAAGGTTTTTCAACATAGCCCAAACCTTTTTTACCTTGATTTCTCATACTCAGCACTTCATCAAGCATAGATGTAGAGGAGTTCCATTTGTCAATGGTTTGTTCAGCTTTATCTAATTTTACCTTTACCTCTTTCAGTTCAGCCTCAATTTTGTCAAGGTCTTTCTCATACAGTTTCAGCGTCTCCTTCATGCATCCAATCTCTTCCTTCAAGCTTTTGTTGCTATTGATGAGATTGTGATTCTCAAGCAGCAGTTTGTGGTAGATAGACTTCAGGTCTTCAATGATTTCCTCCTGGGACATTTATCCTTCAAAGAAGTATTATTCATCTAGATTCACTGAGCCATTAAATCAATCAAAGTTAAACTCATCAAAGTAGGACGCAAGATAAGGTTCAGTATCAGTATCATATTCATCCAAATCTGCAAAGAAGGTCTCTTGTTTTGATGTTGGATCCTGAATGTTGGGGTAACATTGAGATCCGAAGCAGTTCAGGGAGTCTTCTGGCGTCCAGTCAATCTGAGTGAGTAGCGCAGCAGCTTGAACCTCTTCTGATTGTTCTTCAGTTTCTCCAGAACTAAAGTAATCTTCATTGAAATGGTCTACACGAACCCAATGATAATTTCCTCTTTTTCTAAGAGTGTTAGCACATTCATTAGCCATATGACCATATCCTATACATTCAAAACATTGAACATCTTTTAACTTATCATCTTCTAAAGGAGTAGATTTTGATTGCATGTACTTTACAAACTTAGGAGGTAATTTATTATAACCTGGGGAACTATTACTAAGATTCTTTTCTTTACCTTTACCTTTAAGGTTCAGCTTATTGAACTTCTTAGTAATTTTACCATAGTTTGAAGAAATTAATTCATAATCATCATCACTTTCATTGTCAAGACTTGATCCTCTTAAAGCAGCAGTCCTATGTTTGCTAGGTTGTGAGGCAAGCTCCATCTCAAATTCTCTAAGAGTATTCATCAAGACTTGAAACTGTAGATTAGCAAGGTTCCTAGATTCACTCATTGCAATTTTCTTGAGAGCAAATTTAGATCACAGTGTTCTCATAGCTTTATAGACCATTTATTGATTAGTCATAGCAAAACCTAGATTTTCACATTGGTTAGCAATATCAAGAATTTCCTCAAAATAACTGTCAACACTTTTATCTTCACCCATCTCAAGTTTTTCAAATTGCAGAAGCACTTGTCTATATTAAGAATATTTAACAGCAGAATCTCCTTCACAATGTAATTCAAGTATATCCCATGCATGTTTGGCTTTTGTACAATTTTGGATTAACTTGACATGTGATGATTAACCCAACTAAAGATAGCATTAAGAGCCTTTTCATTAGAGTTATAAGACTTACCTCTACTGCTGTCCAGTCTGCTTCTGGTTTTGGTACTAGATCACCTTCACCATCTCTTGGTAATGTTGTAAGAGAGTATCCATTGATCACGGATTGCCAGGCTCGAATATCAATAGCTTTGATGTGAGACCTCATCCTGATCTTCCAATATGCATAATTGGAGCCATCCAAAACTGGAATCCTGTTGGAATTAGGATTGACATTGTCCATGGTGTTGTATCACCTCCAAACCACCAGTGTAGTCGGTGTTTGGCTCTGACGCCAATTGAAAATTGTCGGATCGTGGATTGACACAACAACTTTGAGAGTTAAGCTAGCGTTGCCTGAACTCTATTGTGATCTTCTTGATTAGAGTGACATGCAGCGGAATTAAGAACACAAGAAGATATAATTTTAAGAAGTTTTCAATATTATTAAAAACTTTCGACCCTTAGACCAAATAACCAAAAAGGGTTTAACAAGAATGTTCCTCACAACAATTCAGTCACGCTCTTTGTTGATCGGACTCAACGAAGCAGACATGTACGAACTACTTAACCTCTATGAACTAGACGTAAATAGTTCATACAAAAACTTCGCAAAAGCAAGACGAAGACAATACAAAGAATTGAATCTCTCCGATTATTTAGCACTATTGTCTTGTATTCATCTTGATGAACTTCACATGTTTTATAGATTTCTTGAAACTTGCACGCCAAGATGTGTTGTTCACAGTTTTGGTAACTCTTGTTGTTTCCTTGTTGAATTTTGCCTTCTTTGTGAACTTCATATCTTTCCTGATTATGTTTCCTTTATTACCAATCTAACAAGGCAACACATCTTCTTCAAATCGGAGAATCCTGGAAAGAATCAAAGTTGTAGAGAATCCAATTTGTTTCCTTTTTTTGAAAACGTGTTGAGTTGACTTATTCAACTTGGCTTGAATTATGGAAACTTCAAGTAAGGAATGATCCATAGATATTCTTTATAATTAAGATACCTTCCTGGACATAAACATAAACAACTAAAACCGTGGAACTTGATTAATAGGTGAATAAAGGCAAAACTTAAATTTGGCAACTAAAGCATAGTTTTCGCACAGACTCTCGGCTTTCAATGTTATCCTCAATGTTGACCCAACGTCGTCTAACATTGCATCGTCTAAAATTGATTCCAGAAACTCTACACTTTTAACGAGGACCCAAATGAAAAGAACGTAACCCTACTAAAGCATAGAAGCCATCGGAACAGGCACCACCAATAAAAGAAAACAGAGATACACCTCAGGATACACCTCCCAAAGAAGACAAGCAAGAATTAACTACCGCATAAGCTACAACACCATCAGAGGGATGTACCGCCTCACCTATCCAGTCTTTACAAGAGATATAACCCCTCGTAGAAAAGAAATCAGAAGAATCAGCCCCTCGGAACACCTGAAGCCCTCGAAAGAGATCAAATTTAATCCTAGTCAGCGCCTAGTAGATGAAGAATGAGAAGATAAGATGAATGATATCTTCCTCTATACGTAAACAACAACACGTGTACTGTATTTAACATGCATAACGACACCTGTCTCTAAAAAACCTCTATAAAAGAGGGGCATAAGAAAAGAAAAGACATGCTCAATATTTTTACACATACACATATACACTAAGGTACTAGAAAATTCGGTATGAATTTCAGTGAATAAAAAGAGGGATATTCTCGTAATTTTACATTTTCATAATTTTACAAGCTTTTCAACCACAGGCAGGGCGTTCCAACCCCAAAATAAATCCATTAAATAGGAAATAATATCGGACATGTTAACACCAACAAAAAAAAAAAGAATTGAGGGGACTTCGCCGATATAAGCGGCAAATTACAAAAACCGCCCATATACAGCGGCAAAATCACGCCCATATAGCATACATAAAAGAAAAAGGGGCAGTGCCTGGCTAAAACTACTCCTTTGCGGGGTGCTTTCCAGCCTTAATCCAGGCTCGACGTTCCTCAGCGAGTAACTTAGTCGGGTCAGGCATTATCAAAATCCCGAAAGGGGCCCTACGAGGGTTCGAAGAGGTAACACCGGAGGAGGTAGAGAAAAACTCCAACCTGGGAAGTGGCAGCCCTCAAGGGACGCCAGGGAGAGAAACAAAGGAGGACACCGACATCCGGTATCCGATCCTGACAAGGTCCCTTGTCTCGCATGTCAATACATGGTTCTGGGCAGCACAGTTGGGTCAAGGCGGGCACTGACAACACCTACCTGAAGCTCTCTTCTTGCATCCTCGAGTTGTCGGGTTAATCGATCATGTTCCTCCCGGAGCGTGTTGACCACTTCTGCAGTTCGGATGGACTCTTAAGCCCTCTGCTCCCACCTCTTAGCCTTAGCATTGGACTTGGTTACAGCCTCCTTTAGGTAACTACTCAAGTCCGCCAAGTCCTGATCTGAGGAAGCTCTCAAATGGGCCATACGCCCACGAGCCTCTTTTAAAGTCGCCTCCATCCGGGTAGTCTCTTTACGAGCATGTCTAAGTGAGGCTCGGAGAGCGTTACGCTCTTCCACCACAGCGTTCAAGACAATAGGGCTGGCCCTATATGCGTCTAGCGCATCACCAAGCACATCGCATCCTTAAGCACAGTAAGCTGCAAAATAAAAGATTGATCATGAGACCAACGATCATTATAAGAGAAACACAAGCATCAAAAGGGCGGGCATTACCTCAAAGATGCTCTGATAGAAAAGCTCCCCGAAAGCGGCATCACCAAAGCCCCCTAAGATCTCACGATCCCCAGGATTCAAGATCCCACTGACAAAAGACATGTAGTGGCCCCGGTCCTTATATCCCTCAACAAAAATCGAAGGCACCGTAGAAGTACAAAGAAACTCTTCTTCCTTTGAGGTTAGCTTAAACTTGCTCCTTTTCGGGGGAGACTCGAGGTGGCAATCCTTCACAGATGGGAAAGGTTCAATCACCTCCTTACCCTTATCCTTCCTCGAGTAAGACGCACCTACTTCTCGATCCCCATCACTCTTCTTCAAAGGGCTACCAATGGCATGCGCCTTATCTGTCAAGTTAAACGAAGATATTGGCAATGGCCCCAAGTCAAGCTTGGTACCAAATGGAGGCACAAAATGATAAGCAAAATTTTTAGCCATCACCGAGTCCATAGGTTGGGGCATACCTTTGGAGCTAACCCACTCATCAGCCTCTGCCATCACAACATCCGCATCAGCAGCAGATGGGCTTTCAAGAGCCTTAGGGCAGTAGTTGCTGTCTAAAGAATCCAAGGGCCCCATAAATTTCGAGGTCGCAGACAAACCACGGTCCCCTGACATAGACAAATCCAAGCCTTCGCCAGATAATGTTAACACGTCATCTCTAAAGGGTCGATGAGCATGAGTCGCCATTTCTGCACCTACAGATCAACATCATTCTGGGTCAATAAATAAAATTTTTAAAAAAAGAGAAAAAGAAGAGAGTATACTCTGTATACTCGGATAAGAGGTTTCAAGGAACATTTTGAAATTTTTTGATATTGGATTGACACAACACTTTTGAGAGTTAAGCTGGAATTGCCTTAACTCTATTTTGATCTTCTTGGTAATAATAATGTGCAGCGGAAGTAAGAACACAAGAAGATATAATTTTAAGAAGTTTTCAATATTATTAAAAACTTCTGAGCCTTACGCCAAATAACCATAAAGGTTTTATCAAAAACATTCCTCACAACAATTCACTCACGCTCTTTGTTGATCGGACTCAATGAAGCAGACAAGTAAGAACTACTTAACTTCTATGAACTAGACTTAAGCAGTTGATACAAAAACTTCGCAAAACAAGACGAAGACAATACAAAGAATGATTAATCTCTTGGATTGTTTAGCACGATTGTCTTGTCTTCATCTTGATGAACTTCACATCTTTTATAGATTTATTGAGTCTTGAACGCCAAGATGTTTTGTTCACAGTTTTGGTAACTCTTGTTGTTTCCTTGTTGAAATTTGCCTTCTTTGTAAACTTCAAATCTTTCCTGAGAATGTGTTTCCATTGTTACCGATTTAACAAGGTAACACATCTTCTTCAATTCACAGAATCCTGGAAAGAATCGCGTCGCACAGAACAGCTAGCTTGTTTCCTTCTTTTGAAACCGTGTGAGTTGACTATTCAACTTAGCTTGAATTATGGAAACTTCAAGTAAGGAATCTTCCAAATCTCTTCCCTATGATAAAGATCACTTCCTGGACATAAACATAAACAACTAAAACCGTGGAACTTGGTTAATATGTGAATAAAGGCAAAACTTAATTTTGGCAACTAAAGAGCAGTTTTCGCACAAGCTCTCGGCTTTCAATGTTATCCTCAATGTTAACCCAACATCGTCTAACATTGCATCGTCTAACATTGACTCCAGAAAACCCTGCACTTTCACATTCGAATTTTTCAAAAAACAAAATGCTTACAAAACTCCGAGTATTGTCGAAGTGTCAACGGCTTAGGACGTTCATCCACCAGCCCATCTTGCAGACCAACCAAAAGCAAGACCATTGGACTGCTCAGCATCGACAACACGCCATAGAGGCCATCGAAGAGGCCTGTCTCATCCAAATAGGAAGCAGCCTATGTACCCACCGATGGGGTCAGGTAAACATAACCCAACCCCCAAACTCGGGGCACACCTTCCCAAAGATTGACTACTCTTCCAGGGGAGCCATGAAAAAATATTTCTCACACCAGTCACCATTGTTGGCGGGACCGTTGGACGCCGCGGTTAGGAATACCTACTTACTATCCCACATTGAGAGTGAGAAGAAGGGGGACCCATTCACGGGGGCCTATAAGATAAATGCCCTTACCACGGTCGCAAGAGTGCACGTGAAGTTTAACAAATGGCAGCAGAGTATAAACCCCATCAGCTGGCAGTAAGAGCATGAGGTTAGTTGGCTCGGACACAATTGCCAGAATTCAAAGAGCAAAGTTCGCACTGCACTTGCTCTGCATATACCATCATATGGCCTTCGGGAGGGTCGAAAGCCCTATGCGTCTCCGAGGGGATGATGATATGAAACTGCTCAAGGGGAATGTTGTACTCCGCCAACAAAGAGCCGATCTCCACCATATTCACCACAGAGGGCGTGGATCCAACCCGAACCCTACCAGTCATGCAATTTGGGTCTAGGTGTTCGCTTTGGAACACGACACCCTCCGCCACATTCTGGTAGGGAGCCCAATGGTCAAAGACCACAAAAACTCGAGCTGCCGACGCGACATGCAGAACGGCAACATCACCACCTCGCTTCCGTCGCCGTGAGTCAAAATGTATAGGGGAGGAATGCGCAACCCTTCTTCTCCGATTCTTCCGAGAAGTGGAAGCGCTACTCTGCTGCAGAGGAGGCTGAGAGACAGGAGAATCACGTGAATCCTTGTCGCTGGAAAAAATGAGTTTTGAAGTGATGAAGAAGAACAAAAAAGGTGGTTATGTTTATATAGACGTGAAAAGACAGTTCATATCCCGAGTAGTCTCTCTTCCACTGATGAGCTTGGGAAATACTCATCATTATCATACTTTTACACTTGTTTAATTGATTATTGTTGATAGTTTTGTTGTATTTATATGTTTGTTTTCATGTTTAGTAGGTTGAAATATGATTTGTCAATCAAGAACCAAAACTTCAAAAATTCACTGACACCTGTGTAGATTGAGTTATGTTTGGTTCTTTATATCACTGGAAAACCACAGATGTCTAGTTTCCAACGTACAAGCGGTTTGTGATTCTGACATATGGAGAGAAAGTTATTACCAAAATGGTGAAGTTGCACAAAGCTGAAATGTACATACGCAACTCGCGCGCTCGATGACCTTCGGATCAAAATGGCTAATCAATGGTTTATATTCAGTCTTGCAAGCTTCCAAATGGAAGACTTTCGAGTGTCATGCCTTTTGTGACCAATAATTCATCAATTAGATGACTTTTGTGATCAATAATTCATCAATTATATGACAACTTTGGACCATTGGATCAAACGAGATGAATGGTCGAGATGTCGTCTTATGCTTTTGTTTCAACTATAAATAGACCTCACATTTTCCATATTTCAACACACCAATCTTCTTCATTCTGTCTTCACTTGGTAGTCTTTTTATAGTAGTAGTATTCACTAGTAGTTTGTAATTTTGGAGGAGTAATTCGGAGTTTGTACGGGGGAGTCCACCGGAGGCTTTACGGAAGTAAAAATATGTAACGATCTCTTTTCTCTCTTTACTTTATGATGTTATATTTATCTTATAGTCTTGTTCTATTTTCCATTATGTGCTAAATTTAATTTGCTGGGATAGTGACGTAGCCTAATTACAATGATCTAACCTTTAATTAAAACGTATTGTTACGATGTCAAAATAGTTGGTGTATTGATTTTTGTGAATATAATGCTTCTAAAATTCTGACCAACTTTTGGATGAACTAATGATGGAATTGAAACCGAGAGGAGATTTTCGTGAAATAGCTTTGAAGTAAATACCGTGAATTCTCAATAGAATAGAAATATATCTATTATTTTCACGTGGTTGATAAAATCACCACCGGACATACATATGCACATCTTCGTAACTAGACTCATTTTCTAGTTGTAAAACTGTAGAATTTATGTATAACTTAAGAAAGAGTATATAAATCGTAAATGGTGATAACCAACAATAATTTTGAACGTGAAACTCGTAATAATATGCTTAATTAAAAGTTAGATCAGACTAATGACGGTGAAATCATGATTTCCAGCTCATCTCTTATTGTCTACACTTATTTATGGAAATACTTTTGTTATTCTATTGTCTCAATGCCATACTTTGTTAAAAGTTTTTACTGTTGTTAGTAAATTGTTAATCTTTTCGCTTGAACAATCTGAAATCCGATTTCTCAAATAAAATTAGAGTTAATAAATTTTCGTAATTAATTATTTATTCCTCGTAGGATCGACAACCCTATCTTTCACTTTATTACTTGTTACGATTTCGTGCACTTGCGAAGTTATCCACAACAAGTTTTTGGCGCCGTTGTCAGAGAATAGAATTATTTAATATCAATATCAGTTAACCCTATTGTTAATTTGAGATTATGTTTTATATGTGTTAATATTTTACTGTTGTAAACAAAAATCACCTTGGTAAAAAAAATTACGTTTGGTTGCTCGCAAGCTTTTTATTTTTTGTGACGGTAAATAATTTTTTTTATTGTGGTAAATTTTTTGTTTCTTACTGTTGTTTTTTCTTTTCTGTTTACTTTCAAAATTGAGAAATATAAAAAATCAAAAAGAGTTACAAGTAATAAGAACTCAACACTTTTATCTTTTGATCCTGAAATTGAAAAAACTTTACAAATACTGCGTAGGATAGAAAATGGTAATAGCAAAATGAGTGGACTTATAGAAAATGAATTAAAAGCCTTGCGGGAATACGCTGTCCCAACAATCTTAGGTGCCAACACAAGCATCAAAAAGCTGTCAATTGCTGCAAATAATTTTGAAATTAAACCATAAATTATTCAGATGATCCAAAACATCGGTTCAATTTTGTGGACTTCTGAGTGAAGATCCTAATGCACATATAGCTAATGTTTTAGAAATATATGATACTTTTAAACACAATGGAGTTTCGGAAGATGCTATCAAGTTGAGACTAATCCTTCTCATTACGGGACCAGGCGAAGAACTGGCTCAATTCAGTTCCTCAAGGTAGTATCACTTCCTGGGAAGAATTAGCACAAAAATTTCTAGATAAGTTCTTTCCCCAGCTAAAACAGCAAAAATGAGGAATGAAATCACTCAGTTTGTGCAACATGACATGGAGAATCTCTACGAAGAACGGGAAAGGTACAAGGAAATTCTTAGGAAGTGTCCTCACCATGGACTTCCCAAATGGCTGCAAGTTCAAACATTCTTCAATGGGTTGAGTGGAAACACTAGAACCTTAGTAGATGCAGCTGCATGAGGAGCTTTAATGGCGAAAACCACAGAAGATGCCTATCAACTATTGGAGGAAATGGCATCGAACAATTACCAGTGGCCTTCTGAACGACAAAAAAGGCCGATTGGTGTGCACGAGATAGATGCTATCACAACATTAACAACACAAGTTGCTACTCTAACCAAGAAAATGGGAACAATGAGAGTAAATGCCATTCAGTCCACATCAGTAACATGTGATTTTTGTGGAAACTCACATTCAACTGCCAACTGCCATTTGATAAGCAATTCTGAAAATTCCGCTCACAATGAAGAAGAAAATTTTGTATCAAATTTTAACAGGCCGCACAATAATCCATATTCCAACACCTATAACCCTGGATGGAGGAACCACCCTTACCGCTCTTGGATCAACAACCAGAACCATATCAGGCCTCCTCCTGAATTTCCACTGCACCAAGAAAAGAAACCTTCCCTGGAGGACATTGTCACTATTACAAACCAATTAGCCTCAAGAACTGACCAATTCATTAATGAAACCGATCAACAGTTCCAAAATCAATGAGCATCCATCATAAAATTAGAAGTACAAATGGGTCAACTTGCCACCACTCTAGCCTAAAGAGCACAAGGAGAATTGTCGAGCTACACAGAAACCAACCCTCGAGAACATGTGCAGGCAATTACACTCAAAAGTGGAAAAGGGTTACCAGAACCTATTGCCTCACAAGCAGAGAAGTTTCATACACATGAACACGAACGTGAATCTCAGCTAAAGCACACTTTTGCCGACGCACGACCACCGAATGTGCAAGAAATTCCATTTCCACAAAGATTGAAGAAAACTAAATTGGATAAGCAATTTTCTAAATTTCTTGATATTTTTAAAAAATTGCACATTAACATTTCTTTTGCAGATGCTCTTGAACAGATGCCCAGCTATGTCAAATTCATGAAAGAAATTTTATCAAATAAGAAAAAGCTGGAAGAACATGAAACTGTATGCCTAACCGAGGAGTGCAGTGCCATTCTACAGAAGAAATTGCCACCAAAGCTCTAAGATCCAGGGAGTTTTACAATTCCTTGTGTAATTGGGAATTCACATTTTGAGAAAGCATTGTGTGACTTAGGTGCAAGCATTAACCTGATGCCTCTTTCTGTGTACATGAACTTAGAACTTGGAGAAGCCAAACTAACCACCGTGTCCCTTCAACTAGCAGACAGATCAATCAAGTATCCTAGAGGTATGGTTGAAGATGTATTGGTTAAATTTGATAAGTTTATCTTCCCTGCAGATTTCATCGTTCTGGACATGGAAGAAGATCATGATATTCCAATCATTCTTGGTCGCCCATCCCTTGCAATTGGGAGAACACTAATTGATGTGCAAAAAAGAGAACTTACCATGAGAATGCAAGATGAACAAATAACTTTCAATGTCTTCAAAGCTATCAAATACCCATCAGAAGATGATAGTTGTTTCAAAATTGACATTCTCGATAAGCTGGTTGAACAAGTATTCGACAAGAGCCACTTGGAGGATTCACTCGAGCTACGTCAAATAAAAGAAGAGATAGATTTTGATAATGATGATATTGAAAGATGTATTTTAGCCCTTGATGCAATACTGATTGATTACAAAGGAAAGGTTGAAGAGGTAGGGAAAGGTACGAATATCATAATCACGTCTATTATCAAGCCACCAATTCTAGATCTTAAACCAATTCCTTCTCATTTAAAGTATGCATTTTTGGGAAATAATTCAACTCTACATGTCATCATCTCATCGTCATTGACTAATGTTGAAATAGATAAGTTATTGCGAGTTCTAAGAGATCATAAATCTGCCTTAGGGTGGTCCATTGTTGATATCAAAGACATCAATCCTTCTACTTGTATGCACAAAATACTAATGGAGGAGAACTACAAGCCAACTGTCGAACATCAACGTCGTCTGAATCCCAATATGAAGGAACTAGTAAAGGCTGAAGTATTAAAGCTTCTAGATGCTGGAATTATTTACCCAATTTCGGATAGCTCATGGGTGAGTCCAATACAAGTTGTGTCCAAGAAATGAGGAATGATTGTAGTGAAGAATGAACAAAATGAAGATATTCCCACAAGAACAAACACTGGATGGAGGGTGTGCATTGACTATCGAAAACTAAATAAGGTAACCTGCAAAGATCATTTTCCTTTACCGTTCATTGATCAAATGTTGGATCGACTTGCAGGTCACCCTTATTACTGTCTTCTTGATGGTTATTCTGGATATAATCAAATGCCCATTGTACTTGAGGATCAAGAGAAAACAACTTTCACTTGCCCATATGGTACATTTGCATTTAGAAGAATGCCTTTTGGTCTTTGTAATGCCCCTGCTACTTTTCAAAGGTTCATGATGTCTATTCTTTTTGACATGGTGGAAAAATTCATTAAGGTTTTCATGGACGATTTTTCTGTCTTGGGTATGTCATTTGATGACTGTTTGACTAACTTGTCTTTAGTCTTGAAGAGATGTGAAGAAACAAACTTGATCTTGAATTGGGAAAAGTGTCAGTTCATGGTACAAGAAGGAATTGTCCTAGGACATCATATATCTGCCAGAGGCATTCAACTTGATCGAGCCAAGATTGAGGTAATTGAAAAACTTCCACCACCTACATCAGTAAAAGGTATTCGTAGTTTTCTTGGACATGCAAGATTTTACAGGCGTTTCATCAAAGTTTTTTCTCAAGTCACAAAACCTTTGTGCAACTTGTTTGCAAAGGAATCCACTTTCACATTTGATGAAGAATGTCACAAAGCCTTCAACTTGCTGAAAAAGAAGCTAACAGAAGCACCAGTAATTTCCACCACCCGATTGGAAACTTCCATTCGAACTGATGTGCGATGTAAGTGATTATGCTATTGGAGTAGTGATGGGCCAAAGAAAGAACAAAGTGTTACATGTGATCTATTATGCCAGTCGAACTCTAAGTAATACTCAAATGAATTACGCAACAACAGAGAAGGATTTACTAGAAATTGTTTTTGCATTTGATAAATTTCGTTTATATTTGATTGGTTCTGAAGTTATTGTGTACACATATCATTCAACAATCAAGTACTTGCTTTCAAAGAAAGATGTAAAACCAAGGTTGATTCTATGGATCCTGCTTCTTCAATAATTTGACGTGGAAATCCGTGACAAAAAGGGCTGAGAAAATGTTATTGCAGATCATCTATCACGATTGAAAGTTAAAGAATCACATGAACTTCAACCAATCAATGAAGAATTCCCTGATGAGAGGCTATACGCTATGCAAACAACCAATACTCCATGCTACGCTGATATTGTTAATTACCTTGCATGCAATATTATTCCATTTGAATTAACTTACCAGCAGAAGAAGAAATTCTTTTCCGAAGTCAAACATTTTTTGTGGGATGATCCATACCTCTACAGGCATTGTCATGATCAAATTTTAAGAAGATGTGTTCCAGAAGAAGAAATTGCTGAGGTATTACAACACTGACATTCTTCAGAATATGGAGGACATTTTGGTGGAGCAAGAGCTGCAGCGAAGGTAATTCAGTGTGGACTTTATTGGCCTGTTTTGTTTAAAGATGCTCATGTTTTTGTTAGTTCGTGTGATCGATGTCAAAGGACAGGATATATTTCAAGACGTAATGAAATGCCGTTGAATAATATTATTGAAGTTGAATTATTTGATGTTTGGGGCATTGACTTCATGGGACCATTTCATTCGTCATACAACAACAAATACATTTTGGAAGCAGTTGACTATGTCTCAAATTGGGTAGAAGTCATTGCTTTCCCAACTAACGATGTCAAGGTGGTGATCAATTTTCTTCAAAAATACATATTCACCTGATATGGCACACACAGGGCAATCATCAGTGATGGAGGTAAGCACTTCCTTAACCACTACTTGAATATTTACTAGCTAAATATGGAGTACGCCACAAAGTTGCAACTGCTTATCATCCGCAAACCAGTGGCCAAGTGAAAATCTCAAACAGGGAAATAAAGCGAATATTAGAGAAAACAGTGAATTCTTTAAGAAAAGATTGGTCCAAAAAGCTTGATGATGCACTTTGGGCTTATCGCACCGCTTACAAAACTCCAATTGGTATGTCACCATATCGTTTGGTTTTTGGAAAAGCTTGTCACTTGCCGGTCGAATTTGAACACAAAGCTTATGGGGCTGTGAAAAGGCTGAACATGGATATGAATCTGGCTGGAGAAAAGAGAATGCTACAACTCAATGCTTTGGAAGAATTCAGAAATGAAGCTTATAAAAATGCCAAAACCTACAAAGAGAGAACAAAGCGATGGCATGACAAATGCATTCTACAACGTGATTTTGAGCCTGGTCAACAAGTACTTTTGAATAACTCACGTCTTTGACTTTTTCCTGGAAATTTGAAATCAAGATGGTCTGGCCCATTTACAATCAGGAAATTCTTTCCATATGGAGCTGTTTAAATTCAAAACAATGACAATGAAGCATTCAAAGTTAACGGGCAAACACTTAAGCACTACATTGGAGGCGAGTTTGAGAGACAGAAAACATCCATGACTCTACATAATCCCACTTGAAGTCATTACCAGAAGTCAAGCCGATGACTATAAATCAAGAGCTATTTGGGAGGCAACCCATATTTGTTCTTTCTCTTTATTGTTATTTTCAGTTGTATTGTATATATGTTTTTTTGCCTTTTATGTTCTACAGTTAACATGGAAGCAGCTAGTGGCGTCTAGGGAATCTGACGTTAAAAGACCCTGTTTGCCATTTTTCAGAAAATTTGATGGGAAGCCAATACTCGACTCATAAAAGGCGTTTATGCCGTTTCTGGACGTAAAACGAGAGGAAGATGTGAGCCACAATCACAACTACTATTTTCCTATCAGGTGCCATCGTTTTTATTATTGTTTATATTCGTTTCTTTGGTTTTAGACAGTAGGGGCAATGTCTCATCTAAGTTTAGGGGACATTTTTTATTGTGGTAGCTTCTATTGTCTTTATATTGGTTAAAAAAAACTACCAATTTTCTTCACATAATTGTTCAGATTAGGGATTAATGATGAGAAATTTGATACTTATGAATATTTTTGTGATGATGATGATTATGATATACTATGTGAACAACGTCTCGTTTAATCTATGTTTGAGCATGCCTCTCTTCATATACCCTTTTCACACATTGATTTTCATTGATGGTTGAGCATACTTAGAGAACGGTTATAGAGATAAGTAAACTAAGGGAGATACACCCGAGCTATATAAATAATTGATCACCTTTTGAAGCAAAATTGTTGATGATGATTCACTACAGAAATAATTTAGGCCATATTTTCTTTAACACGTTTGAGCCTTTCAATCCATACCCTTCACAAATAAAATAATTACCAGAACCCATATGAGCCTTTCATTAAAGCTTTTTTTTATGAGCCCATTTACCTATCCCGTGTAGCAACAAAAAATTATCCTACCCTTCTAGAGACTAATTTGCATTCAGGAAGGAAATATGTGGAAAAACAAATGTTAAAAAAAAATATGAAGATCACCCCTCTGGTACATATGAATAAGTTTGGGGGAAATATAAAGGAAAACAAAAAGAAAAAATAAAGAGAGAAAGAAATGAGGGATATGAAATGTTGTGAAGAAAGAAAAGGAGAAAGAACCAAAGTACAAGAGATTTCTGAATGTAATATCTTACGTCTCTAGCTCTGCTTTTACTTATCCTTCAATGAGCCCATACCCGAGCCTAATGTTACAAGCTGAAAAAGTCCTATTGATCTGTAGTGAATCTTATTCAGATTAGCAGAGAGATAGTGTGAAAGTTATACATATGGAGATAGGATGATTAACATTGGTGAACTTTTTTTGATGAACTTTATCCAAGTAAACTCAATAATCATTGCATTTATTGTTCACACGTTGCACATGGAGATTTGTTTGTGAAAACTTGATTAACCGCCAGGTTGTGAACGAGTGTGTCATTGCTCTGATTCTTTGCATTCTCATCAAACAGTAAAGAAACTCTCAAAATTGATCAATGATTTAAATGATAATGTGAAATAATTATTTATTCTGTCTTTTTTTTTAGTCTAGAACGTTGCGTTGTTTGCTTTAAGCATTTTGCTCGAGGACAAGCAAATGGTATTTTTACACTTGTTTAATTGATAATTCTTGATAGTTTTGTGGTATTTTTATGTTTGTTTTCATGTTTAGTAGATTGAAATATGATTTGTCAATCAAGAACCGAAATTTCAAAAATTCACCGACACTTGTACAGATTGAGATATGTTTGGTTCTTTATATCACTGGAAAGCCACAAATGTGTAGTTTCCAACACAACAAGCGGTTTGTGATTCCGACATCTAGAGAGAAAGTTATGACCAAAACGGTGAATTTTCGCAAAGCTAAAATGTAGATATGCAACTCGTGCGCTCGATGACCGTTGGATCAAAATGGCTAATCAATGGTCTATATTCAGTCTTGCAAGCTTCCAAATGGATGACTCTAGAGTGTCATGACTTTTGTGATCAATAATTCATCAATTAGATGACTTTTGTGATCAATAATTCATCAATTAGATGACTTTTGTGATCAATAATTCATCAATTATATGACAACTTTGGACCATTGGATCAAAACGAGATAAACGATCGAGATATCGTCTTATGCTTTTGCTTCGACTATAAATAGACCTCACATTTTCCATATTTCAACACACCAATCTTCTTCATTCTCTCTTCACTTAGTAGTCTTTCTATAGTAGTAGTATTTACTAGTAGTTTGTAATTTTGGAGGAGTAATTCGGATTTTGTACGGGGGAGTCCACTGGAGGCTTTACAGAAGTAAAAATCTGTAACGATCTCTAAACACTCTTTACTTTTCTCTCTTTACTTTACGATGTTATATTTATCTTATAGTTTTGTTCTATATTCCATTATGTCCTAAATTTACTTTGCTGGGATAGTGGCGTAGCCTAATTACGATGATCTAACCTTTAATTAAAACGTATTGTTACGATGTCAAAATAGTTGGTGTATTTATTTGTGAATATAATGCTTCTAAAATTTTGGCCAACTTTTGGATGAACTAAGGATCGAATTGAAACCGATAGGAGATTTTCGTGAAATAGCTTTGAAGTAAATACTGTGAATTCTCAATAGAATAGAAATATATCTATCGTTTTCACGTGGTTGATAAAATCACCACTGAACATACATGTTCACATCATCGTAACTATACTCATTTTCTATTTGTAAAGTTGTAGAATTTATGTATAACTTGAGAAAGAGTACATAAAGCATAAATGGTGATAACCAACAATAATTTTAACTTGAAACTCGTAATAATATGCTTAAGTAAAAGTTAGATCATACTAATGACGGTGAAGTCTCTCTTATTGTGTACACTTATTTATTGAAATACTCTTGTTATTCTATTGTCTCAACGCCATACTTTGTTAAAAAATTTTACTGTAGTTAGTAAATTGTTAATTTTTTCGCTTGAACAATCTGAAATCTGATTTCTCAAATAAAATTAGAGTTAATAAATTTTGGTAATCAATTATTTATTCCTCGTGGGATCGACAACCTATCTTTCACTTTATTACTTGTTACAATTTCGTGCACTTGCGAATTTATCCACAACATCCACTCCCACGGTTCAAAAGGTGGGACCTTTCGGTTCACCACTCACGACCCAAACGAACTGCCACCTTCCCTAAATCAATGTAACCCTAGCATGTCAGACGTCACCATAGGGGAGCTAGAATGGCGCACGAACTCCCCACGTCTCTTTGCCATAAATGAGGCATCTATTCCCTAGGCGGGTGGTTGGGAAAATGAAAAGGCGGACCAATTTAAATCCATGACTTCCCCATCAGTTGTACACCCGACCACCTCCACCAGAAGACGTCGACAACCACCGTGACCACTAAAGCAACTTACAAATTTCGAAAATTTTCTTAAGTATAGATCCATTGTCGAAGCTAAAGGCCGGTACCCAGTGTGATGCTCCAAGGCCCGGAAGGGGGAAGCCATAATAGCCCTGAGCTCCGATGATCACGATTACTCACAAAATAAACTATAGTCGTGGTAAGTGCAAAAAAGGTGAACAGAAAAAGGGAAGAATTCCTCCCGTGAAAAGGGAAAGGAAAAGGCCACTCGGAAGGCTAACAACAAAAACAAGCTCGAAAACCCCACATGAGGTGACCTTCACAGCAGGGGGCGAGGCACTCCCTTACCTCCCTCTCGTTAGCAACTAGACGCTCGTCCTACTTCGTTATGGTCTTCTCCATAACCTCTCGAAATGACCTCACCAGCTTCTCTGAAGTCTCGAGCTGCCCGACCAGCTCAGCCTCCCACCTGGCTTAGGCTTCCCTTGCCTTCTCAGAAGCCGCCAGCCTATCCCTCAACTGTTGCTCCGATCCCTTCATAGCATCTGTCTCTTGGGCTACCTCCTCGTAGAACCGGGACAAACCTCTCATTCTCACAGGGGCTTGCCAAAAGAAATAAGTATCAGTTAAAGAAACTCGAGAAGAAAAAATAAACATACTGACAAAAACATCACTTACCAAAGTTGCACATAGTTGCACGACCAAGCCCAAGTCCTGGCCACTTAACAGAGAGGGGGTCGGAGAAGAGCCAAGATAAAGCGACTTGTCGCAAAGACCCCAAGTTTGAGCTCTCGGGCTCGCCACACCCCTCAAAATCAATTGCACCTTAGGAAAGGTGACCCGACCCCAAGTCCCGACTTCCTCAGTAGCAGCGACCTCGAAGTTCGAAAGCCAAAATCCATGACGTTGTGGAAGGGTCAAATAAGACTGCTCAACCACCGACTCCGTTGACGCGGTTGAGGGTTGAGGAGTAGAAGGATGACTCGAGGGTGTACCACCAATGTCAGCCTGTATGGCCGGAGAATAGTGTAACGTGAACCAGTCTACGGCCGCCCCAGACCCCTTTTGCGTAACTGGGGACAGACGAGTGGCGGTGGGACTATCTCCCACCTGCACTAGAATATGACCCTCGTCCTCAGAATCCTGAACCAAGATCACCTTATTTTTCGAGGAGACCTCGGCCTACTCCCTATTCCTCTTTCTTCTGACATGTTCTATCTCTTTCTCACACGACTAGCTTGTACGAGAGGGGCCCTCTACCAAAGTAACCGACCCCCTGCCCTCTGAGGTTTTGGAGCAATGACTTCTTCCTCTTCTTCTTAGAAGAATGGGGAGGGGGAGCATCGCATTTTAGCGTTTCCATGATAGTCTTTGCAAAGTCAAAATTCCAACTCAAAAAAGGAAGAAAAACCCGAAGAATGAATATCTACCAAAAATATCAAAAATACTAACTAATTTTGGGACGATGGATCCCCACAGAAGACTCTTAAGCCAATATGTCGTCCAGGCCACACTTCTCATAAAGGGTCAAAAACATGCTGACCTGGGACATCTTGTTCCAGCTAAAACACTAGTCAAAGAACCCGTCCTCTGTCAACTCCTCATTGGCCTTTGCATTGTCCAGGTCTGCTGGAATTCAGGGGTCGAGATTTCACTCCCTCGGATCGTCATCCAGAAGGCATGGGCTGTGGGTCAGACAAAGAAAAACTTCTCCTTCCAGCTGCTGTAAGAACTCGAGAGGTCATGAAGAATCCTCTTTGTCGACTTCCGCAAGGTGAAAGTGTAAAAAAACTTGTATGACGACGAGCTCGCCAAATCAAAGGCCCCGAAGAACCTGTACACAGTAAAAGCGTGTGCGTAGCCCGCGTAAATTAGGGAAAACACTGCCAGAGCCACCCATCCGTTTGGAGAAAGCTAACTCGGACAGAGCATGCAAGTCTTGAAGACCTTTCGATAGAAAACAGGGAGGAAAGATCTCAGCTCCGCCTTGATCTGCACGAAATATGCGGTGTCATTGTCGGAGCGCAGAAAAGTCGCCATCTCGTGACCTCGAGGTACCGCAAGCTCCAAACCATCAGTACTCGCCCCACACTTGGAAAATTTGGCCTCGATCTCGTCAAGAGATTTCATCGAACTTCGTACACCACCAGCCAAAATCCTAGGTGGCGCTGCAGCTACCGCTACCTTTTTTTCCTTTTTGGTGGAAGTTTTTGCTGAACCAGAACCAACGTGATGGCGTTGCGCCGCTTCTTTAGAAGAAGGAGACACCACAGCATCTCCTGCTGCCACATCAGATGCCATCCATTGTCGCACTATACCCGATGGCTCCGCGCCGAAAATGCTCGCAGAAGCCATTAGATCGCTGACAAAAATTCAAAGTACCGAAGAGAGAGAAAATAGAGGGAAAATAAGAAGACTCGGGTGAATAAAGACAAATCACTACGAGCTCAATTTATGGGCGGAGAAGCACAAACGACGCCCTTGAAGCTAGGCCAACTCAGTGCCACGTGGAGAAAGATGGACCACATCTTAAAAAAAAAACTCGACATCACATAGACTCATTTAATGAGTTCCAAATGATTTTTACAAAATAAACTCGGAACCGGGGGGGACTCCTGATGATGCATAATCTGGCCCACCCTCGGAGAGGGGCGAAAAAGCGTGTTCCCTACAAAGATAGTTGTCCACGGTGTTGCGGGAAAACACGTGACGGCCACGACCCGCCTCCACTAAAATAAAGATAGATGGTCCAAACTCAAGAGTTGGTACCCCCGATTCACGACCCAAAAACAGCCACCAAAGGTACTCGGTCACGGTCTTGCGGGAAAATACGTGACGGCCACGACCCGCCTCCACTAAAATAAAGATAGATGGTCCAAACTCAAGAGTTGGTACCCCCGAGTCACGACCCAAAAACAGCCACCAAGGGTACTCGGTCTAAACGCTTGGAGAAAGGTACCCCTGACCCTTCCAATGCCTCTTAAGACGGGATGGGGTGGGGCCACGAAGGCTCGGACAAGTCCTCCCCCCCCAACGACCTAATACCTACTTAAGATGAAGGTATCCACGAAAATATGACTTGAGACCCCCCAGTTCGAAAGAATAGCCACCCTCGGAGCAATCGACACCCCACGAGATGCCCAAGTAGCCGTCACCAATACTTAGCCAAATTGAGGAAACATGAGCACATAACTGACATTAAGGACACGATTGAAGACAAGGCAAGGTCAAAGACCCACCATAATCAACTCATGAACAACAAGACGACCCGCAAGGATGTGCCCAATCGACCACGACCTCTGACCCACCTCGAAAGACACAATATTCGTCATCACCGCTCCCTACGTCACAACCACCCTAATAACAAGAAAAGACCATCCCACATTGGTCCAACTCTCCCAACATCACTACTACCCTAATAACGAGGAAAGACCATTGGTCCAACTCATTTATTGGGGCAGAAAGCAACAAAAACCATTTGTGCAGACAATTCAATAGTGCAGACCGAACTACATGCATTGGCTCAGACTACCCCAGAAGACTCTGAAACCATTGGACAACACCAAAAACAGCATACACCGGCCCTCATTGGTCAAAGACCCTTGAAGTTACGCTATAAACTGTCCCCATTTTCTCAGCAAAGCGACAAGCTCCAATTCAATCGCTAATCATCTTTACACGAAAACCACAATACTCTCCATTGTCACACACTCCACTTGTACTTAGAATTTACCGCATTTTTCTAGCTCCAACTCGTGTACTTCGCACGACCTCTTGAACTTTATTCAAAGTCTTTAATAAAAATATTGTGTCTCCTTTACTCAAATTCGAGATTGGCATTTAAAACATAAATACTTGAGTAACAATATCCCCAAACACCCCGACCATCCGTGCTCAGACGATATTGCCTCACCAATTACTTTCTCGATGAAGGACCTGACTGATCTGCCACCAGAAGCTATCCAAGCAGGTAAGCTTGACTTCCCCCTTATTGTTAAGCTTGATGTTGCCAATTACGGTGTTCGCAAGGTTTTGATAAACAGCGGAAGTTCTACCAATATCATATTCGCGCATGCGCTGGAGAAGATGGTCTTGGGCCACAATGTAGTGGAACAAATTTGCACCCCTTTGGTTTGATTTGGTGGAGCTGAAGTAATCCCGCTGGGACAGGTGAATCTGCCAATATCGTTTGGAGAAGAGCCATATAGGAGAACTGTCAACGTCCAATACACTATCGTGGATCACCCATTTACCTACAACATCATCATAGGGAGGCAAGCCTTGAATGTGATCCGTGCAGTGGTATCCACATACCATCAAAAAATAAAGTTCTCTATACCTGAGCGCGTTGGTGTGGTCATCACCAACCATGAGGAAGGATGGTGATACAGGTATTTCCTGTATTGGGCTTGCAATGGGCTAGGCCCATGTTTTACTTATACCGGGAATCATCCCCAACATATATATTGAATATCATCCTCGATATGATACAGCTCACCTGTTCATCACGTGAGTGGTCCCCGCGTCCCGAGACATATAAATACCCACTTCCCGATAATCAAGGTAAGATATAATTACCCGCATTTACTGTACACTGATATCGAACCCTCCCCGACATATAGTTTGATATCAGACCCAATATATATCACCTATACCATCTTCAATATATCGAGGAGATCATTCTCAACATAGAAGATTCGATATCGTCCCCGATATAATCCTTGACGTCATCTCTGATATATCCCTGACATTTAGCCTTGCATCCGACTTCAGTTCGAGGTATTCCATACCAAGACTATTTGAGACTAGCATAGTTAGAGTAGGACTAGTTAACAGTATACTCGTTGTAATTCTCTTGTTACCGACCCATTCATATATATACAAGATATTGTGAAACTAGTGGCGCCGTCTGTAGGAACACCAAGTTCCAAGACAAGGACGTCAAGATGAAAAGAAGGATGACCCGCTCGCAGTCTACTAGCCCAGTGCTTGACAATTTAATGGCAGAAAGTGCACCCCCGCCGCCTATTCTGGTCTCAGCACCGAGTAGAGGACAAAATGAACCCGTTCAGCCTCAAGCAGCGATAGGAGATGAACCTAAGCCTGCGACACGTTCCACGTTAGCACCAAAGATCGTGGCATATATCAACGCCATGGTTCATGCCACACTGAAGATAGCCTTAGAAACCTTGATGTCGCACCTGAATGGTAGGGGAGCAAGCAACCCGCCACCACGACCCCATGAATTTACAGCTAAGGGAGGACTTGCGTCCAAAATTAGGGGTGAAAAGCATGAAGACTTGAGTGATGACACGAGGGACCATTCTAGGTCAAGGGTTCAAGAAGCGTAAAGACTTGACCCCGTAAGAGAAAGAAGAAACATCGCCAGAAGGATGGAGCAGCTAGACCGCGAGAGGACGGAGGTTAGTCGAAAACTGGCATTGGCAGAGGGCCGCAAGACTTTGACCCCATTTTGTGCAAATATTGACCCAGAAGTATTGGACAAGGGTGATAAAGTCCCCACCATCAAAGCTTATGACGGAAAGAGCTATCCAAGGGATCACCTCCACAGTGTTGATAGTGTGCTGAACTTCATAGGTTCTCGCACGATATTAAGGCAAAAATCATGGCCACTACCCTGACCGGGGTAGCTCTAAATTGGTTCAATGGGATTGAGGTAGGGTCAATCACCAGTGATGAACAAATACGGGAGAAGTTGGAAAGTCAATTCTCTTGTCCTAAAGGGATGATGACTAACATGCACCATCTGAACGCCATGAAGCAGAAAGAGAAAGAGAGCCTATAAGAATTTATGAAGAGATTCAACGATGAACTAATGAAGGTGGATGAACCGCAAAGTGACTATGTAGTACTCATTTTGTACAATGCGATGATGCATAAGAGATTCGCATAGGAATTAGGACGAATTATTATTTGTGCTCTGTATGTTTCAATTTTTTATGAAAATGCCCCTTATCTTTCGAATTATTGAAAACGCCCTGGATTTTTGCCAATTTTTTAGAAAATGCCCTTTGAGTGGATGCCACGTCACCCGAATTTCACATGTGGCACTCAAAGGGCATTTTCTACAAAAAATGCCAAAGATCCAGGGCATGTTCAATAATTCGAAAGATAACGGGCATTTTCATAAAAAATTGAATCATACAGGGCACAATAATAATTCGTCCTAGGAATTAATCAAGCTCAGATCTCCAACTAGCAATCAAATCAACGAGCTTGCTCATAATACCATATACTAGGACAAAATGATGGCAACGAAGCAAACTCCAAAACAAGTCGATCGCAATAGAGGCAGTGAAGGTTAGAACAGAGACAGAGGCGGCCGGGACAGGTCACCAAGAAGATATGCTCCCCTAAATCAGGATATTCTGACCGTATTTGTGGTGGCCCAAAGGAGGAGGTGGTTGAATCAACTGAGGAAGTTGAGAGAAACTATGGGCACCAAACGATCAAGGAAGTACTGTGAGTACCACCATAAAAAAGGACACGAGGCTAAAGATTGTATAGATCTCAAGGATGAAATCGAGCGCCTCATTAAGGAAGGCAAACTGATTGAGTATGTGCGGAACAACAGAGACTCTGATGATCAGGAGTATCAATCCCGCTCCTCTAGAAGGAACAATATGAAGGCCATAGAGGGCCCTAATGGGCGTGGCAACGCAATTATCAACGCACCCTCTAGAGGAGTGATCAACGTGATCAGCCGGGTCCAGCTGGAGCAGACTCCACCAATCATAGGAAAAATATTACAAGAGGACTGGAAGACGACCATTATATCGGATTCATGTCGCTGATGGATGAGCTACCAGATGAGAACATTACCTTCTCGAATAGGGATGACATGGATCTGACTCCCGAGGCGTTACAGGCAAGTAAACTGGCTTTTTCCTTGTTTGTTAAACTTGATATTGTCAATTATGGTGTTTGCAAGGTGCTGATAGACAACAGAAGCTCCATGAACATCATATTTGCACACGCTTTAGAGAAGATGGCACTGGGCCACCACGTGGTGGAACAAGTCCACACCCCTTTAGTTGGCTTCGGAGGTGCCGAGGTGATACCACTGGGACAGGTGAATCTACCAACAACATTTGGTGACTTGCCGCACATGACAACCATCAACATACGATACGCAATCATGAATCACCCTTTTTTCCTACAATATCATTATAGGTAGGCCGACTCTCAACGCCATCCGAGCAGTGGTATCCACATACCACCAGAAGATGAAGTTCCCAGCAGCAGAAGGCGTCGGAGAAGTTATCGCCAATCATAAGGAAGGGCGGTTGTGCTGCATAACTTTCTTCACTCTTCCAAGGATTAGAGACATTGCCGACGGAGCAGCGAACATAAGAAAACCATTCGGAACACTCCTAAACTAATGTTGAACATTTTCAAATTTCCCTAAATTGCCCCATTCTTGGGTTGGAATGTAATTAAAACATGGAGAACTACGCTGGTTTGATCCCCATACAACGGGATACGTAGGCGGGTTAGACTTTACCTAGCCTTCGACCGTTATCTTTTATAACCTCATTTTCATTCCAATTGATATATTCGATTGCGATACATAGCCGTGCTTCACTGCAGGTACTTACCCTTAGGAGGGAATGACTGAGTTGTGCAAACATTCACCCATACTTTCAAAAATATTATATCATATCATTTTCCCTTTGGCAGATATACATGTATCTCTTATACATCGCAGGTACAAACAAATCCTTGAAGATAACAATGATGATACTCCCGATTTAGTGGGACATGACATGGACAACGGATCTCATCCACTCATTATCTTTAATATGAAATGATTATTTCTCTGATTAACAACAGAAACAGAATATCGATGCAATCCGAAAGGACCAAGGAGAGTCTACAACCAAGAAAGAGTAAGATCTACAAGTGCCCTGGCATAACTCCGCTATCCTCCAAGATTGGCAAAAGACAAGCCAGCATACGACATTTACAAATGCCCTGGCGTAACTTCGCTATCCACCGAGATAGGCAGGAGACAAGCCAGCATACAAAATCCACAAATGTCGTGGCATAACTCCACTATCCACCAAGATAGGCAAGAAACAGGTTGGCATACGAAATCTACAACTGCACTGGCTATCCACCGAGATAGGTAAGAGATAGGCCGGCATACGAAATCTACAAATGCCCTGGCATAACTCCGTTATCCACCGAGATACGCATAAGACAAGATGGCATACGCAAAATATAAATGCCCTTGCATAACTTCGTTATCCACCGAGATAGGCAGGAGTTAAGCCGGCATAGGGAAAATAAAAAACATGTTTTGGGATAACTCCCCTATCCATTAAAATAGGGAGGCAATAACCCGACATACAAGAAGTGTACAATGATCAAGGGATAATCCGGTATCCATTGCAATTGGGAGAAAACACCCGACATACGAAAGGAAAAGGAGATATCTTGAATGAACCCAACACACAATGGGCTTCGTTAACTACATACAATCAAGAAACGACATTGCTAAAGATCAAGGATACTTGATTCTTAAAGATAAATAGTTCTATTCCAATAACGTAATTGAAATTTAAAAATCCTAGAAGGGGTATTATACACAATACTCCAAAATAAAAGTCAATATTACAATACACCACAAACCCTTAGCCGGCATATTTGGGGGCACCCTTGGTATGGATCAGAATTAGGCTCTTCTAGTCGTGAATCTCCTTGTAGACATCTTCTATAGAATGATCATCGATCTACGCATCAGAGTCTTCAAAATGTTTCCCATCAGGGCCCAATAAGGGATCTAGGGGGCTAGCATCGAAATCATCCTTGAACCCATCAAGAAGGCGGATTTGACCGATGATGGAATCCTTCGCTTCCTCCCTCTAATGCACCCCGCGCTCAGTACAGATCCCCTTGAATATTTCACTTAAAAGAAAGGCTTTCGCATTGATAACCCTTTGCTCTCGAGTGAGCATCTTGCATCTATAAGGCTTCTCCGCAAGGGCCAACTGTTCCCGCACTGAAACAAGTCATGCCTCTGCCTTTTCTCGCTACTCCCTCTCTATAGCAACAGATACATTGGCGTCGTCAAGGGAGGCTATCAACTCTGGGTTCTCAGTGAGGAGCTCATTCACATTCACTTTAGTGGCGCTAAGAATGCTCAAGGCATCATCTCGCTCTTTTGCCAATTTGGCAGTGGCAGTTGGGTCATAATCGGCCAAGCTTTTGAGAAGGATAGTAGCCTCGGAGATAAACTCCACCGGGGTAACATTATTTTGACTCACCGTCTTCAAAAAGCTGGCAAGAAATCTCCCGACCTGGAAAACAGGCATATCTCAATACAGTAAAAACACCAAAGGAGTACTCGTAACGAATGGATCCCCATAATAGCTCCAAAGAGATAGATCACAAACTTACAAATTGAAACAAGGCGCTCTAACCAATTGCAGAACCTCCTCCCTAAGTCCTCCTCTTCTTATGAATGGAGGCGCAGCGCCAGAGGTCCCTGGAGCTTGACTCCTACTAGGACCTGCGCCAGTCCCACTCTGCGAGGGTAGATTACTACCCGGGACTGCGCCTCCTGCGGCCTCCCCACCCTGCGAGGACCGATTTAGTTTTTCTTTGAGCCAATGACCTTCACGCCCATGCCTCTTAATAATGATGGGAAGCGCAGCATCACCCTCAACTATCGTCTTAGGGACGGTGTTGTGTTGCGCGATCATGTCAAACTTGTGGTGTTCCACAAGAGTAGCTGAATTTATACAATAGCAATGACAATTACCACAAGAACATGTAATAATTACCCAAATAATGATAAGGGAGGACTTTACCAAGGTCATGAGGGCCCCTATAGGGCATCGAAGAGATACTGCTCGCACCAACCACGTCCTCATCTCAAAGCATGGTAAGATCATAGGGATGATCGAGCAGCTTCAATAAAAATTCGGGCGTAAATTGAGGGCGACCAAGACCAGTAGGCCTCACATACTTATCCGACGTAGACCACTCTTGCGGAAGGCCATCGAATTCCCCATCCATTCTCTCATTTATATAGAAATATTCATTCTAATTTTTGAAGCCATAACTAGATTGGCCGCAGAACAAGAATTTACATTCATTTTGCGAATGAACGAACTAGAAGCGTTTATCACCACCATTCTTGTTTAGGATGACCGTAAAGAGATTCCAAAACTCATTTACGCCATGCAGCACCCTGAGGGCCTTCATAATGCAAATGAAGCCCACGATACACCCAATGGAGTTGGGTGACAGCTGCCCGAGGCAAACACCTATATTGGCCAAAATAGCACTAACGACATGATCAATAGGGAATCGCATGCCATTGGAAAGATGCTTTGCATGCACCGTGATACAACCCTTGGGAGGTGTATGTATCCTCTCATATTTTTTAGGAAATATGAGCTCATATCCCGCATCAATGTGATATGTCGTTGCAAAGAAAGTAGGTTGATGAGGGATGCGGGACACCTTGTCCTGAGAACTCTCAACCGTCTTGAACTGTTTTACTTCCGAAGCTATGGAAGTAAACCCTACTCATCAACCACCACGTTTTGAGTCCCCGAAGGCACGTTGACACCCTCATCCCTGCCATCATCAACGCCATCGCGAAACAGGTCATCTCTCCCGAGATAATAGTTATCAAAAAAGGCATGTCCGGAGCATCCAACCTCCGTATTCTGAGAACCCAAACCCATAAAATCAAAATCATTCTCGTTCTCTATGAGAAAGTCGAAAATTGAGAAAAGATAGGAAGTCCTGGAAAGGTTGAAACACACAAACTCGATAATAGCAACCTGAAAAATCAGAGTAACAAATGAATATATTAATACCAAAAAATATATAAAAATTATATCGAGAGCCATGTCGAAACATATATCGAAAGACATGTCAAAAAATCCTCGACATACCTCAGCATAAAGATGACGAATTTTGCTAGAAGACAAAATGTTCTATTCTCCCCTCCTAGGCTATTATTTATAGACGTTGGGCATCAGGCACACATTTACGCCAAAAGGATATCGAATTTTAAACTCAACATCCATGTCGGGGAAAATGCGCAATTTGCAATGGGGGTCCACCAAAATGAAATTCTCGCATAAGATTTTCGTTATGTTAACTGATGGGAGGAGAGGTACTAGTAATCCAAAAACTCAGATTTAATTTGCAAATTATTATATTATTTAGATAATAGTTCCCAAATTGGGGGACTACATGATATGGGTATTTCTCGTATTGAGCCTGCAATGGGCTAGGCCCAGATTTTACTTATGTTAGGGATCATCCCCGACATATATATCGACTATCATCCCCGATATGGTACAGCTCACGTGTTCATCACGTGAGTGGTCTTCGTATCCCAAGGCTTATAAATACCCGCTTCCTGGTAATCAAGGTAAGATATAATTATTTACATTTACTGTACACCGATATCGAGCTCTGCCCGACATATAGTTCGATATCAGACCCGATATATATCACATGTACCATCTTTGATATAACTAGGAGATCATTTTCGATATAGAAGATTCGATGTTGTCCCTGAACTAATCCTGGACGACATTTCTGATATATACCCGACATTTGGCCTTGCATCCGACGTCTGTTTGAGGTATTCCGGACCAAGCTTATTCGAGACTACATAGTTAGCGTAGGCCTAGTTAACAGTATACTCGTTGTAATACTCTTGTAACCGACCCATTTATATATATACGAGATATTGTCAAACTAGATGGCTTTGCTATATAACTTCCCTTACACTTCCTAAGATAAGGAAGGTTGGAGGACAAGTGGCTATCGGGGATGATAATCAACAGATGGTGGAGTGACTTGCTCATTGACAACATTTGAACTTTCGTTAAAATTGAACAATTTACGTTTTTCCTAAATTGCCCATCGTTGGGCTGGTTTATAACTAAAACAGGGAGTACTAAGCCGGTCTGATTCCCATAGAATGGGATACGTAGGCGGGTTAGGATTTACCTAGCCCTCAATTGTTATCTATCGTTATTTCTTATCTTTTAAGCACTATATATATATATATATATATATCTCCATTTCAGTGTTGACGAATTAAGTGCAGGAACATACATATCCTACAGGATATAACACAGGAGTCCCTCACAAAGGGGTTCTAACATATCGTGCCCAAAGAGCACACAAATTAGGGGATGTCCGTCACTTGGATACCCTATTATTTGAATTATATATTGATATATATTTTGCAAATATTTCTGTTTTTCGTATCAATGATAGGTACAACGATATCTCTTGTCAATAAAGGCAAGGAAAGAGTACATCCTTTATCCATCACATCACGAAGGAGATGAAGACAAAAGTGACTATGATGCCTTAATAGGCATGGGGAAGAGTACCTAAAATGGTCAAATACGTGCTATCATATGGGGTATGGTATAAATATACACTAGCATATAAGTATGACAAGAAAAAATAAAAAGATCCCTTATCCATCGAGATAAGGTGGACACGAGAAAAGAAAAAGATCCCATATCTATAGAGATAAGAAAGAAAAAAGAAAAAAAGAGATCCCCTATCCATCGAGACAAGGAGGAGAAAAGAAAAGAAAAGATCCACTATCCATCGAGATAAGGAGGACAAAAGAAAAAAAAAGATCCCATATCCATCGAGATAAGGAGGATAAAAGAAAAGAAAAATATTCCTTATCCATCAAGATAAAGAGGACAAAGGAAAGAGAAAGATACTCTATCCATCGAGATAGAGACGATAAAAGACCAAAGAGCAAAAAGATTCCCACTTATCCTGGCAACAATTAAGAAAGAATTAAGAAAGAGATTCTTCAAAGTAAAAGGCACTACCACAAACCGCAAGTATACATTCGATGATTCAAAATTACAGAGAAAAGAAAGTAAGTACAGGTACAAACTACAAAAAGAATAATATAGACACATGCCTCATAGAGGATACTTAGGGTCACCCTTGGTATGAATCAAGACAAGGCTCTTCTGTTGCAAAATTTCAGCATAATCGTCTGGGCCAAAGTCATCACCGTCGTCCTCAGAATCTGAATCTTCAGAGATTTGCCCATCCAGAACTAGCAATGGGTCAAGCGAGCTAGTATAGAATCCCTCTCTAAATCCATTGTGTAGTTGGGTCTGACCAATGATGGCATCTTTGGCCTCTTCTCTCTCTTGGATGCCCTACTCTACACATATCTCTTTGAAGGTCCCGCTCTGAAGGAAACCCTTCAAAATACTCACCTTCTGCTCTCGTGTAGGCGCCTGGAGGGACAATACATGGCGTTATTAGTAAAACTGCCCCATGGGTAGGCACCACTAGAAAAGTGGCAAGAAACATTACCTTGTACAGAATAGCCCTCTCGGCACGGGCTAGTTCTCCTTGAACATGACGAAGCTCTACCTCTGCAGCTTCTCTTTTCTCCCTCTTAGATAAGATGGAGATATTGACCTCATCTAGGGTAGCATTCAACCTATTATTCTATTTTAGGAGAGTTTGGACATTCGCCTCATAGTCAGCAAGTACGCCCATTGCCACATCACATTTGGCAGCTACTTAGCTGCCTCAGCAGAGTCATAGTTACCCATCGACTCTAGGTCAGCAACCATCCGTGCAACGGACTCATCCTTATCTGGGTTACTGTCACGAGCCACCCTCAAGATACTGGAGAGGAATTTACCGACATGTGTTATGCAAAGTTATTACTTTGTACTTGTTACCGCCGTAATGAAAGGACAAGAACAAACTTACCACTTGGAAAATGACACTCCCTCCAGTTGAGGTACCAGCACCTGTCGGGTCCGAATTTGCGCCAGAAGGCTCAATATGCTTCTTCTTTGTGTAGGTAGGGGTCATGATAGGGACCTTTAGATCTGGGTTCCTGTTTGAGCTAGCCCCAACTCCACCTTGCGAAGGCACATAGCTCCCTAAGACTCCACCAGCCTTCCTTCGTTATGATCGTCACCTTGAGAACCCCTAGTCGTCCTTATTCTTGCATGATGGCCCTCCCACCCACGAGTTTTATGAATGACAGACAGTGACACTTTGGCGTTAGGACCAACCTCGACAGCAACGACTTGTGAAGCGATAATGTCTAGCATGTGACACTTCACGTGTTGGCATGTATAAGAAAAAAGTGTAAGGCAACTAGCTACATAGGAACGCGCTAAGCATAAGACTTCAATGGGAAAAGCAACATACTAAGGTTAAGGCCTTGATAGGCCCTCGGTGATAGACCACCAGCGCGGCAAACTTATTCTTGAACAAGTGTGGTGTGATCGTACTTATTAGCCACTAGGCACTCTAAAAGGCCGGCAATCCAGATAGGCACGCCCACAACATAATGCCTTCGGTATTTCTTCATTGTTGACCATTTTTGAGGGAGATCCTTGAATTCTACGGCAGTCCTTTCATCAATATAGAAGTACTCGCTCTTATTCCCAAAGTCATAACTGCTTTTACTACCCTGCAAAAACTTCCGTCCAGCGTGAGCCCTCACAAAGAAGAAACCCATATCCCCAACCTTCTTATTGGTGATAACGAAGAATAGGGCCCAGAACTCGTTAACACCATAAGATGCACCCATAGCTTTCATCACCAATAAAAATGCAACGATTACATCAAATGAATTGGGGGAGAGTTGTCAAAGACAAACCCCAATGCTCTTTAAGATAGCAACGATTGAGGGATCGATGGGAAAACGTGGCATGTTGGCAAAATGCTTCGCATGGAGAGTTATAGAATCCTTAGGGGGCATATGCATCCGCTCCTCCGGATTAGGAAATCTAATCTTATATCCGTCAACATGATGCTCAGTTGAATAATAGTTAGGATAATGGGGATCACGAGACACCATATCCTCATACTTAATGGCAGTTTCATATTTCTTTACTTCAGGCGACTCGGGTAAACCAAAGTCGTTCAATCTCACACCGTCATCCTTGCTGGAACCCCTGTCTCCATCATCATCACCACCGAACGCGTCACCCACATTGTCGTCAAACAAGACTCCCGCATCGAACATCTAAGTTCGACAAAACCAGACTATGATGGTATGATCTCCTCATCATCGCGTCCCGATCTAGATAGGTTCACATCTCTTACGTCAAATATCGTTACTATGGGCGCTTATTATCACAAACAAAAGTTCAATGACTCTCAGTGCACTGCTGAAGTAAATTAGTGAAACATGAAAAATCAAATTCACGGAAAAGTAGGGCGGTTAGATAAATGCCATAAAGAAAAAAGATAAGTCCAAAAGCTATATCGAATGTCATATATTGAAAAGCATAGTAAACAACATGTCGAATCCAAATATCGAATATCATATAAAAAATGATACCGTATATGGATATCGAATGTCATATCGAAAAAGCATATCGAATAGATATATCGAAAAAGACATTGAATATCATGTTGGGCATCCCCGATATACCATTGCAGAAAGACTGATGAGTTCGCTAAAAGACAAATGACTTTCCTCTCTCCTCTGGACTGCTATTTATCGACATCAGGTCCTTCGATCGTGCATTTATGATGGGCCATGTCGAATCTCGAATTTGACATCCAATATCGAAGAAATTCGATATAGTAGAAGATTTTGATATTTTTAGAGAAAATCAATAATAATAAATAAAAATAAAAATAACACCGCAATTGCCTAACAAGTTACACATTTTTTTTGATAATTCAAACGTGGACCCAAATGCTACGTATATTACGTTGGGGGTCCACCAGCATCTTGAAATGAATTCACGTACCCAAGCTCCATCATTTAAACTGGCGAGATAAGAGGTACTGATAATTTAAACTCAATTTTAGTTTACGAATTATTATTAACAATAATAACTCCCAAACTAGAGGGACTACATGATATGGGTAATTCCCGTATTGGGCTCGCCCATGGGCCATGCCCATGTTCAGCTATGTCGGGGATGGCCCGCTATAGGTATATCAAATCTAATATTCGTAATGTACATATCACGTGGATGTCACGTGTGCGGTCCCTGCATCCCGATGTCTATAAATATCCAGGCCGCTAATCAAGGTAAGCTTTAATTAATCAAATATCTTCGATATCACTCTCGATTTAAGGAAAGACGAAAGAGAGAAAACTTCAGAGAGGCTCCTTATTACAATGTTGGCCCCATGTTTATTTGGAAAGAGAGAAAACATGGGATTTATTTGAGGAAAAAATTGGATATATAGAGAAATTTAAGAAATTAATAAGTCTAAATAAGATATTCACCAAGATTCGGGGAGAAGATCTTTATAGAAACACCTCATGACATGCTTCTCGGCTTTCTATTTTATTTTTACTTTTTTTAAGAGAAGGAGAAGCAAAATCTGCAATTACAAACACTAGTTAAATGTTTTTCAGTGACTCAAAGCCCATAAAGAACTTTTAAAAGCTCTTACAAACACCTTCTTACAATCCTCCCTAATCAAAAAGCCTTTATATTAATTTTGTTGAAAAATATATTCACTTTGACCCAAACTTGACTTGAACAGTAAACTGCTTACGTACTCATCCCATGGCATAATCATCAGCAAATTAAATAAAGAAAAGAAAAGCTTACATTTCCATCCAACCACACACATATTTTATTACTATTTTGATAACAATACTCATACTGTTATAGGATAAGTAAAACTATTTAGAAATTATAACAATATATTAAAAGAACATAGAAAAGAAGATCAAATAAGAAGTATATTACTTGTGAATGAGTGTTTTTCTCTTCATCTTGATGGCTCCTTATATAGGTAAGAATTTCCAATATCTTATATTATTTCGAGCAACTACTATTATTATAAAATAGTATTTGTATATAATTTTCAACAATGGCCACAAGGCATATTTTATCAACCATATTTATAACACTCCCCCTTGGCCATTTGAATATTTTGTTATGTACATGATCCGTCTTCTACACACATCTTATGCTGCCTCGTTAAAAACCTTATAAGGAAAAACCCAGTGGGATAAAAACCTTAATAAGGAAAAAATAGTGCAGCCGTTTGAACTTCCCCTCAAGTTGGCATCTCCAATTCTTCATAAGTCTCATAGGTGACGCATCCTAATACTTTGAACCTGTTTCTTAAAAGTTACTGTAGGGAGTGCCTTTGTAAAAAGATCTGCCATATTGTCACATGATTGAACATATTGGATATTAATTTCTTTGTTCTTCTCGAGTTCCTAAGTGTAGGCAAAATATCTTGGGGGTATGTGTTTAGTTCGATCACTCTTGATATAGCCTTCTTTCATCTGTGTAATACATGCATAATTGTCTTCGTATAATGTTGTAGGACCCTCTCTAATAGCTAAGGCATATGTACTTCTTATATGATGTGTCATTGATCGTAGCCATACACATTCCCTGCTTGCATCATGGAGTGCAATAATCTCAGCATGATTCGATGATGTTGCAACAAGTGTCTGTTTCTGAGAACGCCATGAAATAGCAGTGCCTCCATACGTGAATACATATCCAGTTTGAGATCTGGATTTATGTAGGTCTGATAGAAAACCTGCATTTGCATAACCAATCAATTCTTGTATCGCATTGTTAGGATAAAATAGACCAAGATCCATAGTTCCTTGAAGATAACGGAATAAATGCTTAATTCCTTTCCAGTGCCTTTTTGTGGATGATGAGCTAAACCTGGCTAATAAATTCACAGTAAATGATATATCAGGTCTAGTATAATTAGCTAGATACATTAAAGTTCCAATGGCATTTAAATATGAAACTTCAGAACCAAGAATTTCTTCATTTTCTTCACAAGGACGAAATGGATCTTCATCTATAATCTTGCAATCATATGATGGTTCAAAGGTGTTGCTTTATCCATGTTAAAACGTTTCAATATCTTTTTAGTATAGTTAGATTGATGCACAAGTATTCTATTTTTAACATGCTCAATTTGGAAACCAAGACAATATTTAGTCTTTCCAAGATCTTTCATTTCAAATTCATCCTTTAATAGTTCATTGTTGTATTTCTTGGTGAGTGCCAATGATATTTAAATTATCTACATAAAACTACAATAATTTCAAAACCAGATGATGTTTTCTTAATAAAAATGCATGGACACAAAAAATTATTTATATATCATTCTTTTAATAAATATTCACTCAAACAATTGTACCACATGCGACCTGATTGCTTTAACCCATATAATGATCTTTGCAATTTAATTGTGTACATTTCTCTAGGTTTGGAACTTGATGTTGCGGGTAATTTAAGTCCATCAGGGACCTTCATGTAAATTTCATTACCAAGTGATCCATAGAGATAAGCAGTGACAACATCCATGAGATGCATGTTTAGATTTTCATAGAGCGCTAGACTAATCAAGAATCGAAATGTAATTATACCCGTTACAGGAGAATACATTTCTTCATAACCGATTCCAGGTCTTTGAGAAAAAACTTGTGCGACAAGGCGATCTTTGTACCTTACAATTTTATTTTTCTCATTTCGTTTGCGAACGAAGACCCATTTGAACCCTACGGGTTTTACACTTTTCGGTGTGAGAACAATGGGTCCAAATACCTTTCGCTTATTAAGCGAATCTAATTCAGCTTGCATAGCATCTTTCCAGTTATCCCAATCATTCCTATTTTGGCATTCAATTACAGATTTGGGTTCATGATCATCATTTTCATTCACAATTTCATAAGCGACTAAATATAAAAATATTTCATCCATATTTTCCATCTCATTTCGATCCAGTATCATTCCTGTATTGATATAATTTATAAAGATTTCAACGTTCTATTTATTTATAGGATCTGATTGGATAACTTCTTGGGGTATCTCATATGTCACATTTTGCGACTCATCAGACATAGATTCCTCAATAATAGGATCATTAGATTTTGATGCTCCTTTTCTTTTTCGAGGATTTTTGTCCTTTGAGCCAGCAGGACGCCCACGTTTCTTAGTTATATCAAAGATATCATCCTTTGATGTTTCTTTTCGAATTACAATATGAGCAGGAGCATTTGCAGCTGGTATATGTGATTTTGTTACCCTGCTTATGTCAGTGAATGCATCGGGTAATTGATTTGCAATAGCTTGTAAATGCAAAATTTTCTTTACTTCCAAATCACATTGCTTTGTTAACATATCAAAGCTTGTCAAAGATGGATTATACCATGACATATCCTTTTCCAACTGCTTCTTTTCTCCCCCTAAGGTTGGAAAATTTGCCTCATTAAAATGGAAATGGGCAAAACGTGTCGTAAAGACATCCCCTGTTAGAGGCTCAAGATATCTGATTATTGATGGTGAGTCAAATCCAACATATATTCCTAATCTTCTTTGTGGTCCCATTTTTGTTCGCTTTGGTGGTGCAATTGGAACATAAACCGCAAAAGAAAAAATCTTTATATGGTAAATATTAGGTTTATGACCAAAAGCAAGTTGTAATGGGGAGTATTCATGATACGAGCTTGGTCTAATGCGAATTAGTGATGCAGCATGTAAAATCGCATGACCCCATAGAGAACTTGGCAATTTAGCTTTCATCAACAATGGTCTAGCAATTAATTGAAGACGTTTAATTAATGATTCAGCTAAACCATTTTGAGTATGTACATGTGCAACACTATGTTCAACCGTAATTCCGGTTGATATACAATAATCATTGAAAGCTTGAGATGTGAATTTATCAGCATTGTCAAGTCTGACTTTCTTGATCGTATAGTCAGGAAATTGAGTTCTTATTTTAATTATTTGAGCCAAAAATCTCGCAAATGCCATATTGTGAGTAGACAATAGACAGACATGTAATCATCGACTTGAGGCATCTATTAATACCATAAAATATTGAAATGGTCCACATGATGGATGAATAGGTACACATATATCACCTTGAATTCTTTCAAGAAATGTGGGTAATTCTGTCTTTAATTTTAACTTGTGAATGCTATATAATTAGTTTTCTAAGAGAACATGCTTCACATGGACTATTGTTGCTCAGATTGAGTTTGGATCCTTTTAATGAATGTCCATGTGTAGTTTCAATTATTTTTCGCATTATTGTTGAACCAGGATGACCTAGCCGATCATGCCATAAAGTTAACAATTCAGGATTTTCATTGACTACCATATTTGAGTTGATAGCATTAATATATGTATAATACAATCTCGATAAGAGTTTTGGTAGTTTTTCAAACATATGTTGATTTCCTGATATATACTTATTAATGAAAAGATATTTAGTTTTATTCTCGGTCTTTTAGTTGGTATCATATCCATGACGATATACATCATTAAAACTCAATAAATTTCTTCTGGATTTTGGGCCAAATAAGGCATCGCTGATGATAAATACCGTTCCATTTGGTAAAACAAGACTAGCTTTACCAAATCCTACAATCAGGTCAGTATGACCTGATATCGTATTGATTTTTATCTTTATTGGTTTTAAATATGTAAAATATTTCTTACTTGTGAGAATTGTGTGAGTGGTATGCTCCATACTAGCTTAATGTCCAACAAGTAGAATGATATAACAATAAACAAAGCATATATTTGAGAAAAGGGAAATAGTTTCATTAAGATACATAAGGAAAGACAATTAATGGAACACAACACATTAGAAGCGAAAATCGCAAATACATCTCAATTCAAAAATTACACAACAAGGAATCACATAATGCAAATCAAACCAAAAATCACATAGCTCATATCAAGCCATAGTAACATCATGATCATCCGTGAAATCAGCCAAGGCATTTGTTCAACAAAGTTCATTTCCTTTTCTTGGCCTTTACTCTCTTGATACAATTTAAAAAATGGTTCAGGTGTACGATACGTATTGGCCCAATGTCCTTTCATTTTGCAGTTAAAACAGTAACCTTCAGATTTATTATGAGCATTTTTTTTTATTATGATGGTTATTGTTATGGACCGTATCACTGGTCGAAGGGTTGTGATAACTACCTCGACCACGTCCAGGAGACCAGGACCACGATTGGCATTATCGTTGTTACCTCGTCCATAGGAGTTTGGAAAATTAATGGCATTTGCCTCAGGTAATGCATGTGCTCCAGGAGGACGAGATTGATAATTTTTCATCAATAAGTTATTGTAACTTTCTGCCATTAATAACCTTTGTTGCAGGTCGTGATATTTTGAAATATTCAGCAATCTGTATTGTTGTTAACATTTTTCATGGACACATGGAAAGTAGAAAGTGTTTTCTCATATAGATCACAACCTCACATTTTTCTGGATCCGTATTTGTATTTACTGCAACAAGAGTTTCAACAATACTCTTTGATCTGAGGTATAATTTTGTATCTGAATTACATTGTCCATAATTCTTGCTAGTGATATTTAGTATAAAACTAATTGTACTCGTGATGTTAGACATTTTGCTAGCTAAATACATAACTAAGAAAATATAATTAGGGTCGAAATATTTTATTTAACACATAATCATAGAAGCACAATTACTACAATAATACAATGCAATTATCTCATCTCTCGCCAAATCTTGAACTCGAGCATTATTGTGATAAAAGGGAGGAATATTATAGGGACAAACATAGGAATGTCTTCATCTACTAGCATAAAAATAAAAATTGAAAGGTAAATGAGGATCAAGATCGTTGTTGTCGTAGAGATCATTTTGCAAGATGAGAGAAATAAGGTGAAGATTTGTGTGGAGTTTGTGTTATGAAATTTATGTATTTATAAAGGAAAAAAATACGTAAGTAGCCGTTTATAGCCGTTAGAAAAACAATCATTTTTTGACATGCTTTATGAACGGTAATGTCTTCAATAATTTAGCAACAAAAATTAATTGTAATAACATGTAAAATAATTTCCGTCGCATTAATGATATTTTAACAGGCATATGGAAATATATTACGATAAGTAAATACATATATATTTTTCACCACATTACTATGTAAAAACTTTCATGGGCTTAAGAAATAATGTAAACAAGTAAAATAATTGCAATGAATTAAGAGCGTAAATAATTTCCGTCACATTACTATGTAAAAACTTTCATGAGCTGATGGAATAATGTAAACAAGTAAAATAATTACAATGAATTAAGCGCATAAATAATTTCCAACATATTACTATGTAAAAACGTTCATGGGCTTATGAAATAAAATAAGCAATAATAAATTGTCAGTAGTCGTTTCTAGCTTGGGGTTAACTCAAGCATCAACAGAAGTTAAAATTAGCTTTAGTGTTATAGTTAGATGACAGTAAAATTATAGATAGGCGGTAGTCCGCCTTGTCTATAATAATGTAGATAGATGAACACGTAAATATTAAACTTTAACAACAAAATTATAAACACATATTCATCTAATCATAAAATTATAGATTGGCCGTAATCCGCCTTGTCTATAATAATGTAGATAGATGAACAAGTAAATATAAAACTTTCGTACCTTTTAACGTTGATCGTTTTCTCTAACGAAGGAACCAAATTCTTCCGGATCGAGCACTATCGTGCTGATAACGTGTTATAGAATAACTAAAACTATTTGAGAATTATAACAATATATTGAAAGAACATAGGAAAAGAAAAGCAAATAAAGAGTATATTACTTGTGAATGAGTGTTTTTCTCTTCATCTTGATGGCTCCTTATATAGGCAAGAATTTCCAATATCTTACATTATTGGACGAATTATCAAAAATGCCCGCTAACTTTTTTTTTCAATCTTAAATGCCTGTTTTTTCCCAACCTGCTGAAAATGCCCGTTAAGTTTTAAGTTTTCTAACAAAAATGCCCGATGTTAAAAATTCAGACATTTTATCGGACGTGGCATCCGAGTCAAAGGGTCGCGCTGCTGAATCAAAAAGTCGTGTTTTAAAATTCGGGCATTTTTGATACAATTTTAAAAGATACATGACATTTTTAGCATTATTTTTCAGACAAAATAGGCTTCTTTATGCTTATTTTTCAATTCGGGCATTTTTAGTAGAAATTTTAAAAGAGACAGGGCATTTTTAGCATGTTTTGAAAAAACGAGCATTTAAGATTGAAAAAAAAAGTTAGCTGCCATTTTTGATAATTATTACTATTATTATAAAATAGTATTTGTACATAATTTTCAACAATGGCCACAAGGCCCATATTTATAACACATACATAGATATAACCGTTACTTGCATACACAATGCAACGGAATTACAACATTTTATTTCATACAACAAACAACGTCGATTTGATTCTCTTATTATGAGATAAGTACGCGTTGATGATGAAATTAGTAGTCGGGGTTGATGTCATAAAACAGTCCATGCTCGGCCACCATTGAAGTTGAAGGTAGTCTTCAACCTTCCGAAGAACATCACTACGATGAGTACAAATTTCCCTTTATTACTCCATCTTCCGACGAATCCGGTCCATTCGTTCTTGCAGTAGCCAATTGTATCAATTCGCTTCTCACAACTGTACCCAACTGAAAACCCAACGTTCCCATATGCGCTGCCCACAAAAAGAAAATGGCATATATAAAAATATGTGAAGCAAATTGAACTCAGTTTTGTTACATGTGCACAATTATATATATTTATAAGTTACACAACAATGGGCTTAACAAGTTAATCTGAAAATTATCACGTTCAATCAAGCTTTGTTTATCAACAAACAAAACCGTAAAGCATCTATGATGCATAAATACAGATGATTATACATGCATGTAGCATTACACAAATTGATTTAAACTGATTGATACGATATGATATAGATATATATATATATAAGGCTACTCATTAGTTATTTTTGTATAAGTATTGTAGCATAAATTGATACTTAATTTTGCAAAACATCAAATTTGGTCCGTATAATGCGTGGAAAATTAAATTATAAACATTAGAGTAGAGTATACAAAAATTAAATAATTACTTTATCTTATTTTATTTAATAAACTGACAGGGGATAAAGAGGGTAATTAGACACACCACGTTTGGGGAGTGTCGTGGCTACGGTTAGCTGCACATGCAGCCAAGGGGTCTTTTCACAAAACTGCCCCTTTTCCTTATTTTGCAATTTCAGCCCCTTTATTAATGGTGCTTGCATTTTTACCCCGATTAATTGAATAATTTAAAAAAAAAGATCCGTTCAAAGAAACTTAAGAAGTTGTCTAATTTAAAAAGATATCATAATCATTGATTACAATCATAAATTAGCTGTTCATTTAATATAAAAGGATAAAATTGAGAACAACAACAAATTGCTATAACAAACATATATTTCTAAAATATAACTATATAGATTTGTAGAAGGCAATTAACCCTTATGTAAAAATATTTTTTTCTAGTATCCTTTATGAATTTTTTGGCAAGAAGATTGAATTTATTGGACGAAACAAAATTGGGAGAAAGTTTGAATTAATTAGAAAAATAATAAATTGGGAGAAAGTTTGAATTAATTGGAAAACCGCTAATATGGGAATAATCTTGGAAGTAATACACTTGTTAATTTATTATGTATTTGTCTTGAAGGCTTGAAGCAAGACATCCGAAAATGAAAGTTTTGAAAAGAAAAGAAAAAGTATATTTTTAAAATGCCGTGGTGGTACTAAGAAATTTTCGTAATTATGAACAGCTAATTTATGATTGTAATCAATGATTATGATGTCTTTTTAAATTAGACAACTTCTTATGTTTCTTTGAACGGATCTTTTTTTTTAAATTATTCAATTAATCGGGGTAAAAATGCAAGCACCATTAATAAAGGGGCTGAAATTGCAAAATAAGGAAAAGGGGCAGTTTTGTGAAAAGACCCCTTGGCTGCATGTGCAGCTAACCGTAGCCACGACACTCCCCCACGTTTGATGCAGGAGAGAGATGAAAAAGGTAAAGTGAAGAGGTTTATGAGTTATCACCTACCTAATCACTTCAAAAACAATATTGAGGACGTTGAAGTTGAGGGGGTCCCTTTTGATATTTTCTCTTTCTGTGAAGCAAATTAGAATAATGAAGATCACCAGGTAAGAGAGTTGGGAAAGTACTATTTTCCCCCGTAGATCTTTCTTTTTTATTCCTTTCTTTTCAGCTTCTTTGATTGGTAGAAATACAGTGTAGGGCGGGAGGTACCTGCAAATGATAGAATTAAAAAATTGGTTGAATGTTTTATAATCTTAGTTTTGTTGCTTCTTCGATTAAAGAAAAAATTCAATTATAAATAAGTTTGGACATAAATTAATTCCTAAATAAATTACCCAAAAAATCTACGCAAGCCGGATAATAGTTGTGGAGAATATTGGTCCCGAAACGTGCACGTCTTTTGAAGCTCTAAGATACGCGTTCCGTGTCATCTTGTGCAATTACCCAACCGCTATCCACAATAATTATGTGAATGAATTTTGAATCTCTAATGAACTAATTGCATGGAATTATACATCTCAAGTTAAAAAATGAGGTGCTCCATTAAGAACCGGAGTAGTGTTCTACAACATTAGGTTTATTCTTGAATTGCCACCTCCTCCAGAAAAGGACTTTTGCGAGGTTGTATTTATATATATATAGGGATAAAAGCATCAAACCCCCTAATCTATGTGTGTTTTGCGCGTTGGTCCTTAACCTAAATTTATCAGCACCGTGGTGCAGTTCCGGATTTTCGTGGCCGAAATATTCCTCCATTTGAGGTGGTTTTTTGCAGTTTTTTTCTTCCCCAACTATCATTATACATCTAGTACAACACATATGAGTCGGGTAGAGGAGAATATTCTGGTCAAAAATGGCAGAAAATGGTAGAAAATGGGCAAATCCCGTAGTCCTTCGTGGTCTTTTCGTGGCCGGAATATTCCTCACTTCGAGGTATTTTTTTGTCCTTTTTTTTCACCAGCTACTATTATACATCTAGTACAACACATATAAGTCGGGTAGAGGGGAATATTCAAACCAAAAATAATCAAAAATTGTCGTAAATGCAAAACTGGGGAAAATCGAACAGACACCCTATAGTTTAGGGACCAACGCGCTAATAAACCTAAGTTAAGGACCAAATTTCAAAACATCCCATAGGGTAGGGGGCTTAATGCTTTTATCCTATATATATATATGAGCAAATTATTTTTTCTGCCCTTTAATTTTGGCTATAATTGCCTTTTGCCCTTTAACTTTTCGGGCTCCACTTTTGCCCTTTAACTCCTATTTTTTTGACCAAAAATGCCCTATGGACTTTTTCATAGGCTTTTTACCAAAAATACCCTTTAATTTATTTGTTTTAATTAAATTTAGTTTTGAAAATAAATTTAACCCCCCCCCCTCCTTCCCCGTCGCCCCCCCCCCCCCCCCCCCCCCCTCCCCCCTTCCCCGTCGCCCCCAACCCCACCCCTCACCGCGATTTGCAGCGGGGTGGGGGTGGGGCGACGGGATGGGGAAGGAGGGGTTGGGGGCGACGGGGAAGGAAGGAGGGGGGGGGCGACAGGGAAGGGGGGGGGTGGGGAGATTTTTAATTTTTTTTTGTTTTTTTTTTATTTTTCATTTATCAGAAAATTAAATTAAATTAAATTAAACTATTTTAAATTTGTTTTTAAAACTAAATTTAAATAAAACAAATAAATTAAAGGGTGTTTTTGGTAAAAAGCCTATGAAAAAGCCCATAGGGTATTTTTGGTCAAAAAAATAGGAGTTAAAGGGCAAAAGTGGAGCCCGAAAAGTTAAAGGGCAAAAGGCAAATATAACCAAAATTAAAGGGCAGAAAAAAAAATTTGCTCTATATATATATATACCAAAAAATATATTATAGTCTGAATTTGAGAGGTCGCATTAGAGCATGTTTGTTTTTAGGTAGCTTGAGTGGAATGTACATGTGTTTTGGCGGTAGTATTCTTTCTTTCCTTTTTTGTAAAAAAACACGCATGTAATGTGTGTTTTAACTGTACTGATTTTAATTAAGTTTTCAGAAATTATTCTTCTATTTTTTTTTTTGGCCAAAGAAATTTTAATATTATTTATAAAATATGAAACGGGTTAAACTATCTCCAATATGATGTTGTAAATATTTAAAGGTAGTATGATTGGCATTTGGCAGTTCGGAAGGCTGTGGTAAAATGGATCAAAAGAGGCGACTCTTTGAACCTATTAATAGGTGGAAGATTGTTGCTGAATCTAAGTTTTCTTCTATATTTTGTTCAGATTGGAAAGAACATAAGTATATATACTAGGCATTTACTGTTAACCTTAATAGGGACTTAATAAGGAGAATATAGAAACCTCATCATAAAAGAAGTAAAACAATTTTTTTTATTTTTTTCACGAATTGGTGATATGACCTCAATAGTAGTCTAATTCCTCTCACTCTAAGTGTAATATGGCCAATCTATTACGGCAAACTATACATACATGCCATATATATGAGAAATTATACTTCGCAAAGACTTCAAAGTTACTTTTCAGTTAATTGTTGTGAACGTAAAAGTTTTTTCAATGATGCTTCTATAATTTGCAAGTCACTCTTATTTAGACTTTTTGAAAGTGAAGATGAGTTTATTAATAATTCTAAAAGTATTACAAATTTACATGCATAACAAAAGTATAATATTTAAATAATAAGAGAATCCTAACATCGACAGACACCACCGAAAAAAGAGCAGACAAAGAACTCACCACTATCTATATTGCCTATAGGTGGAAAATTCCATAAATTTGTAATCCTCTACGTGAGGTGGGTACCTGATTGCGATTAATGCATATTGCTGTTGTTTTCAAGATGATCTGAAATCCAGGCTTCAAAGTAAAATATTCTATATGTCGGTGAGGCGAACAATTTATCATTGTGATGTAGTTCATATGAATTAATTTTGGTCTTGGAAGAGAACTATCACCTGATATTAATTGTAACTATAACCTATATTAATTGTTAACACATGAGTATTATAAATTAACTTATCATATTTGTGTGTGCATGGTTCGGTTAATCGAACCACTAGTTTTATTTTAAAGGGATTTAATGTTTTGGTTAATTTTAAAATAATAACTGCTAACCGAAATAGTTAATCGTTTTTTTTTAACCAATTGGTTCAGTTTTGGTTATGGTACCCATAAACCAATTTTCTATCAAATATAATAATATTTCCCATTAAAGAACAATTGATTACGGGTTTTATGCTATTATTTTCTTGAAAGATTTTATCCACTTTCGTGTGCATTATATATAGTTATAAATCTATTTATCTCAGTAAAACATTTTATAGATTTATACATATTAACTAATTTTTTTATAATATTTTGAGTGTCCTTTCGAACATTACAAAATTTGTAATTTATAATATTGTCGTCCCATGAATATCTTTTAATAAAAATATTATTTGTCATGTTCAGTCGATTGCTTTTCTAATGTAAAAATGTTGATGCATAGATGAAGTAAGGACTTTATGATTATGTGCTTCTGTAATTTTAATGTATAATTAATATCAATGATTCATCAATTTACAACGGAGAGCGATGAAAGACTGAGGTAAAACTACGTCATCCTAAATCTTGTAGTTGGTAGGAGGACTTATGTTCTCTAGTCCTGCAGTGAACCTACATCGTCGAAAACTGGGCATCACTTTGGTCAACCTAAATTTTGCAGTTATGATGAGGACTAAATTATGCAGTCCTCGTAAGTCTACATCATGGAGCTCTCAACTCAACGTGGATGAACCTTAGGTCTACTTCGATCTATACTTGTGAATTTTATCGACGTAACTAACTACTTTGATGAGTAGGTAGATCTCAAATAGGGCGCGCAAAACATTCTCGTGGACCGAGATTTAGTTTAAAGTAGGTCGGGGTCCCTTGTCAAGATACCAGCTCCAATTTGATAAAAGTTTGAGTCGTAAAAAGGATACGTCGTTACATCTTAATTAATCTGAACAAGCATCTTCACTAATCTGCTATGGGATATTGTTTGCCTAACAAAAGGTGATGGTGAGGGTTAGACACTAGTATCTTTCTTATGGTCTGACCTAAATATCCCATGCAAATTGGGAAAATTGTTTAAAGTTTAACCTTACATACAAATGAATAAGATCAAGTTGATTTTTCAACGTACTGAAATTATTATCCCAGACTGACAGGATCAATTGCTTTGAGAAAATAAATCATATCTATGACTAACCCCATAGACAGCCAGTGGAAGATGAGTAAGAAACACAACCATATTTTCATGAAATTTGTTTCTCTCACATATTGTATCGGGTAATTAGTGGTTTTCTAATAAACGTCCACTACTTAATGGCACCACAAACCAAAAGAAATAAAAAAAATCAACCAAGAGAGGCGATGGAAAAACTCACATCATGACAACAAAGATGACGAGGATGGACGTGGAAACTGCCGAGAGATCAAAAACAGATTCCCCTGTATGCCTGGCGTTCACCACTTCAAATAATGAAGCCACCAGCTTTTGGTAAGCACTCAAGCCATTCGTGATCTCAGAGTTCCATTCGATTGTGCTGAAAATAACCAACTGCACGAGTATAAATCCGAGGCCCGTGCTTCCAAGAAACACGGAATTCAGGCCTGGAAACAAATGACCGTATCCCAATTCCCGGGAATTCCTCAAAATATACTTAAACTCCGCCCTGTCGGTGACTTTTGCCACCACCATGATCATTAAACGAAGGAAAACCGCGTACATTGTGTTTCCCATCAGAACCTGAGGGATTAATATCAACTGAAGCCCTGAATACTTCTTGAACACCGTCATGTTCTCATTCGTAGGGAGAAAACCGCAGTTTGTGAACGTGGAAACCACGGCCATCAACGAGAAAGTTTTCGTGTTTAGACCTTTCTCAATTAGAACATGCCGTGCATTTGGTGATACAAAACTTAAATAGACAAGAATCAGGATGAATCCAGCCGCGTTAACCACAACAAGGTAAAACAGAACTAAACAGGACAAAGATTTGAGTGATTTGGATTTCATATTGTAACTGATCTCTTCTTCCTCCATTATGGATTCCATCTTTATATCCGTAACAAGAACAAGTTCGAATTGATTATCATGATGATAATCAGGGGAACTGGAATCGGCTTTATTCTCTATTCGACTTTTGTGACGTTGATTCATCTTGATCCTCCTGAAATAAAGTCCGACCATGGAGATAAAAACTTCACCTCCCGTGAACATTAAAAGGGTCAGAATAACGAGTTGAGTGTTGGAGAACAGTTCCATTTCGAGAGTGGCCATGCTCGAAACAGTGGCGGAGGAAACGGAAGTGAAAAAAAGATCAAAATTTTTAGAAGTAATTGTTGTTGACCTTGGATTCGAAGCTTTCAAAGCAAAGAAACCAAAGGAAGAGAGCGATAGGAAATACAAGAGTTGTATCATAAGGGGATTCAGACGAAAGAGAAAGATGTGGGAAAGCCATGTCGATAGTTGGTTTAAATTTTCAGCTAAGTGGTTCATCTTGAGTGTTTTCATTTTAGAAGTGGTTCATGATCAATGGTGAAGCGTGGCTATATATTAGCAAGAGATCGACTACAGTATCTTTCAATTTAGTGGAACATTATTAAATTGAATAATCTGTTTTTAACTACTTGTTTACCGAACTTTCGTTCAGCTATATAGCTTACCAGTCGATAAGTAATAAAACAATACTCATGTGTGTTAAAATGAGCTGAACAAGGTAATTATAGGATAGTGAATCAGTTAATTACTGTAAATCCCTTGAATAGCTTATCAGCCTTAGATATAATTCTTTCCTTTCCAGTAAGAAATGGAGACAAATTCGGATACATAAATGCTGATTTAACATAACCTGAACCAACAAATCCGACCTGTAAGAGATGGAGAACATGGAATGCCATTGTTAAAAGGATGGCTAGTCAACTCCACAGACCACTACAAGAATTGGACCTCAATTGGGACCGCAAATTAGCAACTGCGTTGCGGTTACTAAGTTTCTGAGACCGCAAAGCAACCGCATCGCGGTTGCTACCCAATTGGAACCGCAATGCGGTCTCAACTGATCATCTGGACCAATTGGGACCGCATCGCGGTTCCAATTGTCTTCATTGACTCAATTGGGACCGCAACACGGTTCCAATTGTCTAAAGTTAAAATGGGTTGTCATTGTTGGAACCAAGGTTGGTAGACTGTTGTCATTGTTGGAACCAAGGTTGGTAGACTGTTGTCATTTGTTTGATCAGTTTATGATTTGTTTTGTTGTGACTGACTGCAAATGATTTGGTTCTATGAGATGACAATTTTTTACCAATTATTTATCTTGTTGTTATTGTATGTCATATTAATAGGTGCAAAATTCTTGTAAAAAATAAAAGCAAAGCTCATCGATCACTTTTAACAAACAAAAAAATTAGTTGCAAAATTCTTATATAACAAAACCTGCAAAACTCATCGATCAATATTAACGTACAAAAAAAAAATTATAACCTCAAAAAACTAGAGCCGAAATGTAATTTGAACAATAAACTCTAAAATATCAATACATCGTAATACAAATCTAATCTTCATCCGAAGAATAATAATAATCATCCTCATATAGAACCATCAGTCCAATGTCTTCATTTTCTTCTTCTCTACCCTCTTCCTCGGTCGCAGCGAGTGTATTGACGACCTCAAACTCACAAACGCCCAATTAAATATCCATATTAAACGACGCAAAGTCTATAAATATATTGAGCCCCAAAGAGTCGTTCTCTTGAAGGATTGGTTCCTCCGGCGCTGTCGCTTCAGTTTGACTAGAACCACTAATGGATGACATGTCAATGATGTGCCTAGCCAGAATATGAGATACCAACAGCCATCCCCTCTTCCCAGGCTTTCCACTCGGTAGATTCGGATAAGGCGCGTAGTAAGATTGTAATGCTTAATTCGCATAAATAAATGGCTCGTTGGTTGAAAGTGATCGAAGTGGGTTGATATCAATCCGGTTGAACATCTCGTGGACCTTCATGCCACGTCTTGTGATATCATACCACTTACACTTGAAAAATACAATGTATAGTGGCTTTCCAGTTCTTCCTCCCTAGTATTACACTTCTAAGATCTCTTTCAAAGTCCCATAGAAGTTGGTGGAACCGATGTCTCCCATGACACCCTTCACGTACACCCCACTGCAATCACTCTTCTTAGGGCCCAATTTCGTATCAACATGGAATCGGAACCCATTAATGATGTAGCCTTCGTATGTTAACGCCATGTTGAGGGTACCATAAATTAACGGTACTACACGATCGTCCAACATGTACTTTCCACTAGAGTACGTCTTCTTGAACCACGCCACATACTCTACGTTCCTCTTCGTTTGCACCTCCATTGGATTCAATCTAATGCGCTCCTCTTCATTAAACAACATGCGAGTCACAAATCAAACAATTTAGTACATTAACATAATACAAGACGTAACATTAGGTTAAGAAAAATAAAAGCTCACTCACTCTAGCCATCCGTCCAACTCTATATTTGTAGATACTTATATTTGTATTTCGATGTAACTTCACCTTTCCTAGGTGCATCGGTTTGTAGAAAGCCTTCGCTTCCGGATTGGGATCCGGGTTAGTGGCCTCGTCCTCAAAATAACGACCTCCACGTGCATCTACGGTCATGTCTGTAAATGACACATCAACAAATTATGTCGTGTCGGGAATAATGGTGTTTGATGAGGTGGAGGTCTCGGGCAAACACGATGGTATATTCTCTTTTGCCGTTTCCACGTGAAATACCCATTCTAAATATCCATGCGTAAATCCCGACTTATGTAGATGATCACGTACAACGTATTTACTTTGAAATTTTATATTATTTCGTTTCGTGCAAGGACACCTAATTTGTGATTGTAGATGTAGGTATGCGACTTGAGTCATAGCATAATCAATGAAAGTTTGAACCCCGCACACAAATTTCGCTCGCAAATAACCGTCACTATCGTATCTATCATACATCCAAGCTATATCCGCTTCATAATCCATTATTTATCGATGTAAGTAGTAAAATATAAAATAAATAATTACAATTTAAACTCTAATCAAGTTCTATCATGCACGATCGAGTTAAAAAGCAATAGAATTAACAACTTATTTCTTGAAGCGTGAAAAACGATCTTCAAGAATGTTGCTTATACAACGATTACACTCGGTGTGTGTGCCATTTATCTATCAACAAACAAATAAATATGATTTAAAACTGAATCACAAAATTATATTATTGAAAATAAGAATTTAAGATAGTTGAGGAAAAAAAAACGTGAATACCTTAAGAAAGACTGAAGATTGGAATGAATGTTTGAATAGGAGGGAAAGGCCTTTATATAGGCAAAAATTATCTTTTTGCAACCGCAACGCGGTCTCAAAAACCAACAGTCAACTGTTTTTGCAACCGCAATACGGTTGCAGAAACAAGTAGACGTTACAATTAGCAATCGCAAGGCGGTTGCAGAAACAAGTAGCCGTTAGGGTTTAGGGTTAGGTTTAGGGTTTATAAATAAGTAGCCGTTAGTTTCTGGAACCGCGACGCGGTTGCAGAATTCCTACCGTTACTATTGGCAAACACAGTGCAGTTGCAAAAACTGGAATTTGTAACCGCATTGCGGTTACTAATAATATTCATACTTCAAAGTGATGTGTGTTCGATGATTTGAGGTACCACGTTAATAGTTTAATTGATAACTACCCTAATAATAGTAAAAACAACCATAATTTCATTGTTACATTGCAGATAAAGGCATTTTATATATGTCGGTCTAGCCGGTAAGAAGATTCTCTCGAGTTCGAACAAAAACGATCAATATATATATATATATATATATATATCATTCCTAGATTAACTTAATGTGTAAGATGATATATTAATTAAATCAATTAATGACATTTATACTTTAATTTGTGAAGCAAATCATAATAACAAAGTAACAAGGTGTGTATGATGGGAGTAGTTGATATATATAACATACAACAAGTTTAACCCTAATGACTCGAACGATCATTTCACTTCCAATCTGCTCTTACATTACTCAATTACTTGTTTTATAACTATTTATTAGTTCATTTCACATGTATTATTGATGTATATTGCTAAAAATCACAAATGCAATGAGATAGATCCATAAAATAACGATTTTGAAGCATGAATATTATTTGAGACCGCAACGCGATCTCAAATAACCTCTATTGCAACCGCGACGCGGTCCCAAATAAGACCACTTGAGACCGCAGCGCGGTCTCAAATAATATTCGTAGTATTAGGGACCGCATTGCGGTCCGTAATAATGTTCATATTATTAGGGACCGCGACGCGGTCTCAAATAACATGTATTTGTAATTATCAAACTTTTAGAGACCGCGCCGCGGTTGCAATTACCTTAAAAAATTCAAAAATTCGGGCGGGCAATGGGGGGAAATTCAACTTTCGCAAAAATACAAATTTTCACCCTAAAGCGACCGAGCTCAATTGGGACCGCGTAATTAGAAACGCGATGCGGTTGCAGAAAGCCTTCTGCAACCGCATTTTGATTATCTACAACCGCATATGCGGTTGCAGGTGAGGCAATTGTTTTGTAGTGGACCCTTCTTTGGTTAGCAATTTTATTACAACCAAGGAGGTGTGAGATTTCATTTCAACAACCTATTCTAAGCTTTGCCAAGTCACAAATATATGATATGAAGAGACTTGTGACTCGAATGGAAGAAGCGAAGTATCTCTTGAATCATACTATAACAATCTCCACCGAATGTGGAGGATGATTGACGATTTTCGGCGTCCAAATCCAATGGAATGTTATGATGTATTAAAATATAGACGAAAATGCTGAATCTGCCCGCCAGTTATTGCTACTTTTCATTTGTGCCCTACAAATTTTCGGACCGTAACTTATAAACAACAAGTTTGCATTTTAGGCTACAGTTGATGCCCAATTCTAGCACGATCAGGTTTTTTGCTTATGTGGATGGCGCCTAGGTAAAATTTCATACTACATCATCAAGCAAAAAAAAGTTTAAAAAAGAAAAAGAGAAAAAGAAAAGAAAATGGGATGGAAGCCAAATCAAAACAAAAGTGAAGATACTGATATAATAATACAAATAAAGAAAGAAAAAGAAAATGATTCTTCCACCCACCACCGATATTTTTTTCTTCTTTGTTCTCCCCTTCCTCTTCTCCCCCACCCATCAGCCACCACTCATACTACTACCATCACCAGGAGCGCAGCCAGAAATATTAATTTGGTGGAACAAAATATTTTGCAAATTTTTTGTTAAAATGTATTTTAATATATAATTAATAATGTTTTGATCATCGAAAAAATAAATAACACCGTATTAAGTTCTCCTTTTATTCAATATATATAGTCATTCTAAAAGGGCACAAAACTTGCTTTTCATTTTTCATTCCTGGAAGGTTTTCTTTTTCTTCCCAATGTTTAATTATCTATTATATGTGACACAATGAGCTCTGTTTTGTCTTTCTTCCTTCACTAAAGTATTTTTTTCCCCATATTTACACACACACATAAATATATTGTATCACGTGAAATTTCTTTTTGTTATTTACTCTTAGTTAGAAAGTTTAATCAGTACTTCTGTTTATTAGGATGTTAAATTAATAATAAGCATATAACTAAATTGTTAACCCTACTTTCCTTCACCATGTCCTCGGAACATCACGAAGACCTACTTAGTATCGGTAGCCTTAGATGTTGCACTCTCTAATGGTAAAATGGTACCCCGCTATTTTCTCAAATCACGATAGGCAGTTCACAGGGTACAACTCCCGCAAGTGGTATCGGAGGTTTTAAATAACTTCACGAATACCCCATAGGGACACGATACCTTATCAATTGCCTCATCTAGATAAGATACTGATACACTATAACATAGGGCATCAGCCCCCCTTGAATCTGATAGAACCTCCTATCCCCAAAACAAATGAAGGCAAAAATATCACCTTCCCCCCGAAAGAGTATCGGAACCCAATGGCGGCAATGTTCTAAGATGTGTCAACAAACAGTTGTCAAAAGCAGAACAATGCTACTTAGCTCCTATAGCCATGCATGTAACATTTGTCAGTAGAGATACATGCTTGCTCCTATATAAAGAGGACAATATAGGGAATAAAATGGAGATACTTTGGAATCATCCAAGAGATATACTTTATTCTTCGAATTTAGGCAAGGCGCTCCAATCCACCAACAAAATCAAGAAAAAAACTGAGATAAACAAATAACTGTTAACATAAATATTTCTAGAATTACTAATACAACATATAAGATATCATCTTTTGAGTTAATATCTTGTTCAATGTTCAATAATTTCTCTTACCATTACACACTTTAATTAACTTATAGTTATCAGTTCTAAAATTAAGATAAAAGGGACCAAACAATGAAATGATAGATTAAATAATTCATAATCCACTTTAGTGATGGGTCAAGGCTTGGGGGGGGGGGGGGGGGGGGGGGGAAGATGCAAACTGCAATTTTTAGAAGAATTTCATCTCAATGTGCCAACAAATTTAACGATTTGAGAGGAGTTGGGGTTTGTAGTCGCCCCTACATGCACCCCCCGTGGCTCTGCCACTGACCCTCACCACCATTTTCTTTTCCCTTTTTTCATTTTCCTCCCCCTCCTCTCTTCCCCACCCACCCACCACCACCACTACCATTTTCTTTTCTTTTTTTTTTTTTTGTTTTTTTCTGCCCCTCCTCTCCTCCCCCACCTACCAGCCACCGGCACCGCCATCATTTTCAAGGAGCAAGGCGAAAGAATATTTTGCTTTCCTTTGTCTAAACAATGGGGCTTCCAGTAAGGGGAACCAAAATTTTGGTTCCCTTTGTAACAGTGGCGGGGCCTCGCCCTAGAGCAATGGGAACGAATTTTGGCGTTCTCCTTGCCACATTTTGTTGTAGTGGCAGTATTAGTAATAACATGTTATATTTCTGAAAATTCAAGTTTAAATGGATTTATTTCAGGAAAGGACGAAATATTAAAAATGGCCGTTAACTTTTTAAAAAAAGTTAAATTGCCCCTTTTTTTTGGGCCTTGCAAAAATGCCCTGAATGTTTAAAAAAAAACTTTCAAAAATGACCCATGTCCTTATTCGGGCTTAAAACTACCTAATAATAAATATATATGTATATATATATATATATATATTATTAACAATAATAGTAATAAACAAATGTATGTATATGTTAATAATAATAATGGAACATATATAAATATTTTTTTATAAATAATATATATATATATAATAATAATAATAAACATTTATATTTAAATAATAATAATAAATAGTTTAACAATATAAAAAAATAAAAATCATCATCTTCATCAGCACCAGTGGCTGCCCCCCCCCCCCCCTCCCCCCTGCGCCGGATCGCGACCACCTGCAACACCACCACCACCACCGGCAACACCACTACCACTAGTTGCCCCCCGATTAATTATATGTATGATTGTTAGTAAGTTGGATCGTTTATATGACTTTGTATATGAACTTTGATATGAACATTGATATGATGATACGAACTTGGATATGATGATGTGATGATAAGTTGGATATTTTTGTAAGTTAGTTTTTCTCGTTGGATTAATCGTTTATATATATGTTCGAATCCATATTTTTGTAAGTTGGATTAATCGTTTAGTAAGTTGGATTAATCATTTTTATTTTTGTTCTAATCCATTGTTAGTTTAAAATTGAATGATTTAATTTTATGATTACGAGTTTAAAGGTATATGATTGTTAGTTATAACGAATGATATTTAGAAATGTTCAATAAAGTTAGAAAAAAGAAAATATCTTTAGAGAATTTGAACAAGACGATGATATTAGGGAGCTTTATAACGTAGGAAAAAATATGCCTTTAGAGAATTTCTATGACTTAGAAATAATCTTATTTTTAGGAATCTCTACAATAGACGATGCTTTTAGGGATATAGTTTATATTATTTAGTTTACATAAGTTATGATGAATGATATTTAGAAATGTTCAATAAAGATAGATAAAAGAGATATCTTTAGGGAATTTGAACAAGACGATGATATTAGGGAGCTTTGTAACTTAGAAAAAAATATGTCTCGCCTGAAGATTTTCTATGACTTAGAAATAATCCTATTTTTCCTTAGTTTTGTTGTACACGTCTAGGGATCATGTCAGACAATACTCCACGTAAGAGGCCACGTTCATCGGGCAATGCTCGTTCTCGTGTTGTTGGTTCTAGTAGTGAGATTTGGGGTAGTCTCAGGCCTCGGCTAGCTAGTGACGATGTTGTTCGGGTCGAGCATCCCGCCCAGGGAGAGACTCAGACATCGCGCGAGGGATCTACTGGTGTGACTCATTTGCCACACTGACGCCTTTTCGACTACTCTGATGCCCCAGCTGCAGTAACTCCTCTACGTACTTCGTCTGGTTCAAGGGCTACATCACCATCGCCAAAGTCCACTGGAGCACATAGACCACCATCTGTCGAGTCTAGCCGAGCCCATATACCACCACCTGCAGGGTCCGATGGCGCTAGTCCAAGCGGGAGGACCGACGGAGCTGGTCCAAGTCGGAGGGCTACCGAGATTCCAGCATCGGGGGTATGCACAGGCACGCAGACATGTCCCGGTAGGGGACAATCGCTTGGTGTTCAAAACCCCACTAGTCCGAGTAAGAGGCCAGTTATTTGATTGGATCGAAGGGGCCTATTTCAGCATCACCCATCTACCGAGGTGGTGAGTTGATCCGGCAGTTCATGTCCCAGTTTTATAAGTACTATTATAACGTACCGAAGAAGAAACGCGATGAAATGTGGATCGCGTTCACGGTGAAAAATTATTAAATAAATATATTATTGAACTTATTGTATTAGTAAATCTAGTGACCATATAAACTATCTTAAACACTAAATTATTTTGCATGATAAATTTGCGATCCACGAAGATGATTGGCTCAAGGTACATGAGTTGTACCAAAAAAGGCCTAGAATTGTTACAAGTATTTGATGCATCGCACAGATATTCAATATTTTAAAAATAAGGATAAACCATAATTGGTTGAGAAAGAGAAGACGTGGATGAACTCAAAGGTGGAGAAGAGGGCGATACAACATTGGATGAAGGAGGAAACCAAGAAACAGGCATTGTAGGCATGGAAAAATAGGAGGGGAGGCGTGGATCCCGAGATTATGAAGATGTCACCTCCTACTTTTTTCGGTGGATCCATAGACTTGGAGGAGATGAAGCGTCACTTGGTAAGTTATATTAGGATTAAAAATATAGTCCTCATTTCACTTAACAATATATGTGTAATTGAGTATTGCTTACTTTTTTTTTCAAATGTGTAGGCTAAGGCGGATCCCACCCACACGACGCCTATTCAACATGATGAGGCGTACAATTATCGATTCACAAAGCAGGTTCCCTGTATGGGGGGAGGGGAAACCAATGTGCCAATAAAGCGCGAGTGGATAGATAAGGGCAATAAATAGATTTATGTGAGTGAATTAAAATACAAATAAATTTTTTTCTACTAGTTCGTTAAATCTCCTTATTCATCTATTTTCTTATTATAAATACTAATTCTTTCACAATTAATAGAAGAAGTACATCAAACCGATGAGGAAGCAATATGGCAACAACAAGATGGTGTGGCCCAAGATTAACGGGCCACTATGGAAAAAAGTCCCAAGGGAAAATCAAGACGGGGAAGGCGAGGGGTATACCAGGCGGCTCAACTCTAGAGGCATATGATATTGATTTCGGGAAGAAGCCAGACTATATGAGGGCCTACGTTAAGGAGTTGGAGGAGACGAATAAGGAGTCGGAGGAGACGAATAAGGAGTTGGAGGCTAGCCAACGAGATCTGCGAGTGGACGACATTCTTAAAATTTTGTAGGGCTGGAGGAGTCATCAGATTGAGCATGGATATGTTCCACCATCGGAGATTCCCGCTTCGATGTTCATGCGCGATGCAGTAAGACTAGAGCTGCTTATAGGATTGCTAGGCCGCCACGCCAGAAGAAGGACCCATTTGCTCCCAGTTCTTCTACTGCTCCCAACTACGTCATGGTGTACTCAGAAAGTTTCGATAGTGAGGACGACCACGTCTACGAGGGACTTGATGATGTTGTGGAGTTCTGTGGAGATGGGGCAGATGCACATCGGGTTGATGGTGTTGTTGACTTGGGCCAGACCTCTAGTGACGAGGATGATGATGAGGATACCCAGTCGAATACCGATGATGAGTAGGCGAAGTAGTTGGGCTTTTCTATGTAGGACTTTTGCTATTTTGAACTATTTGTTATGTTGGACTTTTTAGTATGTTGTGTATTTTGCTATTTCGAACTATTTGCTATGTCAAATTGTTCTATGTTAGACTTTTTTATCATCTTATTTGCATTGGTAGTTTTAAATATCGCGTTATTTGTATTTATTAGTTTTTCTATGTAGGAATAATCAATAATAGTAACTTTCAGAACAACTATCAAATACTATGTGGAATGAGTACTTTTTGACTATCATTCATTATAGTAAATCCTGACTTATGAAGATGATCACGAACCGAGTATGAGCACCTTATACAGTTTTCTAGATCTAAGTATTCGGATGCTTGCGAAGCGTATTCTATGAACGAACGAACGACAAACACAAACCTTTCTTGGAAATAACCATCGCTATCGAACATATTGTACATCCAAGATTTATCGGCTTGATATTCCATTATTTATCTAAGTTGAAATATAAGAAATAAATATTTATAATTTACACTACTAACAATTATCAATTTAATTAAAAGTAACACACACATAATTAACTATAAACAAATAAAATAACAACGTACCTCTTATAGCGTAAACAAGCGATCCTCAAGAATGTTGTGTCCACAAAAACAAGTCGCACGATAGTGTTTCGACAATACCTATAATCAAATAAAATAAATAAACAAGTAAGCATTAATTATATAACATTTAAATAAAAAAAGATATTTCTAATATTATTAAGCGAGAAAACGTTTGTACCTTCAGATTAAGCGGATGTGAGAATAAACTACGCAAGTGAAATGGGGAGGTTTTTATAACAAATAAGCTGCTACTTCGCAACCGCCGGGGCGGTTGCAGATAACAACGGTTAGTAGACCTGGCAACCACCTCGGCGGATGCAAAGTAATCTAGTCGTTAGCAAGAAGCGACCGCCCAGGCGGTAACCAGCGGTCGCCATGTGCCTACGAATCCGCTTGGCGGTTGCAATAAGGCGGTCGCGGATACTACATATCAGCAACTGCCACGCGGTTGCAGATAATATTCATGCTTGAATTTTTACTATTTCGGATAATTCGTTGTGGCGCTATGTTTGATCAATTGCTAATTACCCTAATGATAATTAAAATAAGCCAAATTATAAGGTTTAATTAAAAAATCAAGCTTGAGACAACATTAAGGAATAAATATGATGATTAGTTGTTGAACATAATATATATACGTGTATTGTTGATAACTCGCCTAATCACATCTAATCTACTATTTTACTAACTCAATTACTAGTCTTCTAATCATTTACTACTAGTATTCCCATGTAATAATAATATTTGAGTTTGATAAACATTAACACATCAAGATACTTACCAAGAATTACTAATTTCTAATACGCACATTATCTGCAACCGCCCAGCGGTTGCAGATAACCAGTATCAGCAACCTGCAACTGCTAGGCCGTCACTCCCCATCCTCGCTACCGCTAAGCCGCAGTGTAGGCGCATGGCAACCGTCTGGGCGGTTGCTGATTCTGGTCATCTGCAACCGCCAGTCGGTTGCAGATAATATTCATACTTGAGTTTTTACTATTTTGGTTGATTCGTTGTGATGCGTTGTTTGGTCAATTGATAATTACCTTAAGATAGTTAAACAAGCCAAATGAAAAGGTTTCGTTGCAAAATAAAGCTTGGGGACAACATTATGAACTAATTATGATGATTATTTATTGAACATAATATATAGGTGTATCGTTGATAACTCGCCTAATCACATTTAATCTACTATTTTACTAACTCAAGCAATAGTTTTGTAGACATTTATTACTGATTTTAGGGTTAATAATGATATTTCTTGTCTACAAACACAAACTCATCAAGATACTTGCCAAAAATTATTAATTTTAAACATGAATATTATTTGCAACCGCTGGGCGGTTGCAGTAATCCCATTGTTGCAACCGCCTAGAGGTTGCCATTTCCTATTGTCACAACCGTCTAGGCGGTCGCCACACCATATTGCAACTGCTCTGTGGTTGCAAATTCTGCTGAAATGGGCGAAATTTGGGGGAAAATTCAAATTTTCATGAAAATTCAAAATTTTCACCCCAAATCTTATATATACCCACCATTCTTCCCCTAATTTTTCATTCACAACTATTACACTCTCCAAAAATACCCAACACTTCATTTTATCTCCAAAACAAAACACAAACACTCTTCTTTTCCAATCCACAAAAATCCAAAAACTTCTTTTTATCTACAAAACAAAACATCAAACACATTTTTTTCCTTTATATCTTCAAAAAAACACCCAAACACTTTCTTTTCCTTTACATCTCCAACAGAAACCCAAACACTTTCTTTTATTCTCATAACAAAACACGAAACACTCCTATTTTCCAATCCTATCCCAAAAACTTCTTTTTATGTACAAAACAAAAGATCAATCACTTTTTTTTCCTTTATATCTTCAACAAATTGCCCAACAACCTTTTTTTATGTCTCCAACAAAAACCCAAACACTTTCTTTTATCGTCATAACAAAACACGAAACACTCTTCTTTTCCTATCCACAAAAACTCAAATACTTTTCTTTTATCTCCAAAACAAAACACCAAACACTTTTTTCTATTGTTATCTTTTTGTTTCACTTCTTTTTGTTTGTGTTTTTTTTTCAGTTTCACCATTTTAATTTCAACAAAAAAACAATAATATTTCGAAAACTTCCCAGAATATTGTTTTTTTATTTTGAAGAAAATTATCTACAACCGCCTTGCGGTTGCGAGATTTTGAAATCGTCAACCTCCTTATGGATGTGGCAACCACGAACTTAAGGACTTCGCAACCGCTTGGCGGTTGCCAACTCCAAAAGGATATAGCAACCACTTTGCGGTTGCCAGGTCCTCAAAGAAATTGGCAACCGTTAGGCGATGGCCATGCGCTTATGGAGAAGGCGACTTCCTAGCGGTTGCCACTACCTTATGGAGTCGGCAAACGTTGGGCGGATGCAATCTTCTTACGTAGTGGCAACTGCTGGCGATTGCCAAGTCCTTACAATGTGGCAACCGTCTCGCGGTCGCCCCATCCTTATGTTGGGGCGACCGCTACGGGAGACCTCTGAGCGGTCGCAAGGTACCCACAGGGAGGGATATCTTCGACCGCCCAGACGGTTGTAGATACACCTTGCGCGACTGCCATGGGCCTTCTGCAACCGCCCTCGCGGTTGCAGATGGCCTTGTGTTCTTGTAGTGATATAAAGAATAAACCCCTAGTAGTAAACTATCATAGTTAAGCATCGACTAACTATGAAAACTCCACACATCACCAAGACGAAGACAAGCAAAGAATGGAAGAGACGACAAGCACACCTTTGAATATGAATAGAAGGGTCGTTGGCACATTGGTTGAGAGCATTAACGAGAATACGCTGGTCACCATGTTTAATGCCATCGAACGGTAGGGCGTCACTAATATAGGACATTGTGAGAGTGTAAGTGCACTCACCCACGTCATAAAGATGACAACCCCCATGATCCTTTATACCTCCCTCCGTAGCCCCCACATTCATAGCCTTCCAAAGAACTTCAAGAACTTTGGGATCTACCTCTACAAAAGCCACATCATCGGGCTCGCACCTTCTGCATCATCACCTTTCTTGTGTTTGGGCGCCACTCCCCAATATCAATAACCGAACATTTCCAAGAAGCTAAACTCTCACCACAGTCCTCTTTGCAATCTCTCACACCCGTGTTCTGAAGATATTTCTACCTTTAGAAATCATAAAAGAAGAAGAGAGGAAAGTTATGCTTTTGGAAATAATGAAAGTATATAGAAGAATGATGGCTAAGGCTATCTTTTGCAGGTTGAAACGCTCTGTGAAAATTGCTTTATTTTTGCAGGTTCGTAATGCGTGTGCGTCCCCTGCCAACCCAGTTACATCCCTATAAGTAGACGTGACAACATTTAATGCCTTTTCCTTTGTTTATGATGGTAGAGTCAAAGGCATGCCTCATCAATTCAAGTAAATTGATGAATTTTAAACCATGCGCCTCAAATCTATATTAGCAAATAAGGTATGAATTACTTGCGTCTTCTCATGAAACACAACTTTATAATAACTCACTAGACAATTTATCTTCCACTGCCAAATTTATTTACAACAGAGGCTAGTGAGCTCTCGATGGTTTACAAACAATTTGACCTCATCTCATAAGGACATATGGGTCATTTCACTCACAAATATCTCCTTATCCCTGATATGTGTGTACAACATCTATATTTTACCGTTGATTAGTGATGATATAATGCGCAATCCTTATGTTTTTGTACATTTGTGTTACGTTTTATGTATTTTCAGGATTAGAGTCACTTGAGTCAAAATAGTGCAAAATAATGCAATATTACACAAATTTTAGAATTGCTGAGCAATGCAGGCTGAAGAGTAGGACATCAGTGTTTTCCACCAACGTAAAGCAACGCAATTCGCGCACCCAAAGTAGCGCGACCAATAACGTTGCAGCAGTATAAATGATGAATGCAGCGCGGGCAGAAATGAAGTAATCAAGAAATCACAGAGGAGCAGAGAGTGGCGCGATGGAAGTCGTGAAGGAGTACGAGAGTCCTATTGCAGTGAGACGTAGTGGACGACAAGAACGGTCGCGCGACTCCAAAAGTTGCACAAAGTTAAAAAATTCGGTCTTTAACCTAATGGGTTGAGAAAATACTATAAAAGAGGCGTGAGTGCAGCAAAGAATGGGACGATAAGAAGTACTCAAAGATACACCGTGAAATAGAGATTAACATCGTGAAAAGAGATCGACAACAAGAAAATAAGTCATCGATCAAAGGAAGAGGAAGAGTCATTCGTAACTGTTGGAATAAACCGATCGAGAGGAATACACGACTATCTTAGGCAATCATTCAATAGGATATTTCTTCTCAATTCTTCCATTTATTTCATTAGCTATTTATCATGTTGAATTTGTTTATTGAAACAAATAGTGGCTATTAATTTATTAGGAAGTAATTAGATATGAAACTATGTGAAAACTTATGATTTGATTTCTATTGATTGCACCGTTTATATTTATTTATTTATCTTCAGCCCAATGCCTTATTATGCGTGATCAACGTAAAACTGTTCTGAAGTTATGGGAGATAACTAGCGTAGCAACATTGCACATTCTATGGAATATATATGTAAACCCGTGAGTGTGTGGAAAAGATAGGTCGAACCATGACCACTTGTGGCATCGAAAGAAGCCATGAACATAAATATCAATTGAGGAAATCAACGCGTTAGTAAGACCATAGTGGATATTTAATGACCTCGAACCTCTAAGATATTTAATCATAATTCTTTACAACCCAAACAACCTCAATTCTATTCATTCAAGTAGTTAGAATAGTTTAGAGTAATTTAGAGTAATTTAATAATCTAGAGTAATTAAATTAGTTTAAGTGGCAATCAAATTAATCGTGACAAACATTCAAAGAGAGAAGTGGAGTAGTTGAATAAGTAGTTTAATTATATTCCTCGTGAGGATTCGATACTTGTGTAATAAATCTTAATTCCATTTTGTATTACTTTTTCTCGTATACTTTCGATAAGTGTGTATTGAGATAAATAAAACCACATAATAAATACGCATCAACCCCTAAATCCTAAACAAAAGAGTTCAACGTATGAAGACATGACCTCGTCTACATTACCTCGTGAAACATAATATGTAAGTCATTACTAGGCTACTAAGCATGCCCAACGGTGATCCCTTATGATTTTTTGTTGCTGTGTAGTTTTTCCTTAAAATTTGGGTACTCATGGAGCTATAAATGACACTAAGTGCCTTTAGATGCTCTAAATCATAACTCTATCCACGACTCAGCATCAAACAAGTGTATCTTTGCCATGAATGTGGGGGATCCACTCGCCTGCTTGATCATATTTGTTGAAATCCTCACAAAAGTATTTATGACTATGCAAGCTCACCCTCGTAGGCATCGATCCTCCCCATACGTGACAAAATTGCCCTTTTATATGAACCAACAACAAGCTTAATTTGCTCTCAAGCCTCGTTTCTCCACTTTGTAGTCATGACTAATGTCATTACGGGTGTACACGTTGGAAAGTTGTGTTGGATCTTTTATCCAATAATGTTGGATGGTTAATCCAACGTTGGGCTTATATGTTAATAATTATGTGATACGAAATGTCATTAATAATAAGCCCAATAAAAGTGATCTAAAGTTCGGTTAAATTATGGGCTTAATGTATCTAATAGGGTGTGGACCTTTAATGGGTAGAGACTGTTGTAACTTGTGCTTACGATGATGGGCTGAAGCCCAAGTTACGGAATTAAGGCACTAGGGTTTTGGTGACCTAATATTTAAAGGTGGTCATGGTCCCCAAATCACACGATCCACTTTCTATACTACATCCCATCTTTAGTTAGATCCAGATAGAACTAAAGGAACTCCCAAGTGGTTCGTGCTGATTTGGAAGACCAACCACATGGCGTTTCACGACAATTAATCATACGGTGTAAGGTACGCTTCCACAATCTAGTTATTTGGCATATGTGTTTGGCATATGTGTTTAATTCTCCATGATTTGACATGAACGCTCTTGGGTTTCGATTTCGGTCCCAACAAGTGGTATCAGAGCTACTTCATGTTGAATCATTGGGATTAAAGTTAATGATTTATTTCAATGATTAATTGTTGCTACGTTCTCAATGAATAATTATGGTTTTGTATGAAATTATTTTGTAAACGAGCATGTGGTTAGATTCATGATTAAGTGTTCTTAATTTAATTAATGCTATGTTCTGCGTCAAAGTGTGGCTCACATTTGGTTACAGGACAGTATGTTAAAATTTTCTTTTCTTATGACTTTGAAAAATTAAGGTTTCTTATTTGATTTAGAAATTGGATTAAAGGACACTTTGTTTTTATCCTTCTATTCCCGGCAAAATTGAAATCAAGAATTATAAGTTTAAGAGATCATAATTGGTATTAATTCTCTATGAATAGAGTTCAAGATAATGACCTGTTGGAGTCTTTCTATGACTGCGATTTCAATTTCTAAGTATAAGGAATTATCAAATTAAAGAAAACCAATATGGTAAATAAGGAAAAGAATTCAAAAACAAAAGGGGGGAAATCAGCATATATTTCGCCGGTGGACGACTTTCGCCGGCAATTCAGAACTTAGGCCACACAATTAGGTTTTTACGGCCGCCCGACCACGGCGGATGAGGCACGGACATCAGTTCGCCACCGCTGCTACAATTAATCAAAAAAAAAAAAAGAGATTTGCAGCGCCGGATCGAAGAGTTCTGGCAAAAGAGGTACGTCGTCAGTCTTATGGCAGTGAAATAGGGATGACAATATGGTTCAACTAGTTGAATCTAGTTGAGATCCAAAAGGTTGAGTTGAGATAGGATTGAGTTTATATTGGATCCATAAATATGGATACGATGTCAACTTCAACCCAATCACAATCAACATCAACTTTTTCTCAATCTAAGAAGAACTTCTTAGGTTGAAATTCTCAACCCAATTTCAACTCAACCTAAACTTTTATATTTATTCAAATAGTCAAATACCCCTATAATTTTATAAAATACATTATAATCTATAACTCCCAAAATTTACAAGAAAATGAAAAAATGAAAAAAAAAATCCATAATCTTAAAAAAAAGTCCCATTAAAAATAGAAAGACGACGTTTTCTCCATTCAAACGTTGGAGTTTGGAAAAAATCACGTCGTCGTAACGTTTTGGTCAAATGGTTGTTTCCGCTTGAAAAAGTGGTATCACTTGTCGAAAACGAGCTCCGTTTACAAAAAAACATCCCGATAAAAATAGAAAAATGACATTTTCACCCTTTAAACGTTGGAATTTGGCAAAAATCACGTCGACGTTTTGGTCAAATGGTCGTTTTCGCTTGAAAAAGTGGTATCACTTGTCGAAAACGGGCTCCGTTGACAAAAAATATCCCCAAAAAATAGAAAAATAACTTTTTTACCATCCAAACGTTGGAATTTGGCAAAACTCACGTCCTCGTATAACCTTAGTCTTATATTTTGGTCAAATGGTTGTTTTCGCTTAAAAAAGTGGTATCACTTGTCGAAAATGGACTGCGTTCACAAAAAACCTTATAAAAATAGAAAAACGACGTTTTCACCCTCCAAACGTTAGAATTTGACCAAAATCACGTTGGCGTAAGACTTTTGTCTTACGTTATGCTTCGATTACCGTTTTCATTCGAAAAAGTAGTATCAATTGTCGAAAATAAGTTTCAAAAAATATACAGTACAAAATAATTTTTGTGAATTTTATGTGTATCATGTATCTTTTTTGGTAACTTTCGGTTGTAGTTTGCGTTTTAGGTGTAGTGCGTGTTTTTTCATGAATTTTGGGCGTAGTGTGTGTTTTTTGTATAGTGTATATTTTTTACGTAAAATGAGTTTTTGAAAAATAATAGAGATCTGGTTTGGGTTGATATTTATTATGACTTTCGATCTACTTCTGGTTGAAATAGATCTCAACTCAACCTGGTTGAGTTGGGATACATCTCAACCTTATATGGATCGAGTTCTATAAATCTGGATCAAATATAGATGATCCACATAACCAGATCCATATTGCCACCCCTACAGCGAAAGGACATGCCGGAGTCGGAGGGTTGTCGCCGACGGCGGTTGACGGGCGCTGCAGGTTTCTTGAAGAGAAGGTGGCGACGTCTAGTTTTTGTTTGATGAAGGAGACAGTGACATTGTATATCAGTCCTTAGTAAATAATTAAACTGCAATTCTAGTCCATAAATTCCCTTTAAATTACAGAATGGCCCCTGCGAATTGCAATTTCAGCCTATATCTTTTCTAGAATTAGAATCAAGTCTATATGTATTGCAATTCCATTCTTTTTCTTCTACAAAATTGCAAACTAGCAATAGTATATTGTAGACAAGTTTCTAATTACTACAAAATAGCCCTAGAAAATTCCAATTCTAAATTGGCCTGAAAGTTTAATAAAATTATATGGCCAAACTACAACTAAAGTTAAATAATTAAAGTTTTAGCCTTTAATTAAATTAAAGCAAAAGATTAAAAATTGGGGCGTGGGTCCAGAAATTAGAGTAGGATCCAGTTCTCGTTTGACATGTCCAGTCTCACTTGGTCAAAGGTCAAAACTTTGACCTTTGACTTGTCGATTAAAAAGGATAACCTTTTATAGAATTCTAACATTGGAAAAGTTATATATATTTTTAGATATGTTAATTGAAGCAACATCTCGCAAAAGTGAGCTCTAATATGCAAATTAATTTATTTGAAAATATAAATGGTAATGTGTATGTAACTTATGTGAATGTCCATCGTCCAACAGGTAGATTGATGTTTATCAGAATTGCATGCATGCTTGCAGAATTAAACTTGTGATAGTTACGCAGTTTTGCATGTGAGCATAACATTGGCCAAAGGTAGAGTTATGTTCGACATTTATTATCAAAGTTTAATTACTGCTTCAAGATAACACTTACAAGTTAACATTTGGTCAAAGATAAAATGTTAATGGAGTTCCGATATCTTGAGATGAGAATTACCAATACTTGAATTTGATTTTACTTCAAGGTTAATGTGAGCATATATAAGATTTATTCTGTTGTAGCACATGCTACTTATAACTACCAACAAAAAAAACTCCCAACATAAATTATATTTCGGTGTTAAAGCACTTTAATTTTTATCATGAATCTTCATCTTGCGTTACGGATTACTTCTCTACCTCATCTTAAGGATAAAATTTACCTTTGAAACAAGGGTAATATAAAATTGTGGGAGAAATAATAAACGCATGTGTAGGATATTCATGAACAAGACAATCTTAGTAACTTTTAGGGGTATTATTTAAAATATATATTAAATTTAAGTTCCGTAAGGATATAAAAATAACGTTGTCCAGAATGATAAGTTTAAAATATATATATTCTTGACAATTTTAATTTTTAGATATGTATGAGGAAAGGATGATATTAGGGAGTACATCTCGAAATATCTCGTATTACCTCAATACCTAAGGATAAAGCAAAATGCAATCTTACAAAGCTGCAAAATATAGCAACTCAAAAGAAACAACAATGGTCACCCATTTAATTGGAAAAGAAAAAGTTGTTTCTCATTTGAGTCTTAATCTTAAGGAGAAGCAATGCACTAATTGTCATGTTAGGCGTACCAAACGGTGTACTTCTCAATTTGATAATTTCACAGGTTAAATTAATTTTGGCTACATAGACCAATGTGATGGATAGATAAAGTCGCAGTATCTTACATCACTATGTCTATGAAATGTTCTCTAAAATGTCTAAAGTCAAAAGATGCTGAAAATGCATCTATTTGCGTGATGACAATAAGTTCAAGTTGAGGCAATAAAGAAATTTTGTTTACAATGAAAGAACTGTTTTTTCAAGATTTATTTTGGTAAAGTCTTTCTGTATTCGTCATTTGGAAGAAAATCATTATTTTTGAATAAATTAAGACATTCCTTGATTTATCAAGTTACTAAAGAAAATCCAACTGTTGTTAAAGTTTCGGCTTTAAAAGTTCTCGAGTTCTTTCTATAGTTGCGAAAATCATTTTTTTAAATAATATAATTGCCTCATAAATCTTCTACTTTTGTACTTAAGGTACAAAAGTGATATTGATTTGTGAAAATTCAGTCGAGTTATGATATGTGAGATCAAGTCATACCTCCTAAAAGAGAGTAAAAACTCATATTACTATAATTCTCAAACATTGGGTATGTTCAAAATCATAAGTTCAAGGTTGAAAGTTTACTCAACTTAATGATCAAAACATTATGTTCATTCAAAATATTAATTTATTTGGTGTACTTAATGTTTCAAGTGAACTTCACTCAACATCCTTTGTTAAATTCCTATAGTGAAAAGTAGTGTCATATTAAAGTACATCATAAAGGGTTAAATCCATAGTAATGATGTCACTCAAAGATGAAATAAGACATTTAAAATTACTCAAGATGGAAGTACTTGATATTGCAGCTTGCACTATAGAATATTTATTAAAGTACTTACATGTTTTGAGAATATCCAATTAAAAGTAAAGTCTTAGTAACTTTAAGAACATAATTTGATTCAATAACGGTAAGCCACTTTAAGTATTCTAAAGAGGTATGAGTTAAAAGTTTTAAATACCACGTTAAAGTTAACTTTTAAGATGAAAGAACTGTTTGGTTCTTTTAGGATACTAAGTTTGCGGGGGGATATAAAGTTAAAGACATTGTCCTTGAGGAGGAATATGTTTGTATTCTTATGGATGTACTGAATATGTCTTGACTTCTTTGTCATTCTATTCAATACATAGCAAGTTAAGACAATGTCAAGGAAACTCCCGTTTAGAGAGTAGTTTCAAAAGAACAAACTTCAGCATCTCAAGAACTTATAACATTAAAGATATACTATGAATTTTAGGAGATGGATATGATTATTATCTCTTAATGGCAACATTGTGAGACAATATATATAGTGCATCTAGAAAACCTTGTGTCAAAAGATGCATGGATTATGGGTTGCAACTTTAGAGAACTCATCTCGTGAAATTATTACTGATGAATATAAATAGTGTTTCTCGATGACAACATTGATGATACGATCTATATAGGGCAACTAAATGCTTTATATCTAAAGATAGACAGATTATGGTTTGCAAGTTTAGGAAATCCATCTAAGCATTTCAATAAAGTGATGAATGGTATTTCAAGTTTATCAAGAAATTATCTCAATTAATTTTGAGATGAATTTAGTAAATACCATAAGGTCCATGGGAGTAAAGCTATAGTGTAATTGCATTGCTTTTGATACTCTTTCTTATAAGAGAATAGTACAATTTAATTAATACCCTAAAATTTGTTCTTGATCAAAAAGATAATAAAGAAGTTTCCATATGTCTTAGCAATGGAGATTCTTAAGTATGTTTGAATTATAATAAATGTTGGTCAAATATTTGAGTAACATAGAAAAGACCATTAGTAAGCAGCCAAATGGAGTCTTATAGTACTTAAAGGGCACGTTTGGTAGGCTGTTATAGGGCCTTTAATGGGTTTTTGAGTGGATTGCACAGTACATTATTCTGTTTTGGTTGCTGAGTTTCAATACCGGGTAATCAGTCTGACCCGGGTTTATAGCCGCAAAATAGCAAGTTGAATTATGGTCGTTTTCATTAACTGGATTCTACAGTTAAAAAATCAGCTACATACAAATACATTTATGCCTTTCAAAAGTCATGTTGTTTTCCTACGTTAACCTCCCCTGCTGATCATTTGCGAAACAATCATATTACGCCATTATTTGATTTCACTAAAGTTAATTACTTACTAGAAACATTTGATTTCACTAACCTTGATTAATTACTATAAACAAATTATTTCACCAACGTACCTTTTCCTACTATAAAAAAATTGATTTCAAACTCATTAATTGCTTACTATAAAAAAATGATTTCACTAATGTTAATTACTTACTATAAAAAATGATTTCATTAACGTTAATTGTTTTTTATAAAAAAATTGATTTTAATACCGTTAATTACTTACTATATAAAAAAAGATTTCAAACGTTAATTAATTACTGTCTATAAAAAAATGATATCACGTACTAACGTTAATTTCCTTCAATTAAAAAGATCGATGATTTCACTGACATTAATCACTTACTATATAAACAATTGATTACACTTTACATTAATTACTTTCTATAAACAATTGATTTCAATAACCTTAATTACTTAGTATAAACAAATGATTTCACTAATGTTAATTAGTTACTATAAAAATGGAGTTCATTAACATTAATTACTGTATAAAAAATATATCAATAACGTTAATTTCTTTCAATTAAAAAGATGATTTCACTAACGTTAATTAATTACTATAAAAATATTGAGTTCACTAACGTTAATTACTTACTATAAAAAAAATGATTTCACTAACCTTAATTACGTACTATAAAAAGGATTGCAATGAATTCAATGATATGGAGGTTTCTAGCACGTGGGCCCATTTTGGGGCGCGGCCATGATCAAGCATATCGGGGATCAACCCCGATATGACGTCGAAAATAGAATTCGATATAGGCCAGCCGCGCCTATAAATATCCCGCCCCGCACACTGAGAAAGGCAATCAATTCTTGCCTCGGTCATCCTGCATCACATCGAATAGAGATATTCGATATCATACCCGATATCGACATTGGACATAGTCTTGCCCACGTCGGCATTCTGCCTCCTATAACGAGGACCATCCTCGACGTCATATCGAGGATCATCACCGACGTTATATCGAGGATCATCACCGACGTTATATCGAGGATCATTACCGACGTTATATCGAGGATCATTACCGACGTTATATCGAGGATCATTACCGATGTCATATCGAGGATCATCCCCGACGTCATATCGAGACTAATCCCCGACCTTGAGCAACAGGTTCCGGACCAAGTCTACGCAAGATACATAGTGTAGGCCTGATTTGAGATAGATTCGTTGTATTGCTAGATCATTCACTTGTAACCGACACGCATATATATATAATACGATCTATCGCCAAATCAGTGGCGCGTCTGTGGGAACCAAGGTTCTCTAGATCGGGGGCTCATCAGACAAGATGGCAGGGAAGAGGCAACGAAGTATTGAGGGGCAGGAACTGAACAAGATAGATCCCAATGTGATGAAACTGGCAAGAGGTCGAGGCTTGATCATAAGGCGCAACGCGCCGAGATGGAAAGGCCGATCATTCTTTATCAGAGTGAACTAAGACTGGAGCCGGCCGAAGATTTTATCACAATAGAGATCGACCCGGGACAACCGGAGCACACGTTGAGGATATGAGCTACAATGCCGCCCGATATTCGGAAGGCATTGATTGAATGCTTAAGAAGAAATCTCGATATATTTGACTGGAGTGATTCTGACTTGATCGGGATCGACCCGAAGATTATAGAGCATAAGCTGAATGTTGATCCATGGGCCAAACCGATACGACAGAAGAAAATGAACTTTAGCAAGGAGAAGAGCGAGGCAGCAGAGAAAGAGGTTGTGGAAAAGCTTAAAGCAGGGCATATTTACGAATTGCGCTATTCGGAGTGCCTCAGCAATATCGTCCTAGTTCTAAAGAAAGAAGTAGAGTCGAGAATGTGTGTGGATTACAAAGACTTGAACAAGCATTGCCCGCGGGATCCTTTTCCGTTGCCAAGGATCAACCTTCTAGTAGATTCAACAGCCGGGTGCGCCCTATTCAGTTTCATGGATGCCAAGAGCGGATTCCACCAGATTTTTATGGCAACGGACACGGGTGTATACTTTTATCGTGTAATGCCTTTCGGTCTGAGGAACGTCGGAGCGACGTTCCAGAGATTGGTAGCGAAGATGTTTTACAGCCTAATAGGAAAGTCGATAGAGGTATACGTGGACGATATCTTAATCAAAAGTTTGAGGGCCCAGGATCACGTAGAGCACTTGGAGAAGTCGTTTGCCATTATGAGAAACTATGGGATGAAGCTCAACCCCAAGAAGTGTACCTTTGGGGTGGCAGCAGGAAAATTTCTAGGATACATGGTTAACGAGCGCAGAATTGAAGCCAACCCAGACAAGATAGAGGCTGTGTTGAAGCCTCCCCACGCTCGGTACGGGATGTGCAATGCCTTTTGGGACGTATAACAGCCTTGGGACATTTTATTGCTACCTCAGCAGAGCGGAGTCTTCCTTTCTTCAAAATCTTGAAGAAGGCCAAGGACTTCCAGTGGACCGAAGAATGCGAAAGAGCGTTTCAGCAGTTCAAGAAGTATCTGGTGGCACCACCACTCTTGGCGAAACCAGATCCGGGGGAGACTCTTTATCTATATCTGGCGGTCTCTGCTAACGCCATTAGCACAGTATTAGTGAAAGAGGCAAACGGGAAACAATCTCCAGTTCATTACGTCAACCGTGTTCTTCACGGAGCAGAAAAGAATTATCTGCAAATTGAACTATTTGCCTTGGCCGTCGTCATGATGGCTCGTAAGTTGAAACCTTATTTTCAAGCGCACCCAGTAGTGGTCATGACAGACAAACCACTCTGCCAGATCATGACCAATCCTGATACCTCAGTGAGATTGGTAAAATGGGCCATAGAATTGGGCGAATTCGGGATCGAGTACCGCCCCCGTACGACCATTAAAGCACAGGTGCTAGCCGACTTTATGGCGAAGGCGCTAGGTAACAGCTTAGACCATTCGTGCCACCATATATTTCAGGTAAGCCAGGACCCTGGTCCCAGTTTGAAACCTACAGCGTGGCTACTTCATGTGGATGTCTCCTCCACGACAAATGGCAGGGGAGCAGGAATTCACCTGGTGTCCCGAGATTGTAGGGAATTCGATTTTGCTATCAGTCTGAACTTTCCTATAACAAACAACGAGGCGGAGTATGAGGCAGTTTTGGCAGGAATCAGAATGGCTAAAACCCTCTGTTCGGAACATCTGGAAGTTTTCACGGATTCGCAGTTAGTGGCTAACCATTTCTCGGGATTCTTCGAAGCAAAGCAAGAAACCATGGTTTTATACTTAGCAAAGTTGAAAGAATTGGCGGCCGAGTTCACTACATTCAATCTGACACAAATACCTCGGTCGGAGAATGCAAAGGCCGATGCCTTATCGAAATTTGCTAGTTCCTCAAACGTCTTTGTGGAAAAGCGTGTGACTTTGTTAACCACCTCTTAGCCTCCAATCGGAGTGACAAAGGCCAACAAAAAATGGGCTGACGTGGAGTTTATTTTGCCTATCGCAAATACGCCGTGTTGGAAGGACGAGATATATGATTACCTCGCAAACAGAACCCTCCCGACCGACCCTAACACCCAAAGACGACTGAAGCACAAGGCATACAGGTTTACCATTTACCAGGGCGAAATCTATAAGAGATCTTTTGAAGGCCCGCTGCTGAGATGCGTATCACCAATGGACGCCCAGTACATACTGAGAGAGATACACGCAGGTAGTTGCGGAAATCACTCAGGAGGGAGAGCGTTAGCCCAGAAAATATTAACACAGGGATATTTTTGGCCAACGATACGACAAGACGCCACCCTGTACTGGCGCAATTGTGAGAGTTGCCAGTACCACGCCAAACTAGTACACAGGCCAGCTGTACTGATGCAGCCCCTAGAGATCACCTGTCCATTTGATCAATGGGGAATTGATATAGTTGGTCCCCTACCAATGGCCAGAGGTCAGAAGAAATTTCTCTTAGTAGCAGTAGAATACTTTACGAAATGGGTGGAGGCCGAAGCTTTAATGCACATCACGGAGAAAAATATGATAGACTTTGTCTGGAAGAACATCGTATGTCGCTTTGGACTACCCCGAGTTTTGGTATCGGACAATGGTACCCAGTTCAGAGGAAAGACAATGGTCGCATGGTGCAAAGAATTAAAAATATCCCAGCATTTTGTCGCGGTATCCCACCCGCAGAACAATGGACAAGTGGAGTCCACCAACAGTATTTGGAACGGCGACTACACGCCACATGAAGGAGTTGGATCAACGAACTGCCAGGTATTCTATGGACATATAGGACCACACCTAGAACATCCTCAGGAGAGGCACCGTTTACTCTAGTATACGGGTCCGAGGCAGTAGTCCCAGTGGAGATTGGCATGCCAACATACAGAATTGCGGAGTATGACCCGCAGCACGCTGCATGACTGCGAAAAATGGACTTAGAAATGATTGGTTCTACAAGAGAGCAAGCCTACCAACGGACGGTGGCATTCAAAGCAGCGATGGCCAGAACTTTCGATAAACGAGTGCACCTTCGAAGCTTTCAAGTGGGTGACTTGGTGTTGAAAAGTGTAAAAGCAAGTAAACACGTTGGGAAACTACAAGCCAATTGAGATGGACCCTAAAGGGTCACCCACGCCAACGCGAAAGGCTATTATTATCTCGAGGACATACATGGCGAGCCCCTTCCCAGGCCATGGAATGTGCAACACCTTAGGCGTTTTTATTCTTAAGAAATTCAGCATTTCAATCACTATCAGCAATGTAAAGAACTACGTGAGGCTTGATTCCCAGTACGGGATACGTAGGCAATCGGATACGGTTCAACACTAGTCTATCGTTAAAACTATCATGATAAGGAGGAAGGCTCCCGCCCAGGAGCGGTACCAGGTCACCTACAAAAAAAAATCCCCTATGATAACGGGGTCGATTCAAAATATTCCCTGTGATAACGGGGCCAATCCAAGAAAAAATCTCATGTGATAACGAGGTCGATTCAAAAAATTCCCTGTGATAATGGGGCCAATCCAAGAAAAAATCCCATGTGATAACGGGGTCGATTCAAAAAAAAATTCCTTGTGATAACGGGGCCAATCCAAGAAAAAATCCCCTGTGATAACAGGGTCGATTCAAAAAATTCCATGTGATAACGGGACCAATCCAAGAAAAAATCCCATGTGATAACGGGGCGATTCAAAAAATTCCCTGTGATAACGGGGTCAATCCAAGAAAAAATCCTCTGTGATAACGGGGTCGATTCAAAAAAATCCCTGTGATAACGGGGCCAATCCAAGAAAAACTCCCCTGTGATGACGGGGTCGATTTAAAAAATTCCCTGTGATAACGGGGCCAATCCAAGAAGAATTTCCTCTGACTCCCCATTCAACGGGATACGTAGGTGGGTTAGATTTACTTAGCCTTCGACCGTTATCCGTTATTACCTTTTTATTTGTTTCTTGGCACAATCTCATATTCGATGCAGGGCAATGTCCTAAGCGGACATTGCAGAAGTGCAGAGAATTGCGCAAACAATTGGGGAATATCCCCCTAGATATATATTTAACACATCGCCCTCTTACAGGTACAAACAGGTACAACATGTACAAACTGGTACCACAGGCATGATAGAGCACTACGGAAACACTATATCTTGTGTAAAACAGATATTCCCAGATTGAGGGAACATCTCTCAAATAACACATGCACGTCATTTCGTGCTTTCGTATTAGCTTTTATGTCGAAAATTTTTCTTGTCTATGATGTTTTGCAGGGCTCAATGACCTACATATTCAACGACGATAGAGAGTCACCAAGAGACATAGTCAAAAAGACAAAGGAAAGGCTCACCCACAACGAAAATATCCCCTGTGATAACGGGGTCGATCATAAACATCTCAACGGTAGCGGTTTCCCTGCGATAACGGGATGAACCCCTACCCGCAAGAAAAACATACCCTATCAAAAGGGGGATGGCTCTCATTCATGAGTGGTAACAAATCACCTACCAAAGATAGACAATTCCATGCCCATGATACCAGACATTCATCAGGCTATCACAATTACTATACGACAAGGATAGAATATTCATGATCACAGAAAGAATTACACAAGATAGGAATTCTACAAATAAAACGCCTTTCATAGAACATCATGAAAGCGGCTCCCAGTCAATAGCATGGGGCACACTTCGCATACAAAATTTGCCCGAGGAAATAACTGCTACAATATCAAAAAATGTCACCAGCCGACAACACAACTACATATCGTAAATAAACTCGTTACTCGCGAGATCAGTGAACAACTCGGCCCGAATATCGTCCTGATGAAAGAGCCCAAGCCCAGATACATTCATTTCAAACTCGGGAAATTTCCAGGGCTCGGCGCAAATATCGTCAGCAAGTTCATCCATTCCCCGGGGAGACAAAACTTCTGGTATTTATTCCATTTCGGACTACTACTTTCTGGATCAGATAATAACTGGGAATACCGCATCGCACGAGGGACCCTATAACGTTCCCTAATGTACGGTCCCGCGACAGCCCAGACTGGCACCCTTCAACCATAAGGCTCGGTAGTCCCAATCATATCAGCCACGACCGGGGTACACCCATATGAGAGGGGAGAGTCTTCGAAGTTATAATCACTATCCTTTATAGAATCACCATCACCTGCCTTGGTATAAGGCGAAGATACAGTTACCCTGTGGCGAGCCAAAGTTTCGGTTAATTTCGCATTCTGAATTTCCAAATTTTCAAGGGACTCTCGATACGCATCGCGTTCACGCTCTAACCTAAGATTACTGGCACGCGAATGTTGGGTCTCGACCTGGCTACTAGCCAATTCCTTTTTCATCTCTTCCTCAGCGACCAATGCTTTCCACGCTGCGTCACGGACAATGCATTTTTGAGTTTCAGCAGCACGAGCCCAGCTGTTAGCACGATCACGACTAATTTCACTACGCGCAATCATCGCACGTAGTTCTTTCACCAAAGCATCGTGACGAGTCTGCACTTCCCCAAGCAGCATGTAATCTCTACACAGTTCGTGGAACGTGTGGCCAAACTGCCAAGGAACCGTGAACATTAGTAACAACCTACACACAACAGGACAAGCTCCTTACTGTATATAGCAGCATCAGAAATATGCGTGGTGCTAATTCCACCCCTAGATGTCGGCACAATTCAGAAGGATCAATAGTTCCATAAATAGTTTACAAGCCTCGAATAGCATCCTCTTCACGGATATTATTATTCACAATCCGCATAATTAACCGTTCCGAAAGAGGATCACGGAGAAAAGAGTAATCTTCCCTCAATGGCGCTCTACTGTAAGTTGGCCCCTCAGTATTAGTGTTACCAGGGGATGCCGCAGTACACTTTGCGGCCGAAGTAGACGAGCTCGGAGTGACCAGCACAGCAGGGACCTCATCGCAACTTTCTTTGTCAGGATCAAGCTCTCCACCCCTGTCACCGGGCGACACCGCAAAATGTTGAGGGTCAGAATGAGAACTTTCCCCAAGCCCCTCTGCTGATGCCTCAAAGCGAGCCCGAGCCCGAGGATGCCAATAGTTAGCCGGTGGGCCTGCTGGCGGCAGAGTCACTTTGACCCGGGGAGGGTTGGCAACTATACGTTGATGGGAAGCGTGATCCACGGTCATAGCATTAATTCTATCCTCTTCCAACCGAATACCTTCCGTTATGGCAGTGCGATCTCCAACAATAACGCTCCCACCATAAATATTTGACTGCATTACGATATACTTATCAGGGAACCGAGAGTTCCGTTCATGAAGACGGACTCGGGGTAACCTTAGATGGGCAGAGATTCCGGAGACTTGCACTAAACCGTCATCTAATGACGCGTCTCTCGCAGAAGTTTCAGAATCAGAAGAGTCATCGTCTGACACCACGAAACCATTTCGCCTAGCATGGCCAACTTCATAATACTGCGGCGATACAACAAGTTTTTTCTTCTTCGGAGATTTCTTATCACGAACCATCCTTAGGCAAAACAACTAAGGAGACTTATTGCAAAAAAACGCGCAGAATATCGAAAGCAATGTCGAGAAATACATCGAAATCTATATCGAAGAAGACATCGGGGAAATTTACCGATGTATAATTCGATGTAGTCCCGATAGTGACAACACGAGGAAATAAAATAAGTGAAGGATGACAAGTCAGGTACCGACTTTTATAAACAGACAAAAGCAGGGGCCCACGACATTAAATGTGCTACATCGGGGATTACATCGAAACTCATATTCGATTTGATTTTCGACGTGAGATCACCGTACCAGCACTACAACTTATAGTTCAAACGAGGACCTCGTGCAATGCGGTAACTGCACTGGGGAACCGCACAACCCAGTTCCAAGTGCAGTCCCCCCATTTTCAATTTATGTCCTTCGAACTGAGGGGACGTGGGGTACATGTAACCCAAAAATTCAAAACTAAATTTGCGAATTCTTATCCCTAGGATAATAATCCCCAAATTGGGGGACTACATGATATGGAGGTTTCTAGCATGTGGGCCCATTTTGGGGCGCGGCCCATGATCAAGCATATCGGGGATCAACCCCGATATGACGTCAAAAATAGAATTCGATTTAGGCCAGCCGCGCCTATAAATATCCCGCCCCGCACACTGAGAAAGGCAATCAATTCTTGCATCGGTCATCCCGCATCACATCGAATAGAGATATTCGATATCATACCCGATATCGACATTGGACATAGTCTTGCCCACGTCGGTATTCTGCCTCCTATAACGAGGACCATCCTCGACGTCATATCGAGGATCATCACCGACGTTATATCGAGGATCATCACCGACGTTATATCGAGGATCATTACCGACGTTATATCGAGGATCATTACCGACATTATATCGAGGATCATTACCAACGTCATATCGAGGATCATCTCGGACGTCATATCGAGACTAATCCCCGAACTTGAGCAACAGGTTCCGGACCAAGTCTACGCAAGATACATAGTGTAGGCCTGATTTGAGATAGATTCGTTGTATTGCTAGACCATTCACTTGTAACCAACACGCATATATATATATAATACGATCTATCACCAAATCATTCAAATTCTCTATATATGCACAGTTTGAGACTATAAGTTAAAGGGTAAAGTAGGGATTTTGGTTCTAATTTGAGTTAAACTGGGTAAGTACAATAGCTACCAAACTAGAGTATAACGTGAGACCTACGAGTGAGAGAGGAGTGCAAAATGACCAACCAAAGTTGTTAAATCTTGAATAATACAGATCTTAGTACGTCGTTATATGAAGAGGCATATTAATGCCTCTTGCAACCAAACGAGCTCAAAGTATATTAAAGGATACATGCTTATATGTCGGAGGTCAGGTCAGTTTGAGATCGTAAAGTATATTGTCTCCGATTTCGTTGGATGCCTAAAAGTATGGTTTTAAATTAGGCTATGTTCATCTACTTGTCATGAGAGTCATTTTAGAATGAGTACTTAACCGTCTCGTATGGTAAATCCTTTCATGACTACGGTATCCATAGTGTTATATGGTGTCCAATAATAAAAGTATGACTGTATACTTTTGTCACGGGGGCTGCGTGAAGTGGACAGTGTTGAAACGTACCACTAAAGTTATTTTGTGACAATAATAAGCAGTTGTACATTCTAATAATATGATCTTGATAATGTCAAATTACACAAGACATCACATTCCTAGTTGTTGAATTAAGAGTTCAGAGAAAACAGTTGTCTATAAAATGCATCAACACAAACTCCATATCGTGGATCCACTAATTAAAGAAGTATCATCCAAAATGTTTTATGAGCTTGGTCGGTCATATGGATGACACATCAGTTAAGGAAATTCAGCTTGTGTGGGAGTTTGTAGATTTTTTACCATATAGACGCTTTCGGTTAATCCGTTTTAAGGACTTTAAGGTTGTTTCTGCAGAAATAAAGTTTTAAGTAAAGTTATACTCTGATTTCAGATTGAGGTTTGATCCCACTAAGGTTTAAGGGAGGACTAGTTGGAAATAGACATGTTATGGTCACGTCACATGAAGTTTCCATGCTATGCATCCACATCATGATATATGCCATTCAGTTATATTGTAATACGTGACCGTTGATGGGTCGAGTTACGATAAATGCGACGAAGACCCCTTCGATCCTATGTTGGTATGATTGATGGACGAGATTGGTTGTAGATACATGCGGTAATGACAGTAAATGAGCTCAATTCGGTTAAGCATAATTATGAAGTTCACATATAGCCCAAGTGGGAGAGTGTTGGATCTTTTATCCAATAATGTTGGATCGCTAATCCAACGTTGGGCTTATATGTTAATAATTATGTGATACGAAATATCATTAATAATAAGCCCGATAAAAGTGATCTAAAGTTCAGTTAAATTATGGGCTTAATGTATCTAATAGGATGTGGGCCTTTAATGGGTAGAGACTATTGTAACTCTGCTTACGATGATGGGCCGAAGCCCAAGTTACGGAATTAGGGCACCAGAGTTTTGGTGACCTAATATTTAAAGGTGGTCTTGATCCCCAAATCACACGATCCGCTTTCTATACTACATCCCATCGCTAGTTAGATCCAGATAGAACTAAAGGAACTCTCAAGTGGTTCGTGCTGATTTGGAAGACCAACCACATTTCACAACAATTAATCATACGGTGTAAGGTACGCTTCCAGATATTTGGCATATGTGTTTAATTCTTCATGATTTGACATGAACGCTCTTGGGTTTTGATGTAATAATATGAGTGGGTCGCCCATGCGGGCTAAATCCGACCCGAATTGCGTTTGAATTCAAATTAAAGGAGGGAGAAGTTTTCCCTCTTATAGGAGAAAACTCCCTCAACTCCCATAACTTCCACACAACTCTTTTATGCAGAAAATGAAAGAGAGAAACATAGAAAATATAGTATTTTCGTACAACAAAATGAGGGTAAAAAGAAAAGCCATTTGTGGCAATTTTTCACCACAAAAACTCATCCTTTTTGGGCTCTTGGATTGTGGCAATGATTCCTTTCCGTTTGTGATTAGAATCCGACCATTTTGGAGCGAATCAAATGCATAATACATCATGGATTCGAGTTGGGCGAAGATCAACATAATCGAAGTATTATGGGATTTATTTTCAATGGATCAAAGGTTAGTAAATTCCTAAAATTGGTATCAGAGCCATTTGGCTCGTTTCCTGATGTTTTAAAGCATGAAATAGCATGAAATTTATGCTTCGTATGCAATGATCCAAGGTTAAATTCTTATAAGCATGTTTCATGAATGTTAATGGCGAAGAATTTTTTTTTCTTCGAATTATGCTCTCAAATTTTTACTGAATGATGCTTATACATTGATTATAAGATCTGCAAAGTTTGATATTATTTGGATTTGTGGATTTTGAGTTATAATCAAGTCTTTGAGTTTTTTCCGAAATTTTGACTGAGTACTGTTCACTGATCGTTAGGAATTTCTGTATGAGGCAGATATATTTAGAAAGTACTCATCGAGAGCTTTCCAACCATATAAAGAACATAGATTTTGGCCAAGAATTGTGAGAGTTATGGCCATTTGAATACAAGGTTGAAATCTAGGGTTTTCTGCGAATTTGTGAAGAAGATGAATACGCGTGATGTCAGCGTGATGCGATTGTGACGTCATTGTGCTGATGTATGACCGGTCAAAGGGACCTGTGAGTGTGCCAAGTAGCACATTTTTAGCTATTTGCGTTAAGGGCATGTTTGGGCGCGTTAAATATGTTTCTATTATCCGACTTTGACAAAATCAGCACCGTTCTTCTCAGAATTTAATTTCTGATTAAATGGTGCATTATAGATTTTTCTTTTCAGAGTGAGAAAATATTTTCTTTATTATAACTTTAAAGAAAATGTATTTTAAATTTGGGAAAAATTTTGAAATTTTTCCTTAGACTCTGGAAAATATATTTTAGGCATTTGTGCCTCGTGAGAGTGTATGGGCATTTAAATGACCCTTAATTAATTTTGTAAAGTTAAAGAAATTAATTTTTTCTTTGATTAGTTCACTATTGGTACAAAATTGGGTATATAATGCCGCTCCATTACATTAGTAAATGTAATATGCATGCTTTATATTGTTCTAATGGACAATAAGTGGTTAGAGAACCACAATAAAGATGTAATACAATTTGTTGTATTGGATTTTGTCATTTTTGAAACATTGTGAGATCTTCTGAACGAAAACCCCGAGCGTTGTAGCTCGTTGTTCGATATGGTTAATGGGAAGAATAAAAATCCTAAGAGAATTTTATCATGCATACTTGATTGGCTAATATTTAGCTCGGGGATCTAAAAGTTATAAGTGATGCCATAAAGATTTGGTGTTGGGATTTCTGTTAGGGAGATAATTGTATATATATACATGAACATGTTCACTTATGCTTATCATGTGACGTGTTGTATATTGTTACATAGTGAAAATAACATGTATTTATGAATTGCATGATTATGTTATATTCTTGTCTGTTTGTCAAGAATACATGTTTATCTCCTTACGTGCTATTTATCTAGAATGTATTTTTGTGTACTTGATAAATACACGTTTATAGACTTTGTACTAAATTCGAGTGGGAGTTCTAAGGTTGGAAGAATTTGGGAAGTTCTCACCTAGAACTTTAGAGATTTTGTTTTTTAGAAATTAAGCTTGTGATAATGAACGTGAGGATATGGGTGATGATAGGTCACCTTGTGACTTTTTCGATTATGTACCCCATGATTAATTGTCATGAATGTTAATTTGCTAAACTCAAAATTAATTTTTCATAGTAGATGGACATATATAGATATCTCTAAATTGACAGACCATGGCAACTCAATCGATCTATTCACTGAGTTAAGTGCCTTGTTTGCACTTATTGTGAATTAAGTAGACACTATGTGTCGTTAGGATCATAATAGCGATAGGATGAGTAAGATGCTTTGAAAGCATCAACTGGGTCACTTAACATTCTTTTGAAAGGTCAAACAACTCAGATTTAGAAATAGACCTTAATGGCTTTCAGATTTTCTTAGCTTCCGCTGTTTTTTTTTGTGCCGCTCTGTAAAGCCGCGTGTTCACTGGTCTATACATGGTGTACATTGTTTTATGAAGAATATATGTACAATAATACGTGTTCAAGATAGCTGACTCTCAAAAGGCACCTGAGTTAATTTAGATTGACCACGACTTGAATGACGTCGAGTGTGATCAATGTATGTAGTCTGCTAACACGTTTTTTTTATGAGTAGTAAGCTCGAGTCAAGCCTCGTATAATTCTCTTCATCGATTGATTTGAATTTCAATTTTTTCTTAAAGTGATCGGTTCAAGTGATGCTTAATGTTAAATCTGAGATCAGCGACATTTGTGTCGTTAGACTCACTGTTGAGGCGTTTAAGGTTGGTTTCAGGTTCACATCAACTTAACAAGAGAACTTGTAACTTTCAGTTTTATGGTGTACTGAATCGTAACCAACGATGATAGACTATTTATATAGTCGGAGAATATAAGCAAGTGTTTGATCTGGGATAAACACTGTTGTGGTTACCATGCTATTGTTTCATTCTGTATGGTGATCTTTTGATTACATTGATTGGGATATGGTACTTAAATAGATTTTCGAAGGAGTTAGGACGTCTCTACAGTTGTAATGACAAATCTTGTCCTACGTGGACTTTAAGATTTATTAGAACTTGAGACTGTATAATACTTAAGGAAATCTATGAGTTCTCTCACATATAATCTTTGATAAGATGTAGGAGGTAAGCTCTAGGCATACCAAGAAAGCGTCAACACGCACATATCAAGTGATATGGATGTTGGACTTGCACTACATAACTTTATATGTGAGATGAAGGAGGTTAGACTTAGAATTGAAGAATTCATTTTCTTCAGTGATCTTGTGACCGGAGAAATTTTGTGACTTAGTTACAACGTGTTGTTAGGTGTAGCACAATATGGTATTGGACATCCAATTTTCTCTAATCGTGTTGACATGTGACTATAGGAATGTTTTTTATTACAACATTGATCGTTAGGAATAATCAATGCACTTCTCGTGTTGTAATCAAAACATTAGTCACATTGGGCAAAAACGAAGATATGGGTTATGGTGTAACACCTATGAGACATACATTCGGATTTTGCCTCCTTAACTGAATTTTCTTCATTGAAAATTTTGACGGAGTAACCATCGTATAAGATGGATTTAAACTGAGTTCCACGGGGATAACTCCTTAAGTTTATATGATTTACCTGATACGAAGGCATAGCATGAAGTCATTAGTTTCATTACATTTATGAAAGAACTTGTGCATTTCTTCTGTTATTGATTTTTAACAAATCTGAGATACTTGAGTGTCTTGGGTGTTGTAAAGTTAAGATCCAATGAGTAGGATTGTAATGATCCTTAATATTGGAGAAGATGCGTAGAGTATGTAATGAAAAATGACCATCTTGCTAATTTTTTTTGTGATTTCCTTGCATACGTATACGCATATTGGTGTTGCTATGAGAAGGAAAAGAAATTTATACTTGAGAATTTCACACACACTTAAGTTAGAAAATTATTCTCGAAAGGAGATTCTTTTTAAACTCAAGTCGTCGGTTGTGGACATTCGTCTTATTATCTACTTTACTCTTTACATTGGATAAGATTGAGTGGAAGACTTTATCTATTTTACCTTAGGCCTTGGAACGATGAACTTGTGTTCATGCTCTTTTATTTTCAATGAAAAGTATTGTTTCCAATATTAAAGGTGTGTTTTGTCTGAAATACACCAAGTGGCTGAGGTGTTTGTGTTCATCGTGAACATGTGTAGTAAGAGTAAAGACTAAATCATAAAATCTTATTGCTCGAGTTATGTAACTCTTTCGTCGGAAGGATGTGAAAAGGTAGAAAGCTTGTTCAGTTTGTTGATTCTAGTCATGGTTGATTATCTGTTAAGTCTGAGCATGTCGATGCTTTGTGACTCAAGTGGGAGCCAGCGGTGATAAATCAATCGATTTTATGACTGAATTATGTACAGTTTAAGTACTGTAGAAGATTTGCTCAAGTAGGTATTAGATGACATTAGAGCAATATCAAGTTTCGTTATTTATCTCGATGAGATAAATGAAATTCAAGGAACAAGCAGTACCTTGTCCTTTGTTACAAGGTTTGCTCGAGCAACGTGAGATGGAACAAGTTTCCTTTTGAGTTTGTATGTTTGACCATGTAAATATACTGGTCAACTTAAGATTAAGGCGTAAGATATTTGAGAACTAACGTGTTCTCGTTATTATACTAAAGATTGTAAGAATCTTGAAGAAGTATAAGTTTTATTTCACCAAAATGGGATATGTTGTGTTATGGACAAGAACTATTCTTCTTATGGTGGTGAAACTATATCGATTCATCATTCGTTGATAGATATGAGTTTTCGTGTATTTTATATGAACCTTGAGATTGTATTTCTCAATGGGAATTTTATTACAGAAATCTATGAACACGTTTCTAGATTTCACATCAAAGGCATAGAAAATAGAGTTTAAGAACTTTATGTTGGTCTATGGCCTTACACAATCTCTTAGACTATGAAAGCTTAGACAATATTTTTGATTAGATTATGGTTCATGAGAATCATTTTGAAGATGAGCTCATTCTCTTTCTTTATGAAAGTATTCGATCATTATCTTTAATCAAACTTTTTCATGTTTCAATCACAATGGAGTGATTTTATTTGCTTTGATCATGAAAAGACTTGACAAGTGTTTAAAAGTCTGTGTGGTTCGCTTAAAATAACTCTTTCTATCAATCTTGATGATACCCTGGGCGTGGGGGTTGTAAAGAGTATGTTTCATCATTTAGTAATGTTCATTCTTTTATCGTTAAGATAGGGAGTGAATTGAGGTAAATGTACCTTTTATGTCCGAAATTCATAGGAATCATTCTATGTGTTGATGACTTGCATCTTGAGCCATATGGAGTGCTTTGAAATGAATTTCGGTGAAATTTATACTCATGAGGATGTCGAATTGGAATCTGTGAAAGCTCTAGTTATAAAGATGTCCAAACCATTGTTTAAGAAAAATCTCTCTGATAGTTAAGATTTAAAGTGCTACATACTTGTCCTGATAGCTGTAATGCCATGGGTCTAGTCAATAAGTATAGCCGAAATCTTAAAAGTAGAATTTGGTCAATACTAATGTAGGATTTTGGACTCCTATATACACTGCATACTTACAAACTCAATAATGGACTTGTTCATTATTGAAAAGAATACACTCATTGATTATCGAGATGTGATTTGACTTGGAGTAAATCGATCTCTAATTTGCTTCTTCATTAACTGATGTTGCTATTTGTAAAAAGAGCTTAAAGCAAACGAGTGTATTGATGTGCGTATTAAATGAGACTCTATAGCACATTTTTTTTTTTGCAGTAGTATGGTTTTGGTTGAAGTGAGTAATTTATCATTGTAGATTGTAAGGCAAGTGGGAGTTGTAGCGTACATTATGGTGACTTGCAACAATTCCTTACAATAGAGTCTCAAAGTGATAAAACCAAAACGTATAATCACAAAATAAAGGTTTGTGAGGGATATCTATGCAAAGAAAGAAGTGACTTTGCAATACATATCTATGCATGATGATGGTTTAGTTTGGTGACTTAACTTAAAACCTAGAGATGTCTCTGTCTATGGTTCAGAATCTCAGGGCTAACATAGAATTTAGCCTAATTGGACTAGATGATGTCCAGTTAGTTTTGTCCATAAGTTTAAGACTTGAATGTTATAAAAGCATCTACTTTTTTGGTGAAAACATTCTAAGTCTAAATGTATGTTTGACAAGTGTAGATTGGCTCTCTCACACGAGCAATCACCTCTGACACTAGGTAGTGTGCAGAGATGAGACAATTATGATTTGTTTGTATACTAAATCATACTTATGTTAGATTGTCGCCTTGATTGATAATCAAGATGAGATTACTGTTATAAAGTTAAGTAATCGATATGGATTCCCACAATCCATTATACTTGTCTTATAGCCAGATGTGAGTTTTCTTGTGATTTGTGTTTGTAGAGGACTAACAAGAAGAAAACTCAAGTTAAGTATTAGAGACACTTGAACTAAGATCTGTACGATGCGTAATACTATTAAAAATGACATACGCTTCCATAGAGGAAGAAAAGCATCGTAGCATGTGTTTCATACCACATGTGCTTTTGTGACCGTTGGAGTAATGAGTGAACTGATCCTTGTTTCCTCATTGTGTGAGACCCGGAGGTTTAAAACACCTCAGAATATACCCTTATGACTTTTAACTTTTTCTCGAGGCTTTTTTTTAGTGTTGCTACTTTAGCATGTTACTAATAGCCATGACAAATTCGGCAATGCGGTGCATGTCTAAGAAAGTAACCATTTTAATGTTAAGAGATTAAAGTTAGAAAGGAAGACTGTCTATGACTTGCGCCTATCTTGTATACACAGTGCGCACAATTTTGTCAAACTTTGAGGTTTGGACATAATTGTGAATACAATGTATAGATTTTAAAAAGAGAGTGCTCCTTATATAACAAGGAATTAGAGACACTCTAGTTGATGCAAGTAAGTGAAGTATGGGGTATAGCGAGATAATTTTTATATTTTTTTATAATTAGCTTTATTATATAAATTACAAAAACTAATTTTATAATTCTAATAACTAATAATTTAAAAAAAGAGAAAAATAAAAAAAGTTAAATCTTAATAATTAACTTTATTATTTAAATTTGAAAAACCAATGATATAATTCTAATTTTAAAAACTTAATTTTTAATAAAAAAAGCGTGAAAATAAAAAATAAGAAATAAGGAATTAAGGAAAAATAGACATTTAATAATATATTCTTTTAGATAATTAACTTTATTTATTAAAATTATAAAATCTTTATATATAAATCTAAATTCAATAAATTTCTTACCAATTAAAAAACTTAAAAGAAAAAAACAGAAAAATGGGAAAAAAAAGTCATCACTTTCCACCCACCTACCCTCCCCCCCCCCCCCCCCCCCCCGGCACATAGCCAACCACCACCGCCACCTGCACCGCTGCTGCACCACAATCCGAGGTCGCATCAACAACAATTTGGACCACCACCAATTTGCCCCACCGTCGCCGCACCACACCACAATCCGAGATTCGTCTGTAGCACCACACCACCAATTTGCCCCAACCTAGGTCGTCAATTTTTGGCGCATTTATGCGGGGGTGATGGTGATGGAGGTCAGCCGTGATGGAGGTGATGGTGGTGGTGGGAGAAGTGACGACCTGGGTATGTTTTTTTTTTCCTGTTTTTAAAAAGTTTTTTTTTTGGTTTTTAATATATGTTTTTGTTTAAAGTTTGTTATAAAGATTTTAACATATAAAGGGCGGGGGGGGGGGGGGTATTTTATTATTTTATTTTTCTTTTTTATAAACTTTATTAGTTATTAAAAGTTAATATTTTAAAATCAGAATTATAATATAGTTATTTTTAAATTTTTATAATATAGTTAATTATAAAAATTATAAATTTGATGAAATTTTTGCCACGTACGACGCGATTTGATAATTTGGCGGACACCGGACAATAAACGGTGTTTCAGACAATTTTGGCAAAGTTACCAGGCATAAACTCAAGTTTAAAAAGTTATCAAGCAAAAAGTAAAGTTCAAAAAAGTTATGGGACATTTTTATCAATTCTGCCTAATGTAATAAAACCGCCACATATTCTTCCAGTAGTGTTATTGATTGTGGAGGTGTAACAAATGACGGTGATCTAACGACGTCAAGTCATGACTAGTTATGCTCTATATTACCACATCATCTATAAACTAAACTTTGTAGTCGCTTAATGATCATTTTGCTTAAAGCTTTCCATTACATGACGTGTAGGTGAAAATGTGAGGTGAAAATGTACAGCACCTCATGCGGGTTAGCTATTTTTCTGACCAAGGCCATGAGGTTTGAATAAACAGGTCTCCTACAAAACATATGAAGGATGTTGCCTGAATTCGACTGCCTCATTTATACCCAGAGGCGGACCCAGGTGACTATACTTGAGCATGGCCATCCAAGGTGGCCTTTTTCAGGTTTAGTACATATAAATTCATATTTTAAAATTTATGCCACTAAATAAATATTGTATGTCTTGGTACCCCTCTATTTTTCATTATAAATCAAAATTTCCACTATTCTCACTCCAAAATAAATAAAATCCTTGTAAAATTCTTGCTTAATTTGTCTTTTATTTAAGGCCTAAAAAAATATGTAAGATTCTAATACAAATTAAGGGGATACGAAATTAATCGAGGCAGCTCTAATGATCTTTTATTCACCTCATTGTCGTAGCCCAACGTAGAAGAATTTCTTAAGTCCGCCACGGTTATACCTTTTTTTGGGCTCTGGTATCCTGCCAAATACTAGTTCACCTTAGAAACTATGTCTAGTTTGACTTGAACCTTTTGTTACATTAGAAATATTGTGTACTTTTATCAGACTTTCACGTACTCTGGTTTTATCAGAGCATAACCTTCATAATACTTGCAACCTAATTAAAAATTAAATAACTAGTTCTTGCGTATTGGTAGTAAAAGTAAAAATTGTAGAAACTTAAATTGTATTTATAAATTTTGGCTTGTGTTACAATGAGTATTATCTATATATATATATATATATATACACACACAACTTAACTTAGGCTACAAGAAAAGGATAAGTTTAAAACAAGTAACAAGATAAAATAAAATCTAACGCTATCTCTTATTTTTAATCTCGAACACGCTTTCTCAAAAATGTCGTGCACTTGGCTATGGCAATTTTGGACAGAAGCAACGTGAATCGTGTGCGACACAGGGCCTTGGTTAGGACATCCGCGAGTTGTTCCTTTGTGTTGATATGTGAAACCATGATGGTGCCCTTGGCAACAATGTCTCGAACGAAATGAACATCAATGGCAATGTGCTTCATGCGAGAATGGAAAAAGGGATGAAGAGAAAGATACGTGGCTCCAATATTATCACGAAAGACCATAGGCTTGGTAGTGAGTGGGACGTGAAGCTCCAAGAGGAGATGTTGGATCCACTGAACCTCTGAAGGGTGGTAGCAAGGGCATGATAGTCGGCTTCCGTGGAGAAACGAACAATCACGTTTTACTTAGGGGATGCCCAAGAAATAGGATTAACCCCAAGAAAAATAATGTAAGCGAATGTGGGCGTGCGATCATGAGGGTCACCCGCCCAATCGGCATCGGAGTAAGCGCAAAGAGTGTTGTAGGATTGTTTCTTGAGCAATAAGCCTTGGGAGAGAGTGCATTTAAGATGTAAAAATCTCTTAACCATAGTCCAATGGTGCTCACGAGGCGAGGCAACCGCTTGTGCAAGTCTATTGAAGGGAAAAGCAATGTCTGGTCGAGTGATATATAAATATTGAAGTTCACTAATGGCTTGACAATAAAAACGTGTGTCAGAAACCGGGAAGAAACGGGAGGATCCGTAGTCAACATAGGTGTAGAGACAGTTTTTGCACCTTCCATCTTGTGGAGAGTGAGAAGATCCCGAACATATTTTTGTTGAGTAAGAAAAAGGCCTTCTGAACATGGAATAGCCTCCACACCCAAGAAAAATGAGAGAATTCCAAGATCCTTGAGAGTAAAAGTTGCACTAAGTTGAGAAATAAACTTAGTGATGAGCGACGTGTCATTCCCCATAAAAATGATGTCATTGACGTAAACGAGGTTAAAGAGAACCGTGCGGCCTTAGCAAAAAATAAATAGCGAGCAATCCGATTTAGATTACCAAAACTGAGAGCCAAGAGAGAAATGTAAAGAGAGGCGTTGCTAACGACAACAGACATGACTTGGTTGAGATGAATCAATGAAATCGGGAAGTTATTGCATGCAAACGACTTCACTTAATGTGTCGTGAAGAAAGGCGTTGCTAACGTCAAGTTGATGAATGTTCCAAGAGGTGGAGACTGCAATGGATAGTACATTGTGAACCGTGATGGGCTTGACAATCAGACAAAATGTTTCAATAGAGTCAAGTCACAGTGGTTGATGAAAACATTGGCAACAAGGCGAGCCTTGTATTTGTTAATAGAACCACCGACGTTACATTTGTAGCCGACAATATTGGAAACAATTTGACGAGGCACAAGATCCCACGTGCAATGAGATAGGAGTGCATTTTATTCTTGCGACATGGAGAGCCGCCATTTCGAATTTTGCATGGTAGAGGAGATACACATGGATTCGATTGAAGCAGGCAACGAATGAGCACTTGTGATGGTGAGAGCCTCAAGTTTGAAAATGTTGTTCTTAGCCTGAGTCACAATAGGATGAGCGTTCAAGGTCAAAATCATGGCAGGTGGTGGAGAATCAAGCCGAGGCAGATCGGAGGCGAGCGGCACAAGGAATGGACGACAAGGGCGGAGCTCGCAGTATGCTAGAAATAAGTGGCGGGGAAGGCGGTAATAATTTGCTAACTAGTTGCGAGAAGGCATATGAGGAGAAGTAGACAACATTGTAGAAGTGAAAGGAAGAATATTCTCACAAAACCAAACAAGACGAGAGATAAACATGCGGTTGCTGGAAAAACCTAGACACTCGTACGCATTCAGAGAGGTCGAATAGCCAAGAAAGAGGGAAAGGCGAGCTTCCCATTGACACAAGGCTTAAGCCACGGATAACAATGACATCCAAAAATCCGAAGTTTGAGATTAGTCGGAGTTCCACAAAAGAGAGTGGTGTAAGGCGTGGCGGAACGTAGGGCTGACGTAGGCATTTGACTAATAAGATGAATCATAGTTTGAAAGGCAAAGGATCAATAAAAACTTGGAAGGCGATGAAGACATTCAGATAGCCCCTTTTGTTGCGGCGTATAAGGAGCCGTGGTGAGCCAAATAATTCCATGTGATTGAAAAACAATATTGACAAGAATTCTCCCCCATTATCTATATAAAAATTTACAATGTTGTGTCGAAATTGTTTTTCCACGAGTAGCTTAAATTGGCAAATTATCGAGTGCACCTGAGATTTAGCGGACATAGGAGACAACCAACAATAATGACTAAACATGTCAACAATAAGAAAATAGTAGCGAAAACCATCAATAGAAGTCTTAGTAGGGCACCAAACATTGGTAAAAACGTAATGCAAAGGATGCAAAACCGTGAATGAACTGTCAAAAAATAGCAAGCGGTGTGATTTTCTCACCAAAGAAGAGTCACTAAAATTACTCTTCGCATAAGCTTTTGAACTAAACAGTAAATTAAAATTAGAAATTAATAAAGAACTCGTCTTGGGCGCTGGATGCCCTAGACGTGCATACCAAATATCCGCCGATGTTCGAAAGCCAAACAAAGCACACTTCTTTGGATTTTTAAGGTAGTGGACGAGTGGGTGGATATGATACGTGCTATTAGTGCATGTCCCACTTGTCAAAATGCCCCCCAAAGCTCATTCCTTAACACTAAAATAACTAGGAAAGAACTCGAGAGATACATCATTGTCCTTAGTGAATTGATGGATAGATAATAAATTTTGTTGTGTAGAATGAACGCATAGAACATTATTCATTTAGGAAGTATGAGATGGAAAATTAATAGACGGGGTACAGTATGAGATATGCGCATGCCTGTATAATCTACAAGTTGAACTTCATCAACACCGTCGTACTCCAAATGATATGTAAGATTGTTCAAGTCCCATGTAAAATTGTATGAAGTGGTAGAGTCAACCATCCAAGAGTTGGTGGGAGGGCGGTTGTTAACAAGAGGTGGAATATGAGCAACATTCGCAGTCGGGTTAAGCATGTTTCGAAGTTCATGACACAGAGTGCATCGACAACGTTGAGAGTAACATCATCGGGATTGAGGGGACGATCAAGCATGGCAAATTTATCTACCTTAGCTTTGATGTTGATGAGGTACTCTGTGACCAATCGTATGCCAAGCGAGGCGTTCTTGAGAGCATTTTTTAACGCCGTGATGACGATGCGGTTCTGACATGCGAACACCATCATCAAGAGGACCCATGCTTCGAAAGAAGTCTTGGTGGCACGAATAATGGGGATGAGTTCGGGTTAGATATAGCTAATGAGGGCGGCATGATGTGTTGGTCCTGCTGAAACCATTGGGGCAAGGATGAGTACCTTGAAGATAACATAGAATGTTGAGGCCGTTTAATTGATCAAGGACCTGAAGGCGCCATGAAATATAGTTGGTGGTGGTGAGGCAAATCATGAGGTGGTGATGTGTCGTGGCTGGCACAAGGGTGGTTGAAAGCGGGACGGATGGAGGTTGCGGGTTCTAAGAGGCGGTGGAGTCGTTGTCGGACTTATGAGAGACGGAAGATATAGTTTTTTTCTGTTAGGGTTACGTTTTGGGAGGCTCGATCCATGTGAGGAAAGAAAATGGTGAGATTATTTGTGGCTAAGTCATACCATGTAGAAACTTGAATTATATTTATAAATTTTGGCTTGTGTTAGAATGACTAGATATCATATATATATACAAGCATAAAAGTGCACGCGGAGATCGTGTGCAAAATTTTATTTAGTGTAACGTATATAGGTTTAACGCGTATTTTATATCATAATTTGCATGATAACAAATAAATTGTATAATATCTAATAGATGTAACTATAATTGTTTATTTAACTATTTAAATTCTAAAAGACGTTGTAGTATATCATCCAAACCGAACTTATAAATAACAATGTAATACAAATTTTCACTAAAAAAAAGTAATTTACACCCAATCCCTCCATACAACAATCTATTGTAAATAAGGTTGCGAATTCTCTATGCATATACTTTTTCTATGCAAACTCTGCAAAATACCCCATGGATAATGATTATAAAACACACATAGAAAAGTAATTAAAAAGTTATTTTTCTACAAATTAATAATTAGATTCTCATTGAGGATAGATATATCATGATTGATTTTGTGAGTATTAGAACTTGTCTCTATTCCATCCTTGTACATTATTATTTTCCTTATGAAAATGAAAATTATCGTGATTACCATAATGAAGTGAAATCTGAATTTCTAGCATCTCCACTTTATTTACTCCAGAGTTTTGTCTTTTGATAAATGTAACAGAACAATCTGCATATGTACGTTGAAATAGTTTAAGGAAAAATGATTTGAAAAAAAAAATAAAAAAATCATCAGACATAGGTATTTGATAAAGTAAGTTATTCTTAAAGTAAGAAATCGACAAAAGAAAGAAATAAAATGAGGGGAATACGATGGAAAAATAAAAAATTCTTTAAACTGAAACGTAGAATAATTAAATTGAAATAGATCCCAAAAAAGCTCATACTGATATTATCTTTATAACATATACGTTGAAAGATTTGCAAGAGTTATAACAATTAATTATAATTTCTGATTATACTAATGAGAGGTTTAATTTTACGATAAAAATTATTTCATAAGCATGAATAAAATTTTTATTTTACATGAAATATATATAAGAGAATATACGTCATATTAAACATGCCTTTAATTTGTATAAAAAATGCTAACCTTTGAGTTGAGAATGAGACGCTGCACGACACCATTTTTACTACTGGTTATTTGATAATTAATGGATATTGCACCTGCAATACATTTTCAAATTAAATGTTTAAAAGGATATGAATCGAATGTAAAAAACTTATAGGGTCTGCACTAATAGCAATGCATAAGAAAAGAAATATCCCACACCTGCATAACTTGATATATTCTCGTAAGTCAAAATCTTGCTTTTTTCATTGTATGATTTGATATCCCACACCTGCATAATTCAAAATTTAATTAGCATATGTGAGACTGATTGATGAGACTAATTGAATGGAAGAAAGTAGCAATTATTTTGTAGAAGAATCAAATTAAAAGAGAGAGAGAGAGAGAGATTTTGCTCTTTACTTTATTTTCAGATCTAAACCGATAAATACGAATGCCATAGTGGATTAGTGGGAAGTTAATAAAATTTGAATTAAAAGTCGGGAAATAAAAACTGCTTAGCGGGTCACCTGTATATATTTTTAATTTTTTTAACTGTCAGGTTTGCTTTTAGAAATAGTGGGAAATTGATAGGATAAATAAACGTGGGTAGTTTTGGACTTGGTGTCACAAACTACCTTGATAACGTTGCTTATATTATTAATCGATATATATATATATATAATTAAATTTAGGCTACAAGAAAAGGATAAGTTTAAAACAAGTAACAAGATAATATAAAATTTAACGCTCTCTCTTATCGCCGGAAGATTGAATTGACTAAAAAATATTCCGGTGAATCTTTAATATCTCGTACAAAAATGTCCACGAGGGTTTGTTAAGGTAGTTTATATTTCAAGTTTCCCCAACTTTTCAGAGTCTCGACATTTGTTAATCATTTGCAATATTTGGCCTTTCTTACTAATTAAACGACGTATACTACTTTGCAATCCCATTTAAAAGAGGCGGAACTTACAGACATAAAAAATGAATATTTGTATTACAAGACATCAATATAAAAACACGTGGAACACACTACCGATGCGAGTTCCATGTTTTAAATTTCTCATCACATATAAGCACTTCATCAAATCATGTTCTTCGTCCTTTAAGCTTAATCGAATCCGACTTTTTCTTGAGTGCGTATTATACGAACTGAGATGATTTTCTTTTTTATCAACAAAAAGTTTAAAATTTTAATACAAAAGGAGTATAAGTAATATGTTAGTACCACAGCATGGGAAAGAACATAATATAATAAATTTAACTGACGAAAGTAAATACAGAAATTATTATAAATAAGATACAGTAATCGAAATAAACATCAACCGGCAACGAAGGAAGAAACATGGAAGTCGAAGACCTTTCGGTTTTCTTAAAACATATTCGACCTCTCTACTTGCTTGAGAAACGTGAGCAACTCTCTCCGAGGACACAACGACTATGAGCAGGATTGCATGCCCAAAGCAAGGACTTCCCTGACGAACTCGACTATGACTTTCCTCTACCACCACTTAATGAAAAAGAAATTTTTTGTTTCGCAGAAAATCCTTTATGCGTGTATGTGTTTTATCTTTTTATGATAGAGAAAAATCTACGGGGAGCGACCTCTTTTATAGAGTATGTCGAAAAAAGGTTAGGACACTTAGCCACCAAAGAACACGATTAGGATAATTAGGAATCATGTAACTAAGATAATTACAAATCACGCAAAAATCTCGAAATAAATATAGACACATTTCAGATAATTAAACAGAACACAAAATCTTTTTCTCCTAGTTAATTTTAATTACCAAAATGATACTATGAATTTTCTATATGAAATACATATCAGAAATAAAATAATTCTGTCAAGCAAAAAATAATTTGGAAAATGCAAAACAAGGACCACGTTTGAAAATAAAATAATCCAAATGGACGTACATTCGACATTTATGTCGTCATGTGCGCAAGCACTGGTCGCATTAATCCGATGGATTTTGGCCCATGATTTGCAACCTTCACCACCTCCACCCCGCCACGGCGCACGCGTCGGATTTTCAACCAATTTTCAACCCCTCCTCGGATTTTCAACCAATTTCCCAATATTTTCAGTTTTGTGTAGCCAACTTTGAATATCAATTTCTTATACACTCATGTACCATTTTGAGCGTGTAATATACATTTTCGAAGCTCTCACATAGGAGAACACGGTCCCATCTTGAACTTGTCAAAGCGACAAGTGGGACATGCTCAAAATCTGACCCGAAGTCAGCTATACACACCCATTTCCTTGAGTTATTTTCCCAACAATCACCCACATTAATGAAATTGAATGATCATGCATACATCATGTAGTGATAGAGTTATACGGTCTAGGCCTGCATAGGATAGGTAGGACCCGCCCTTGAACCTTCCCTAATGAGAAATACTTATTTTGCTAGTAGATTAGTATGACTCGGTGTCTTTGAATTATCTATCATTTTTGCATACGATCATATATGTCAACGCAACTATATCCATGTCACATATACAGTTCTCATGGTTGCTATCCATTTAGGCACTTGACATAAGCCTGGTTCAGCAAGAACTTTTTTCAGAAAATTAAGCCCCCATAATTCTCCTTAGAGCCCTCCTCTCTCTTACATAGGTGATTTCTTATCTAAGAGTAACTTGCATTACTCACTTTGGATTTTTCGGCGGGTAAGAATCATTAAAAGCACAATACTTCACTTTTTTCATTACGGGTATCACTGTTTCATAATAGTAGCCATTCGACTTCTTCATTGTATTTTTCTAATGCCACAAACTCAGACACCATCGTGGATCTGATAATAATCGTTTGTCTTAAACATTTCCATGACATGGTTGTACCTCCCACAATGAATACATATCCAATTGTTGCCTTGGAGTCTTGTATATCAGATATCCAACTTGCGTCGGTATAACCTTCAAGCAACAGGATCTCTAGTATAATGCAACTCGTAGTCACGAGTATAACGTAAGTACCTAAGTACTCTCACAATTGCTTTTCAGTACTCATTTCCTGGATTACTCGTGAATCGACTCAACATGCTAATTGTATAGGCAATGTCTAGTCATGTACAACTCATTAGGTACATGAGAACTTCCTATCACTCTAGCATATTCTACTTGTTCAACCTTTTCTCCTTTATTTTTGGAAAAGTGTTCACTCATGTCAATTCGAGCTCTGGCTACATCTGATCACCTTGTTCATTTTTTTAAGAATGTTGTCCACGTTGTGCGACTCAGTTAATATAAGACCATTTGGCGATCTTAAAGTCTTAATTTCTAAGATTACATCGACCAATCCCATGTCTTTCATATCGATTCTTGAATTAAGTAAACTTTTAATGGACTTCACCATTTGGTCGTTGCTTCCCACAATGAGTATGTTGTCTACACGTAGACACACTTGTCACACTCATTGTTTCTGAAACAATTTGATATCATGACGTTGTCAAATTTATGATGCCATTGTTTTGGTGCTTGTTTAAGTCCATACAGACACTTCACCAATTTTCATATTTTCTTTTCCAGGAGCTACACAACCCTCAAGTTGTTCCATGTAGATTTCTTCATCGAGCTCTCCATTTAGAAAAGCATTATTTACATCCATTTGATGCACTTCTAGATTTCGGAGAGTGGCACTCACAAAATCATTCTTATTGAATCTTTTCTCATCACTGGACAACTTATCAAAGTGATCATGGCCTTCTTGTTGACTGTATCCTTTTATCACAAGTCTAGCCTTATACTTTTTAATTGTTCCATCAGTTTTGATTTTCCATTTGAAAATCCACTTAGAACCCAATGGTTTACATCCCGGAGGAAGTTTTACCAGTTCCCAAGTGTGATTGTACAAGATGGAATCAATCTCACTTTTTATGTCTTCTTTCCATAAAGGACCTTCAGCAGAGCTTACAACTTTTTTATACGTTCGAGGTTTAGCCTCTACCATAAAAGTCGGAAAATCCGGTACAAACAAATTTTCTGTCCTTACCCCTTTGCTTCTTCTCGGCTCTTCTTGGACCTCATCATTTTCTTCAATTTATTCTTGATCTTGACTATTATCAGTATCTTCGAAGACTCATTTTGAAGAACTTCGTCTAGTCACAGTGGATTTACAAGGAAATATATGTTCAAAGAACGATGCATTCCTTGATTCCATTATCGTGTTTTTGTGAATCTTAGGGTTTTAAGATTCACACACAAGAAATAGATAAGCAGTGCTATTGTGTGCATAGCCAATGAAAATACGATCCACTGTTTTTGGACCAATTTTTATTTTCTTAGGCGAAGGTGATGCCCCCTTAGCAAGACACTCCCATATTTATAAGTATTTGTAGCAAGGTTCACGACCTTTTTACAATTAAAAGGGAGTCATTTCTTCTTTCTTTTGGGGTATCTTATTTAAAAGATAGTTAGCTAATAAAATCATATCACCCCACATGTTCTAATGCAATCCATAACTTAAGATTCAATTTTTCCTTTCAGCTATCCCATTGGATTGATGAGAATATGGTGCATTGACCTCGTGAGTAATTCTATGTTGTGAACAAAATCCACCAAATGGTTCAACATATTCACCACCACTTCTAGCCATCATAATTTTCTTATTAAGTTAGTTTTTGACCTCTTGCCTGTATATAAAAAATTTGTCAATATTTAGTCTTTACTTTTCATTAAATATACATAACATTATTTTGTACTATCATCAATGAACGTTGTATAATATTTGTATCCACCTATTGTTCGTGCAAATTTTAAATCACATACATCAATGTCAATTAAGTCAAGGGGTTTTTGTATTTCTTTCAACAGTTGGGAACGATGTTCTAGTTTATTTCGCCTCTACACAAGTTTTATGTTTGAAATTAATTTAAACATGGGTATGCGATTCATGTTAATTAATTTACGTGAAAAAATCATAATTAGCATGTCCTAATCTACCATGCCATATATTAGAAGACTAAATCAAGTAAACAGAAGTAGAAATTTTATTGATAAAATCGAAAGAAGTGAGCTTAACATCCACCACATTCATTTTCCATATCCCTTCTCTCACATAAGCCTTTCCAATATGAACACCATGTTTGGAAAGCACAAATCTCTACTACTCAAATACCATCTTGAAGTCATGAGTACTTAGCAGCGTTCTACAAATCAGATACGTATGAATGTCTGGCACAAACAACATTCTGCAATTTGTCCTTTGATCTCAAAGGTAGCAGACTTTTCCATGTAGATCATCTCTCAGTTTTCACATGAGTCAGCTCAGAGAAAGCATATTTTTCAGCAAAGACGTGACGAGTAGCTCCAGTATCGAGCCACCATTCCTTTGCATTGGTATCCATCACGTTGACTTCAGACACCACATTGCAAAGGTCAAGGTCAAACACCACTTGAGCAGTAGCGTCCACAACATTGGCCTTGCTAGTCTACTTTCCTTTCTTCTTCTGCATTCTGCAGTCAGACGACTTGTGCCCTGCTTTTTGCAATTGTAGCACTTCCCCACGGATTTGTGCTTCTTAGAAATTTCACATTGCTTCAATAAACAATTTACAGTAATCGAAATAAACATTAACTGGCAATGAAGGAAGAAACGTGAAAGTCGAGGATCTTTGGGTTTTCTTAAAACAAATTCGCTCTCTCTACGTGCTTAAGAAAACGTGAGCGACTGTCTTCCAAGATACAACGACTACGAGCAGAATTGCGTGCACAAGCAAGGATTGCCCGGCAAACTCGACTCTGACTTTCCTTTACCACCACACAATGAAAAAAAATTTGGCTGCGACAAAAATCCTTTATGCGTGTATACATGTTATTTTCCGATGAAAAAAACCTACGGGGACCAACTCCTAAGATCAAGAGATCGATTTTTTTATTTTATTTTGCTAATTCCTTAACATTGAAAGGTAGTTTTTGCTAATTTCATAACATCAAAAAGGTTTTTTTTTTTTTTTTTTGCTTTTTCCTATCATAAAAATATTTTTTTTTTGTTTATTTCTTAACACATAAAGTGGTATAATTTTTTGCTAATTTCTTAACATCAAGAGGCGATTTTTGGTAATTAAAATAGAACTTGAGATTATTTTTTAAAGGAACATAATATATAGACACTTTTTTGCAGTTTTTCACGGTTTTGTATACATAGATACGGATTTTTTTTTTTTTAAATGGGGTATGCTGTAGCCCCAACCCCCCTAAATACGCCCCTGTGACGTTAACAGAATATTTATCAAGTTAAAGGTACTCTTTATTCTTTTGCATAGAATAATTTCCTTACCAATTTTGCTCTCTCTCTCTCTCTACTCATATTTTTTTTTTTTTTGCAGTAATATTCTTTCATTGTCATGATTCATGAAATAGCTTTTAAAACTTAAAATGTTTTTCCGATTTGATTGACCACACGTTGGGAATGAATGATAATTTCATGCCAAATAGGATTCATCGTTGTCAATCGCATATCGATTATTGATGCCAACCCCATTCTGTAACACCCCCCCCCCCCCCCCCCCCGCCAGAGTACCATAGCTAGTCTTTTGTGGTCTAAACAATTCATATTTACCATATAGAAGTTTTAGTCATGCATGCATGCGTAGCTACTTGTAAGCATCGAGAGATATTATTCATCGTTTAAGGAAAAACATTATCACGCTAGAACGCCAGTTTATTGTATACCAAAAACATCTTTATATACCAGCTCACGAATTGTAATTATATATTGGGCTTCCATCACTTTTTCGAAGTCAGTATCAGTTTGCTAGATATATATTCTCTGATTTATACTCAACGATTGATAAGGAATCTCAGTTGTCATTGCATGTAATGATGGGTAGGATGGAATCGGAAAACTTATTGACTTTGATGTTGTATGCGCATAATTAATGCTACAAGCGCGCACTTACATTTATATATATAATCTTCTCAGGATTGTATATCTAAAAGAAACATTTATGGTTAATTTGTTGTTTACAGTATATAATTCCAGAAGGACGAAACATTAAAAATGCTCGCTAACTTTATAAAAAAGTTAAAATGTCCATTTTTTTCGAGCCTTGCAAAAATGCTCTGTATGTTTTAATAAAAAACACTTCAAAAATTCTCGATGCCCTTATTCGAGCTAAAACTGCCTACGCGGTGGTACATGTGGCTGTCACGTCAATAAACGGCCTCGCCACATCATATTTTCAGCCAAAAACTATTTTTTAAAGAAACCCTTTTAATTTTACATATTGTATTTGAACCCAAAATAAATTGCACTTTGCACCCTAATATATATATATATATATATATATATATATATGTTATATATATAACCATTTATAAAAATAAAACACACATATATATAAAAACAATACCAAACATATATATATATATATATAAACATATATATATAACTATTTGTAAAAATAAAAAAATATATAAAAACTTAAATCTTAATTCAAAAATTGATTTAATTTTATTATATAGTATGTAAATCATAAAATATATAAAAAATTAATAAAATAAAGTTTAGTTCGTACCCCCCCCCCCAAATAAACTTAAAAAAACGAAAAAAAACAAAAAGAAAAACAAAAAAAATTGTTTAGTTCGTACCCCCCCCCCCCCAAATCGCCGACCACAATACCACCACCACCGGTTGCTGTGGTTCAATTTCCCCCAAACATTGAGTGGTCGTGGTGTTGCATGTGGTGGTGGTGGTGGACTGGTGGTGGTGGTCGCGACCGGCGCGGGGAGGAGGAGGGCAGCTAGTGGTGGTGATGAAGATGGTGGTGGTGGTATTGCAGGTGGTGGTGGTGGTGGACTGCTGGTGGTGATCGTGATCCAGCACATGGGGGGGGGGGGGCAGCTAGTGGTGGTGATGAAGATGGTGGTGGTGGTGTGGCACGTGGTGGTCGCGGTCCAACGCGGGGGGGCAAAAAGGGGGAGATTGAAAGTGCAGGTATTCTGACAATGTTAGATTAACATTGAGAAATCAATGTTAAAGTAACATTGCTGAGCAGAATCCGATTTACAATCTTGTTGTCATTTATTATTATTTTTTTGCCATATTCATTAAACTAATTGAGTTCCACAATTTTGATTGTCTTTGATTATTATTCAGGAAATAAACTTGTCATAGGTTGGACGCTCAAGTTTCCAAGAAAGAAAGTTTCCTTAATTAAGCAAACCGCTCTACAAGGAAAGAAGAGTTCCAGTGCAACTAGGAAAGCTTTCCAAGTTGGGTCCTGATTTGAAGAAGGAGTCTATCCTTAGTTAGATCACTAACGAAGGAACTATTATTCAAGAAGGACTGCGAGAACAAGGAAGAGGAGCTCGAGAAGGAAACAAGGAGAATTACCAACCGTGTACAACACACCTTGAAGTCCAAGTCAAGAACCTATATATAGGTGTGAAGTACATTAAGACAAACACGAGACAAGAGCCAATCAATCCGAGAGATGGATCTACACATTGTTGATTGTTGTCTTGCTTTAGCAAAGTTTGTGAATTGTTATGATAGATCTAAGAGTGAGGAGCTTTTAGTGATAGTCGAAGCAATTCTTGTGTGTTTTACTTAGTTCTATTAATTTGAGAATGAGGAGCTTGAAAATTGAGAGAACGACTTTTGTTAAAATCTTAACGTGCTATTTTGCCTACGGCTCGGAAGTTAATATAATCTTATATTCACTTCTTAAACTTGGTATTTGTTTATTCCGTTGCACTATTACTCTGGTCTATTGTTAAAGTAACATCATTGGGTTAACAACATACCAAACTGCTGTTAAAACTCCAGTGTTAAGTTAACAACAACAAAGTATCAACCCGATCCACAATTGGAAAGCTTTCCTAGTTGCACTGGAGCTCTTCTTTCCTTGTAGAGCGGTTTGCATAATTAAGGAAACCTTCCTTCTTGGAAACTTGAGCGTCCAACCTATGACAAGTTTGTTTCCTGAAAAATAATTAAAGACAATCACAACTATGGAACTCAATTAGTTAAATGAATAAGGCAAAACAATAATATAAACAAGATTGTAAATCGGATTCTGTTCAGCAATGTTACTCTAACATTGACTTCTCAATGTTAACCTAACATTGCCCGAATACCTGCACTTTCAATCTCCCCCTTTTTGCCTTAATCCGAAAACCTAAGAACATGTTCTAATCAAATCAAATTATTCAGACAAACTTCACTATCTTATAACAATGGAAAACTAAGTACACTCCCCCTGAATATCAGAAGGGACTCACTCGATGTTATTCTAACATTAATACTTTCAATGTTGTTATAACATCCATCTCTGTCGATATTGGATTAACATTGAGTTCAGACAGATCTTCTAACATTGAACATTTCAATGTTAACTTAACATCCTAGAACAGTTAACACCTGCAAAACAGAGTTAGTACTTTGTAATCAAATTTCACATAGCGTAAGCAGAAACACTAAGTAACAGTATAGAAAAGTACTTAATTACAGAACATACTAAGTAGCAAGGAAGACACTCCTTGATGAAACAAAAAAATACAAAGAAAACAGAATTGTTCATACTTCAATAGAAAACAGAAAATTAAAAGAACTCATAAATTTTGAAATTTGATCCTACTCTCCCCCTTTTTGTGAGGAAGGCAGATCCTTCAAATGCTTCCTGGGTTGTCAATCTCCTGCAACCTCACTGGCTTGTCAGCTATCTCTCTTTGGGTGTCCTTGTACTCTCTGTACAGCCAAACCAGAGTCTCCTCGACAAATGCATCAGCAATCACAGAGCAGCTATCACCACTTGAAACTGGAACAGAAGAAGTAGCAAACTTGAGAGTCTTCTTCTTGTTTTTCCTGCTTGGACCAACTTTTGCATTGGGATTCCATGGCAAGTCTTGAATCCTGACTTGAGTGATGTAGCTCCTACTGATGATCATCTTGGCCTTGTTCTTGATCCAGCCCTCTGTCTTCTTCGTCTTGAAGCCTTGCTTCACCAGAATGATGGATATCAGAGAGGGATATGGAATGATTCCCTTTGCGTTTGTTGTGGCCTCCTTCATGTGCCTCAATACTTTCTCCCCTATGTTCACACTCAGCCCATTCTTCAGTTTCTACACCAACCTTACAAATTCTTTAGTCATAACAGTGGTGTTGGAAGATGGCAACCAATTATAGGTGGAGATCTTGTGCAGTACAACGCTTAAGGAGGTCAGCTTTGTAGTTGGAAAGCTATCATTCCACTTCCTTGTGAGTCCGCCAGTGAGGTATCTGATCACCTCATCCATGCTAGGATCCTCAGTTTCCTCAGGATCAGGAAGTTCCCAAGCTTCATTGATCTTAGAAGGACTAATGTCATAGACATTCATCCTTACCTAAGCTTTTCCAAACTTGGGAGAGCCCTGGTGGCACACCCACTGAGAGAGGTTCATGTAAAACTCTCTAATCACCTCGGGGACATATGATGACTGATCATCACAGAGCCCAACACACCCCTAGCTTCAAGCAACTCATATAGCCTATTTTCCTTGAACATTTCCTCATCAATGTTCCTCTCCATGCGAATAACCCTGGCTTGATAAGCCTCCCACTGTTCTTCTGCCTTAGCTGGCACATAGAAGCCAGAATAAGGCTTATTGGGATACTCCCCATCAAGCACATCAAAATACACATCACTGCCCGATGTTGGAGTAACATCAGCATGGTCGTCAGCTACCAGTTGATCTTCTTCCTCCACTTCCTCTTCATCTTCCTCCTTATCATCTTATTCTTATTTTCTTCTTCTGACTCAGACTCAGAAGATTCTACAACCACCTGCTTCCCCTTTCTTTTCTTAGCAGCAGTAGCTAAGGCAGAGAGAGTTAGGCTCTCTTCTTCTTCTTCTTCTCTCTCAACCTCTTCGGGTTGATTTTTACCCTTATCACCAACATCCTGCTTACCCTTAGTAGTAACCTTCTCAGCCACAGTCTCCTCAACCTGATCACTTTCCTCAGGAAGAGTATCCACCCCAGTAGCAGCAGTAGGCTCAACAGCATTAACCTCTAATGTCTGAGGATTCACCTCAAGGTTTTTACCTTCATCAGTACCAACCACAGACTCACCCCCAACATTACCCTCAGAGGCCTCACGCAAAACCTCAAACTCACCCACAGCAACAACATGGGCCTCTTTCTCCCCACCAATACCAACTTTAGCAGTTATATCTTGAGTAGGGTTAGCCATCGTTACCTCGTTTTTGGCATTGGTGGGAGTGGAGGTTTGCTCAGCAGTTTTGGATGTTGAACCAACATCGCCCTTTGTGGGTTTCTTGCTCTTTCGCCGTTGATAAGTGGATTTCCTCTTTGGTGCGGTGGCGGCAACGGTGGCTTTAGTGGTTGCACGTCTGGTATTGTGGCGTACTGGCTGTTAAATCTGTTCAGCAGCATCTACAAGAGCATCAATGGATGACTTGCGTGCCATTGTTAGATTAATTTTAGAGAAGAAAAGAAGAATCTAACTTAGCAGGGAATATTGATTGCACAAGAATTTTTGAAAGCGTAAACAGTAAGAAGAGATTAGGGCAAATTATATAAGCAATCCGATGAAGACTGGTGATAGTGGTGTTTTAATATGTTATCATAATAATCGAACCACTGTCACACGATCCCGCCCATGTTTAACTTACCACGTGTTAGTGTAAGGTTAACACGTAACCAGAGCAGTCTCCAAACCTGAAAACTTATAAGTTACAATGTTTCAATGTTGAACTAACATTGGCAAGTTGACATCGGAAAGGGAAGTTATAGGTGCAGGGCTTCATCCAAAGCAACATCATGTGAGAGCGTGAGATATTCCTGTATGCTGATCTGAAACCTCAACCAAGTACATGGGTACAAAGACATAGTTAAGATCATCGGTATGAATAGGTGACAAATCAGACAGAAAAACATAGAATGGGTGTACATATCCAGGGAAAAGATTTTCCCACACCATAGAATATCACAAAACATAGTGTTTTACCTGCAGTTGGTCACCTATGAAGTATGCCTCAACACATGATTCCTAGGATTACAACTCCCCCTAAGCCCAAAACGACATAAGGAAATAATGTAGAGCTAGAATGAATGCAACAATGTTAGATCAACATGGGATGATGGTAACCAAATACAAACAGTTTTACTGACTCAGATCAGGACATATCAATTTATCTTTCACCATGATCATGAACTCGTTTGAACAAAAACTAGTGAATGTTAAAGGACAGTTTCATCACTGAATATGGGCAGCACAAGACTCCACACACCCCCAACAACTTAACCATCAGCTACAGACTAGGCAAGTACAAAGGATCTGAATGAAGAAAATACATTTATCATATACCTCTTCACCCCAACTCCTCATGCATGCTTGTTTACCAACATGTTTACAAGTGAAATACCAAGTGAACAATGCTACTGAATGCAATTAGTCGAAACTTCAAAACACCCCAGTAGTAAGGATCACAATCATGCATACACTTAGCCATAGACAGAACACAAAAATAAGCACAACTGAATGACAATGAAGCTCTCAACATCATGTACCCCAACTTCTCTTCATGCTCTGTCTAACCTAACATGGATAAGTCAAAACTGAATAACATCAGAGTAGTGAGCTCTGTGTACCCCCAGCTTTTCCCAGATGTTAGGTTAACATTGACAGACTAACAACAGAGTTCTTACTTTACAAAACTCTTGATATGTACTTGTCCACCAGTCAACTCAGCTATTTATACAGATTAACCACACAAACTAACTGAATCTCTAATAAAGATGTAAAATGCAAGAGAGAAGAATGCAGAAAAGAAACATAAACGAATTACAGATACACCACAACCAATAACTAGTGCTAAACAGTGGTGTTATGTCAACACTGGTGTACTAACATCCCTAGACAATGCACATGCCAATAGAATTCCTCAAACTGAAGAACCTCTCAGAATCTAAGGGTTTAGTGAACATAACAACAAGCTGATTGTTAGTTCCAATGTGTTCAATGTCAATGAGATTATCCTCTACCATGTTTCTCAGAAAGTGATGCCTTATATCAATATGTTTAGTTCTGTAATGTTGCACATGGTTCTTAGAGATGCTTATAGCACTAAGATTATCACAGAACATATGTAAGGTATCACTGTCTAACCCATAGGTGCTTGTTTAAGTTCATACAGGGCATTTTAAAGCTTGTACACATGGTTGGGGTACTTAGGATCTGTGAATCCCTTAGGATGTTCAACATATACTTCCTTATCAATTAGCCCATTTAGAAATGCACCCTTTACATCCATTTGGTATAGTTTTATCTTAAGACAGCATGCAATGGCTATAAGTAACCAAATAGATTCAATCCTAGCAACTGGAGCAAAGGTCTCATCAAAATCTACACCTTCAACCTATGTGTACCCCTGAGCAACTAGTCTATCTTTGTTTCTAACTATGACCCCTTCCTCATTATTCTTCTTTTTAAATATCCACTTTGTCCCTATTACATTAACATTATGTGGTCTAGGTACCAGTATCCAGACTTTGTTCTTAGTAAACTATAATAGTTCATCCTGCATGGCATTAATCCAAAAGTTATCAAGGAGGGCTTCATTCACATTCTTAGGTTCTATGGAGGAGACAAAACAAGAGGCATTATCAACAGTACAAGTGAAGTTCATACAGACACACAATTTAACCATATCTCTATAATCAAGTCTTTTTTTGTTGCGTGTCCTTACCTATTCAGTGAGTTCACCTATTACCTGGGATGCTGGATGATCTTTCTGAATCCTAGCTAGGGGATCTCTTCTAGGTTCAGAGGCAACTTCATGTTCTGAGTCCGAGTCTTCTACTGTTAGTCTAACATCAGATCTCGCTGGTGTTAGTCTAACATCGTTCCCTGACTCATGTTCAGTGTTTCCAGCTTCCAGTTCCAATATTGGTGTAACATTGTCAGGAGTAACATTCTCGGTTTCCACTGTTGGTCCAACATTGGGAACTGAGATTTCATCAGTACCTGTATCAAGTGTGAACTCATCAAACACAACATTTACTGATTCCTGAATTGTCTTCAATCTAGGATTGTAGACTCTAATGGAAGTACTATTGGCAGAGTATCCTACAAAGATGCATTTTCACTTTTAGGATCAATTTTACTCAGATAATCCCTGTCATTAAGCAGATAACAATCACATCCAAATTCATTAAAATATGCAATATTTGGTTTCACACCCTTCAAGAGTTCATAAGGTGTCATGTTAGTTCCAGGTCTAAGGTACACCCTGTTACTAATGTGACAAGCAGTGTTTAAAGCTTCAGCCCATAGTCTTTTAGATACATCTTTAGCATTGAGCATAACTCTGGCCATCTCTTGAAGAGTCTTGTTCTTCCTCTCAGCAATCCCATTCTGCTGAGGGGTCTTAGGAGCTGAATATTCATCGAAAGTACCTTTAGCATTGCAATAGTTATCAAAACTAGCATTTTCGAATTGTTTACCATGATCAGACCTAATCTTAGTCATAGAAGGGCCATATAAGTTTTTAATACTAGCACAAAGAATTTTGAACTGATCAAAAGCTTCAGACTTTTCTTTAAGAAATTTTACCCAAGTGTATCTAGAGAAGTCATCTACAATGACAAAGGCATATTTCTTACCACTGAGACTACTTACCTCAATTGGACCCATTAAGTCCATGTGTAGCAATTCAAAACTCCTACTAGATCTAGGATTAGCATTCTGTACCTGTAAGGGTGTATGAACAGCTCTGGTTTGCTTACCCTTGAGGCAGTCACCACACACAAGCTTACCTGGACAAGACAGCTTAGGTAATCCTCTTACAACATCAACTTTCTGCAGTTTCTCAATGTTTATGTAGTGAACATGTCCAAGTTTCCAATGCCATATAGAAGCCTCATCTATTTTGGCATGGAAACACTCTGCTTCCTCTTGGGCTAGGTAGCAGTCATCTTTGGATCTAGTACCTGTCATAACAAGAACATTATCACTATCATAAATATCACAAGAAACTTTGTCAAATGTAACCAGTAAGTCATCATCACACAACTGACTGATACTGATTAGATTTTCCTTTAACCCATCTACCAACAACACATCCTTCAGGGGTAGGAATCCATTAACATTTAGTATCCCCTTGCCAATGATCTTTCCTTTGGTGCCACCTCCATAGGTCACTGTTCCAGCACTTAAAGGTATCATTTGTTTAAGATTCTCTTTGCTGCCTGTCATGTGTCTTGAGTATCCACTGTCGAAGTACCACTTACCTGAAAGGTTAGAGTACACAGCAGAGAAAACAACGTTGCATACAATTTTAATCTTAGGGGTTTTAGCTTTTTCTACCCAAGTTCTACTTTTGTGTCCTACACCTAATGTTGGTCTAACATCAGAACCTGTTGTAGTTTTAACATTGGACACATAGGCTGTTTTCTTACCACATTCTTTTATGAAACTATACTGACAGATAAAAGTAGGTTTGCTTTTTACAGTGTTGATGGTACCACAACTCATATTACCAGATTATTTAACAAAGCTTGTAGTTAAATAGGCAGAATTTACCTTAGAAGAGGTAGGTTTCTCAACAAATCCCAGACCACATGTACCTGTATTACTCATGTTTAGTACCCCATCAAGTTTAGAAGTACCTTCATTCCCTTTGGCTATGATCTGTGAGTCCTTTTTGAGTTTCTCCTTTACCTCTTTCAGCTAAGCTTCAGCTTTGCCAAGGCCTCTCTCATAGAGTTTCAACATGTTCTTCAAACATTCAATGTCATGCTTCAGTGCTTTGTTACTCTTCCTGTGTTTGAAATTCTCTCTCTCAAGTCTGAGAAAGGTTGTATGTAGATCATCTAGAATTTCCTCCTGGGACATTTCTTGTTCTTTGAAGTACTCTTCTTCTAGATCAACTGAGCCATGAAAAGAATCGAAGTTAGTATCATCACAATCAGAGAGAACATCATAGTTAACTTTTGTATCATTGTTGTTCCAGTCTCCAAATAAGATTTTCCGCTTTGCTGTTGGTTCCCCAATGTTAGAGTAACATTGAGATTTTTGGCAGTTTCTGGAGTCTTCTTCTGACCAGGTGACCCGAGTGCAGAGCGCAACAGTGTTGATTTCCTCTGATTGGTCATCGACACTTGTTCCAGATTCAAAGTCAGCTTCATTGAAGTCATCTACACAAACCCAATCAGAATTCCCTTTTGTTTTGAGGGTGTTAGCACATTCATGTTTAAAGTGACCATACCCCTTACATTCATAGCACTGGACATCTTTCAATTTCTCAGCATCTTGAGGCGTGCTCTTCGATGCCATGTACTTTACAAACTTTGGGGCAGTTTTTTATAACCAAGGGGATCATTACTAGGTTGCTTTCCTTTATTTTTATCCTTGTAACCTAATTTACTAAACCTCCTGGTAATGTTTCCATAGTTAGAAGAGATCAACTCATATTCATCCTCGTCACTTCCTGTAGAATCTGAGCTAGTTCCTAGTAAGGTTAAAGCAAGTTGTTTACTGGACTTCCCTAGGAATTCTAGTTCGAACTCTTTTAAAGTGTTCATTAATGTTTGGAAGTCCATGTTGGCAAGATTGTTAGACTCATTCATAGCAATTCTTTTTACAGTGAACTTAGAAGATATTGTTCTAAAAGCTTTATAGACCATGGTTTGATTTGGGATGGTAAAACCTAAGTTTTAACACTGATTAGCAATATCAAGAAGTTTCTCAAAATAACTATGAATGCTTTCATCCTCACTCATCTCTATCTTCTCAAAGTCCCTCAAAAGTTTTCTATATTTAGAGACCCTCACAGCCACATCACCCTCACAATGTAATTCAAGAACTTCCCATGCAGTTTTAGCAGTTGTAAGTTTGAATATATGATTACATACCCAGCTAAAAATAGCATTGAGAGCCTTTTTACTGAAGTTTTAGAGAGCAATCTCAATGGCTGCCGATTGCCCTCTTGGCTTAGGTACCAGATCAACATCTCCATCTCTTGGCAAGTAGGGGATGGTGTAGCCTTCTAGTACTGCATCCCAAGCTCTCATGTCGATGGATTTGATGTGAACTCTGAGTCCGATCTTCCAGTAGGCATAGTTGTTGGGACCCTCCAATACTGGCAACCTACTGGTATTGGGGTTGGAGTTGTCCATCTTGTCGTATCAACGCCAAACACCGGTGAAGTTGGTGCTTGGCTCTGATACCAATTGAAATTGTGGATCGGGTCGATACGTTGTTGTTGTTAACTTAACACTCGATTTTTAATAACAGTTGGGTATGTTGTTAATCCAACGATGTTACTTTAACAACAGACTAGAGTAATAGTGCAACGGAATAAACAGAGACCGAATTTAAGAATTGAATACAAGATTATATTAACTTCTGAGTCGTAGGCAAAATAACTCGTTAAGGTTTTAACAAAAGTCGTTCTCTCAACTCTCAAGCTCCTCACTCTCAAATAGATCGAACTAAGCAAAGCACACAAGAATTGCTTCGACTATCTCTAAAAGCTCCTCACTCTTAGATCTATTCTAACAACTCACAAACTTTGCTAAAGCAAGACAACACTTAACAACTTGTAAATAAATCTCTTGGATTGATTAGCTCTTGTCTCGTGTTTGTCTTGATGTACTTCACACATATATATAGGTTCTTGACTAGGACTTCAAGGTGTGTTGTACACGGTTGGTAATTCTCCTAGTTTCCTTCTCGAACTTCTCTTCCTTGTTCTCGCAGTCCTTCGTTAGTGATCTAACTAAGGAAAGACTCCTTCTTCAAATCAGGACTCATCTTGGAAAGATTTCTTAGTTGCACTGGAGTTCTTTTTTCCTTGTAAAACGAGGAAACTTTCCTTCTTGGAAACTTGAGCGTCCAACATATGATAAGTTTGTTTCCTGAATAATAATCAAAGACAATCACAACTATGGAACTCAATTAGTTAAATGAATAAGGCAAAACAATAATATAAACAAGATTGTAAATCGGATTCTGTTCAGCAATGTTACTCTAACATTGACTTCTCCATGTTAACCTAACATTGGCCGAATACCTGCACTTTCATTGCTAATGACCTTGAAGCTAGAAAGAAGAGAAATGTATTCAATGTAGGGAATCCAAGGATTTCGTCACATTCGTGATGATTCTGGGAACCTACTTGAAAAGAACAAGAACATAGCTCTTGTCTCAGCATGGAGTGATGGTGAATCTGACGATAATGAAGAGGAAGAAAGATCTGATGTTGCCCTAACAGTCAGAATTGCACCTATCTCAACACCTCATATCACAAGAGCCAAACTCATATAATTCGGTTGTAAATTAGAAATAGAAGAGTCATTTTTGGTTTGTCAAGACTAGATTAATGACACTCTTAATAAATGCGAAGCTACCCTTAAAAGAAATATGAAGCTTGAGGCAGGGGTGAAACAAAGTATATCTCTCAGAGTTTATCTTTAGAAGAAGATTAAATACCTGACAAAAAAATTAAGGAATCCCTCTGCAACTAAGCATGCCAATACAGTGGCCAAAGATGTTGAACAGAAACTTCGAGATTCCCTGAATAGTCTTGATGCAGTCAAAAAAATTCTTAAATTACATAGTTCTGGAACCGCAAAATTGGATGAGGTTCTTGAAACTCTATGACCAGGTTCATATCGTGCATGTGTAGGATTTTCAATGGGGAGACTCCACATAGAGCACTGAAGCTGTCGAGACAGTCTCAGACACCTGGCCAACGATCATCTCATCCAGGGAATCCCAATACTCATCAGAATTAGTCCAACCAGTCTCACAGGAGAAGGGGAAATGAATTCCACTATGTGTATCCAGAAGAAAACTATCTGGAAATCAAAAACCTCATGTCTCATGGTGATACTCTGGTATGAAGCACAATTTCACGAATAAATCTTTTTTTACTAACCTTCAAAAATCTGTTCTAGTATGTCAACACTGTGGAGTCAAAGGGCACATGAGACCATACTCTTATCAACTTTGGGATAATTAGTTGCCACGTGTTTGGAACCGCGGACCCTCCAAATCATGGAACAAAGAAATAAGAAAAGGCTCTACAGCTCTGGTAAAGCATGTGAAGACAATATTTGTCACTACAACAAAACCTTCCTCATAAAAGGAAATCTGGGTTGAATGGTCCAACGTTAACTGTTTTTTCAGCAATCACTAATTTTCATCCTATTCTTATAATACTTCATTCTTTGACAGTGGGTGCTCTCGCCCCATGACTAGAAATAAAAGCATTCTCAGCAAATTTATGCTAGAACTAAAGGGCAACGTCACCTTTCGAGATGGTAACACATGAAAGATTGTTGAACGAGGAACACTGAATGTTGAAGGATTCCCAAAATTGAAATATGTCTTCTATGTTGAAGGATTACATGCAAACCTCATCAGTATCAACCAAAACATGTTCACAAAACATGAGTGTGAAGTCATCGACAAGGATGACAAGTGTGTACTCCAAGGATTCAGAAATGCTGATAATTGTTATACATTGAATATATTCAATAACACAACAAAAGTAGTCGTGTACAATCTTAGTGTCAACTTGCAATGTGAATCGTGGCACCACAAGATGGGACACATCAAATACAGAACATTATCGAAACTCGCTAGTTCTCAGATTGTTAGGAATTCTTCGAGTCAGAACGGGTACTAAAGGGAATTGCGAATCGTACATGAAAGGGAAGTAGAATAAAACAACAACGTTCTATTGGATCACGCCCCCTCCCTCCAGAATTCTTGAGCTCATTCACATGAACCTGGTTGGAACAATTCAGAAGGAAAGCTTTAGTGGTAAAAAGGTATATTTTTGTATGTGTAGATAATTTTTCTTGATTCACCTGGGTCAACTTCCTAAGGAAAACATGAAACTTTCAATGCTTTTAGAATTCTATATAATACTGTTACGACAAAGAAAGATTAGAAAGTTAAGAGAATCTAAAGTGATCGCGGTAGGGAATTTGAGAACTCATCATTTACTTCTTTTTGCAATAAGAATGATATTTTTCATGAATTTTCAGCTCCAATCAGACCTCAACAGAATGGTGTTCCTGAAACAAAGAATCTAACTATGATGGAAATGGGCAGAGTCCTGCTAAACTAAAAGAAAATACTTGAAGTCCGGTTTTGGGCAGAAGCTGTCAACACAACATGTTACATGATTAACATATCATACCTCCGCCCAGGTACTGATAGGACAACTTATGAGGCATGGAAAGGAAAGAAACATAGTGTTGATCACTTTAATTTTTTGGTTGTACCTGTTATGTTCTTAATGACATGGAACAAAGGGCAAATTCCATTCCAAGTGTGATCTTGGAATCTTTGTCATATACTCTCTCAATAGTAGGGCGTACAGTTTTGTACAACGTGGGAACTCAATTCATTGAATCTTCTAATGTTGAGTTTCATGACTCATGGGAATTTGTTGCTGCCTCCATAGAAGCCAAGATCTCCAATCTTGTTGATTGACAACTAGATGACGAGGAGGTACATTCCAGAAGAACACCTGACCCACCAACAAGTGCCACACCTGCCACTGACGCGACAAGTCCAAAAAATGCTCATGGAGCTGAAGAATCAATAGTAGAGAACATACGTGATCAAACTCAAAGGGAACCATCTTCAAGAGTGAGAAAGAACCATCATGTTGCTGCAATCATTGGTAGTGTTGATGAAGGAATACAAACAAGAAACATACCCCGTAGAAGGTTTGACGAGATGATTAAACGTGTCTGTTGCATTACTCGAGGATGCATGGATCAATGCAATGCATGAAGAGTTAAACATGTTTGAGATAAATAAGGTTTGGGGACTAGTGCCTAGACCAGACAACGCTAATATCACTGGACCAATTGGATCTACAAGAATAAAATTGACCAACTTGGTAGTGTTGTTAGAAACAAAGCTAAGATTTTAGCACAAGGCTGCACTCAAATTGAGGGTGTTGGTTTTGATTAAACATTTGCTCATGTCCCAAGACTTAAATCAATTAGATTACTTTTGCCAATTGCTTGTCTTTTGCGGTTTAAATTATTTTAGATGGATGTGAAGAGTGCGTTTCTCAACCGATTCCTCAATGAGGATGTCTATCTCGAACAGCCTAAAGGATTCATTGATTCTCACCTACCTCATCACGTACTTAGACTTAAGAAGGAACTTTATGGTCTTAAGCAAGAACCTCGTGCATGGTATGAACATCTGTCTCAACACTTGTTAGACAAAGGTTACTCAAGAGGTAGTGTCGACGAAACTCTGTTCATTAAAATATTGAACAATAATCTCCCCATTGCTCAAAACTATGTTGACGATATTGTGTTTGGTTCAACTTCTAATAAGGAGTTGCAACAGTTCATCACTGTGATGGAAAATGAATTTGTAATGAGTATAGTTGGTGAATTAACTTATTTTCTTGGCTTGTTCATATCCCAAGCCAATTATGTAGATGTGACGTTTTGGATTCAAAAATGCAAAACCTATGAGAACTCTCATGGACATGACCGATTGTCTCTCGACAGACGATAGTGGCAACACCGTGGATCCCAGTCTCTATAGAAGCATGATTGAAAGTTGGATAAGGGTTTATTTTACGCGGTTTTAGTATGTGTTTGCTTATGCTTTTGAATACTTATGATGTCATATTTAATTGTTTACTTATTGTTTTGTGTTTTCTTAGGAATTTATGGAGTCAAGACAAAACAAGGCTAAATAAGGCCAAAATAGATGTTTTAGGCGACAATTAGTCAAGACACAATTTCGGGATGTTCAGGAGCTACAAGAGCGCTACGATACTACATAAAGGCGAAATACTGAAGATAGCGTGATTGAAGATGAAGACACGCTGAGACCGCAAGGAGGAAATCAGAAGATCATCTGAGCAGGAGCGGATCGCGTCGGTGGTGCACGATCAATACAAAAATTGGGCCAAAATTCAGAACCCTAAAATGAAGCCCAGAGTAGAGAAAAACTATTACTGAGAGGCTACGTTCAGCAGTAGGGTAACACGATTTACACAAGCTTTTCATCACTTACAACCACTTTCCGACAGAGAAACTCTAAGAGTTTGTTACAAAAGAGAAAACACCATCAAAGTCTTGTTCTAGTTGAGAGAAAATAGTTTGTGAGGATAAAGATAGCAAAAGGGAGTCAAGCAACAACGTTCCACCTAATCCAAGAAGCTTTTTCTTTATCTCTTTACATTGTCTTTGATGTTTACTTATTTATTGATACGAGAAGCTAACCTACTCGTTGTTTAGATTAGGGGAGTAACTCTGATTTACAAATATGTTTATTTGCTTACTTGATGTGTGTTTGGTGATCTTGAATGTCTAAATTAATAGTTACTTATGCCCGAAATGTGGAATGCTAAAGACACACACACACACACACACACACACACACACACACACACACACACACATATATATATATGTATATGTGCGATTTGTGACTTTGGATTTGTGAAAGCAACTTATGCGCAACCTTTTAGATCACACTAGATCAATCTTGACTATGTACGTTTTGTTGACACGGTCTAGATGAGTTAATTGGATTGCAGATTTGATATCTTTTCTAAAACAACTGACAACTTTGCAAATCCGTTAACACAGTAGGTTATTTGAGACTCGTAGGTGTATGGTTGGGATAACTCTTGCCATATGTCACTAATCCATTAGACATGCAAATATCAAATAACTATCAAGTACTATAAGTAGATATATGTAATTTGTCCTTGAACTATTATGGTTAAATCATTATAAAACCCGAGCTCTAAACAATCTTTTCAGTTATTGTTTACAACCACTATCAATCAATCAATCATTAAATTATGTCTTTAGTTTAGTTTAGTAGTTTAAATTGTTTACTTGCGTTCATTAGTTTAATAGTTTAAAGCGTGATTCTTCTTTTTGAAAATAGAAAAGACTCTATTTTTTTACTATACACAATTATCAGTCTAGTTCGCCACAAGGAATGAATTATTTTAATTGCTTTAATTATTTTCTTGCATTCCGAACCAAAAATCAAAAAGATATTTAATTATTGTTTCTGCATTCTTAGATGAATTTTCATTGTATCCTATATTAAGCATTCTTAGCATAAAAAAATATTCAAAACATCTTTAGTCTAGAAACCATACATATCCATCAAAAGAATTCATTTCATCCTGCAAACACAGGAGAAAAGATCGTGACAATTGTTACCGTTTTGCATTTAAGTGATTCATACATTCATCCACCACTTCATTGGGATACAATACTTGGTTCGAGACCTAGGTCACATAATTCTCTCTAGAGAGTCGCCACACTGTCGCACCATTCGCGATTTGACGAATTCAGAGCGTGAGGGGCGTACTATGGCGATTTAAGAATCTCTAAGTCGCGAATTAAGTTTCCATAATTCGCGAATTTAGAACATTGGATGAAAAAAAGGGGGAAATGGTGAATCTAGATTAAGCCCAACTTTTGTGGATCAAACATATGGTAAAAAACGGTGGTATTTCTCAAGATACCATAAATGTCTTCTATGATAACACTTGTGCTATGAACATTGCTAAGAATCTAGCCCGACATCAACGAACCAAACATATTGAGATAAAACTTCATTTCATCCGTGAATTAGTGGAAGGAAAAGTGGTTGAAATGAAACATGTGGGGATGAATAATCAATTGGCTGACATTTTTTACAAAGGCGTTAGATGCATATAAATTTGAAAGCATTAGAAAATCCTTTAGTACCTGCCATATGAGAGCTGCAAAAGGACCATGTTCCGACACCGGATGAATTGAATTAATGTAATGATCATTCATTTGTTTGCTTTTCTTAATGGTGATCTATCAACACTTGATCAGCATTGGATGTCTAAAAGAATGGCTTGATCAGATTACTTCACGCGTCATGACAATGAAAAGAGCTACGTCACCTAAAAATGAATAACAGTAAAAGCTACTAGGTAACTCAACAAGTGAATGTCTTCTTGTTGGTTTTCTTGTTGTTTTGACAATCACATCTCAATCTAGATCTAACTTGTTGAAGGATTTATTTAGTGTGCCATCTATGTTGCTGCATTCAATGTTGGCAGATGTTTCATTGGTTTCCATACGGAAAGTTATATCAGTGCACAGTCGCATCAGCGTATTTATAGGAATTTTGATGATTTATGGCCACTCATTTTTCTTGGAAATTAAGTTTTCTTCACTTTCCTCTAGAAAATACTAGAAATTCTGACACATGCGAGAACCGCGTGCAAGTTATTTTAATTTTAAAAAATAAAATTTTGAAAGATTATGTTAATAGCTATTTTTTAGGATTGCAGTTGATCTAAGTGAGTAAAGCAACAATATAGCCATTTTATTCTTTTATTTGAATTGAGAGGAGTAGGGGCATTTTTGGAAAATCAAAAGTTGGTATTCCAACTGCTTTTTTGTGAGTGGAAGGGCTTTGCTTTTAATATAGTAATAGAAATCTTATTTCTTTAATTTTAGGCAAGTTGTTCGAATTTGTTACCCTTGGGCAGGAGTTTTAATTTTTGTAGGAGATAACTGCAGTTTCCAACATATCTTAGCAGTTACCATAAACCGTGTCCAAGCACATTGCTATAAAAGAGGGGACTTAATCGATCATATCTCTATAGTTCTCTACGTTATTGCCTTTCTTACTCAAATTTTCAACAATTCTCTCTCACTCTTGCTCAAAGATGTCTTCTTCAGGGAACTTTGTCCACCTCTTGGTTCATTACGGATCTAATTGCGATGAGGGAATCCAATATTGTGTTGGAGCTAAAAACCTATCTTGATTCTTTGATGGCCAACCAACTAGAACCAACTGTTGTGATACCCTCTTTCTCAGATAAACGGAAAGAGAAGGCTGATGAGTTCGATAATAAGTCTACGGTTGATTTTGGCTCCTTTGAGGCTACGGTCTCCTCCACAGAGAAAAAGGTGCTCCGCAGCTGCGTAAGGTGAACACTTGTGCTTGATCAACTAGAAAGAAGGTTGTTACCATAGGCTTTAAGAAAAAGTCTTGTCTGCCCTCCAGCATCGCGTCAGAGCTGGCTTCTGAGGAAACGTCTCATATTTCTCCATCTGCTAAAAAGAGCAAATATGTTGCTTTGACTGCCGACGAACCAGTGCCCATTGACTCTCATCCAGAGACCCCAAAGGACAATGCATTTGCCCATTCTACGAGTTAAGCCTGCTTTCCAACCCTTTGATTTGAGTAAGAAATTTTATGCTCACTTTCTTACTATTGAAGCACATACAAAGTATGGGTGTTTGATTTCTTGCACCTTTGCGATTGAACGACCCTTGATTTTGCGCTCCTATGATGATATTGGTATCCCCAAGCTCATTAGTGAACAAAAATTTCTGAAGTCCACTTTGAAAGCTGATTTGTGCCCTCCATTGTGTATGAGTTTTATGTCAATCAATCCAAACACTTAGGATGCCCTAATTCTCCCCAACAGCACAAGGTGTTCGTGAGAGGTCACATCTATCAGTTCAGTCTTGCCTTGTTGAACATTCACATGGGCACTTCTGATGCCAAGACTGAGAGATAATATGAGCTTCAAAAGGATCTTGATGAGAATGTTGTTGCCTTTGAGCTTACCCACTCTCTTTCAGGATGGTCATCTGCCACACTAGGCGCAACCTTCTCAACCCGCATACTTTTTGAACGGTACAAACTGCGCTTCAAGATTCTTATCTCCCACCAGATATTGAGTTCTCACAAATCATATGTGAGTCATACTGTTGCATCAATACAATATCGTATTAGAACAAGCTAACCTGCCAATCTTGTAAAGTTTGGTTTTGAGCGTATCTATCTAGAGACATTCCCTCTAAAATAAAACTTCCTTAGGTTATCCCTCTTTGATTTACATGTTTCTGTGTGAACGGTGAGTGTCGAATGATGTGAGTGAACTCATTCTCAAGCCTCCTAGACTAAAGGCTACTCGTGGTTAGATTGTTCCTGACTAACCTAGTAAAGCTCTCTGGTGCCGCAAGCAATCAACTTAAGAAGAAGAGAACCACTCTTCTAACCACTGCAGTTAGTCTTGACGGGATAAAAATGGAACTCTCCCATCTCAACTTGACCAAAAGAGAACGCAGTCTGCCCTTGACACAATCCTTGTCATTGTTGCCGAATTCAATAGTCACTTCCCCGACCCTCTTGATTTGGTTGTGAAACGAAGGGGGAGAAGATGCAAGGAGTTAGCAGGAGATGTTGTTGCTGCCCTTTATGTTTTTTAATTTCTTTTAAGACTTTTAAACGATTTTATTTTTCTGTCATGTTGAACTATTTACTCTTCTGTTTTTATTTTGCACTTCTGTTGTGAAATTGTTGGATCGTGGATTGACACAACAACTTTGAGAGTTAAGATGATATTGCCTTAACTCTATTGTGATCTTCTTGACCAAAGTAAAGTGCAGCGGAATAAAAACACAAGAAGATAATTTTTAAGAAATTTTCAATATTATTAAAAACTTCCGAGCCTTAGGCCAAATAACCATAAAGGTTTTAACAAAACGTTCCTTACAACAATTCACTCACGCTCTTTGTTGATCGGACTCAACGAAGCAGACAAGTACGAACTACTTAACTTCTATGAACTAGACTTAAATAGTTGATACAAAAACTTCGCAAAAGCAACACAAAGACAATACAAAGAATGATTAATCTCTCGGATTGTTATGCACGATTGTCTTGTCTTCATCTTGATGAACTTCACATCTTTTATAGATTTCTTGAATCTTTCACGCCAAGATGTGTTGTTCACAGCTTTGGTAACTCTTGTTGTTTCATTGTTGATATTTGCCTTCTTTGTGAACTACATATCTTTCCTGAATATGTGTTTCCTTTATTACCAATCTAACAAGGTAACACATCTTCTTCAATTCGCAGAATCCTGGAAAGAATCGAGTCGCAACGAACGGACAATATTGTTTCCTTATTTTGAAACCTTGTTAAGTTGACTTGTTCAACTTAGCTTGAATTATGGAAACTTCAAGTAAGTAATCTTCCATAGCTCTTCCTTATGATTAAGATACCTTCCTGGACATAAACATAAACAACTAAAATCGTGGAACTTGATAAATAAGTGAATAAAGGCAAAACTTAATTTTGGCAACCAAAGCACAGTTTTCGCAAAGACTCTCGACTTTCAATGTTATCCTCAATGTTGACCCAACATTGTCTAATATTGCATCGTCTAACATTGATTCCAGAAAACCCTGCACTTTCATGCTGCAACTGGACTTGTTCAACTTAGCTTGAATTATGAAAACTTCAAGTAAGGAATCTTCCATAGCTCTTCATTATGATTAAGATACCTTCCTGGACATAAACATAAACAACTAAAACCGTGGAACTTGATAAATAAGTGAATAAAGGCAAAAATTAATTTTGGCAACTAAAGCACAATTTTCGCACAGACTCTCGGCTTTCAATGTTATCCTCAATGTTGACCCAACATCGTCTAATATTGCATCGTCTAACATTGATTCCAGAAAACCCTGCACTTTCATGCTGCAACTGGACTTGTGTTTTATATGTTAAGGCGACAAGTTTTATTTTTCATGGCTATGAAATTTTTTGACTAACTATAATTTGCATGAAATAATGTTGTTGTCAAAACAAAATCAAAGGTGAAGATTGTTAGGATTGATTTTCGGTCTAATTAATCTTATGATTATTTATTAAAACCAAATTTGATATTATTTTATTATCTTTCCTTATCTGCATTGATCCTGTCGAATCAGGATATTTTAGAAAATAGTATTTGTGAGATTCTTGCTGATTTACCCTAACTTTCCATGTTTGACAAGATCCTGTGGAAACATGCTATTTTAGGAAAGTAGTATTTCTGAGATATGAATCACAATCTTTATCTTTGTATGGATCCGATTATATTCAAAATGAACTTAGACGTAATTCATCATTATATACTTGGAATATTCTGCATTAACGTTTTTGCATGAGAATCGGATAACTTTGGAAGGTGCAAGCTGGCTGCCAACCGAAGAGGTGCGACAACTATCTTTCACGCAGATCTACACGCAATAAATGCAGAAGACTCACAATGAAAGAGGTATAAGCTTAGGGTGTTTAAGTCTAAGAGTATTTTATTTTGTTCTTTAGTGAAAATTCTTTTGTATTCATTTCGTACGAAATCATTAAGTCAAAGGGTCTTCATGTAACATTTGATTTCCAGAGTCAAGTAAAGTAAGTTAGTAAGGTATCAGGACATGTAAAAAGAAGGTAATTAGAGGAAGTCTAAATTACTAGTACTTGTGTCTAAATTAAGGGGTAAATAGCTTCGCTAATATGTTTAGTTTTACTCCAAAGTTTTAGTTTTTTGGGTCCATTTTAAAGTTATTTAGAGTATATTAAGAGTTGATTTTGAAATAATAAAAGCATGCAAAAGTTAAATCTAATATGATATAGGGAAAATTACAGAATCATAGCCAAATTTAGGCGGTTTTTGCACATGTATGACTGAACTTTAAATTTTTGCACTTGGGTGTCCCAACTATTGTTCGGGCAACACCGTCGTCCCCCCAACTATTAAAAACCAAAATTCGGGCAAAAAAACGTCACTCTTCGACCAAGTGACGTAATTAAAAATGGTAAAAGGGTCAGATCAACAACTAATAAGGGATGGAAAGTTGGGATATTCAAAGTTCAGCCATACATGTGCAAAAACCGCCGAAGTTTGGTTATAATTCTGTAATTTTTCCTAAATATTATTTTCAAGACATAAATACTAATCAATTAACTGAACTAAGTTAATTAGGAAATAATTTGACTGGAAATTTGGTCCTAACAAACATGGATGCCCGAATGCATTTATAAGTACAATATTGTGCAGTCAGAATCTTGTGCACATTAGCTTCCAACCACTTGTTTCTTCAGCCAAAATTTTGTTTCGATTTTGTGAGTAGAAAGATTGTGTCACAAATATTACAAATATATTCTTTTTAATAAATTCTTGTTAATCTAATATCATTGATTTGGCCAAGTAAGTTAACTCTCAATTAAGGTGAAGAATGCCCCGCATTTTGAGATAATACAAAAATAGAGGACCAAAAATGGCCATTGGCACTATAAAGGACCAAAACTGAAAAGTGGTCACTATAAAGGACCAATATTGCGAAATTCCCATACAAATTTATCCACAACCTCGATCTAAGGCTGCTCTAAAATTGGATATGACCCGACCCATTGGTTGTATGTTGTTTAGGCTAATTGACCTCGTTTCAGAGTGATAATCAACAATGTTAAATGAGTTCCTAATGCTTTCATTTATTTTGAATTAACTTTTGTTTCTTCCTATAACTTAACCCAGAAATGAAAAAACAAAAAGAAGCATTGAAACGTATTCCTCTATTAAATACTATACCCAATAAAATTATTACTCCATATGAAATTCACGATATGGGCAAATGACATGTAATAAAATGCAAAATTGATAATGAATACATTTCTCGTCACTCACTATATAAATGGACCTTCATGCAGTTACAAACCATACGGTTGTTGAAAATATGAATTCATAGCTTTAACATCTTAACAGAATCATTTCCGACGACTCTATCAATTTTGCTTTAGCCATTAACAAAGTCGGTTCTACAAAATTAGGCGTACACTTGTATCTTATTGTTTATGAACTATCTCATATCGCATAGTATAGCAACTATGGCGTATTCTATCTTGCCTTAAGATTTCCATATTTGAACGTTCTCTTTTTTAACTTGATTAGATTAACTTTTGATCTAGTTAATGAAATGAAAAAAAAAATTGGCAAAAATTCCAATGGGAAGAAGTTTGTATCTAACTCAAACTAAAATTTAATTACAAAATCATAGCCAAACTTTGGCGAGTTTTGCACATGTATGGCTGAACTTTGAATATTTGTACTTGCGTATCCCAACTTTCTCTCCCTTATTAGTTATTGAGGTGATCCGACCCTTTTACCCTTTTTAATTACGTCACTTGGTCGAAGAGTGACGTTTTTCTGCCCGAATTTTAGTTTTTAATAGTTGGTATAGGACGGTGTTGCCCAAACAAAAGTTGGAATACCCAAGTGCAAAAATTCAAAGTTCAACAATACATGTTCAAAAATCACCAAAATTTGGCTATAATTCTGTAATTTTTCCTATGATATATGCATAGTGCAGGAGGAAATCGAGAGAAAGTAATTATTTTTGGATGATAGAAGTACACTGAGTTTAAGTTTGTTAGAAGCATGTTTTTTCATATACACCATTCAAGATGAACATAAGTGGAAATTGAGATAATTGTACCGAGTTTTTGAAAAAGTAGAGAATTACATAGAAATTATTGATCTCAAATAATTTATTCAATTATTATTTGAAAGAAGTGCCAGTTTGGAGTGTTGAGGAAATGAGGTAGGCTATCTTTCCTGTTAAGTTTTAGCGTTTTAGCTTTTGAAGCCCAGAAGATAAATCCTCAGAACCCCGCTAACGTCTTTTCTTGTAAAGATTATTTTTACAAAGCCCCATTTACCTACCATCAGCCGAAGAATTATATCCTACTGATGAGTGCATTATTATGGCGATTTGAGTACCCGATTTTTTATACTTTTTGCATAATATTTGCTGCAATTTTACTTGATTTAGCATTGTTTCATTATTTTTGTAGTTTTAGTCGAGTCGGAGTAAAAGGATGAATATTTAGAGAAATTAAGCACTATTTAGTGATACGAGGCAGTAGAGCTACAACACTACTAATCGTGCCACTATTACAACACAAAAAAGAATGCAACGCGAGGTAGAGCAACAACTCAAGACGACACTGGAAAGTCAGGAGTAGATGCGACCGTTAGGCTCGATGGGACAAAAGTCGCGCCTGTGAGGCACGACAGCCAGGCGCGATAGACATAAAAATAGAATATGGGCCGGGATGCCAGAATTCCTAAATCGGAGCCCAGAGCTGGAAAAACTATAAATAAAAGGGGACACCCAGCATTTAGTGTACACGCACAAATTAACAAACGCCTACAAACACTTACAAAAGTTTTAAAAAAGGATTCTAGAGTTGAAGAGAAGAAATTCTACCGTTCGGAGCACTACAATCATTGTTGAGGGAGAAAGATGATCAAGAGGAGTCACTAATCAAAACAAGGGAAACTAGCAAAATCAAAAGGGGAAGACACGTCAAACTCTTATTGAAATCAAGATTTTAATGTTTTTTTTTTCGTGCATAAATCTATGATGAATAGTTGTGATGTTAATATGAGTATGAGTAGCTAATTCTCTTAGTGTCTGGGAGACGATGTAGTAATCTCATATAGATGCACCTTGAACCTTTGTTTTGATTGAGTTTATTGATGACTTTGTTTTATTTTATATTATTTGTTGCTTATACTACTTGGTATGCTTGACACACGTGTTTCTATGAATCAGAGTGGTGATGTCGAGCAACCTTGTTTTATGTTAAATTATGCCTAGGAGATTGTTAACGCAACACTAGATCAAGTAGATAAATCTATAGACCTTAAGCATTAATGTGTGTCTTGAAATCAAAGATCCTAGTTGATAACTCTAATTCTCTTCTAAAATGTTGTATCAATCCTATGACATGGTGAACTTCTAGCGAGGGGAAATGCTTAATGGCCCGACATCATAAGGAGTTAGAGGGTTCTTTAGTACATATGAAATGTGGCTAATTTATCAAGTCAACTTGAAAGCAAAACAGTCATCAATAAAAAGAGACTTGCATAAGGATCATTGGTATTATGTCTATGAAATACATGCATCCGACATTAATGAAATCCATCTATTAGATATACTTTACTTAATCTATTTTCCAACCTTAAATAGCAACCGACCAATCCATTTAATTTTGTCTTATTTAGTATATTTTTAGTTAATTAATTTCTTTATCTACATTCTTTAGTTTATCAATAGTTCATTTTAATTCTACATTATAGTTTAGATGATTAGAATACTAATAAGTTAATTAATCATTCTATTTTGTTATTTGTAAACCAAAGAAAATATCATTCAGTGTTCAACAATATAATTGCTAAAGTTCAAATACGTACTCTCAGGGGAATCGGTACATGGTCAGTAATACTACCATTTTATTATTACTTGGCTCGTATACTTGCGATTTGTGTGCATAAGTTTACTTAATAACACATAAGAGTAGCATACGTGTGTATCAAGTTATTGGCGCTGTTGCCGGGAAGTAACGATATATTAGTTAGCAATCATTACTACTGTTGATCTATGTGAAAGACTTACTACTTTATTAGTATTTAGGTACCACTAGTGCATGACACGCAGAAACACCATGACACCATTACTATTTGACCCAGAGATAAAACAAACCTGCAGAAGTAAGTTAAAAGAGAAACGGAACATGTCAAACACTGAAGATGGAGCAACTCTACCAAGAGGAACACAACAGGGAACACCAACAGTAGAAGGAACAAACTGTCAAAACATTGGAGGAGGATATTTTCTTTGACCCACAATACGAGAAGTCTTACTAACACTTGATGGCACTCGATCATGTATTATAACAACTAAAGATCATAACCCAATCAAATTAGTGATATTCTCTATGATCGGCCAAAATCATTTCGGGGGAGGAATTACTGAAGATCCAAGGCACATCTCAAAGACTTTATTAGGACATGTCAAGTATTTCAATTCACTTCTGATTCACTAATCTTGAAGTTATTTCCATTTTCTTTGAATGGATGGGCTAAAAGGTCGCTAAATGAATTGTCGAATAACAGCATCACGATGTGGGAACATATGACACAACTATTCCTTAATATTTTCCACCAGTAAAGACAATCAAGATGAGAAGTGAGATAGTTAATTTCTGGAAAATAGGTGGAGAATCATTATCTAAAGCATAGGAGGAATTCAAAAGCATGACGAATAGGTGCCCACAACACAATTTCCAAAATGAGGTACTACTCCAACAATTTTACTATGGACTTAACCCAAGTTGTAAGAATACACTCAATGTTAGATCCAGAGGGGATGGGGGGATTCATGCAAAGAACCAGCGATGATAAATTCGCATTATTGGAGACGATTGCATCAACTATGTCCAAGTGGAGTATTGATCGAGCTCCAGTAAAGGCAATGATGGGAGTTCACGAGATTGATACTATTACTCAATTATCTGCACCAGTGGATGCCATTAATACTAAATTGGAGCATATGAATGGAGGGAGACACGAGTATAGTTAAGAGGAAGATGTATGAGACTGGGATTCACAAAGTCTTTACACTTCAAGCAATTGAAGGGATGAAAACAAAGATAAAGGATCCATGGAGTTTTACTATACCTTTCACTATGAACAATGTTTTACTTGAACATTCTTTATGTGATTTAGGTGCTAGCATTAGTCTCATTCCATACACTATCTATGAACGTTTTAAATCGCCTACTTTACGAGTAACTGATTTAACAATTCAACTTGTTGATAGGAGTATTAATTACCATTAGGGAATAACTAAGGATGTTATGGTTAAGATTGGTAAATTAACTTGTCCAACTAATTTTGTGGTAATTGATATTAGTGAAAAGTGTAAATTTTCATTGATTCTAGGAAGGCCATTCTTAGCAACTACTAATTCCTTGATTGATGTAGAAGAAAGAACTGTTACTTTGAAAGTTAACAATGAGCATGTTAGTTTTAAACTAGAGAGAGGTTTACCCAAAAGAACTATCAATCAAGAAAACACCAATGGAAGAAAGTATCGCGCATCCATTTAACCATGATGGAGCGATTGATACACCTTAGAATAAGTAACATCGAGTTAGACAACGTAAAAACTAAGCATTTTTGGTGTGCCATAATTGCGACACGTCCAAAATACACGATCAACTTGGGAATAACTCAGAACAGAGGGACCAAAAAGCAATTCCCTCCAAATCCGTTTAGATAACCGAGATATCCAATCAACGGACACTTAGGTAAACACTGTTAACCTTGAGGAAACGGTATGTTATGTCAAAATGTCATGCATAAAGTCCAAGGGATGCAACGTCATGACAAGAATTTGCAACACGTGACACGTCGGTCAAACTCGATGTGCCACGTGGCACGTCGACCATCCCGACCGCACCAGGGTTGAACCTTGGTGCCAACCCTGGTGCGATGCAGGTGCATCGGCCGTGTAGGCATGCCCTATCATACCTTACCCTTCCCCATTTTCAATAAATACTCCATCACTTCTTCATTTGAGGGGTTATATATTTGAGGTCTAGCTCACTTGGGAATCTTGGAATGCTCTGACTTCTCTCTAGAATTCTAGTGAGAGAAAGCACGTTTTTCATTCCATGTCTTACGAATTCCATGTCAAGGATTCTATGTCATATGGAATCCACGTGTTAAGGATTCCATGTTAAGGATTCTACGTCTTGCATTCCACGTCTTATGGAATACACGTCTTGCATTCCATGTCTTACAAAATCCACGTCCGGCATTTCACGTCTTGCAGAATCCACGCCAACAGTTTCCACATCGACGCTTTTGGTACCTCAACAATTCTGTGTCAATCAAAGCACTTAGAGTATTATCTTCTCTACTTTTCCATAGACATTCAAATGTCAACAATTGTACTTAAGTAGGAGAGAGCTTTGACCCGAGATTGGAGCACTACGTGGTGCAAATCGCATGAGGTCCGATATCGAGCCTCCAGGGCTCGATGAGTTGTTGCGCCGTTAGGCTGCCCAAATGATCTCCGATCTTGATAATCCCAACATGGTAAGATACTACGGCCACCCGGGGCTCGGCTACGAGGATAAACATCCTCTAAGATAGTCTAAATCGAGCTTAAGGGCCAATACAATGCATACATCACCGAGCTTGCATTATGAAGTCTAAGACCCTCTGTGGACACAAATTACTAATGAGCTACGTCCGGCTTGATTCTTTCTTATTACAGAGATACGTAGGCATCTCGACTCTGCATTGGGCCTAGTCGCTAGAAAACAAACTCGTATCCTTCCCTAGAAGAGGTTACCTACTTATATAAACTGTTTACTTCTAACCATTGTGTTTGTAGTGCATGTTTCCGTCAAACCAAAAGATCTTCTTGTATTGCCTATAAGGGGCAAGAGAGTCTGGTGGGGAGGGAATCTCTAGACTAGCATAAATACCCTACGCTAAAGGATTCATCCGTGGGAAACCACTTGACGCACTATCTCAAGGGCATCATGGTTACAACACGTAGATAACCTACTACCTCACGGAACAACTCTTTGACTCATTCTAACACGACCTCGCAAGTAGCGAATCAGCATCAACAACCACGAGCTACTAATCAACGAGTTGCTCTCGCCGAACCTACTAATGTTTAGACCATAAACATTGCATCAACAAGTGCACCACCACTTCCTCCCGAGAAGTGTGATCAACTGATGAATATGGTTAGGCAACACATGACTACAAATCGGGTACCACCACCTCCGATACGTGTTGTAAATTTGGGTCAGACTCACAATAAATCCCAAAGTTTAACTCTTAGGGAACACACACGTGAAAGGAGAATGATAACTACTACAATACCCTCTAAGGATGGAAAACATCCTCGTGGTAGGAGAGCTCAACCCTCGCTGTCACCATCACGTTATGTTGGACCAATTGCACAAACTAGATCACGCGATGATCGTGGATACGAGAGACAAGGTTAACCGCATGCCTTATGCCTGGAACCTTTGCTCTAGAGATAAGAGAATGAGATCCTGAGGGAATCACTCCACTCAACATGACTAGGAGGACTCTTCGCACAGTCAATGAATTTGTTTATGAGGCTTTTCCATGCTCACCATACATACAACGAATTGAGCTAGGCCGAGGTTGATAAATCCCAAAGATGTCGACCTACGATAGTAATGGGGACCCAAGTGATCACTTGCATCTCCTAAATGGAATGCTCAACTTGGGAGGCTATTCAAAAAGCATACAAGCACATTTGTTCGGTATCAATCTCGTTGATGTAGCTCAATACTGGTTTTAGAGGATTTCGCCGCTTTCAATACTTACGTATGATCAACTTAGAAAAATGTTAAAATCACAGTTTGCCACGCAGAAGCGGACTCAGTTGACACAAGAATACTTGAAAACTATCATACAAGGCAACGATGAATGAACCAGAGACTACATTAGATGGTTCAACACCGGGATGTTGGGAGTTGAAATGCCGTCATCTCAGAGCGTTGCAAACATTTTATTCAACACACTAAGAAACAGATTGCTAGGTAATGAGCTTTTAAGGCAGAAACCACAGACCATCGAACAAATAATCATGATCGCTCAATGCGATATGGAAATTGAGAAGCGTAATAAAATGAGAAGCAACAATACTCAATCCAAGAAAAATGACTCACGTCGCAGTAACAACAGAAATGATAAAAGCGGTACAAAGCGTGGAAGATCTCCTCTGAGAGAGTAACTCCCGATTACCACCATCATGCTTGACATCTACAATGTCGTTAAAAGCATAATCTCCTCAATACTCCAAAACAAATCCGAGAAATGGAGGAAACACGCAAATCAAAGTTGTATTGCAAGTATCATGATCAATATGACCACAACACATCAAAATGTTGTGCAATATATGATGATATAGAATGCTTGATAAATGAGGGCTACTTGGCAGAATATGTCAAAGGTTACAAACAACCCGACAAGCAAGCAACTATCAATTCTGACACACCCTCTCCAACGGAAAGAGGAAAGATAAACTTTGTCCCAGTCATAAGGGATGATACTGGCAATATGCGCGTTAATGGAGTTATTAATATGATTGCAGGTACCACTATCAAAGAATAGGTGAGATAGAATCTGCAAAAACCAAACGGCCACTCTATAGCTGGTTGCTACTACAACACGAGCCAAACTATACGAGTTCTGCACAATACGACATTGGAAATCCCCAGTCTTGGAATGTTACAAGGAAGAGGGTCTGAGTCATCTCTGTGAGTTCACTTTCAAAGTGAGACTACGCATCGAAAAACTTAAGCAAGAAGAGTATGAACTCTACAGTTCAATATTTTTCACCAAGAAAGAATTCGTTTAACATGCCGCACAAGTTGTTGTATGGTTCCTTAAGAAAGAGGGCTACATGACTGCTAGGATGCAAGTCCCAAACGACGCCACTATGATCTCCAGCGGCCTAATGGGAAGAGACTCAAATAAAGCACGCAATAGGATTACAAGTGATATGGTGCAAGGTAACTATCAATGTGTATCTCATACGATATCCACAATAGAAACAATGAAGGATGCATTGACATTCAACAAATATGGTGAAGATAAGTTCGATCTATAATCTATGGAAGTCGCGACTTTGAATTGCTCACTAGTCGCAAGCCTAGACTTTGGAAACTACAACATCAAGAAAATCTTGATTGACAATGGAAGCTTGGTCAATGTCATCTCTTTAGATGCACTAGAGCAAATGGAACTAGGCAACACGCACATGAAAAGAGTGACAACTTTGTTATATGACTTTGGAGGATCAAGAGTGGCAATAGTCCGAATAGTTGTGCTTTCTACATCCTTCGGGACTGCTTCAAAAAAAAGGACTCGTAACTTAGAGTACCTCGTCGTCGACACACCATTTGCTTACAACATAATCATTTTTGGCCTAGGTCTCAACAATTTCAAGGCAGTGGTATCAACCTGCTATCAAAAGATGAAATTTCCCACCAAATGTGGAGTGGGTAAAGTCCAATGAGACTATAAAACAAGCTTAGACATGTTACATGGCATCACTTCGAGTAGATCTGACCCTAGAGGTCAACATGATCAACACTCTCGATGATAAGGGAAAAATGCTAGCATCGCAAGAGTCATCAAACAACAACACCTTAGCGGCGATGTCGTCCCGAGCGCTCTCGCCGCTGCGTGGTCGAAGGCCCGTTGGATTGGAGACCCGCACCTTTTTTGCGATCACTTAGCTATCTATTGGTCGTTGTTTGCTAGTATCTACTATGCTTTTGATTGTAATAACTATAAGGATTTTAGGTGTCATTTATGCTCATTTATTTTCATGTACCTTTTTATTATTTTGAGGTGCCACGTTTTTGGGCATGCTCTTATTTGTATGTTCCTATTCGGTAGCCTCCGTATGGAAAGTAAACAAGTACCATATCAAAAGCTCAAATCCGAGTTGCACACTCCACCTTTGGGTGTGATTCTCGGCCGTGAAACTTTTGGGGAAATTTTTACGATCCTAAGTAGGCTTACCATTTCGTTGGCCCCCATGTGAGAAGAAGCAAACAAGTTCCATTACAAAAGCTCAAAGCCGATTTGCACACTCCATCTTTAGGTGAGAGCTTCGGATGCAAAACTTTTAGGGTACATGTTTGTAACTTCATTTTGGCCTTGCTTCGTTTTGAGAGGCACAATTATAAGCCTCCTTAGCTTTCTCTTCTTTTATCGGTCTTGCTTGCTTTGGGACTCCAAGCTTGACGCGCCATGTATAGTCTTCCTTTTATTATATCACCACAATTTTCTCCTGACATCATCATTGAAACAGAAATATCACCAGAGTTGGAGGACAAGAGACTCCGAAAAAGTAGACAACAACTGGCTAGCACCGCTAGAGTCGAACCTCTGGGAGAATTGAAGGAGATATGTTTGTCTTCAAATGATTCAACAAAGATAACACGCATCGGTACCAGCATGCCACAGGATGTGGAACGCAAGCTTATCCAGTGTCTTCGTGACAAGATGGTTATCTTTGCATGGACAGATAGCTACCTAAAAGGTATTCACCCTCGTATTGTTAAACTCAGGTTGAATGTCGATCATGAGGCAAAGACGGTCAGACAGAAGAAACATAATTCCAGCAAAGAAAATAACATTATTACTGATAAGGAAGTAATCGTAAAACTGGCCACTCGCCACATCTATGAAGTACGCTTCTCAAAATGGCTCAACAACATCGTTCTCATACCAAAATCCAATCAAGATTGGCACATGTGCATAGAATATACAGATCTCAACAAGCATTGTCCCAAAGATCCATTCCGTCTACCACGAATCGATTTTCTAGTCGACTAAACAGCAGGTTGCGCACTTCTAAGCATGATGGATGCTTAAAGTTGATTTCATCAAATACTGATGGCGGTCTACAACACGAGAAAGACTGCATTTTTCATAGACAAAGGAGTATTATGCTATAGAGTCATGCCTTTCGGTCTCAAAAATGCCAGTGCCACCTTTTAACGGATGGTAGCCCAGATGTTCTACGACCACATCGATAAAACTATAAAGGTCTACATCGATGACATGCTTCTCATAAGCGTAAAGGATGAAGATCATGTTGATCATCTCACAGCTGCCTTATCGATCATGAGACAATACGGCATGAGACTAAATCCAAAGACATGCACCTTCAAAGTCAGTGGAGGAAGGTTCTTTAGCTACATGGTCAACCAAAGAGGGATCGAAGCAAATCCCGACAAGATAAAAGCTATAATAGAGCTACCTTTTCCAAAAAGTGTCTGAGATGTACAATGCCTCATCGGTCGTATGATAGTTTTAGGAATATTCATCTCAACAACAGCAGAGACAAGCTTTCCATTCTTCAGAGTCCTCAAGAAGAATCAGAACTCTGAAAGGACCGATGAATGCAATAAATATTTCATGCAACTCCAGCAGTATCTAGCCTCCCCGCTGCTGTTGGAAAAACCGATCGAGGGAGAAATTTTGTATCTCTACCTAGCGGTATTTGAGAATGCTCTTAGCATAGTATTGGTATGCATAGAAGGAATAATTCATCAACCAATATTCTACGTCTGCAAAGTGTTTCATGTAGCTGAAAACAACTACATCAATATTGAAATATTTGTGTTGGATGTCGTCGTCACGGCACAGAAATTGTGTCTTTACTTTCATTCACACCGCACTATAGTGTTAACTGACAAACCTCTCAAGCCGGTGTTGTTGTTAATAGAACTAGGAAATTACGGCATAGAATACCGCCCAATAATAGCTATCAAAGCACAAGTTCTAGCCCACTTTGTTGCAAAAACCCTCGAAAGGGCACCAGTTCACGAAGCACACGTTGCTATCGTCGAAACATAAGCTCCATGGACATTACGTATTTATGGTTCAGCTACAAACAAGGGGAGGAATAAGTATATACCTAACGTCTCCCATTCTAGAGAATTCAAATACGTGATCAGTCTAAATTTCATCGTAACAAACAACGACACATAATATGATACTATCCTCGCCAGAACCTTAATGGCAAGTTCATTGGTAGTCAAACGCCTTGCAATCTTCAAAGATTCGCAACTTGTGGCTAATCACTTTAACGACTCATACGAGGTCAAAGAGGACACGACGATCCTCTACTTAAACAAGCTCAAATATATTGTGAAATCTTTACTATTTTTATATTGTGCCAGGTCCCAAGAAGTGAGAACAGCAAGGCCGATGCGCTTTCCAAGTTCCCACTTCAACAGATATCTACAGTGAAACAACAATCATCTTACTAGCAGCAGAGAAATCCGCCATAGGCAAGACTCGATATCTAAGAACTCTCAAAAGAGTCGAACATGCCACCCCACTCATATTAGAACCTTATTGGAAGGATGAAATTTACTCGTACCTCAAAGAAGGAAAGCTTCCAAGAAACTTTGTTTTGGTGCGAGTAAAAGCCGTTTTGCAAGGGAAAAATATAAAGGAGCAGCACCCATTAGTCATATCACATCCACATTCAACTTGATGCAAATGCTCAAGTTGCTTTTCAAAGAAAAAATGAAGGAGTAGCACCCACTAGCCGGGTCATCTCCACATTCAACTTAATGCAAACGCCCAAGCTATTTTTCAAGGAAAAAAGAAATGAGTAGCACCTCATAGCTGGGTCACCTCCACATTCATCTTGATACCAACGCCTAAGCCATTTTTCAAGGGAAAAAGGAAAGGAGTATAACCCCGTAGTCGTGTCACCTCCACATTTACTTGATGCAAATGCTCAAGTCATTTTTCAAGGAAAAAATGAAGGAGTAGCACCCCATTGTTGGGTCATCTCCACATTTACTTAATGCAAACGCCAAAGCCATTTTTAAAGGAAAATACAAAGGAGTAGCACCCGGCAACTGGGCTACCACCCTGCCACTAAGACTTCATATTTTGAAGCAAACAAAAAAAACCGCAAAATACTGCACAAAAGTGAAAGCTTTTCTTGCAAATTTGCACCTATACTACGCATTGGTGTAAAAACCTTTGTTGCACAACTTGCTTATGCTCATGCTAATAACCTAGCCATGTTTTTCGTTTGTGATGTGTCATACATGGTTGTGGATTCATTGGATGGGAACTGTTAACCCTAAAAAATAAATAAGGAGTTATATGGGTTAAACAAAAGATTAACCCTTAAATTGGGGATTAATCCCAAGGATGATACTATCGTCACAAACCCTCTCGTATGTCACATACCTTACTATGGTATGACGTGGCATTCGAAGAGATAATAGAATCCCTCGGAACTCGCATATCCTACTAGGGTACGACGTGACACCCGAGTGGACACCCAAGCGTCCCTTGGAAAGTCAAAGATGAATAAAAATAAGATATCAACGTGGCATCGGAAAAAGAGTAAACCCTGATGGATCCACGCGACTCGGATATCCATCACCGCGCCAAGAGGGACCACTATACGAAAATACTTCCTTGCTGAACACTCCCAAAGCCCTCGGAATCACTATCCCGAAGGCCAAAATTCGCCAAACAACATCTTACTCAAAGCACCAACCACTAAACTCCCCTACTCCGAAGGCCCAAATCAAGAAGGTCATTCAGCAAAAGACCAAGAAGCCCTCGAAGAATAATTCCTGAAGGAGCCACTATTCTCACGATGACAAGAAACACTCGGAATCCATACTACGAGGATCCATAGGCAAGAATACAGCCTTACATATATATTGATGCTCTCGGAGCCCGCCTTACAAGCCTAGAGAGACAAATCTGCCCCTCGGAATATCTTACTAAAGAAGTCAATGAAGAAATAGCCGTCCCCGGAACAGAAAACTTCTCGGACACCCACTTCACTTCAACTAGTGGACCTCCTCATGAAATTCAGCCCCTCGAAGAAAAGAAAACAGAAGATTTCGTCTATCAAAGGGAAGAAAACAGAAGAAATAACCCCTCGGAACTCCCCGTAGCCCTCGGACAAGATGAGGATCAGCCTAGTCAGCGCCTTGTCAACAAGATATACCTTATCTTTTGGAAAGACACTTGTAACACATGCAGCATTACACTTGTAACACATGCAGCATTACACTTGTAACACATGCAGCACATTCACAGTAACATAAACACCCTCCCATACCTATATAAGGGAAGAGGGAGGAGAAAACAGAAAGGGGAGACTCACTTAAAAAAAAAGTATAAGATCACGTTTGTGCTCCTCGGAGTAAGAAGTTCAGTGAATAAAGGAAGGATATTTTCGTAATTTTCCCCAAATAGTCATTTACTTTCTTTGAACCACGGATAACGGCGTTCCGAACTTCTAAATAAATCAGTTAATCAGGTATTATTCCAAACCTGTTAACAGGAACGCTTAAACAACACAAGATTTGGTTGCCTTAGTAGCATAAAGCCATACAAGATTTGGTATCCTTTAAGGCGTAAAACCATGTGTGATTTGGTTGCTTAAATGCATAAATCCACAAAAGATTTGGTTGCCTTTGATGCGTAAAGCCATAATTCATCGACAAGACCCATGGTTGCGTCCAAGTACGTAACATCTTTGAAATAGGTTATACTCAAGATTGCGTAAAGCCACGCTAAATTATGAGATGTAGAACAAGTTGCGTAAAACCTAAGAGAATTTCTTACAGCTATAAGGAGCTAAAGAGTAAATACGACGACTTATGAAGACCCACGTAGCGCCATAAATGACACACCATGGTTTACTTACGGGCTATGTGCCATAAAAGAGATCAAATCTCATAATACACATCTACTTAGTGTCATTTACTAGATCGATAGCTCGATCTGAAGAGCACATTCCAAAAGAATGGCGTGCATTACGGCTCTCTTGTCTAACACCTACTTGGTGTCATTATCAAGCTTAGTTCTCATCTATAGCGCACATTCCAAAAGAATGCCGTGCATTACGGCTCACATGCCTTACACACCTATTTGGTGTCATTTACTAGATCGAGCTCAGTTCTCATCTAAATCCCACATTCCAAAAGAATGTTGCGCATTACAGCCCACACACCTTACACTCATATATGGTGTCAATACTAGACCAAACACAGTTCTCATCTAAGGCCTATATTCCAAAAGAATATCGTGCATTACAGATCTTATGAGTAACACACCTACATGTTGTGAAACTAGATCGAGGTCAGTTCTCATCTAACGCCCACAATCCAAAAGAATGCCGTTCATTACGGCTTTTATGCCTAACACACCTACATGGTGCAAAACTATTCTCATCATAGATAGAGGTCATTTCTCATCTATTCCATGCTCTTAACGAGATAACATCTCACAAAAGCTTCATAGAAAACTAAACCGATCAAGGACAACTCATAAATCAAAATAAGGAATCTCGTGTCCTCAAACAACTAAACGCATAAGTTGCAGCAAAAGATTCCAATGCTACGACATGTTGCCGAGATTAAAATCAGGTTAACTAAGCAAACATCTCATTTAACAACAATGGATAGATAAAGCTAAAGGTCACATAATCATCAACGATAAGTTGACATCAAAACATTTAACAACAAGCAAAGTACAGACGCATGTAAGACTTCTCCAACAATCAAGACTAATATGGAAAAACATGCAACGTGCATAACATCCATAAACAAGTCAATACTAGCATAAGTAAGTCTCAAATCCTATTGCCACCAACATTCACTACAAAAGCAAAATAAAAAGTACAAACAAACACAACACCATACACCGGTGCCAAACATCAAAAGGTACCAACACCCAATATTCGGAAAGTACTAGAATATGAACAGTATGGATAATCAGAACATACGCCAACACAAAGCCAATGCGACTGGATAATTGAGCCTATGCAAATGCTCAAACGGCTGGCTCAGTTGTGACCTCATTGGCTACACTAGAACAGGTCCCACGAGCCTGCCGCTCCAAACGCCGCATTCGTCTCCTTCAGAAATGTAAGAGCATCCACAATGCTATTCAAATTATCCTTGGCACGTGATGCATCTGCAACTAACCTGCTGGAAATCTGCAACTCACATGAGTTCATTCTGGCAAAACATGAATTAGATAAGACGTCTATAGGGATTAATGGTGCATGTGAGGTTGAACGATTCATTCGTTCAAAAAGAACCTCTAGTGTACTAAGTACAGCGGTTAGCACATTAGTATGAGCCATGGCAAGCTCCGTGCGCTCCAAGAGCTCAAAACCAATAGTAGTGGTGACACCCGCCTCACGCAGAACCACTGCCTCCTCAATACTTGCACGCGCAATCTCTTCCACTACAGCTTCCTAAATCACCTCATCTTGAGCGAGCGGATCAATGTCTCGAAGCTAAAGGCTCCGTCAACTCTCCAGACGCCTAAAAGCATTTGTACCCTCCATAATAGGATCATCGTTGGCCTGCTCTTCAGGAATGGGCACCACATAGTCCTCATCCAACAATCTAAATTCAAGGAAGTACCTACCAGAGTCAAAATTGATGCCCATCTCGCCGTAATAAACGAGATCAATCATACATTTCTGGTATTCATTGTCGTTATCAATGACACCACGAGTGCATGCAATATGCTTCCAGGTCTCAGATGCCAGGAAATCACCAACGACTTCAACCTTACGGTCTTTATCCAAAGGTTATCATTTACATAAAAGCCAAATACAAATAAATATCTTCATAAAAGATAGCCATAGTAAAGGATAATCAGTCTAATAAGAGTTTTCGTAAAGGGAAATTCTTAGCGCATACTGTCCTTCCCAAAAAGCTTTGGGCTGTGCCTTTTTGGCTGCCTCTAGCTCACGCTCTAACCTTCTGATGGTAGCATCACGCTTTTCCAAGGACGCGGGCCTGGAATCCAGAATAGAACGAGCTCCTATCAGCTCCTTCTCTAAGGAAACCTTCTCCTTGTTCGCCACCGTTAAAAGCTCCTCTAACTTAAGAAACATAGCTTCTTCTTCCGACGAAGTGCTCCTTGGTAGCTTTGATCTTCTTCTCATGATCGGTAATGTTCTGATCAGCCCGTCTCGCAGCAACTTGCTCCTTCTCCATTAACTTATCATGGGCATTTTGACTTGTAAGGAGTCTATCATGCTCGTTAATGAGCACCCATGAACATAACATTGACTGAAAATGCCCAAAAGGCACAAGTAAGGGTATGTTCACCAAGTAAGATACCATAAATCAAAGAGACAAGGTAAAATTTACTTACCAATGTCTGGCGATGGAATACAAACTGCCTCAGACCCTCTTTTCCACCAACTTGTTGGATGACTTCCTTATCATTCACCATCGGTTTGATGCTACCCACTAACCCCAAAGCATAGAAATCGGTCAGCTCTTGACTAGGGCCCAACTTCGTGCTCATACGCACTATGCTATCTGGGTGGTCACTAAGATCTCTAGCAAGGTAATCTTTGGTTTTCCAACCGCTATTTTGAATACGCCGTGCGGCAACATTGAAAACCTCAAAAGGCTTGGTAGCAACCATCTTCTTCTATATATGTCCTTTCGACCCCTCATTCGTAGCCTCTTTAGCCTTCTCCTTGGCCTTATCCCAGGCGGCGGCATCGTCAATAGTTTCTTGGATCTATGGTCATAAGGGACACGGGTAACAAACTCAATAGTACCGTGAGAGGATCCTCCTCCCTTGCTGCATCTATCCCGCTCTCGTGAAGCACTAGCTCCACTTTCTGGCTCAGCCTCAGGTCTAGGCAGCAATCCCCCTATCTCGCCCGGCTCAAGAGGCTCATCATCGATCTAATCACTATGTATGGATCTACAATAACAAGAGCTATCTTCTCATTTCTCGTGGGCGAACTGCCATGTGAACCCTGCTCTATAGAAGGAGCACTCCTACCCTCGAGGGGAACATCACTCATCTCCGCATCAGAGATCATAGAGGTGCCTCGTGCACCACATTTCCCTCTACCTCTGCCACGAGAGGGTTTAGGGGGACCATTTTGACTACCTCTACCTCTACCTCTACCTCGCATCACCTCGGATCTATCTCTCACCATCTTGACTACAAACGACAAAGAGAGACCAGATGAGAACACAATACCAAAAATGTTAAATACAAGTACGTATGCATGAAAAAGTAAATGTAAAGCACGCAGTTGCAAAAATTAAAAATTATACCCAAAGTCTCAATCCCCGTGTACTTAGTGGGCGAAACATTACTCGCTCTCAGTACATCAGGATGACATATGGCCGGATAATACAAGGGTTCTGCCTAAATTGCCACTACCATTCCCTTTCTACTATCTCCGTCATTAGGCCTCTCTGGCCAAACATCAATGTCAGTCCAAAATTGACCAAACCAATCAAACTCTCAGCGAGTACTCTCTCAGACGTAGAGAAACTGATGTTTCCAATCTCGACGATAGTTGTCTTTTGCACCGTCTAGGTATGCACAGTTGGTCCTAGCTAACATATACTAAAAGCCTGGGTTTGTGCCACCCTTTTGGTTGAAGTTCATACGAAAATCATATCATAAGTCATCCATATTACATTGGAAACTCTTGGCCTTCATCACCACCACAAAACCCACAATGGCTACATATCCACTTGGGGTGAACTAAGCAAGATTCAAACCAATCCTCACGATAATATCCCAGACCTCAGGGACTACGGGGAATATTAGCCTCGTGGCTAGATAATCTGCAAAAATAGTATTGCACCCCCTCGGGGGAAGTTGCATCTATATCTGATTCTTGGAATGATCACCTTATATCCCATCGATATGTTGAACTCTTCCCTTAAGATCTCTATCGTTTGCCTTCTTTTAAGCTTGGGAACAATGTCCTATATGGCGATAATGGTTTGAAATATGCATGGAGGTCTATCATCTTCCTCGTCATATATCTCATCCCCCTCATCACTATCCACTACAGGATAAACATGCTCAACGACATTCACAACATAATCGCCCTTTCAGCGTCTAACACGAGGAGTAACATTGTAATCATTATCATTCTTGTCTCCTCCCTCAAAAGACGACTCATAGGATCCACCATCCTCGACATACAAATCGTCAAATGAACCAATACCATCAACTGAGGCTTCCTCTGTCCCACAACTAGAAGGGCCAACCTCATCATAATCATCATCATAATCTACCCCAATCTCGGAAAGCGAATTGCTAATCAAAATATTTCTTAGGGAATTGTTTCCCTAACCCCATAATCTCAATAAAGCAAGTTGAGAGGAAGCTAATTATCGTGGCAAGGAGATCTACGTGACGTCTCATGAGTAGTGCGGTATCTATCTCCAAACGAGCGAATGCCTTGACCAACAACAATGATCTACCCTACATGGCGAACAAAAATGCCTCTCTTCGTGGTATCTAGGCCTTGGAGATTAATACTCAGGGTAGTAACGTGGAATAAGAATTTTGGCTATTACCTGCGATTCAACATTGCGAATACAGTTAAATAAAAGTTCAAATTCCACTCAAAAAACTACACAAGTAAAGAATGTAAGAATTCTACAAGAGTGACAACAAGTTCATAAAATTAAACAAAGTAAGGTAAATTTGATATGTTCGAAGAGACCACGAGTAAGCACCTAACGTCACCATAATCGGGGTGAAGAGCCACAAAAATGATGCCACGTCGGTCGAACCAACGTGGCGCGTCAAGCAGATGACGTCACCACATCGAGGTGGTGATGTCACCACGTCGGTTCCAACTGTATGGGTCCATGTTGGACCAAATCACGACGTGATTGATGTGGATGACGTCGACAAGCATCAATTTGGCCACGTCGATTAGTGTGATGTGCCATTTGGCACAATCCTATTCTTCCCTAAGCACAGTGAAAAGTGTAATGGGAATTCGTTTGGACTCCTTACCTTTCAATTTGGAGACTAAATGGTCTCTTCATCTTCTCTCTACTTCTCCATTTGAGCTCTCTCCTCTCTCTAACTTTCTCTCTCTAAAAATGGGATAATGAGGCCAGATGGAAAACTCACTCTCTTAAAAGGTAGCCCTAATGGGCTCAAAATGCCATAAAGACCCATAACTAAAAAAAGAGCCTCCTAGCCCATATGTTAGAGGTTCAATCCATCAAATAATTGATGGGTTTATATTTTTTGGAGCAATAATATTTCCTGGAGGAATATTTATGCCTTGGCCAAAATTCTTGCTAATTACCAAAAATGACTTAAAATCTAGTTTTGGCAAAATAACGACACATAGGTTTGGTAATTACGCCTAGTTTTTTTTTTTTAGTTTGAAATACGCTCAACAATTCGAGCTCATCTCAAACTGGGGGACTTATGGTGTGCCATAATTACGACACTTCCAAAATACATGATCATCTTGGGATAATTCAGAATAGAGGAACCGAAAGGCAATTACCTCCGAAACCATTTAGATAATTAAGATATCGAATCAACGTAACCCTCAGGACGATACTGTTGACCTCGAGAAAACAGTCCATTATGACAAAATGTCAAGCGTAGAGTCCAAACGATGCAATGTCTTGACAGGACTTTGGAACACGTGCCACGTCGATCAACCCTGACATGCCACGTGCCACGTCAATCAATATCGATGTGCTCGCTCGTGGCATCTTGGACAACACAGACATGCCAATGGCACATTGGTCAAACTCGATGTGCTACGTGGCACATCGACCATCAAGACTGCACTGGGTACCAACTCGGTGCAGTGCGGGTGCATCGGCCCTATGGCGCACCCCTTTCACCTATTACACCTTTAGTTAGTATAGGCATGCCTTTAATGCCTTACCCTTCTTCATTTTCTAAAAATACCCCCTCACTTTTTCATTTGAAGGGTTTGACACTTGAGGGGTAGCTCACTTGGAAAGCTTGGAATGCTCTGACTTCTCTCTATAATTCTAGTGAGTAAAAGCATGTTTTGCATTCCACGTCTTATAGGTTCCAAGTCAAGGATTCCATATCTTACGGAATCCACATCTTACAGATTCCACGTCTTGCGTTACACATCTTACAGAATCCACGTCTTGCGGAATCCGTGTCAATAGTTTCCTCGTCAATGCTTTTGGCACCTCAACAATTCCATGTCAACCAAAAGTACGTCAACCAAAGTACTTAGAGTATTTTCTCATGTACTTTTCTATAAACATTCAAATGTCAACAATTATACTTAAGTACGAGAGAGCTTTCAGTACTTCGTGGAGCAAATTCCATGAGGTCCGATACCGAGCCTCCAGGGCTCGATGAACTCATGCACCGTTAGGCTGCCCAAATGATCTCCGATCTTGATAATCCCAACATGGGATGATACTACGGTCACCCGAGCCTCAACTACAAGATAAACATCCCTCGGGATAGTCCAAATCGATCATAAGGGCCAATACAACGCATACAACTCCCAAGCTCGACTTACGACATCTAAGACCTTCCGCAGGCACAAATTAATAATGAACTATGTCCGACTTGATTCTTTCTTTTCAGAGAGATACGTAGGCAGCTTAACTCCGTGTTGAGCCTAGTCGCAAGAAAACAACACATGTATCCTTCTCTAGCATAGGTTGCTTACTTATATAAACTGTTTACTTCTAAGTTCTAACCATTATGCTTTTAGTGTAGGTTTCCATCGAACCAAAAGTTTTTCTTGTGTTGCCTATAGTGGTAAGAGAGTCTGGTGGGGAGGTAATCTCAAGACTAGTGAAAACACCGTAGGTCAGCTGTTTGGGAGGCAACCCAAAATTTATTTATTTCATTTTACATTTTTTATTTTTTGTATGGAGAAATAATGAAAGATCATATGAAGAAGTTTGGAATTTTATTGGAAAAGGAGTTCACATTTTTCAACAAAACTTTGACAACACCAATTTTTCACGTCGGGGGCAGGCGCAATGTGGCGGAATCACTCGCCGTGGTTGTGCCCCTCTCTAAAAAACAATTTAGCAATGCAAAACTTTTGCGCTTTCATCGGGGTACACACTGGAAAAGCTTTGAAAAGAATTTTGAACGGCAACCCAGGCCGCGACATGTGGTGCAATAAGCCGATCGTGCGTAATCAAAACCTGTTTTTTCTACTACTGTTGTTCAGGAATAAGTTTGCTTACTTATTTACTCTCATTTTCTTTGATATTTCGGGAATTTATGCATTATCATGTTTCCTAATCGTATTCACTTTGTGCAGGAATGTTTCTTTAGTTCTAAATTTACATATATGGTGGAATCTCAGTCCATCTATACATACATGTATTAATATACTATTTATATGGGTGAGTATAGAATTTAGGTCATTATTCCACTACACAAGTTAAATCTCTAGATGTTTTTATTCATTATTATTTTCTTTTATTTCTCCCATACACTTGTGCTCCTTGTCCAAAGATAACATGACTTTGCGAAAAAATACCAACAAACGCCTTAGGGATGTTTCGACTTCTGATGAGGATGATTTATGCGCCAAACCATGCCACAAAAACACAAAGTAGGATTCACCAACAAGAAAGCAAAAACTCATGAAGAAGTCTTTCATTCTTAAACGAGGTCTTGACGTCTGTCACAATAAAATCAATGACATGGGGTTGACCACGTTTGCCAAACAACTAGGAAAGGTCAACATAATTATGGTGATAGAAATTTTCACGAACGCAACTGCGCCCGCGATGGAACTAGTTTACGCGATAATGGATAAGTTGGGCATTCCCGACCCAAAAAGCGGGGAGTTTCTTGATCACAACCAGCTAAATTTCCATTAAAAAGCGTTTCCATGGGGTAATATAAAGGTTTTCACGAGATGCAAGGAAGGAGGACCCGATCCGAACTTAGCGGGGTGGTGACTAGGAGCGCTAGGATGGAGAACACGCAAACCCCACAACACCCTACTGTCTGAGAACAAACAGTGGCTCGAGCTGAGATGGAGCTCCCTCCACCACAAGTGCAACGAAGGTGCGGGCCCGGGAAGCCGCCGCGAACCGCAAATTCAGGTCCGAACCTTGTTGCACCAAGTGCGGCAGGACCCGATACTGAGGGCCCACCCATCGAGAACCACGCAGCTGAGATTCCGATGACCGAAGCGCCAAATACGGATTTTCCCGGCCAGGAGGAGACAATGCTCGCGGGACAAAGCACCGTCCATCCCGTCGCTATAACCCCGGAGATGCATGCTCAGATCGACGCCACTATGAGAGCAGCGCTGAATTCCATATTGGAGACCTTGCTCCCACGTCTGGTGGAGCAAAGGGCAAAGGACATCCGGGCGAGGCCCCCTGGATCCGGAGCGGATGAGAGAAGGGAAAGGCAAGGATGCGACGAACATGAGGACACGGGGGACTCCTTCAGAGAGATATCCCCCGCTGATTACGACAGGGCGGAGGGACGGGACCCCGGGACCCTAGATCGGGAGCTAGCAAGGAAGATGGAACGGTCGGACCGTGAGAGGGCTGAAGTAGTCATTAAAATAGAACGCGGTCGCGGCCGCGCCGAGGTTGCCTATTCAAAGAATAAGGATACAGAAATGCTACGGGTAATCTCAAGAAGGATGGAACAGCTAGACCGCGAGAGGGCGGTATTGTCGAGGAAGTTGACTCAGAATAAGGGGAAAGGTCGCAGTAGGACCCCGTTCTCGGATGAGATAGAGGCCGAGGTACTGCAAAGAGGAGACAAGATTCCGACTATAAAGCCATACGACGGAAGAGGCAATCCTACAGATCATCTCCATCTGGTTGATAGCATCCTGAACCTGCACAACTACTCGAGGAACATAAAGGCAAAGATCATGTCCACCACTTTAACGGGCGCTGCACTGGACTGGTTCGCTCGGCTGGAAGCCAGATCCATAACAGATTACGAGCAGTTGAGGGAGAAATTTGAGAATCAATTCTCTAGCCAAAAGAGGATGAAGACCAACCTGCTACACCTCGGCGCTGTGCAGCAAAGGGAAAGGGAGAACCTCCGAGACTATATGAAGAGGTTCAACGATGAATTACTGAAGGTGGATGAGCCGCATGTCGGTCATGTCATAATAATGTTGTTTAAGGATACGACCCATCGCAGGTTCGCCGGGGAGCTAATCAAGTTGACTGAGCCCACCATAGCACAGGTCAACATGCTTGCAAATTAAATGGTCTATGAGGACGAAATGATGGCAACGCGTCAGGGTTTGTTTCCCAGCAGAAATGCAGACAGGGAGCGCAACAAGGAAAGACCCCCACGGATGTACACCCCATTAAACAGAGGTATTTTGGAGGTGATGGCCGTGGCGAAGAGAAACAGATGGTTGACGGAACCCAGGCCGTTGAATGAGACTCCCGGGATGAAGTCATCCGGCAAATACTGCGCGTACCACCATCAACTTGGACAAAGGACGGAAGACTGCACACACCTGAGGAACGAAATCGAAAGATTGATCAAAGAAGGGAAACTAGTCGAGTTTGTCAAGGGCGCCAGGGAGGATGCTAGAGGAGCAGAGCATTCCTCACCCCCTAGAATAGATTATTCACCCGGAAGAGGAAAGCAGAAGATGCTTGAGGCCCCCGAGGAGAGAGGGAGGACCACAGTGAATGCCCCGAGCAGAGGCGTTATAAATGTGATCAACGGGGGAGGCGTCATAGCTGACACGGCTCGCGGCCGAGAAACCATAACGCGAAGACTCCATGGTCGAGCCTATGTTGGGTACACCAACGCAATCATGCCGGAAGCATACTTGGAGCAGGAGATCTCCTTCACCAAGAAAGACTTGGAACATCTTAGCCCATTGGCCTTGACCGCAGGAAAGCTAGATTGCCCACTGGTTATCACGATTAATGTGGATGGCTATCAGGTGCATAAAGCGTTGGTGGATAGCGGGAGCTCCGCAAACCTGATATTCTCAAAGGCCTACGAGCAGATGGGGATAGCCCCAGATCGGCTAAAGCCGGTATCCACCCCGTTGACTGGATTTGGTGGAGAAAAAGTAGTGCCGTTGGGACAAGTTATATTGCCCACCATGTTTGGCAGAAGCCCACGCACCCGGGTCACACCGATAAAATACACGATTGTCGACACTCCGTTTCCCTACCACGCCATTATTGGCCGACCGGCGCTCAACCAGATCATGGCTGTGGTCTCTACTTATTATCAGAAGGTTAAATTCCCGACGCCTCAAGGAGTTGGTGAGATAATAGGTGACCAGGTACAGGGATGGATGTGCTATGTGGACTCGCTGAAGCATCCAAGAATCAGAAGAAGGTAGGAAATACAAGTCCCACACCAAGAATACCTTCCCCACAAGGAGTGATCGCCATGAGGAGCAAACAGAACAATATTTTAAATTTTCGCACTTTTTAAATTGCGTTCGAACGTTTGAAATATTGCCATATCGTGGGTTGGTCTGTAAACTTAAAACAGGGGGAACTACGTCGGTCTGATTCCCCACTCAACGGGATACGTAGGCGGGTTAGGTTTACCTAGCCTTCGACCGTTATCTCTTATTTACCCCTTCGTGGGTTGGCATGTAACTTAAAACAGGGGGAACTACGCCGGTCTGATTCCCCACTCAACGGGATACGTAGGCGGGTCAGGTTTACCTAGCCTTCGACCGTTATCCTTTATTACCTTTTTATTTGTTGCTTGGTGCAATCTCATATTTCATGCAGGGATATGTCCTAAGCGGACATAATAGAAGTGCAGAAAATGGCACAAAGAATTGGGGAAGGTTCCCCTAGATATATGTTTAGCACACCTCCCTCTTACAGGTACAACAGGTACAAACAGGTACAACAGGCGCGATAGAGCACAATGAAAACACTGTCTCTCGTATGAACTGATATTTCGACATCGTGGGAACATCCCGTAGATAACACAGGCACATCATTTTGTGCTTCCGTATTAGCATTTACATCGAATTTTTTTCCTGTTTATGTTGTTTTACAGGGCTCAATGACCTACATATTCAATGATGACAGAGTCACCAAGAGACATGGTCAAAAAGATAACGATAAGGCCCGCCTACCCACTAAAATATCCCATGCGATAACGGGGTCGATCAAAAACAATTCAACGGTATTGGGACCCCTGTGATAACAGGACGCATCCCTACCCACAAAAATATCCCCTGTGATAACAGGATCGATCAAAAACAATTCAACGGTAGTGGGACCCCTGTGATAACGGGACGCATCCCTACCCACAAAAATATTCCCTGTGATAATGGGGCCAATCCAAGAAAAAATCCCCTGTGATAACGGGGTCGATTCAAAAAATTCCCTGTGATAACGGGGCCAATCCAAGAAAAAATCCCCTAAGATAACGAGGTCGATTCAAAACAAAATTCCCTGTGATAACGGGGTTGAACTGCCACGCTAGGTGAAGAGCCTATTGGGTGAAAATCCCATAAATCAAGCTAGGTGAAGAGCCTATTGGGTGGAAATCCCATGAATTACGTTAGGTGAAGAGCCTATTGGGTGAAAATCCCATAAATCAAGCTAAATGAAGAGCCTATTGGGTGGAAATCCCATAAATTACGTTATGTGAAGAGCCTATTGGGTGAAAATCCCATAAATCAAGCTAGGTGAAGAGCCTATTGGGTGGAAATCCCATAAAATTACGTTAGGTGAAGAGCCTATTGGGTGAAAATCCCATAAATCAAGCTAGGTGAATAGCCTATTGGGTGAAAATCCCATAAATTACGTTAGGTGAAGAGCCTATTGGGTGAAAATCCCATAAATCAAGCTAGGTGAAGAGCCTATTGGGTGGAAATCCCATAAAATTACGTTAGGTGAAGAGCCTATTGGGTGAAAATCCCATAAATCAAGCTAGGTGAAGAGCCTATTGGGTGGAAATCCCATAAATTACGTTAGGTGAAGAGCTTATTGGGTGAAAATCCCATAAATCAAGTTAGGTGAAGAGCCTATTGGGTGGAAATCTCATAAATTACGTTAGGTGAAGAGCCTATTGGGCGAAAATCCCATAAATCAAGCTAGGTGAAGAGCCTATTGGGTGGAAATCCCATAGATTATGTTAGGTGAAGAGCTTATCTGGTGAAAATCCCGTAAATCAAGTTAGATGAAGAACCTATTGGCGAGAGTTCCATAAAACAAACTAGGTGAAGAGGCAGGCTCTATGGGCCCCTAACCATAAGAAGAATACCCTCTGTAATAATGGGGTCGATCCTACACACAGAAGCAGTGGCGGATTACACACGTTTCTACCAACCCCAAGGAAATTCTAATCATTCCTTGACGGACAACAAACAGATTAAACGAATCTCATCAAATACGAGAACGAAATGACTGCGCCTCAGATATCGGAATACTGCGTATTTTATCATCATGACAATAAAAGAAATCAACAAGTTATGAGACAACAAGGCCACGAAGAGTCACATACTACGAAGACAATAGAGAAATAAATATTCAGTTACAGAACCACAAATCGGAGATAGTCCGGAAAGGAATAAATTAAGTTACAATGAAGGCGGTAAACAGCTACTCCCACGAGGACCCTTCAGCCTTTTTCTCCACGACCTCGGAAAACACATCAGGGTCGGCCGGATTCTCCTCCACCTCATCTATGCCACCGATCGGCAGATCATGATGATCATGCCTTGGGTTCAACCCACTCAATTCGAGGGAATCTTTGAAACCGTCACGTCTCAACACTTGCCCTATGCAAGCATGAAAGGTTGCATCTCGAACCTTCAAAATTAGATTTCGGAAGCTCGAGCTTTCCATAAACTTCTCCGCCCCAACCCGGAGGAGATCAGGACGACGTTACTACAAGTTGAACTCTATTAAATACAAGCGGACAAAAAATAGAGACAGATATCTTACACAAGATACATACCAAGTCCAAGGGAACTAATCTGGTAGTGGAAAGCTCCAATGAGAGACGTTCATTAGCAGCCTTCATCGCCGCCATCTCAGCCTTAAGTGTTTCCAGCTCTTGGTTGGCCGCAGATTTACGCGCCTTTCCTTGATCGAGCTCAGTCACTAGTGTTTTGAAGTTGCCCTTCAACAAATCATACTCCTCCCGGAGTGTACGACATGTCTTCAGTGCATCCTCTTTTTCAGCCTCTAACTTCTCCAACACCATGGGGTTGAACTCCCCTATCTTCAAGATATCAGCCTCGAGCTCGGCAGCGATAGGGACATGGTCACCCTTGGATTCGCGAACGGTCTTCAGACACGAGACCGCCAGCTTGGCCGTCTACACAATACAATGCATAAATGTGATGCTAAAACATTCGAATGAAAAACGATAGAAGTCGTGTTTAGATACAGACACTTTGGAACAGGTGAACGCTGCGGCATATATTCTGGGCCCACTCAAAATCTGTGAGCACTCGCACATTCGCAAGAGGAGGAAATGCCTCAATCATGCCCCGTACAGCATCTACTTCAGGAAATTCTACTCGCTTTGGGGGTTTGACGGCACCCGCATTTCGAGGGCCCGAACTCGAAGATGAATGGCCATTGTGGACATCTCCCGCACGGGACCTTTTATTACCTGATATCCTATTCAGGTCAACGACAGGTTTTGCAATCGGGATCCCAGGAAAAATAGGGGCGCGGCCCCTTACCCTTGTCGGTCCTTCCTAAAGCGGTCGCCTTTCCCTTGTCACTAATAAGGATCGGGCGTGAAGAACCTGACCCCACTAGAAAAGGCGCATCCGCAAAATCACCCAAGTTGACAGGGGTATTGGATTCCGAACCTCCAACGTCCTTGGTCAAATGAATATCGACCAACGATTCAGAACGTGGAGCGACATACTCACCGGAAGGAGACCTGGCAAATGGTCTCTCTCTCGCCACAGCCCATTCACGTTGAGGAGCCACACTCCCTTGTTTCGAGGTCAACACCTCCAGGAGGCTGGCCGCACCATCCGGGCCTCCCACCACATCAAGGATGTCTTGGCTAAGGGATCTAACCGTGGAACAACAAGGGCCTCCCAGGAACATTGCTAAAACATTCTTCATTAACACGTTCAGGCACTACAGTGCTAGGGGGAGGTCGCTCGACCCCCGAAGCCTCTGTCGAAAACTCAACGGCTGCATTATTCAGGTCAAAGCTAGACGCATACCTTATTTCGGGCGTCACCGCAACGGCCGCAGTTTCTGTAGCTTTCTGAGCTTCACGATCTGCTTGAAGTTTCAGCATCAATTGTCTGAACCCCATTCTAACGACGTATCTCAGAAAAAGCTAATCTACATGCAGAATAATCAGACTATCAGCATGAGGAAATAATAATAAATAATTCAAGTATCACGGCGAGGTCGAAACACATATCGGGGATCATGTCGAATATTATTACCGATATACTTACCGATGTCATTACGCTAAACGACAGAGAAAACGCAGAAAACTATGAACTTCAGAGTCTCTTACAAGCCCTACTTATAGACGGAGGCCTTAACTACATCGAATATACTTTCGATGTCACATCGAATATGCATTTCGACATCATGTCGAAGATGAGACCCGACATCCTACCCTACTACGCGAAGAGCCGCGAGAATAATAACAACAGCCCCGGCAACCCCATCACAATTTTTAAGGAACCCAAGTACCAAGGGAACTAGAATCCAAACGAGGACCTCAAACTCGACGTTCATCACAAGTGCACTCCCCACAAGTTTGATCTCCATCATTTGAACTGACGGGACGAAGGGTACAGGTAACCCAAACATTTTAAATTAAATTTGCGAATCCTTATCTCTAAGATAAGAATCCCCAAATTGGGGGACTACATGATATGGGCATTTCCCGCATATTGGGCCAGGCCCAAACTAGGCCCATTTTTGGAGCATATCAGGGATCATATTCGATGTCATATCGGTAATAATCACCAATATGTTACTGTGGTCCCCGGATCCCGAGGTCTATAAATACGCGGTGCCCGGATCCCAAAACAAGCAATTATGATCCCTCAGCTACCACGCGTCAGATCGAAATAAATCCCCGATATCCCTTTCGATATCTTATTCGATATCGGGATTATCACGTGCACCTCTGACACGTCACACCACCTCATCACCGATCTCACATCGGGGGTCATCCCCGACATCACATCGAAGGTGATCACCGACGTCCATTCGATCTATTTACCGATATTCCTCCCCCATCCAAGCATCGAAGCGTTGGGTCTGAGGTGTTCCGGACCAAGCCTACACGAGACACGTAGTGTAGGTCTGATTTGAGATAGGCTCGTTGTATTGCTAGATCACATACTTGTAACCGATACTCGCATATATATATAAAATGATCTATCGCCAAATCAGAATTAATTCAACCCCTTCAACTGTGAGGTTTCCTTGAAGGCAAAGCGCGACTATAAATTAAGTCCAAACCATTGAGTGAAAAGTGGTTTTGCCAACTGCTTTGGGTTGTTCGGTTGTAGAGAAGTTTGAATACATTTCAGAGAGGGTTCGTTCAAAAATCATGGGATGGAGTGAGAAGCAACTCCCGTTCCCTTCTAGGGAAATACTTTTGACTACAAGCGAAAAAGGTGCAAATTCCCGCAGAATTTACCAACAAACTCTACAAGCTTGACATGAAGAAGGATTGAGATGGAGAGCATTGAAGAACATGGTTCTTCGAGAAACCATTGTCCACGAGCCAAATTCAGCTAATCCTTTTATTCTTCATAATTAAATTTTACCAGAATATAAGGTTTGGTATAATTTCATTATTTCTCGTATTGCACCCACTAACTGCATGACTGATACACATTGGGATAAAGTAAAATAGTTGACATGGATCCTCGATGTATTCCACATAGATGTGGGTCAAGAAATTATGAAATATATTAATAATTTTGCTACAGGAAAAATATCAGGAGCTATCCCACATGGAGCACTAGTCACAATAAATTGTAAAGTAGCGAGAGTTTCAGTTAAACAATCCGACAAGAGGAAATTCATTAAATATGTTGAAGGAAATCAAGAGATTTCATCATATCGGAGGTGACACGGATTTGTAACGATCTTTATGCTCAATGGGATTTGGTTATGGACAAAATGAACGAGAAAGTATTTGACACAATACCAACCGACGCGCAAGGAGAATAGAATATCTATGGGAGTCCTCTGTTTTTAGTTCTTTTTCTTTTTCCGCGTCTTTCAATGGGGACATTGAACAATTGAGTTTGGGGGGAGGGGGGTGAATAGCTTCGCTATTTAAGTTATTTTTACTCCATGTCTTTCATTTTCAGAGTCTGCTTTTTAGTTTTTTAGAGTTTGTCTGTTAGAGTCAAATTTGAAGTAATAAAAACATGCAAAAGTTAGGATCTATGATGATATATGCCTAATATAGGAGGAGTTGGGAAGAAAAAGATCGTGTTTGGATAATAGGAGCACATTTTGTTTAATTTTATTGAAAATATTGAGATAATTATATGGGATCTATAAGAAAAATAGGTGTTACATAAAAATTGTAACTCTCAAGTAATTTACTCTATTATTGTTTGAAATAAATGTGAATTTGAATTTTTTAGGAAATGAAATAGGCTATCTTTTCTATATTTGAGTTTTAGCCTTTCAAGCCCAGAACCTTTTTTGATAATGAATATCCACTGAACCCACTAAAGCCTTTGTTTATGAGGCCTACTTACCTAGCATAAGCCGAAAGATAAATTTTATCCTACCCATTTCTAGAGATGGATGTAGTGGATTGAAGAAGGGATAAGGTCGAAGCTCAAAACAAAAGCATGAGCTAAAAAGAAAAGAGCTAAAGGAGTATGAGCCTAATAAAAAGCACAAATAACCCGTTCCAAAAACTTTAAGTTTAGGAGTGCATCTCAAGAGTCTATGAAGTATAGGGTGATTTGATTTCTATACAAATGAAAACGCAAATGGAAAGATTCCAAAAAAAATGGAGAAGAATGAAACATTAATGAGTTGATTCACTATGTACATCTCTAGAACTCATAAATATCTTTTTCATTTATAGCTCATACCCAACCCTATCATTAAAAGCTAACAAAGTCCTAATAATCCTCAACGTGAAAAGTTTGCATGCATGGAAAATAGTGAGAAAAGTAGAAAGCAAGAGTGAAGTAACTATGTGTGAAACTTCGTGATCTTGTGAATTTTATATGAAAGTCTTGTATTCTATACTTGTGATACATGAGCACACCACGATGCACAATGAAATATTTCATGATGACAACCAAATGACATACATGATGCTTATTATTTCAATTTCCAAACATAGGTGGCATTCTGAGACGATAATCTGAGTTGAGCATGTTGTTGTTATTATAATTTGAATTCTTTTGTTTAGAGTCGTGCATGAGGACGAACAATAGTAATGAGCTGTTGGTACTGAGCTAGATCTGTACCCCCCATTACCAACGACAAAGTCGTAGGTACAATCTTAGTACCAACGGTCGAGCCGTTGATACTGAGCTTTACTCCCTACGACTAGGTCGTTGGTAGTGAGCCCAGAAGTGTACCGACAACTTGTTCATTGGTACTGATTAGTATGTAAGCCCTGGACATTGGTAATTATCAATACCAACGGCCCGACCATCCCTAGCGAGTAGGGACGACCTGGCTGTTGGAAACTGGCTGTCCATACTAATCATTTCTCTTGTAGTGGGTCCCCTTCTATAAGAAAATGTTTTTTCCTAAAAACCTTAAAATAAAATAAAAAATATGAATAATAGTTCCTACGTGTTATTTATTTATATTTTCTAAAGTACTTTTATCTTATTCACTTACACTAATTTATAATACTTTAAGATTTGTCTAAGTAATAAAAATGCAAATAAAGATATAAGGACAGTCTCTTAGTGTTGACTTTGATAATATATATTATTGGATTGTAATATGGTAAATTTTTGAGATGTTTTGTGGATGATGACGTTTTTAGAACGCTTACTTGAGTAGTAGTCACCCTGCATGACGGACCTTGGCCATTCAAGTCTTTTGGTCCAAGTTGCTCGGCGCGCACACCTTACTCTCATTGAGTGTTGTCCTGCCCCAATAGTCTTGCCTAGCTGGTACCATCTTTGGCCATTCTCTCAGTAACACGCAATCTTGTCTTGGCGCATGGCGTGCCTTCCCATCAGTACCATCTCGCGCTAGCTCAGCACACTTGGCCTATCACATGTGTTCCATTTGAATCCGTATGGTAACAACGTTAATTGAAATATTATTGGTTTGAACTTTAATATTATTTGTTTGTTTTAAAAATATATTGCGTATTCAAGTTTGTAATTTAATCGATTTGTATATTTTAGTAATGTTGAGATATATGATTTGATGTATTGATATGATTGATTGAATTTGGAGTTCGTTGTATACTACCCTTGAAATTCAAAATGATTATATGCAATATCTAGCTTTAACAATTTGCTTTTTTTATCGGTACGGTTGAGCCATTACTTCGATCAGCTCAATACATCGAAGATAATAATAACCAAGGTTACTAATTCGATGTCCCATCCCATTCAGAATTCATTAATTGTAATTATTATTATTTTCTTTCCGTAGTGACACATAACAGTGGTAATTAACCTTTCTCCCATCATTTCCCGTGAATATGCGGGCTAACGATTTGATGCTTTGAATATTGTTATACGTGTCTACAAATAGGTCGGAAGAAGTTCAACAAAATATGCTATAATATTGTAACAGTACTTCAGAGTTTGAAGTATGCTTGTTTTCAAAATTATATTCCAAACTCGGGGACTAATAATATGACATAATATAGTAATAATACGAGTCATGTCACGTGGATTCCACAATGGCATTGATCGACCAATGAATGCCCAAAAACGTAAGAAAGCTAGAAAGTATAATTAAGTGAACTATATAAAGATCGCCAATATTTTTATAAAACAAATTAGGCACCTTATGATATGTCATTGGAGAGACATGGATGTCTACACCATAATGTAATAAACGGATTGCAATTTGGAGGTTCTGAGCGAAAGTTATGCTCGAGAGCAGTGAAACTGCACAGATCTGGGCCAACATGATGAATTTCGGCCCAATCCCATCCTTTTTCCTATAAATACCCCTATATTTGCCATAAAATGGAGAGAGAAAGTGATGAGAGCTCTCTACAACCCCTATGTCGAACACTTATGTTTGACATGCCCCTACATGCCCAACATAAATGTCCGACATGCATGTTGACCATTTTATGCTCAACATACAAAATCTGATGTGGGAAATTCGATATAGAGAACATTTGACATATAATTTTAACATGTAATTTATATCAAGTGAAAGATATTCGAGACGTGGTCCCATAGAAAGAAATGGATCGAGGTTTCGACTTACGCACATCGAGATATGCCCCATATCGTGAAGCCGCGCAGAAATGCTTGACATGCAGAGTATCCGACATTGAATTCGATATAGAGGAAATTCAACACGTCATTTCAATTTTATATCTAACGAAATATATTCGAGATATGGTCCCATAAGAAGAAGCGGATTGAGGTTTTGACATACCTACAAGGAGATATGGTCAAAACCGTAAAGTCGCGTAATGCAGATACAAGTGAATCACACAACCAGATTAGCGTTTGTTCCACAAAATAGATAAATGAACTACGTTCAGCGTGATTTCCTCAGTGGGATACGTAGGCAGCTTGGGGTATCCCGAGTATAGACCGAAATCATTAAAGATCCAACTCTCTCCTCACCACGTTTCTTGGAGTACATGTGTATAAAGGACAAAATTAGTTCCAACGCAGCTATGAACCGACCTGATCTGGAGTGTTTGGCCATATCTCCTTGTAGGTATGTCAAAACCTCAATCTGCTTCTTCCTATGGGACATATCACGTATATCTTTCATTTGATATAAAGTACATATCAAAAGGACATGTCGAATTTCCTCTTTGTCAAACTCAATGTGGGGTACTCTGCATGTCAAGCATTTCTACGAGTCTTCACGGTGTGGGCCATATCTCAATGTACGTATGTTGAAACCTCAATCTGCTTCTCTCTGTGGGAGCACATATCAAATATCTTTCATTTGATATAAAGTACATATCAAAAGAATGTGTCAAATTTCCTATATGTTGAATCTTCCATGTTGGGTTATGTATGTCGATCATAGAATGCTCGACATGCATGTCGGTCACTTATGTTCGACATGTAGGGGCATGTCGAACATAAATGTTTGACATAGGGGCTTTATAGAACTTCACTCTCAATTTTATCGAAAATGGAGGGGTATTTATAGGCAAAAGACTGGGCTTGGGCCGAAACTCGACATGCTGGCACAAATTTGTGCAGTTCCACCGTATCGAGTATAACTTTCACTCAGAACCTCCAAATTAAAATCCGCTTATTATATTATGACTTATACATCCGTGGATTTCCAATGACATGTCATAATATGCCTAATTCATTATATACAAATATTGGTGAACCTTATAGACTTTACTTAGTTATACTTTCTATCCTTCGTACGCTTTTGAGCATTCATTGGTCGATCAATGTCATTGTAGCATCCACGTGACATGACACGTATTGTTACTATATTATAGTATATCACCACTAGTTACTATGAGGATTAAAATCAGAAAACTTGTCGTAGTACAAAAGAAAATGACAGACTAAAGTTAACTTTTTTCTCTACCATTTCCTGATCAGGAGATTAAACTTTTTCAAATGTGCACTACAAGAAGTTCCATTAACTTTTATCACGAAATTGATACGGTGATTACAGAACAAATCACAGTCTTTTCATATTCTTATCACAAATCTTGTGAACTTTCTCCAAATAATTAATTCAAAACTTTATCTAAATTATCAAGACATTGATCAAATGAATCTCCAAACTCTGAAAAACCATCCATAAAAACTTATGTAGTATTTTCAATCATGTCGGAAAATATAGATGACATACAACTTTGAAAGGTAGTTGGGGCATTGCATAATTCGAAAGACATTCTTTTAAAAGAAAATGTCCCAAAAGGACAAATTAAAGTTGTTTTCTCATTATCGTTAGGATCTATCATAATTTGGTTATATCTAGAATATCGATTAAGAAAACAATAGTAAGAATGACTTGCTAACCTTTCTAACATTTGATCAATAAAAGTCAAGGGATATTGATCTTTTCTTGTTGCTTTATATAAGGTTCGGTAATCCATGCAAACTCGCCATCATATGACGTGTTTTGTAAGAATTAATTCGTTGTTCTCATTTTTCACCACACTTGTGCCTCCTTTCTTTGGAACTACCTGTACTGGACTCCCTCACTGTCAGAAATAACATATATCATATCATAATCAAGTAATTTAATTACCTTTTCCTTTACTACTTTCTTCATTGCTGGATTCAGTCGTCTATGGGGTTGGGCAATCGGCTTATATTTATCTTTCATTAAAATTTTATGCATACATATTGTAGCATCTATACCTTTTACATCAGCCATTGTCCACCCAATTGCTCATGCTCATTTCTTTAATATCTTAATCAACCTTCTTTCATAATTTGGTTCTAATATCAGGTAATTCCCCACCACCTCTCAGAAATATATATTTTAGGTGTGGTGGTAAAGGTTTGAGTTCTAACTATTAATGATGGTAATATTTCATTTGTTCTCCTCTAGTGGTTCTTGCATATAGAATCTACTAAACTGTTGTTATTTTCTTTCTAAATTATTGACATCTTCCCTAAGTTCTGCATTATCTTGTTCCCCCTTTATTGATCTTAACAAACATGCGTTCAGCGGGTTATCCATAATGATATCCTCATGATGTTATCCAATAACTTCTTCCATGACATCCACCATGTAGCAATCCTCTTGCTTCACATGTTGTTTAAGTGCTTGAGATAGATCATAGTTCACTTCTTTGTAATAAACTCTCAATTGTATTTTACTGTTACTACAATTTATAATAGCATTACTAGTAGCTAAAAATGGTCTTTTTAATATAATAGGTCCTCTTCATCACCAATATCTAGTATAACATAATCGACAGGTATGTGTCCATTATTCAATTTTATGATAACATCTTCTATTATTCCATAGGGTTTTCTAGTTGATCTATCGGCTAAATGCAATACTATATTAGTAGATCGTACTTCCATAAGTTCTAATCTTTCATACGTTTTCAATGGAATAATGTTTACACTAACACCCAAATTAATTAATGCAGTTGTATGATATCTTTTGTGAATTAAAAAAAGGATAGAAAAACTCCATCGATCTCCATTTTTCTCTGGTTGCATTGGAATGAGTGTCACGGAATGTACTCCTACCACAATCATCAAATTCACGTTCTCGATCTTCTTCTTTTGTGTGACCAATATCTGCACAAATTTGTTGAACTTTGGAACATGGTTGATTGCGTCGATAAATGGTATCTCTAGTGATGCTCCATTTAATGATTTCATAAATACCTCGCATGCCTTGTTTGTTGTCCTCTTACTGGGTCTCTGTGGATATGATACTACCATTGGGCGTTCTCTCTCTTTTGGTGGTACTACAATTGGTGTTTCTTCATTCTCATCTTCAATTTCTTCGACTAGACGTTGAGTGTTAGCTAATGTTTGTGTTTCCTCTTCGTCCTAGTTGGGTAGTGGAGGAGATTGTGTTCCACCCCCACTTCTTAATGTAACTGCATGCACTAGTTCTTCAACGTGTCTCAGTTGTTGCATTGGATATTCTATCAATTGATCGTTCCTCAACTCATCATTATGTGAAATAGCATTCACATCTCTTTGTTTTCTTATATTGGTTTGATGTGACTTTAGCTACGAATGTAGATGATGATCTCCCTAATGGACATTAATTAAGGTAATGTCTGCTAGAATTTCTTTTGCTACTTCGTCTGTGAGCTTCATGAAACATAACCTAACATAGAATGATTCAAGTAGCCTGGCTAAGGTTTCTCCATGATCTGGACATCTTTTGATAACTAGATTAAATCTTGCTCATGCATCATGTACTTGTTCACCCGGCATTCGTGAAAAACTCATTATCTCTCTACGACGTGGCACTACTAAAATTGGCTATTTATTATGTATTCTTATTTTTTCTCAATACACACTTTATCGCAAGTATACGAACTCAAGTAATATAAAATGAAAAGTAAAGTATGTTGTCCAAGTATCGAATCCCACGAGGACTATGATTAAATTGCACACCTAATTGTTTCATTAATTTCTTCGCTAATTTTTTATAATTAAAATATTTTGCTTTGATTAAATTAATTATTGTGTAAGTTAATTAACTAATCTAACGACTTTAAACTACTTCTAACTACTTACCTAGACTTAAGTGATTTGACTGAATTGGAGTTGTAAATAATAATAACGAAATAGCTTACAGGTTCGGGTTCACTGGATATCCACTATGGCCTTACTAATGACTTGACTTCCTTAATTGATGTTTATGTCCATGGCTTCTTTCGATGCGACAAGTGTACATGGTCAGACTTATCTTTTCTACACACTCAGGGGTTCACTTATCCCACATAACATGCTATGTGGCTATGCTAGTTACCTCTCATACCTTAAGATCATTATTATGTTGATCAGGTATAATAAAGCATTGTGCACAAGATAAATAAATAAACATAAACTAAACAATCAACAAAAATCAAATCGTAAGTCTTCACATAGTTTCAAATCCAATTACTTCCTAACTCTAAGCAATAAAGTACTAGCCACTAGAACAGATTTCACATCATAAATAGCAAATGAAATAAATAAAGAATGGAGAAGAAATATCATGTTGAATGATTCTCTAGGATAATTGTGTATTCCTCACGATCTTGTTCTACTCCACCCGGTAAGAATAATCTTCATCTTCCTTTGAATGATGGCTTCTTATTCTCTTGTTGATTCTTCTTGATCTCTGATGCACGGTGTAATTCGAAGGGTTTCTATCTTTTTATATGGTATGAAGACAGTAGTAAGTATTGTATTCAATGGTGTAAAAAATGGTCTCTCCTATTTTTTAGTGGGTGCACATTTTTCTCCTTTTATAGTGTATTCTCGGCCCATTAGGTTAACGACCGTCTCTTCAAGTCATGTGTGTCTTTTCGTCTGATTCTTTCTGCGATGCTCTTCTGCGTCCACTGTTTACACACGCCACTCTCGGGTTTTGTCCGCCATAACGCCTAGATCGCGCCATATTGTGCATTTTATATCCCTCTTGTGTCGCGGAGCTTTTGTAGTGCTACCCTCTTTATCCTTTCTTTTCCAGGAATTCTCCAAAACCGAGTAATTTCACATTAAATGGCAATATTATGACTCGACTAATTCTAAACATGAAATAAAACCAAACATAACTAAAATGTACACAAAATACCAACAATCGAGCATTATATCATTCATAATGAAAGGTCAAATATAGATGTTTTACACATGTATCAGGAGATATCAATGAGAAAGCCGCAGAAGTCTCCATGTGGTCGAACAAAATCAAAGCCCTCGGACCAAGACCAAATATGTCATCCAAAAGAGAGCGCAGAGGAGAAGGCACTACTGAACCCCATGTAGAGGGAGCTACCGCATAAACAGAAGGTCCCACCTCTATCACTGCTGGAGGGGTTGGAGACCTCACCGTGCGCTCTGCCTCCTGGGTAGGTAAAATCGCAGCAACCAACGAGTTCGGCTCAACTGTCGAAATAGGCAAAGATACTTTAGCCACTTCTTGTCCCCTGGGAGGAAGCATATGGGTTTGGTCAACCTATGCCACTTCGTCCTCTGATGGAATGAGGTCGATTAGCCAAGCCAGACCTCCACGCATTCCTTGAGAACTCGAAAGTCCCTCTGATGCAAGCGACCTATCAGAGGGACCTTACAAACCTTCAATCTACAAGGTAGAGGCCCGTCGGCCCCTAACTCCAAGGGTCGTAGAATCTGTAACCTCTTTAGAATCACTTGTAACAGGGATTGTCGAGCCCTTTGTAGCAGCACCCAATTGACCCTCTCTTCGGGATCGATGGAAGAACCAGTGCATCCCTCCCTTGTAAGCTCTGCCTCTACTGGAGCTTCCTCGCGCACGACACTCTCTTTTTTGCCCTCAGGGACGTCGACAGCTGTCGCGACATCGCGAAGGCCTAGGAGCCTTGGTAGCGCGACCCTTTTTAACTTGTCATGGGTGTGTACAGATAAGAGGCAAGATTGGAGGAGAATACTTCAGTCCATCAATAATATCTCCTGATAATAAACAACCTCAAAAGTTAAGTAAATACACGAAAAGTAGGAAAAAAATACAAGATAAAAAGCTTACTCAATTAGTACGCTCAGGGCCAGCCTCTACGACCTCCATACTCAGGTCATCCAGTTGAACATTGGTATAGATGGATATCAAAGTGTCCCTCTCCATCATCAAATTGCAATAAAATCACTGGTCGAAGAAGCCCTCGTTGTTCAACTGTGCCATCTTGCCCTCCATATCGTACGAGTCTAGAATAAAAGGCCTTTCGTTCCAATCGTAAGGAACGTTCCATACCACCTTCTTTTCCTTGAGCTTGACAATAAAGAACTTGTCCTTCCGGTTGTTGTGAGACCCAATAAGCTTGTACAAGATACAATTGGTCCATTTCTGCATCGTGAAAGTATAGAAGATGTGACTCTCGGAGGACTTAGCCAGATCAAAGGCTCCAAAAAATCTCGCCACCGTGCAGGGATGGTTGTATGCCAAGCAGACAAACACAAACACGGCCAAAGTAACATAGCCATTAGAGGCAAGTTGGCTTGGACACAGACCACGATATTTGAAAACCTTGCAAATGAACACGGAGAAAGAAGAATCGGAGTTTGGACTTCAGGTGAGGGTAGTAGACACTCATATACCCAACACGAGGGGTCAAACGCCTCTCGTGCTCGTTAGGAATCTCAATCTCCAGGTGGGAAGCCTTCACCCCGTATCTCGTGAGCTCCCCGTTGATCTCGTTTCAAGATCTCACGGTACTCAGCACCGCCTTTTCCAAAACCCTAAGCGCCGAACTTGCCACCGATTTTTTGGACTTCTTAGATGATGTTTCTAACGCGTTGGTGGTGGCGCACTGTCATTAAGAAACCCCCGTAACCTCTGGTGCCTGTGGAGGAAATGTAGATGCATGAGTCACCGTCCTAGTGGAGGAGACATCAATATACGCCCCCGTAGTGCCCATATCGCCGCCACCAGATAAATTATTAAATGCCATTGTCGCACGCTACAAAGAAACTTGAGAAAAGAGAAGAAGGGAGAAGGTGAAGAAGAGAAAAGTTGAAATTGCTCTATTGAAGCTTGAAAGGACAACGGATCGGATCCCTTATTTATAACCCGGGGAAGAGTAACCATCAAATCAAGATGCGTTGATGATGAAGAGCCATGTGGGCATCATAAAACCCTAGACCTAGGAATACGTGACAACACACTCTAGTTTTGAGTGTTTTCTACGAAGTTCACTCCGAACTGGGGGGCTTCTGATGATACATATTCCAAAATTACAACTATACCCTCCCACGAGGGGGAACCCGAGTGACAATGTGAAGCATCCCAAGGTTGGAGAAATAGGCTCTTGAAACACACCCATCTACTGCGCCAACAGAAAAGCATCGAATAACGCCCATCGGGCCACACTCGATCATCCATGGCAGGTAACGTCAAAAGGGTTGCTCCTCTACGTGACACTCGATTGCTCCCCCTCTCTCGGGGACATACCGGAGTAAGTTGCAGAGAACTCCCTAAAGATCTATCTCCTCCTCAAAGATAAGGCATGTTGCACTCATCCCGGTCGGGTTACAACCCTTGAGGTCATCCTAATACTCTCTCGCGATTCCCACCCAAGTGACTATATAGAAACATCCCACGAGTCCCATGCTAGCAACTTTATAAAACATCACATGAGTCCCATCTCAGTGACTTGTAAAACGTCTCACGAGCCCCATCCGATTGACTCTATAAAAACATCTTATGGGTCTCATCTGAGTGGCTCCCATTCGGAAAGTCCAGTCGAACACACCTCTGAGTGCTTATAATCTATCTCGCTAGTCGTCACTCCACTACTTACCATATTACAAACTTTCGTACTTGCACAAGTATGTCTTCTTAACAGGTATGAAAAGGGAAGTAGTATCAGTTGAGAGAGGCTATAAGAGGGAACAATGTACATATGACCTGCGGAGAGCCGACTCCCAACCACTTGTCATAAATGAAGAGAAGATCGAATCTCATTGGCTCAATTGGCAGAAGACAAGTTATTTGACCGCAAGGGAAGACCCTCCATTTGTTCAATTCACATAAGACAAACTATTGGACCGCAAGAAAAGATCCCCATTGGCCTGAATCGCAGAAGAACCATGTTGGAACAGAAGAACCTTCCCCGATTGGCCCTACCAGCAGAAGATAGCTACTGGTACATGAGGTCTCTTGCTATTAATTACCCTCGTCGAAGACACCCATTGGCGCAGAACAAATTCTTCCTAATTGGTTACCCCCACCTAAGCAGTTAATACTAGCAGAAGGCCAAACGTGATTCACCACGAGCTCCCCAGAAATTCCTATATTAGGAGTTCATTCAGCACTCCCACAACAACTTTCAGCAACACTTTTGCACCATCTTTCGGCAGAAAAAGAATCTTTGCAGCATTCTTGTGCTTTATTTTCAGCATTTTTGACAACATCTTCCTCTCGAATTGTATCCTTCCAATTGTAGCCCTCTGTTTACTTAAAAAATAATAAAATATTATTCACTCTCTCAAGTTCGGGATCAACGTCCATATAAAAACTCAGATCTTTATTCCAATTTTGCACTCCCATGTGTGGATTCCCACTCGTATGTACTAATCTACATCCATAGATATGGCAATTGGCAACTATACAGGTATGCAATATCCCATTTTCCATATAAGCTTTTTTCGTGCAGGTCCGCATTTGCACATGCATTTCGTGGCTGTCAGCGGTCCAGTCTTCCGTTAGTTTAATTATACTGTTAATTAGAATATTAGTACTTATGTGGTAAGTGATGTACCATTTATTTATAGCGACCTGATATTCATTAATTTGGCATTTACAATCAACGTCTAATAAAGAGGATGGTGAAATTTTAGTCGTTTTGTTTAAAGAATATGAATGAGCTAGGTCTAGCAAATTAAGGTGGTATATATAAAGTCAGTAGGGGTAACACGATGCAAATATAATATAGTTTTAGACGGGTCATGTTAATTAAGTGCACATGAAGATAACTTAGTTAAAAATCAGCAAATAAGTCACTATATAAAGTATAAACCAATGAATGGACTATATATCACTACAACAAATTCGTCCATAAAATTGTCGGATCGTGGATTAACTCTATGGTGATCTTCTCGATTAAAGTAATATGCAGCGGAATTGTAAACAAGAAGATATAAGTTTTAAGAAGTTTCCAATTTTATTAAAAATTTTCGAGCCTTAGGCGAAATAACCAATAAAAGTTTTAACAAAATGTTTTTCACAACAATTCACTCACGCACTTTGTTGATCGGACTCAACGAAGTAGACAAGTACGAACTACTTAACTTCTATGAACTAGACTTAAATTGTTGATACAAAAACTTCGCAAAAGCAAGACGAAGACAATACAACGTATGATTAATCTCTTGAATTAATTTGAACTCTTGCCTTGTATTCATCTTGATGAACTTCACACCTTTTATAGATTTCTTGAATCTTGCACGCCAAGGTGTGTTGTTCACAGTTTTTGGTAACTCTTGTTGTTTCCTTGTTGAATTGGACTTCCTTGTGAGCTCAGTATCTTTCTTGAATAAGTGTTTCCTTTATTACAGGTCTAATAAGGTAACACATCTTCTTCAAATAGGAGTAATCCTGGAAAGAATCAAAGTTGCAGAGAAGCGCCAATTTGTTTCTTTCTTTGCAAACCGTGTTGAGTTGACTATTCAACTTAACTTGAATTATGGAAACTTCAAGTAAGGAATCATGCATAGCTCTTCCTTATGATTAAGATACATTCTTGGACATAAACATAAACAGCTAAAATCGTGGAACTTGATTAATAAGTGAATAAAGGCAAATTTCTAATTTGGCAGTTAAATAACAGTTTACGCGCAGGTTCTCTAGTTTCAATGTTATTCTCAATGTTGTCCCAACATCTCATAACATTAATTCTAGAATATCTTGCGATTTCATTCCACATGTGGTGAATTAAACACCAAATTGTGAACCAAAGTAATATTTTCCTCCGGTAAGTACCATATATATATGTGGTTATTTAATAGTGATAAGACATAATATTGTAACTATATATGTCGTGTCACGTGAATGTCACAATGGCATTGATCGACCAATAGATGCCTAGAAGCATAAGAAGGCTCAAAAGTAATACTAACTTAATTGTATAAAGATCACCAATATATTTGTATATAACAAATTAGGAACTTATAACATGTTCTTAGAAACCCATGTATGTCTAGGTCGTAATGCAACAAGGTGATTGCAATTCAGAGGTCTTGAGTGAAAGTTATGCTCAAAATGGTGGAGATGCGCAGATCTGAGCGAGCATGTCGAGTTTTGCCCCAAACTCAACATAGTCCTGCCTTTTGCCCATAAATACCCCCTCCATTTGCCATAAAAGGGGAGATAAAGTCATGGGAAAGCGCACTGCAGCTCTATTTCGAGCATTTATGCTCGACGTGTCCTTACGTCGAGCATAAATGCTCGCCATGTCCCTACGTCGAGAACAAAACGCTCGACGTATAAAACTCGACGTGTTAAGCTCGACATATAGGATGCTCGACATGTACCATCTCCATTTGCCTTATGTGGACCGAAAGATATTCGAGATACGATTCCATAGGAAGAAGTGGATTGAGGTTTTGACATACGTACATCGAGATACGATCTAAATCGTGAAACCGTGCACAAATGTTCGACATGCATTCGACATAGAGGAAATTAGACATGTATCCTTGACATGTGCATTATATAAATAGACAGCTAATTGACATATGGTCCAACAGGAATAAGCGAATTGAGGTTTTCGACATACGTACATTGAGATACGACCCATATCATGAAGTCGTGCAGAAATACTCGACATGCCCCTATGTCGAGTGTTTATGCCCAATATTCCTATGTTCGACATATGCCTTATATGCCTGGAAACCTAAGGAGACCACTTTCATTATCAAGAAGTGGATTGAGGTTTTGACCTACGTACAAGGAGATATGGTCAATGTCGTGAAGCCGCGCAATGCAGAAACAAGTGAATCATGCAGTCCGATTAGGGCTTGGCCCACAAAATAGACAAATGAACTACGTTCGACTTGATTCCCTTAATGGGATACGTAAGCAGCTTGGGATGACCCAAGTCCAGACCGAAATTATTAAAAATCTACGTTGCTTGGAGTACTTGTGTGCAAAGGACAAATTTGATTGAAGCGCAACTTTAAACCAATCTGATGTGGAGTGTCTTGTTAACCTGTCGAGTCAACAGATAATTACACCCCAAATCTAGTAAATATTAATTAATAAGTTATGGATAACACATAATGAATTGCTCAATACTACACATCAAATATCATTCCCAATGGTTGTGTTCGAAGTCATGCTTCTTTGAATGTTAGTATGCTTAAGGACGAAAAAATGGTAAAACTAAATACTAAATACACCTAAACAAAACAAAACAAAACAAAAGAAAAAAGAGAGAGACGGTCGAGGCTTTGAGTTCATGTGAATATTATGTATAATGGGATTTTTTTTAGTTTTAAGACTTTGACAAATTACTACAAATGAACTCTGTCTCCAGAATTTCCGTCCCCTTCCCGATCGGCTGTCGTTTTTACTTTTTCTTTGACTGTAACAACCTGCTAAATTACAAGTTTTAGGAAAATACTTATTGTTTAAGAATAATTTTATACACTTATTGGAAAGATATCCTTATTCCACTACAGAAACTTCAAGACTCCAATAAATATAACACTCCCGTCGACCCCGTTGATTGTGGTAAACGGGAAAAGGTGTCGAATTTTTCATGTTTTCCACATTTAATAATAAATGAAATCGGACTCTATCCAAAAATTCCACTAAGCATTCCACTAGAGCTTTATTATATTATAGTTTGACATTATATTTATTAGAATCTATTTATTTAAAGTAAAAATTTATTTATTATAATAATATTTAATTACCTCGAGAGAGGAGTAAATTTAAAATATGAATTCGAACGAAAGTTCGAGATATATTCTCAACAAGAAGTTTTTTAAGAAATTGGAAAATATTAAACAAGAAAGAAATATAATGATAGTAAAATCCTATCACCAAGATGAGTAATTTGGGGTCACCAAATTTTCATAAAATCGAGAAGGATGGCTCTAACTTATCCTTCGACCTTAGAGGGATCCAGAAGACGATTCATACACTTGGTAATTGGTGAGGCAATATCGTCTGGGCCCGTGTGGTCGGGATATTTGGAAATATTGTTACTCAAATATTTTTGTTCGGAACGCCAGTCTCGAATTTGAGGAAAGGAGGCACAATGACTTTATAAAGGACTTTGACTAAAGTACAAGAGGGTTGTGTGAAAATCACGAGTGAGAGCTAGGCGAATGCGATAAATTCTAAGTACAATAAAGTGGTAAATTGTGGAGAGTGTTCTTACGGTGCTTTGATGTATTTTATGTGTGGAGTTGGATTTTGTGCTTGAACTTGAGCTTGAGCTTCCTGAAAATGGGGGACTATTTATAGTGTAAGTCTCAGGGGTCTTTGACCAATGGGGGTCGGTCTTGCCGTCTTTACTCCATGGGGTGATGGTGTCCAATCGCGTGAAGGTTTTCTGCGCCAATGGGGATCGTCTGGCAGACAGTGGCCAATAGCGGGTAGTCCGTCTGAGCGAGCAATAATAATATCTGCTCCAATGGTCTTCGATGGCGGTTCTGAGCCAATGCATGGTGATCGGTCTGCTCAAATCATTGACCTGCACCAATAAGGTTGGTTTTTTTCTGCCCCAATGAACGAGTTGGACCAATGGGGGCGTTCTTCCCTCATTATTAGGGTGGTTGGGACGTAGGGTAAGTTGATGATGAATGGCGTGTCTTCCGAGTAGGGTCGTGGGTCATGTTCGACTTTGAATGATCGGGTCACCCTTGTGGATTGTCTATCTTGGATGAGACCCTAGGGGGTCGTTCTCTGGTGTGAGCTACTTCCTTAGGATTATAATAGGTCTTGGCTCCTCCTTGAATTCACTCGTGTCCTTAATGTTTATTATGTGCTCGTGTTTTCTCAATTTTGGCTAAGTGTTGGTGATGGTTCTTCGGGCGTTTTGAGAGATATTGAATGCTCCGGAGAGTATTATTTTCTCTGTCCAGAGGGGGTCTCGAGTTGTTCCTCGTGGGTACCTGAATTCAGGTGGGCGTCACGTCGATGGGGAAAACGTGTCCAAGTCTTTGAAGTCTCACAGTATCCCTTTAAGAGGCGTTGGTCGGGTCTGGGGGTACCTTCTCCGAGTGTTTAGACTGAGTACCCTTGGAGGGTGTTTTCTGGATGTGACTCGGGGGTACCTTCTCCAAAGCCCAGACCATCAACTCATATTTGGGCAAAGGTGGTCGGGGCTTAGACGTATCTCTATGCAAGACAGTAATAATTTTTGTAGGGTACCCATTTTTTCGCCCCTCTCCGAGGGTGGGGCATAGTATGCATCATCAGTAATAATCATTACCATGTACCCGAGCACCTTCAAACCCTTTAGATCCAGATAGACACCATGGTGAAACATAAGAAGGAAATTCTTGAGAACCTTCAAGATATCCAACGACGTGTCAAGAATTTGGAGGCCCAGCCAAGCTCATTAGAAAAAATGAGAGGAGGATTGTGACCACCATCTTTTGGAAGCAAACCTTATTACATCAAAAGGGTAAGGCGGTACAAGTTCATCGAGAACTAACAAGCAACGAGAAGTTGGGAGCCTTAATAAGGAGAATGAATGTCTAGAATCAATCTGGACGAGATCAATTACGATGACCTGCAATATATCTCCGATCTCATTGAATCATTTTCGGGCTTAAAACTCGTAATTCTTAAAATAATAGAAGGAACGATGATTCCAACACAAATCGGGCCAAAGATCACGACATAATTGAGGACGAGCAAATTCCAGCCAAGGAAGCACATGTAGAACGCCAACAAGAAGAACTTTCAGGCGGGCACATACAAGGGCCAACGAAAGTTTCAATTACTATAATTGTTGGACATGTGGAGTTAAGGGACACAACTCGACCGACTACCCCGAGAATCAAAAGAGAGGCGTTAGACAGTTTGAGGCAACATTAAAAATTGAAGAAGCTGTCTACTATCAATACCTCGTACATATATACCAGTTTGAAGATATTCCTTCTGACGAAAGTATATACAAAGAAGATGAGTGTCAAGACGAGTCTTCGGAATTAGAATCAGAATCAAACTGAAGACAAGGAAATCTTTCGCCAGGAAATGCAAGAAGATATATCTCGATTCTTTTCACAAACTAGGGTATCTCACAAATGATTGATGAGAATCATGCAAGAGGATCTGAAACTCCACGTTTATGACGGTTTCACTATCGGAAAGATGGAAAGAGCCCTAGCACAGCTAAGCCTCAAGCAAAGAAAGTATCACATCATCTACAAAGTTACGGCAGAAGACATACGAATCCCGATGGAACCAACAAGTAATGTGATTGAAATGCAATTGTTTCCTATGAATGAAATTAAGGAGGAACTAAGTCGGCTCAATAGAGAGGTTTATCAGAAGATGTAATGGATCCATATTAGGGCCATACGAATCTTGATTAAAGCAACATTCAAAGAAAGGATCAATTCGCCAATTGATATTACTATCTTTGACAGAAGAATACAGAACCTACGAGATGCCTGTCTTGGAGGAATATCGGGAAATCTATTTGTTGGGAAAGTGGCAACATTCATTTATCCAAAGATTTACTATAATCTAGCAGATTGAGATTTTAATAGAGTTATTACCCTCCATCAAGATTTCAAAAATAAAGAGTTGATGAAAGAAGGGAATAGGCCATACTCTATCACTTACAATATTTCATATGCCCTCTCCAATACTCATCATTCTGATCTTTTACGAAGGAAACAGTTTGTGGAGATACCAAAAATCTTCGACAAAGTTCCTCATGCGGTCAAACTAGAGATTTCCAATTTTTCACATATTCATGAGATGGATATGATCATAAGAGATCAACCAGTGTTTAACAAAAACACTAGTATGAAATTCGAGCCCAAGAGAGTCTCATTCCATAAAAATAGGATGCACGGCCTAACATGGGGAAAGAAACCGATGGTGGAAGTTGTCTTCGAACCAAGCAGGTTTACAACCAAAGGAGAACTCCAATGTCCAGGAGGATGGTGCGAGGTTGAGGTAATCTTTGACATCACCCAAAAAGATAATACTCTACTGTGTGATGTCTTGTATTACCTAAAGCAGCCCTTGGTGGTTAGATATCAAGGAAACCTAAAAATATGTAGAGTTGACTTTACCATTGGAGGACGTGCAGGATAGACCCAAGAACAATTAATTCTATGGTTGGAATTTCTTGAGGAACACAAACCTTCAGAGAGGTTACCAGACGGAATGGAATTCACGGTCGAAGGAAAAAAGATACAGATTTTGATGACTACTAGTCCATTCTTCATATACTTCTCAATTGGGATGTTATACGAGAAATATCGAGCAGAGTATTTTGCCTCTTACATTGATTTAGGGGTCGGCATATGCGCAGCTAAACCAGGAATCTCTCCAAAAGATATTGAGGAAGAATTACTAGCAGTCATGAGAAGAGATTTCTCCAAAATGATTTTCCTCTTCAAACGAGGGATAAGACAAGCAGAAATCCTAATTGGCGGAGCAAGAGGTACCCCATGGTACAAGGTTAAGATGCCCCAGTTTATTTTCAAGATACAGGAGCAGACATTCTGCTGGGAAACAATTTCCTACAAATGTTCAAACGTTCCACACAGGAGAATGAGACACGAAGGCTTATTTTCACAACCCTCTGTGATCATAAGATTCTGGTTCAACGACTACGTCAGGCATTTTACGGGAAAATGCCCATTACATTTCACAGCAAGCATGGTGGTGATGAAGGCAAGCTTTGACACCCAAAAATGAAGGACCAAAGAAAATATGGTAATGCAATCCTTCAACTAAGAGTTGAAAGCCTAGGAGGCTTAAACGAGGAAAGGATCATAAATAAAAGGACATCCTAAAAGCTAGTCTAGAAAAAAATCCTCAGCCAGACATCACTGCTGGAGAGCAAATCTCGCTGGAAGATGTCAAAACCAAAATCCGAAGAAACTTCAACGAAGATCTTTTGGCATGGTGAGTTCGAAGATGTCAAAGCATCCTTGAAAATCAAGAAAGGAAAAGAGAATGAGTTCGTAAGATACAAGCCTATCCTCATGAATCAGAGTGATAGGAAAAATATGTAGAAAATTCTTAAGGAACACTTGGACCTTAAGCTGATCTCACCAAGAGTTTCTCCATACAGCAGTCCGGGATTTTTGGTTAGAAACCATGGAGAAATCAAAAGAGGAAAACCAAGATTGGTCATCAATTATGAAGGGATCAACAAAATCTTGGAGTTCAATGGATATTATATCCCAAGTCGAGAACACCTTATCAACTGCGTTCAAAATGCAAAGGTCTTCTCAAAGTTTTATTGTAAATCGGGGTTTTATCAGACTAAGATGGAGGAAGAAAGCAAGAAATATACGACCTTCCCCACACCACAGGAGCATTATATTTGGAATGTGCTAGATATGGGTTTAGCAAATGCACCACAAATATACTAAAGGAAGATGGATAATCTCTTCAAATATTACTTCAGTTTCCTGTTCGTTTACGTTGATGATATTCTAATAGCATCAAAAACATTAAGGAACATATGCAACATCTGGGAATCTTCTCAGACATATGCCACAAGGAAGGGTTGGTGCTATCTGAAAAGAAAGCGGTAATTCTTACAAGAAAGATTGAATTCCTGGGAATTGAGATTGATGAATCATGTATCATTCTTCAAACACATTTGGTTGAAAAGATACGAGATTTTCCTGATGATCTCAAGACGGTTAAACAACTCCAGAGCTTTATGGGGTTAGTTAATTTTGCCGGAATGTTTATCAACGATCTAGCAAGCTATAAGAAAGTTTTCAGTCCACTACTCAAAAAAGATGCAGAGTTTAGATGGACAGAAGAACATAGGGGAATGGTACAATGACTAAATACCATATGTCAAAACCTCCCCAAACTAGCGATACCCAATGATGAAGATGATCTGGTTCTATACACAGATGCCAGTGATCATTGGTGGGCAGCAGTTTTAACTAACGTTGAACCAAAGGGAGAAGTTTCGTGCAGATACTGCAGTTGACTTTTTGTGGAGAACCATGCAGCAAGATGACATATCAACGAGAAGGAATTCTTTGCAGTTCAAAAGGCTTTCAAAAAGTGGCCTTTGTTTTTACTTGCAAAGAAATTCATTTTAAAAATTGATAATACGAGTGTTAACGCTTTCTTAAAAAATAAATAGAAAGTAAACCCGAGAAAGCTAGACTTTGAGATGGCAAGCTGAATGTCAATACTATGATTTTGATGTTGTTGTGATTAAATCTCATGAAAATATTCTTGCAGGTTTTTTGACGAGAGATGGAGGCACGTGAAGCCGATACCATCGTTACGAGATGGAAACATCACAAAGAAAACTTACATGAACAGGACAAGATGATCGAAGGCCTAATTATTAATTCCAAGGCATCTGGTCACATACAAGAACTTGACCTTTCTAAGGTCAGAAGTGCCATGGGAGCCTTATTGGGACAACCTCATTGGTCACAGTGTTACGAGCTTATGGGACAACCTCATTGGTCCATTAATGCGAGATGCCTCCGAATCAAAGATAAAACTGAAGTTCGAGCGCAGGGTCCAAAACCCAAAAAAGGAAGTTCGAATACCTCAAAAATGAGACCTAGTGTTGATCCTTTCGAGGAAGACATAGGGGAAAACATTGATCCAACGATGGAAACATCGGTGGCACTAGACGATTCAACCATGGTTGAAGATGAAAAAGAGGAAATTAGCCTTAGACCTAGGACGGGAAAATCGAAGGTTATCATCAAGGAAAATGAGAATTATCCCCTACATAAGTATCAGAGAACATGGGAGAAACTCTACACAAGAATTGGGATTATTCCTTGCAAAACATTGGCAGACTGGTCAGGAAAATACCCTAGGATGTGGATGCTTTCAGGTTCTAAACCTGAAAGCGTACGAGAATGGTATGACTTTGGCTGTTTAGCCTTAGTCTTCACCACATCACCATGATTCCCATAAATATCAAAGTTACCAGCATGGCTAGTCAATGGAGTATATGATTCCTGAAAGAATAATAATACACTCGATCGGGGAGAGGTCCTGGAATTAAAATTCTTAACAGTGGGACTTGAAATTACGGGAAAAGACTTTCACAACAGCTTTCATTTTATCAAGCTGCAAAGGCCTAACTTAAGCGATGGATCTAGCAAAGCCACCGCCAAAAGTACAATACTTAGTCTCTCATATTACTGAAGATGAAGTCACCACTAAGAGAGCTTGGGGGCTTTGGGTCTGTCTCACTGAGATGGACAAGGTTAAATGCATGTTCAAAATATTTCAGGGGAAAATGAACAGGTCTTTTATGGTTAACACCATGACGAGCAGGAGCACAACGTTTGTCGAAGGAATCTTCGAAGCAAAAAAGCAACCATTGTGGAAAAATTAAATTCTGAGCACTCCAGAAACAAGCCAGAAATTCTGCAACATGCTCATGTTGGCCATTAGAAGGATCGCATCTGCTCCCAATGCCCAAACTAAAAGGAACCCCTGTTCGGAAAGGGATTCCCAGTGAAAAAAAGACAAGTGGGATAGTGACAAGACAGGCCCCTCAAAACGTGGAAAGATTCCACCAAGTGAAAAGAGGACAAAATTCTAAAGCAAACCTGACAAGAGAAAAAGGAGCCATGCGAAGAGGCCATGTGACACGGACAATCACCGCCTCCACTAGCGGGAATCAAGCCAAAAGTGGAGTGACCGTGACAGATAATGGGTTGATATGTAAGCACTGATGAACCAATCCATCAGGAAGAATTGAAATTCGAATTTGAAATCTGAATGGACTTCTATAAATAGGCAAGCTGAATAAAGCATAAGACATCGACCATTACCCTCTATTTTCTTACGAAATAAACTGTATTCAGTTCTCCATTCTGAAAGCAAGTATTATATTAGTTGTTTCAATTTTTGTTTTGAAGTTTATGTACCTAGGAAACTAAGCTACAATGAGTATCCAAACAAGTAGCTCCTCTCAAAAAGGGTTATTTATTATGCAACAAATAAGTTTCCACTAATAAATAAAAATTCTAGCTTTGCCTAAACTTGTGTGCACATTGTGTTAATCATACATCTCAAATTATACCTCTCACACCCCGGAGTAGAAAACGAACCATGGTTGTGATGTCTGCCGCTTGAAAGAACCATTTCCAGGACCATCGATTGCGATTGTGTGGTTGGAGGCAGTTGGTCTTCATAAGAACTGGTTGGAATACCTGACGGTAGCTTAGTCAAAGCGAGGTACTATTCGAATTATGATTTACTATTTGTACGGAAGCATGTTGGGCCTGATATAGTCGTAATGGACTAATTCCATAATTTATGGGGTCTAAAAAGTAAATAATACAAACTAAAAGGCTAGACTTTTAAATTGTATATTAAATCCATGTAAAATTTGACACTTTTCATATTCCTAAGGAAGAAGGACTATTGTGGTCCTCCCCCGACCATAGACGTCACCCCATCTATGTTCGTAGTGGAAGGTTTTCTTTTTTTTTTTTCTTTTTTTTTCCTTATTTGCAATAACCTACTCAAAATGTAGACGACGTGGCACACCAGCTCTGACAGTCTAACACCACGCTCATTATAATTCGATACAAATTCATTTTGGGTACACGTAATACAAAATAATAAAACTGATGTACTGACTATGTTGACTATAACCATATACAAGATTTTAGTGTAGCTTTATCCGAACACATGTACATCGGAGTAATGAGTGCATCTTGTTCATTACAAGATTAAGAGCTAGGCTCAGCTATGTCGAGTATTCTGCAGTATGTCGAGGATTATGTAGTATGTCGAGGATTTTGCAGTATGTCGAGGGTATGTCGAGTATAAATGCTCGACGTGTATGTGTGATGTAAGTTGTGTAGTTAATGTCTCTCTAGGCCTTCGAAAAAATGGTATTTATAGGCACCGGGGAGTGGGATATATCCCCGCATTTCCCAGACATGTTAGACATGTCGAGCTTATGACAAGCATAAAAACTCGGCATGGTCAGAACGAGTTACCTATCATTATGGGTCGGTCCAAGCATAATGGGCCAACATATTGGGTCACCGGTTTAGCCCATATCATGTATCCCCCTGATTTGAAAGCCAATGTCGAAGACATCGATTTTCAAATTATTGTTTAGAGTACCCTCGTTCCCCCCAATTTACGGGTCGAGGTTGAACAGAAATTGGTGTCTGGATTTTAGTTATGGACCAATCGTTCATTCCCCCAAAATTTGGTCCAATTGACAGAGGAGAGCGAGCTGTAACTTTTTTATATTATATATGAAATGCTCGATATGTCCACATTTAATGCTCCGCCTAGACCACGGAGGCCCATCAAATTCCATATATATATGGTTGGTTCGCCACCTTGTATATTATAATCAGGAGAGGACGATTTTATCTTTTTAATACTGGTACGTCGAGATTTTTGGGTACGTCGAGTTTTTTGCCACGTCGAGCTTTTTGGAGACGTCGAGCTTTTAAGGTACGTCAAGCTTTTTTATCACATAGAGTTTTTCCAATATATCGAGTAATTTTTCTCGACATATTGCTCGACATGTTGCATATATCGAGTTTGCTGACTCATTCTTCTTTTTTTAATAGGAAATGGTTTGGGTAAAGAAAATTCCTAGGCGCAAGCGTATGGTATCACCCCGGCCTTATGCTAACGCCAATAATACTAACAAAATTTTCATAGGAGAATCTGCGGTAGTTGATGCAAATCCTGCAGTAACTATCCATGAGGAAGTTACTAAGAGTGGGAATATGTTGACTTTGGGGGTGTCTGCCCGAATATGGGTACCTCAATTGCGTTCATATGAGCGAGAATCGAGATTCAAAATGAGAAACTTAGTTATGTGACTATCAGAGACTGGTGGTAGCATCTTTGTCAAAAATAGAGCTCAAATTAGGTAAAGTATTATCGTTGACGACATTGGTCATCGTAATGCATGCATTGAAGCAAAGCGTAAGACCTATTGTGCAGCAAACCTATATATGGGAACTCGTGTTTAACCTTCCCATACCGCCAGACACGCCGGCAAACCAATGGTATCTAAATGTCGTGCGGCGAAGTAGCTAGAGGTCTCAATTGTGAGGAGACAAGGGTGCTAGCTCAAGTTCCAAAGTTCTAATGTTGGAAACTGTAGCTGGTCAACCAGGAGGATCATCTAGTTGTCATAATGGGAATAATGTTGGTGCGAAGGAAATCGCCGCTTCAGGACAGAATACGCCAGATGTAGAAGATCCAGACAGTGGAGCAGATTCTGCCATAGGGCTGGTGCTAATGTTGATGGGGGCAGAAGCGAGTGTTATAGGTTCCATATCCGATCTTAGGCCCTATGTGCGCAAGCAGCATGCCAGCCATAATAATATAGAAGAAAATAGGACGAAATATTAAAAATGCGCGCTAACTTTACAAAAAAAGTTAAAATGCCCATTTTTTTTCGGGCCTTGCAAAAATGCCCTGTATGTTTTAAAAAAACTTTCAAAAATGCCCGATGCCCTTATTCAGGCTAAAACTTCCTATGTGGCGATACAGTGGCTGCCACGTCAATAGGTGCTCTGCCACGTCATATTTTCCAGCCAAAAATATTTTTTCTACAGAGCCTGAGAATGATAATTACGAGCCGCGTGCACCTGGCGATCCTTTTTATCCTTTGATCAATGAGAGTGATCTATACATGGTTGGTTTCACCTCATCACCTAATAGGGCACCGATGGGTTAGGGGTTTATTATTGAACGAGCAACAACCATTTCTAATGATGCCATTGTCCATGATACACTGGCCGAGGTGTTTGGCTCTGATAGTGAGGTCAATAATGCGTGGAGGGTGTTCGACTATCGTGATGATGTTTTCAAGGACTATTTAGTGAACACGTGGGTGTGTCAGGAGGACTAAGTAAATATAATCGACCAAGTATCGAATCCAAAAAGAGTATAAAGCTTTTATTAGCAATCTAAATTGTTGAAATCCTAAATGAAATGATGTTTTGAATACTTTTGTGAAATAGAAAGACTAATTGAACTACAATTATAACTACGCTACTTTAACTAAACTAATTTAACTAAGACATTATTGAATTGATTGATTGATTGATTTGGTTGTTAAACAGATTAAAGAAAATCTGTCAAGGAGGTAGGTTCATTAATCTCGAATGCGGGGTATTTCAGAGATAAAATACCAATGATCCAAATGTGAGCCTCTTTCCATTGATTCTCATTTGTTCTCACGTTGACATGATTAACTAACCACTCTTTTATATTACCTAAAGAACACTTTATTTCATAATAATGTCGGGTCGTTAGGCACTATCCCCTCCGTAGAAGTTCACCATGTCATAGGATCCATACAAAGTTTTAGAAGAGAATTAGAGTTGACAATTATAACCTAGATTCCTTGATGGACACTAGTGCTGATGTCTAGAGATTTATTTGCCTGATCTACTATGCTACTGTTGCGTTGACAATCTCATATGCATAATTCAGCATAATACAAGGTATATCAACATCACTCTATCGAATGAAAGAAACACGTGTGTCAAACATACCAAGTAGCATAAGCAACAAATAATATCCAACAAAACAAAGTCTCCAACAATCAAAACATAGGTTCAAGGTGCATCCATTGAGAAAACTACATCCTCTCCCAGACACTGATATATTTAGCTACTCATGATCATATTATCAAAACAATAACTTATAATAAACTTATGCAATAAAGAAAATATTAAACTCCTAATCTAGGTGAGATTTTGGCGTGTCTTCTCATTTTGATTCTATGTTGCTCCTTGTGATCTCCTTTCTCCTTCAACTATGAATGTGTGTGTGAACTATGATGAACTCTAAGATAGCGGTCTTGTGATACTTTGTGATGTCTTACGATGTGCCCTAGCTACTGGAGGTCCTCCTCTATTTATAGTTTTTATTTTGTAGATTGCAACTCCTACGGTTTATGAGTAAGTCAATACACTTTCATGTCTTGCACCATGTCGCGCGACTCGTGTGTTTCTATCGTTGTGCAACTCCATGGATGGTTGTTGCGATGGTCCCTGATGTTGCGTTGGTGGCGCGACCTTCTGTCTCTCTAGTTTTGTCGCACTACTAGCTGTGTCGTAGAGCTTCTTCCTCGTGTCTTCGTTCTTGTGCTAAAATCCCTCCAATAAGCTTCGTTTTGTTTCGACTTGACTAAAACTACAAGAATGACAAAACAAGACTAAAGCAAGTAAAATTGCTACAAATATTATGGAAAAGTATAAGAAATAAGGTACTTAAATTGTTATAATTTATCGCTCATCAATCACATTGTCTGATACTAGTACTCTTGGAAAGTCAATTGGCAAATAATGCTCTTTCATATGAACTTAATCATATTGTTCTCAGTGATGGTGGCAAGTGCCTACGCTTCTACCCATTCCGTGAAATATTCTACTTTTACGAGCAAGAATTTCTTCTCACCTTTGGTGATGGGCAACAGTCCTATAATATTGATTCCCCAATAATCAAATGGACAAGTGATCTCTAATGTGTTCATTGACACGGTAGGCCTATGTATCATTCTAGCAAGATACTGACAGCTTACGTAACTAGGAGAGAATTTGCTTGTATCTTTAAGTAGTTTGGGCAAGTAGTATCATTGCCTAGGAATCTTTTGGGCTAGACCTCTTCCGCGTGAATGATTTCCACAACTGCCTCCATAGATTTCCCTCATACTATATTATGCTTGATCTGGAGATAAACAATGGAGTAGTGAACCTTCGAAAGACCTCTTATAGAGTTCACCATTATGAATAGTGAATCTATAGGCCATGTATTTCAAATGTCGCCAGCCGTTGGTATCCAACGGAAATATACGACCCTTTAGATATTGAAAGATTTTGTCTTTCCAACTTGGTTCTTCCTAGTTAAGGAATATAAATTCTACGTCATTCAAAACTTTGGTGTATTTGAAAACTACTATCGTTGGTCTATTCGTTGCTCGAAGAGTGACGCGTTCCTCGACAAAAGATGTCCGAAGAACTCACGAATTTGGATAATGGATCCGCCTTTGTGTTTTCCGCCCTTGGTATCTGAGAAATGTTGAATACGCTAAATTCATCTTCCAGTGCTATAAGTTTAGCTAGGTAAAGAACCATGGTCTCCTTTTTTGTCGCATAAGTGCCAGAGAAATGCCTTGTCACAAGCTGCGAGTCTGTAACAACTTCTAAATGATCTGCACTCAAGGTTTTCTCCATTCGAACTCCTGCTAGGACTGCTCATATTCTCCCTCATTGTTGGTGACTAGGAAGTTTAAAGTAATGGCAAAATCAAATTCTTGGTGGTCGGGTGAAACCAAGTTCATCCCAACCCCCTCCCCCTTATTTGTAGTGGATGAACCATCCACATGTAATAACCTAGCGAAGTACTGCCTGCTGAGGCCTGGGTCTTGAACCAGAGTATAAATGAGGTTAACAAAATGACCGGCACTATTTTTGAACGTCTCCATCAACCAACACGTGCGCTTTTATATTTATGCGAGTTCAAAATTCAAGCCCAAATTCACTCAACTCTATAGCCCATTTCACTAATAGGCCAAATGTCTCTTGACTGGACACGACATGTCTAAGAGTCTTGTCCGTGACAATAGTTATTGGGTGGGGACATCAAATACCTTTTGAGTTGTTGGAAGGCAGTCTCGCACTCTGTCATCCATAAGAAATTCATTGCTATTTTCATAATTTTGAAGAAGGGTAAAGTTTTCTCCGCCGATGTCACAATAAAACGACTGAGGTCCGTAATGTGCACCACTAAGCACTGCACATCTCTTACCTATTTTGGCAATTGCAAGTCCACGAATGCCTGGATCTTATCATGGTTAGCCTCAATCCCTCTCCAGTTCACCAAATGTGCATTTCTTCGGATTCAGCTTCATACCATAATTGTGCATTATAGAAATGACTTCTCCAAATGTTTTAACATTGTCTTTCGACCTCATACTTTGAACCAACATGTCATCAATGTAAACCTCCATTGATTTCACAGTCAAATTGGAAAATATTTAAGCCACTAGTCTCTGAAAGTCACCATGACGTTCCTTAAGCCGAAAGGCATCACCTTGTAGTAGTAAACCCATGTGTCAGTGACGAAGGCGATCTTGCTCTGATCTTGGTGAGCCATAAATGTCTTACGGAAACCACTCTTTGCATCCATCATACTGAGAACACCCATAAGCAAGTCAATCTTGGGAAGGAGAAAATGAAAATATCATCATAACAGACATCCAGTAATGAACCATTAAATACAATCACCAGTAAAACATTTTAATCTAACATTATCATTTATCAATGACAGTAAAATCCACACCATACACGATTAAGGCAAATTTATAAGAATAACATAATATAAAAAAATAAAATAAAAGATGTGGGTGTTTTTGTCTGCTTATCTATCAACTGACCCAACACCTATGTTAAACTAATTCCAGCTTCTTACCCAGACCAGTTTTGTTCAAACCACACCTACGCACCAAGAACACCCCTAAATTAGGTCGAGAGTGACCTAGTGAAGGTATTATGTTGCTCAAGATCAGTAGATGGAGGTTGTATATAGTATGCAAGTTGTATAAAACTTATTCTCGAAAATAGCTTATTGCAGAGTGTCTTGAAATTCAGGTGGCCTCAGAGTGTCTGGAACTTTGATTGATCTTAAAGTGTCTCAAGGTTCGGGTGACCTTAAAGTGTCTCGAACTTCAATTAATCTAAGAGTGTCTCAATATTCATGTGACCTCAGAGTTTCTTGAAATTCGGGTGACAAGTGGTGTGTCGAAGTGTTTGACTCAAAAGTTATCTACTTCAAAACAATAATTATCACGAAATAGCTCTATCTCTTGAATTTTGCCTTACGCTCAAGCGAGAAGATTTGAGTTAGCCAAATCCCAAAATTGGTGAGGGATTTTGAGTTATAGGTGAGTGCTTTGGTCTAACAGAAGTAAAAATGATTTACCTTTACAATTTGAGGTTAGATATTTGTATAGTAGATGAAACCAATAAATTAAGCCCACAAATCTGCCCTTGATCCACAAATCACACTTGTCCGGACATTGCTTGTATTGAAATTACACTGGCTCGAAATTAAGTTGTCCTATGAACTATCTCTAACTCGTATTATATCTCTTTTTTGTCCGAGAAATAGCATTTAGAGAGTAGAGACATATTTCAACCAATGGGCTTTATGGAATAGCATTTATCTTTTTTCTTGTCATGAAAATTGGCTTTATGGACATATTTTGACATAGTCTTCTGGTGAATATTGATTGTTTCTTTTCAATGTCTTATTCTTAAAGTGTCCTTATTTGATTGGTATCGCATGGCAAACTCAATTATTGACGAACAATTGTGTATTAATGAATTGAAGTTACTTAAATTTTTAATTATAGAATATATAATTTTAGTATACATTAATATACCAAGCTAATTGAAATTAATATATTTAATATATATTCATGTTGAAATGATATTATGGAAAAAACGCGCGAGTACCCAAACAGGAGCAAAAAATTTGCCGATACAACCCATTCCAGCTTAATTCGTCTTGGACAAAAAATACCCAAACAAAACGAACGAGAGTGGATATCCGCTTCAAATGCACACACTACCTATAATTATCGCATACCTCATGGAGGTGTGTGTTTCTCTCTAAATAACGAGATTATTTTACTACACTTTCGCCTTAATATTTTATTTTAGCGATAAAAGCATCAAGCCCCTAACCTGTGGGCTATTTTGCACTTTGGCCCTTAACTAAGTTTTATCAGCACTTTGGTCCCTAAACTATAGGGTGATTCTTTAATTTGGTCCTTTGGTGCAGTTCCGACTATTTTCGACTATTTTTGGCTAGAATATCCCCTATGCCTGACTCATGTGTGTTGTACTAGATGTATAATAGTAGTTGGTGAAAAAAAAAGTACAACAAATGGAGGAATATTCCGGTCACAAAAGATCGGAAATGCACCAAGGGATTTGCCCCTTTGGTGCATTTTCAGTCATTCTTGGTCAGAATATTCCCCTTTAACCGACTTATATGTGTTGTACTAGATGTATAATGATAGTTGGTAACAAAAACAGGCAAAAATAAAACATCAAAGTGAGGAATACTCCGCCCACAAAAGACTGGAACTGCACGAAAGGACCAAATCGAACAGACACCCTATAGTTTAGGGACCAAAGTGCTGATAGAATTAGGTTAAGGACCAAAGCACAAAACACCCCATAGGTTATGGGGCTTGATGCTTTTATCCCTTTATTTTATTTACACGTGGACCATACATATGTAAACATTCATGGACTCTCATTATTGACTTCATGCGTTCCTTCACACGATCTGATCCCTTGTGTCTTTCTCGTTGTTCCATTATGAGCATGCACATGCATTATAATAGTAACAAAAATTAGCATAAATAAAAATATGTTACAAATATTGTAGTTGGCCTCATTGAAAATATTGTACAATTACTATTAAGCAATAGTACCTATATTTAAGATGAACACTAGTGTAATAGTATTAGATGTTGGAAAAGTCTCTATATGAGGGGCTCGTTTCCAGATGAAAAACACACAACATTTGCTAAATATATTTTAACATATTTCTATTTCTCTCCTTAAGTCTTCTAATATATTGTTACAACCCCCAATAGTATTAGTATTTCTATAACACGTTATCAGCAAGAAAGTGCTCGTTACGAAATAATTCTTTAATCTTCTCTTTCCTATGTACAATATATTCTTACTCTCCAAAGAAAGAAGATTTAGTATAAACCCAAAACGAGAATTCAGTGTTTCAAAATCCAGTTTCGTTCTTTAAAGACAACGTTCAACGTCAAAAGGTACGAAAGTTTATATTTACTTGTTCATCTATCTCCATTGTTATAGACAAGGCGGACTACCGCATATATATAATTTTATGATTAGATGAACATTTTCTTAATAACTTTATTGTTATCTAACTCTAACACTAATGGTAATTCTAACTTTCCTTGATGCTTGAGTTAACCCCGAGCTAAAAACGACTACTAACAATTGATTATTATGTAAAGTTCTACCTCCTATTATATTGCTTATTTATTCAATAAGCCCATGAAAGTTTTTACATAGTAATGGGGCGGAAGTTATTTACGCACTTAATCCATTGCAATTACTTTACTTGTTTACATTATTCCACAAGCCCATGAAAGTTTTTACATAGTAATGTGGTGGAAAATATATATGTATTTACTTATCGTAATATTATTCCACATGATCGTTAAAATATCACTAATGCGGCAAAAATTTTACATGTTATTGCAATTAATTTTTGTTGCTTAATTATTAAAGATATTACCGTTCATCAAACATGCACAAAAAAATATTACGGCTACTTACGGATATTTTACCATTATTAATACACAAATTTCATTACACGAACTCCACACAATCTTCACCTTATTTCTCTCATCTTGCAAAATGATCACTACAAGAACAACGATCTTGATCCTCATTTACTTTTCATTTTTTTATGGTAGTAGCTAAGGACGTTTTTATGTTTCTCCCTATGATATTCCTCTATTTTATCATAATAATGTTCGAGTTCAAGGTTTGGCTAGAGATGAGACAATTCATCGTGCTATTGTAATAAGTGTGCTTGTATGATTGCATATTAAATAATATGTATCGATCCTAATTATGATTTTTTTATGTTTATTTAGCTGCAATATGTTTAATTTCCCAAAAGTAGATTTTACCGAACTCACGGTCACTGGGAATAATTATATGCAATGGAATCAAATGTGAATAGGGACCTCACTACGAAAAGTCTCGTTGAAACAATTGATGAGGAAAATGAATGTACTAACTAGCAAAAATGTGAATCAGTTATATTCATGCGTAAATATTTTAGATCATTCTCTGCAAAAGGAATATCTCAATACTACATATCCTTCTGAACTATGAATTAATCTGAATTAAAGATATTGCCACCAAAGAGAAACAATGCTTCCAGAAGCGACTCATATGTGGAACACATTAAGATTCCAAGATTTTACATCGGTAAATGATTACTCTTTTGCCATATACTTTATTCGTCACTCCTCAGACACTAAAATTTTGTGGAAGGGAAATTACTGATATGGAAATGATTGAAAAAAACTATTTCTACTTTTCATGTCTGAAAGTGTAAGATGTTCTAGAATCAATGTTGGCTGGATATTGTGCCAACATCCAGAGGACAATATTGAAACCCAAAACATTCTTAACATAAAACATGGTTCTGAAATTCAAGAACATGAGTAAAGTGTTCTGGATTAAATGTTGGATGGATGTTGAGCCAACATCTACAGGACAACATTGAAACTAGAAACTATTCTGTCAATCTGTCTTTAACTGCTTTATTTGAGTTTTGCCTTTATTCACCTATTAATCAAGTTCCACAATTTTAGTTGTCTTTGTTTATGTCCAGGAACATCTCTTAATCATAAGGAAGAGCATTACAAGTTTCCTAAGTTGAAGTTTCCATAATTCAAGAGGAGGAAGTTCGTCAAGTCCACACGGTTTCAAAGATGGAAAGTTTTGGAGTTCAAGTGCAACTAAAAATCTTTCCAAGATAAACTCTGAATTGAAGAAGGAGTATTTCCTTATTAGAACTCAATCTAATAAAGAGAACTATTATTCAAGAAGGAGATCGAGTTCAAGAAGGAAAAAAGAGTTCAACTAGGAATCAACATAAGTTACCAAATCTGTGTACAACACACCTTGTAGATCAAGTTTGAAGAAACCTATATATAGGGTGTGAAGTATATCAAGATAAACAAGAAACAATAGAGCTTATTAATCCGTAGAGATTATATCTTAAGCATTGTTGTTGTGTTTTTTGCTTTCCAAAGTTTGTGAGTTTTTGAGTTAAGTCTAGAGTTAGATTTAAGGAGAAAATTTTTGTCCGCTTTGCTGAGTCCGATCTACAAAAGAGCGAGAGTGATTTTGTGGTGAGGAACATCTTTGTTAAAACCTGCGTGGTTATTTTTCCATAAGGCTAGATGGTTGATTATTTATAATAAACCATTGAAAAATTATCTTCTTGTGTTCTTTAATACCATTGCACATTATACTCTATCAAGAAGATTGTTTAAGATCAAGTTAAAGCAACGCCAGCTTAACTTGAGCTTTGAACTTTGAAAAAGTTGTATCAATCCCGATCCAACTATTTCAGTGTCAATCATATACTCATCCAAATGAAACACGGAATTGTCGGATACACTATGTATCACGATTTGCAGAGGATGTTGTTAATGGCAGAGAAGAGTATTTATCTATTGATTAAGAATCACGAATCTCGTCCAACTGAAGCACAGGCATTGCCAGAAGCACATGCCATAAATTTATCAAACTTATGTGGACGAGGAGATTACAATAATGGTGGTCGGGAAGAGGCCAATATCAAAGTCGGGGTGGTTATAAAGGAGGATATGTTTCTAGAGGTGGTCGTGGTCATAGAGGTAGTCGTGGTTGTGGTCGAGGTAGTTATCACAACTCTTCGACTAGTGATACAGTCCATAACAATAATCATCATGATAAAGGGAAAAATGCCCATAAAAATCTGGAATTCACTGTTTTAAGTGCAGGATGAAAGAACATTGGGCCAATAAGTATCGTACACATGAACAACTTTGTAAGTTGTACTAAGAGAGTACAAAAGGCAAAGAAAATGAGAGGGCCCAATGATTCCACATATTTAGAGGTAGTTGATTTTATTGATGATCCTGATGTTAATATGACTTGATATGAACTATGTGATCCCTGGTTGTGTGATTCCTGATTTTGTTTGTATTGCAAATCCTTGTTGTGTGACCCTTGATTTAAAATGTATTTGCGATTGTTGGCTTGTAATATATTGCGTGTTTTCATGAATTGTGTTTCATTATGTATCTCAAAAAAATTATTTTCTTCTTGAAATATATGCTTTGTTTATTGTTGTATCATGTTTAACTCTACTTGTTTGACATGAAGCCCAGTATGGAGCATACCGGTGATTTTTGCATACCTGATATCAGTACAACTCACACAATTCTCACAAGTAAAAAATACTTTACATATCTAAATCAACAAAGGCAAAAACCAATACGGTATCAGGTCCTACTGACTTGATTGTAGGATTTGGTAAAGATAGTTTTATTTTACCAAATGGAACAATATTTATCATTGGCGATGCCTTCTTTCCCCAAAATCCAGAAGGAATTTGTTGAGTTTTAATGATATATATTGTCATGGATATGATAACGAGTTAAAGACTGGAAAGAAACATATTCTTGAAAAACTATCAAAACTCTCATCATGACTGCATTATACATATATTAATTCAATCGAATCAAATATGATAGTCAATGAAAATCTTAAATTATTGACTATATGGCATGATCGACTAGGTCATCCTAGTTCAACAATGATGCAAAGGATAAATAAAACTACATATGGACATTCATTAAAAGGATCCAAACTCCATATGAACAATAATAGTCCCCGTGAAGTATGTTCTCTTGGAAAGCTAATTATAAATAATTCACAAGTGAAAATTAAGACATAATTACCAACATTTCTTGAAAGAATTCAAGGTATATGTGTGGACCTATTCATCCATCATGTGGACCATTTTAATATTTCATGGTATTAATTGATGCCTCAAGTCGATTGTCACATGTATGTTTATAATCTACTCGCAATATGGCGTTCGCCAGATTTTTGCCTCAAATAATTAAAATAAGAGCTCAATTTTCTGACATAACAATCAAGAAAGTCAGACTTGACAATGTTGGTTGTTAACCATAAAAAATAAATATGAGATGAAAGAGAATATTAGTCCTAAATATAGGAACTAATGTATGGACAATACTATTGTCACGAGTACTTCCGATGAGACGTAACCACTCCCAACGAGGAGGCCCTCGGAGTGTTACCAATCCACTCGGTCACTGACCCTAAGCGGTATAAAGGGGCACCCAAGGAGACACCAGAGCGTCCCTTGGAAAGTCAACGATGAATAAGAAAGAGATATCAATACGGCATCGGAAAAAGAGTAAACCCCGATGGATCAGCGCGACTCCGATATCCATCGATGCGCCAAGAGGGACCACAATGGACCCCGAGTCCCATAATCTCGTGAGAATACTTCTTTGCTAAACACTCATCAACATAAACTGCCATCGGAACTTCACTCCAAAGGCAGAGTCTGAAGAACAAAGCTTGATCTAAGTACAGGAACCACTGAAATGCACACTACGAGAATATGGACAAGGAAAAACCACTTCACGAGAACAAAAGAACCCTCGGAGCCCAAGTCAAGGGCGGAAACACCCCTCAGAAAACATATACAGAAACCCCTACACCAGGATAAACCCTTATCAAAGCAATAACACCACCCGAAGAATGTCCTAACTGGTCCATCAAGTCACTACCAAATATAGGACCCCTCGGAAAATAGAATCCAGAGGAGCAGCCCATCGGAGATCCTAGGAGCTATCAGAAGAGACAGAGATCATCCTACTGAGCATCTAGAAGATTAAAGATATGCCTTATCTTATCTTTTTACACTTTTACACATATTGCGACACATGTACCTTATTAAAACACATGCATAATGACACATGTCCCTAACAAGCTCTATATAAAGAGAGGTGATCAATTGAGAGAGGGACACAGACAATCATTTACAAAAAAACGAGGAGTAAAATTCATTAAATAAAGGGAGGATTATTCTCGTATCTTTATTCTTCTTTATAAAATCATCGCTTTTTGAATCACGGGCAGGGTGTTCCAACTCTAAATAATTCAGTTAAATAGGAAATAATATCAAACCTGTTAACAAAATGGTGTCGTCTATGGGAACGCCATAGAATCTGTCCTCGAGAATATTCAACAAGCATTGGTTATAATGGATGATATGTCCTCGAAAGTGAAAGCCTTCAAACCCATATGTCCTCGGAAGAAACTTTGTCAAACCACCAATCTGGGACCAGATATTTCATTAATATTCCCCGCTCTGTCTTTTAGAGGCTTGTAGAAGCTATGGCTCGGCGAACACCGCGACGAGGGGGAAATTTCAGGAACTGGCCCTTCGCATCTCCCGGACAAAGATATTTCCTTTCGGAAGAAAGCTCACCCCGTGCTAGATGGAGCCCTACTCCCGTCCCCTGGCACCACGAACCTCGCAGGAATCGCAAAGGTATGATAGTTATGAAAGAACTCCAAGAAGGGGCCTACGAGAAGAAATTCCCCGCCCCTCAAAATACCTTACGGATGATGATCACACCCTGTGGGGGATGCTGGATGGCCTACGCAAAGAAATGAGCGACATCAAGAGAACCATAGCCCCTAAGGAGGATCCTACATTTAAAACTTCCCCCTTTATTCCCAAAATTGCCCTAGCAGCAGTCCCGTCGGGGATGCGACCAGTCAATGTTCCCTTGTATACCAGGGAAGCAGATGGAAGAGATCCACAGGATCATATCCATCAATACTTGGTCGGAATGGACTTATCCTCTGCCCCGGACCATGTCTTATGTCGCATGTTTCCTGTCACCCTCGGAGGACGAGCTCAGGCTTGGTTTACTCACCTTCCCCCTAACTCCGTAATGAGCTTCGATCGATTGGCTCGCCTATTTGTACGACAATTTACTTGCAACCGGTGGTATCCCAAATCCGCTACTCCTCTCTTCACGGTCAGACAGTAGAAGGATGAACCCTTACGAGGGTATATAAAGCGCTTCACGGATGAGGCGTTAGATGTCCCTAACGTCATCCCAACCATCTTGGCTAACATATTGACGCAGGGGCTTCGAACAGGGGATTTTTTTCGATTTCTCATGGGAAATCATGTCACAGACATGAATGAACTTATGCAAAAGGCAGAAGTTTACATCCTGATGGAGGAAGCGGAAGGTACGAAGAAGCACATGGAACATGACGACAACGAGCACCAGGAGCGTACCGAGAGAGAGGCAAAAGCTAAGGAGAAGGGCAAGGAAGGGAAACCCACCCAGCACAAAGACGAGGATGGTGTGGTCAAAAAAATCCTTCGACCCGTACTGTTGCCCCCGATGACCATTGCTCCCCCATAAGTACTCAACGTGATGAGAGGTAACGATGAGTTACACTGGCCCATGCCAGCCAAATTTCCTAATAGAGAAAGGAATACGGGAAAGTATTGTAAATATCATAAAACCTATGGGCACACAGGAATGCACTACCCTACGTAGGGAAGTGCTCCGCCTTCTGGAAGCGGGATATTTGAAGAATTACGTTAAGGAAAATAACCCCGAGGACCCCAAGGCAAATGTATAGAAAAACGCACGAAGAGAACAAGAAGAGGGAGAAGCGACCCCTAGCCGCCGATCACGAGAAATGACCATGGAATGCCGTCAACCTCGAGAGTTGACAGGGGAACGTCGACGGAGCTCACGAGAAAAAACATCGGGACATCGGAATTTACCCCCTCCCCCAGATTCGTACGAAGATAACACCCCGTCAGGACGGACGATCAACATGATAGAGGGAGGAGATATCTCAATAACACCCCAAGGTAAGAAGAAGAAATATTTAAAAGAAGCCAGGCGAATAGAGCAAGGACTCCTCGTGTGTTCCATCCAAGGAACCAAATTACCTAACATCACTTTCGGGCCTGAAGACTTAAAGGTATAATTTACCCCCACGAAGACCCCTTAGTGATTGCAGCTGTTATCCACGGATTTGAAATCCAGCAGATCCTTATCGATACGGGTAGCTCTGTGGATGTCCTATTCCTTCCTACCTACTTTGCCATGGGATTAAAGAAAGAGCAACTGGAAGTGGCTGAGGTCCTCTTAGTAGGTTTCTCAGGAGAAGCTTGTCATACTCTCTGAACGGTGATCCTTCCGATGTCATGGGGAGAAGAAGCCCTTCGAAGAACGGAACCCACCAAATTTTGGGTGGTGGAGGCCTCGTCACGAACGTACAACGCTATATGTGGAAGGCCGTCCATCCGAGCCTTCGAAGCAATCCCTTATACCCTGCATCTCAAGGTAAAATTCCCCACCTCCTCAGGTATCGGAGAAGTCCGAGGAAGTCAATCTAAGGCTAGAGAATGCCGCATGAATGCTATTCCCTCGGAAGGGGACGAATTCACCCTAGGGAATAATAAAAAGCGCAAAGTAGAAGAGGCTTGGGTTCAACCCGTAGAAGAATTAAAGATAGTGGAATTGGTAGAAGGACACCCCGAGAAGGTGATTAAGATGGGCACTAGCATGGACCCTGCAGTAGAAGCCCAACTTACCTCTGTTCTCCAACAATTCCATCACCTCTTCGCATGAGAAGAGGACCGCCCGGACGAATCAGTGACAAGGTATGCTAGCACTCTCTTAATGTGAAACCAGGGGTCAAACCAATCCAACAAAAAAAGAGAAGGATGGGACCCGAGCGTAAAACAATTATTCGCTCGGAGATACATCGACTCCTTAGTCTAAAGCAAATTCGGGAGGTCATATACCCCAAATGGTTTGCTAATGTAGTGTTAGTTCCCAAACATGGGGGGAGATGGAGGATGTGTGTGGATTTCACCAATCTTAACGAAGCCTGTCCGAAAGATTGCTATCCCCTACCTAGTATAGATCAACTAGTCGACTCCACCGCTGGATGTGCACTATTATCAACTCTAGATGGAGATCAGGGATACAACCAAATCCTGATGGCGGCAATTGACCAGGACAAAACTAGCTTCATCACCGACGCTGGCACCTTCTGCTACTTGGTGATGCCCTTCGGACACAAGAATGCCGGAGCTACTTACCAAAGACTGGTAAGCCATATGTTCGCTGGACTCATCGAAAAGTCGGTAGAAGTCTATGTGGACGACATGGTGGTTAAAAGTGACACTGCAGAAGACCATCCCGCAGACCTGTGGAAGGCATTGGTCATCATGGATAATTTTGGAATGAAAGTTAACCCTAGAAAATGCTCCTTTGGCATCCGAGGAGGAAAGTTCTTAGGGTTCATGGTTACGAAGAAGGGAATAGAAGTAAATCCTGAGAAAGCAGAGGCCATCGTGGGACTACCCACTCCGAAGACAATAAAAGACGTTCAAAAATTGATAGGTAGAATGGCCTCCTTGAGCCGATTCGTTTCTAAGTCGGCAGAAAAAGGACGCCCCTTATTCAAAATACTCTGAAATGTTAAGGAATTCCAATGGACCCCCAGTGCGAGGAAGCCCTCAAAGAGCTAAAAAGATATATGTTAAAACCACCTTTGCTGGTAAAGCCTTTACCCCAAGAAGAGTTCTTCCTCTGTTTATCCGTCGGAGAAGAGGCCATCAGTGGTGTACTAGTCAAAGAACAAGACAGAGAGCATCATCTAGTATACTACGTTGGCAAAACTCTCCTCGGAGCAAAAACCAGGTATACCCTGACTGAAAAACTCGTCTTAACTTTGGTTACTACGGCACGTAAACTGCGCCCCTATTTTCTCTCACACCCGATTACCGTATTAACAAAACACCCACTACGGTCGATTCTTAATAAACCCAAGTCATCGGGAAGATTGATAAAGTGGGCCGTAGAACTCACTGAATATGATATTTCTTACGCTCTGAGGCCCTCCATTAAAGCGCAAGTCTTGGCGGACTTCATAATGGAACTCATAGGCATCGGATCCAAGGAAAAAGATTCCCTATGGCACGTTTATGTTAATGGATCCTCTGTAAGCACACACGGAAGGGCGGGAATAGTCTTGGCAAACAAAGAAGTGGAAGGCGAAATACTCCACTTCGCGGTCCGAATTGACTATCCCCTTTTCCAACAATGAAGCAGAGTACGAATCCCTACTCATTGGGATGAGACTCGCTCGTGAAGGTGGGATGAGAAGAGTGCTCGTTCATAGCGACTCACAGTTGATCATACAACAAGTTAATGGCTCATATGAATCTAAAGAAGAGAGAATGCAAGAATACCTTCGGATGGTCCATCAAAGGCAAGAATGGTTTGATGAATATAAAATAGTCCAAATTCCTCGAAAAGAGAACCAAGAGGCGGACGCCTTGTCTAAACTGGCAACTCAAACGGCCGCCATCCACACCCGAAGGATCACCCTACTCCATGTTAACGGATCCGAGAAGACCGAGGGTAAAGAAGTAAATGCCAATGCCAATAGGGATCCCCCATCCAGTTGGGTAACTCCAATCAAAGCCTACTTGCATGATCCAGAGGGATATTCCACGGACAAGGCCGTACAGAGGATAATGTCCAAGAAAACCATTCAATACTTCCTCAAGGATGGAGTGCTATTCCGGAGAAAAATATTCTTGCCCCCACGCTCGATGCCTAAACGAAGAAGAAGCCCAGCTAGCCCTAGCGGAAACTCACGAGGGGACATGCGGAAGCCATACATGGGGCGAAAGCATGGTTGGACGCCTGATTCGGCAAGGCTATTACTGGCCCACAATGGCTAAAGATAGCAAAATCCATGCAGAAAGGTGTAAACCGTGCCAAGCTTACGCCCCTCGGATCCATCAGCCCACAGCCCCGTGGGAACCCCATCTGACCCCTTGCCCGTTCTCCAAGTGGGGCATAGATATAGTGGGCCCCTTCATACCCGATGCCGGCCAAAAGATGTTCCTACTTGTAGCGGTTGACTATTTCACCAAATGGGTAGAGGCGGAGCCCCTAGCCCGAATCACCGCGGGCGCCATCGTCAACTTCCTATGGAGGAATATCATGTGCCGCTTTGGCATCCCTCAAAACCTGGTAAGTGATAATGGCCTTCAAATTCACGAACCAAGAGTTAGAAAAGTGGTGTGACCACTGGGAAATCAAACACCACTTTGCCTCGGTGGGATACCCCCAAGCGAACGGCCAAGTGGAAAGAACCAACCGAACCCTCCTAAAGAACATGAAGGCCCGACTCGACTGGCATAAGGCCAAATGGGTTGAAGAAATATCTGGCATACTGTGGGCCTATCGGACCACGCAAAGCACCACCACGGGCAAAACTCCTTTCAGCCTAGCCTACGGTTGTGAAGCAGTCTTGCCCTTGGAAGTCTCCATAGACAGCTGGCGAGTCCGAAAATATGAGGAAGTCGCCAACAACTCCAACCTAGCCCTGGCCCTTGATCTCCTCGAAGAAAGAAGGGCACGAACCGCCATCCGAATTGAAGAGTACAAAATACGGATGTCACGATACTACAACGCTAAGGTAAAACCTCAGACTTTTCAAGTGGGAGATTTAGTGATGAAACGGGTCGGAGCATCCAAGAATGTGGGCAAGCTAGATCCCCGATGGGAAGGACCCTATAAGATAGTGGGAATCGTTGGACCCGCAACCTATCTTCTCGCCAATTCTGAAGGTGCAGTGCTCCACAACACTTGGAACTCAATCAATCTTAGGGAATACTATGCTTGATGTAATGCAACAGTTTGTACATAAATAAAAAAGTTGTTTGTATATAGATGGTTCCCTTACAATGCAAAAGAAAATAGGGTTGCCCGACAAAATGATGACTTACATATACAAGTCATCCTAGCAACCTAACCCGAGGGACCATTTGATACAAACAAACGAAACCCCACACGCTATAGGTATATCGGACCGTGTCCTATACAAAGGTTCTTATACCAGCTAGAAAACCCTTACACAAGCTAAACGCCCCCCATCGGGCGCTTTCCTTCCCTAATAAGTTGACGGCGTTGTTCCTCGGATAAAGAAACAAGATCATTACTGACCACCGACGGAACAACAAGATCTTCGGGTACCGAAGGAGACACTTCGGCAAAAACTTGACGGATGTTGAGCTCATGGATAACCAAGCCCAAAGGAAATCTTGATAAATTTTGAACCGCATCCCGACACATTCGATAGCCTATGCGGACCAGATCACACATCTCACCTTACAGAGACTCACGAGGGTCAGAGGGACTCACGATGCCCAGCACTGCCTGGACTTGTGCCATCACTAGCGCCACTTCGTGAGTACGGGACGCTTCCAAGAACTTTTGGTTAGCCGCATCCCTCTCCTTAATGATGCGTATCAACCGCTCATCTAAAAACCGTACTTGATCCTGCAAGTCATCCATCCTTCTCTCCAAATTGAGCACTCGTGCTCTCTCAAGCACCAACCGACGCTCCAACTCCCAGAATTTATCTTTCTCGGCCTGTAATACCCCCTCGTAAAAATATTGAGCGGTCTCCTTACCCGCAGTCAACTGAGTTATCTCATCGTGAGCTTCTAATAAACCATTCTCTAGCTTGTCCCGACAACGGTATACTAGATCAGAGTCAGAAGAAGCCCCTCGGGAGCCCATAGCATTCAAAACCATGTAAATCTGCAGGGAATCAGCCCATCAACGCAGAGAACGTCAAAAGGTTAGTGCTAAATATACTGAACAAAAAATTGCCATACCTCGCATAAATCTTTACAGGCGAGATCCTGAAGAATAGACAAGGGAAGGGTATTCATTATCTCATAGTCCGTGACGTTTAATAACCCACTTAGATAGTTCCGACAAAAGCCTGCAACCGAAGAAGTTGGAGGAACGGAACCACCTTCTTCGAGGAAGTGAATCCCAGCAAGAAGGGGGTTACCCTCGAGAGGGGGCGACCAACATGAGCAGGAACCTCCCCTAAGGGTGGGGATCCGTCCGGCATAGAAAAAAGAAACCCTTCCTCCACCGTATGCACAACGCTAACACCCCCCGTGGGGGGAGAGCCCAACCTCAAGGGTGACCTCAGAAAGTCCTCGAGAACCTCCGAAGCTAAACAGGTCACTATGGGGGCTTTGATAGGCAAAACCCTCGGATCCCTCTCCGAAGAAGGACTCGTAAGTGCTTCAAAGCTTAGCCTATCAGAGCTACTATAATCTGATAAATCATACCCTTCGTGTAATGTTTGCGCCAAAAAGGCCTCGTCAAAAGGTTGGATCGCAAACGTATCCATCTCCGAACCTATCACTAACACAACCACAATATAAATCTGAAGCTACAAAAAGAAAAAAAAAAAGGCGAGAAGAGGAACTCACGAAAAAAGAAGTTACTAAAAAGCGGCTGAGTAGGGAGACAGAACATCTCCGCCCCTCCTTGAAGACCCACCAAGATCAAAGACTCGGGGTGCGCCAGCAAATCGCTAATGTCATAAGTACCCGAGAACAACCCAGAACGGAACAACAACTCCTCATCACGTAACAAAGTCACAGTGTTAGGGATAACATACCCAAACCCCATCGGAGAGGCACTCCCCATAAATTAGCTGATTGGTCCTTCGGGCGAACAAAAAATAACCTTCGCCTCCAATCCCCTCTACGAGAGCAAGGATTGGATACATGAGTAAAGGCTCTGCTTTTATCCCGATAGGCCAAGCTAAAGAAAGGAGGATCCCCAGAGCAGGGGAGTAAGGTAAAAATCGCCCCAACCCGATGAGAAGTCATGGGGAGGTTCAAAAGGTCACAACATAGGACATACCCCACCAAATGACGCAAAGAATTCGGCGTCAATTGGCTTGGACATATCTGCCAATACTGAAAAAGAGTCTGAAAAAAATGGTTAAAAAGCACCCGCAGCCCACAACGTACATGTTCACTATATACGGTCAAGTAGCCCGATGGGGGATCATAGGCCCTCTGATCGAAGTGTGGTACGATCACATCGTACTGACTAAAATCTAAAGTATACTCAGAAAAGAGGGTCATAATAGACCCCTCATGCTCGTGACTGACAAGAGTTCCAACACGGCCTCGACCTATTAACTTCGAGGGATCCAATGGAAGCCTCTCAAGGAACGAAGAGTGATCCGTAAGGGTGTAAAACCCCCTGCCCATGAATACTTCTCGGATGTGATTCATCCTATGACAATTGGTATACGTAGACCTTGAAGCGGCTCCCCTCGAAGAACTCCCCAAAGTGGCAGCTATATCATCTTCTATACTATCTCGCCTCGAAGAGAAACTACCCGAGGAAGCGTGACGGACCCCTAGGGACAGTGAAGGAGTCTAAACCGAGTTCCGAGGGGAACTACGATAAGAGATGGATCCTCCTCACCTGTAATGTGGAGGCGTCATTTTTCTGAGTAAGTCTTTCTCTTTTCTCACGATTATTTGAAGACTGAAAATGAGGAAGAATCGAAATGCAAGAACTAGCTAAATGAAAGTACGTAGATAAAGGTAAGAGAGAGTCAGGAAGCTCAATGTCTAGAGTGAGTATAAACATATCTGCTAAACACCTAGCACCTATATATACTTATCACCCTTTGATTAAGAATCGAACTTAAACCTCCATTATCTAAAGTAAAGGACACGTGCCAACAAGATGCTCCTACTTAGGAGAAAATCATACTTAAGACTACCATGCAGAATGGCACGTCCTGCTTATTTGCTAATGTGGCCGACAAAATAGTTATAAGTGCAAGATATTTTTAGCAAACGACAGAGAGAAATAAGACAAAATCGAGCAAAGCATAATGATTGTTCATTCACTTAGAAATTGATATGTCCTCGGAGAACAGAGTACATCTGTAAAAAAAGAAAGCTAGAGTACAAAAACAGAAAAGTTACAATAAAGAAAATAAATTCTAAGTTATGCCCTCGTGGTTGACGGATGGGGGACGGCATACGAATGAGTCGTCTCCTCAGAAGGAGGATCCATTGGAGCTAAGCGAGAGGTTGGTGACAGTACCCCTCCGGAGCCACTAGGCCTCGGACCTGGACTACTCGTCGACCGCATGGGAGAAGGCGCTGGAGAAGCCCGAGGGGAGATCAAGCCTCTGAATCTTTCAAATAGAACATGGGACTCCTCGGGAGTAGGCTTCTTCAGCCTACGAATATCTAAGGACTTGGGAAAATCTACATCTGACCGCACCAACGTTTATGCAAGCCTAGCACATTCCAAATAGCCCTACAATATGTGGCCCATCAAGAGCTCTTATGACGGCCTATCGGAAGTTTCCGAGTGCTGCTGCAGGGTCTCCTTCATTGCCAAACGGACTGCCGCATCTATCTTTGCTTGCACCTCCTCGGAGGAAATGGCCCTAGTCAATTTCTCTTCGGCCGATTCTGTCATGTCCATAGCCTTACCCAACAACCCTTAAATTTTGGCCTCCCTGGCCTGATTCGCTTCCAATTCCTTTGCTAAAATGGCAATCCGGTCCTTAGAAGCCTTCTCCGACGCTTCCATTCCCTTGTAGGAAGACTGCAAGCGCTCTACTTGAAGATGCAAGTTCTCCTTCTCTTTCTGATCCTCTTCTTATAGGAAATCGTAGGAAGAAATCCTCGTATGAAGCACCTCCATCTTCATCTGGTCTTCTTTCTCTTTAGAAAGAAGAGACGCCACTTGAGCTCGGAGAAGTTTTACTTCATCTCCCTCCCTTTGGTACATTTGCTCTATAGTACCGGCCGCCTCCCGAGTCTTCCCGACCTACAATGAAGAACGGAAAGTATCAGGATCTAGAGCAGATTACCTAATAGAAGGATGAACTGAAAGAGAGAAAGGAAAGAGTTTGAGCCTACCATAAGATCCATCCATTTAAGACTCGTGTGCAGGAAATGAAACCCGTCAGCAGGGGTTGCATTTGAAGAGGCGAAGAAACGAAGAATCTCTTGAAAAGCCCTCTCTAGAACCTGCAGCGAGGGCAGATCCTCCAACCTACTAGGGGCCACCGTAGGCTGAAAGGTTAGACCCCTCAGAGAAAGCGTGACGGGGATAGTACTCCTCGGAGGAAGGGTCCTCTGAGTTGGGGTGACCACATCCGCGTCGGTAAACAACGAGCGAGGACCCCCCCACAGCACTTGAAGGGCCCGCCTCTCCAAATTGCAAGCTCAAAATCTCTACCCTTGCATCCTTCTCATCGGATGGCACATCAAACTCCTCGTGAATATCTTCTGAATCCCCCAACGAAGCCTCCGGGTCGGGTTGGAGAAATTGCGATAAAAGCTCCTCTCCTACAAAGAATGTATATATATATAAGGAGATACGATGAACCCAGAAAAGTCATCAAGTAATAAAGGTGCATAAAAGAAATAGACGGGTAAAAGTGGATTACCAAGAATAGAAGGCCCTTCTGTCAGCTGAGCCTTCCCTTTATCTACCATATCTTCACCAAAGAAAGAATCTTAATACAAAGAATTGCTATACGCCTAAAACCAGCAGAACTAAGAGGTACGTACCATGATGAGGAGGCTCGGAAAAGGTCCCCTCCGAGGACTCGGGAACCAACAAAGGCACCGATAGAGAAGTCCCTATAACGCGCGAGAGAGAGAGAGAGAGAGGATGACGGATCTTCGGAGGTGAGAATCGCCAACTTTGGTCCAGACTCCTCAGCTACTTTCGGAGAAAGCCCCCCCCCCCCTCGGAGGCACGCCCTTCCTCTGAACCCTTAGAAGAACTCTCTGTGTTAGAAGCTGGGGCCCGCACCAATACCATTGTTGACTAAGGATTTACCGAAGTCAAAGGAACAGCGTCGTAAATTATGACATCTGCTCCGATAATAAAAGGCAAGTGATCCTCCTCTTTTTCCTCCCTCGGAGGCATGTCTGAGCCCTCGGGTGATTCAACCTCCTCGTCAGTGGGATCCTCCTCCTCGGGACCATCGGAGGTACCACTCGAAGAGTGAGCCGAAGAAGTTGTAGGAACCTTTGATCTCCTCCGACCACCAGGAGCAGAAATTGAAGGACCTTGACGCAAATAGTAATTCGCCAATGTATCCCCTGCATTACGAAAAAGTTGGTAAGTATCTATCAAACATACACTCATGCAGAAAAAAAGGAATAAAAATTACTTACTGAAAGGAACCAATGCATCAGAACTTAGAAATAAAGGGTTCTCGAGGGTGGCATCGGTGAACACCACATGCTGTAATCCAGACATCTCGAATAACATCATGAAGTCCTCCGATTCCATCAAAGCTTTATGTGAAATTATCGGAGATAAGCTTACCTCCGGGTCCAAAGTATATACTGGAGCTTCACCCTCCCTCCAGTCGAAGGGCATATCCCACACCCCCTCTACAGATTGCACGAAGAAATACTTATCCTTCCATGTGCTATGGGAGCAAAGTGATCCCTCCAGAATCCTCTTGTTCTTGGCATTGTCCCGATGGTGGATATGGTAAAAGGAAAACCCCCGGGCAAAATTACCATATCAAAAATAGAGAAGAAACGGTCAACTTTGCAATCCAGACCGTTCACATGACACAAAAATAGAAAAATACACAAGGCAGCGAACCCATTCGGAGTCAACTGACTCGGACTTATGTTGCACGCCTTGAAAACCTCGCAGAAGAAGGGAGGCGTGAAAGATCGCCACCCAAATTGCATTTGTTCAAAATAAACTGTCAGCCAGCCCTCGGGAGGGTTGCACGCCCTCTCATCCTTCGTCGGGATTTGAAAAGTCATATTCTTGTTGAAAGCTCCCAGATTCTTGAACAAAGCGGACACTTGCCCGCGAGTAGCAGTACTCCGAATCGCCTCAATCTTGTGGAAATCACGAGGGGCAGGAACAACGAGCTTTTTTGATTTGGAAACCCTAGCCTTTTTAGAAGGCCCAGCGTTACCCTCTTTTGCCAACGGGGAGGTGTCACCCCTCCTCTTACGAGTACCCACGGCGGGACCACCCAAATCAACACCCCCAGTTACAGCCGGCAAATCGGTGATGGGAGTAAAAGCGATAGCCCCCGAAGCGGAAGTAGCAGTGATAGGATCAGTAGCGGTGGAGGAAGCTATCGTGGCTGGTTAAAGAAGAGGAAGAAGTCTGCACGAAAACTTAAAAAGAAGAAATTTGAGAGAAGGGGCAGAGAGAATTTTTTGCTCGTCAGAAATTTACTAAGGAATGAAATATGAAAGTGAGAAGAAGAGTGAATAGTACCACTATTTATAGCCGGCGCAGGGCAACGATCAGATATTTTTAAAAAACGTGGAGCACGATTAACGCTCCACGTTGCTCCCCCACTCAACACGCGCTGCTGAGCACGCTAACCACAATCTGACCGTTGAAATCTGACCGTTACCAACGGTCATATGCTTTGAACTTTTGAAACCAGTCAACGGCCGTTACATCCCTATCTTCCTCGTCCCCAATGATTGCTCAGAAACCGCTACTCATTTGAGGACAATACCCTCGGGGCTAATAAGGTAAGTTCCGTAGGATTCATTTTTCGATATATGCATACCCACTCGGAAAAATACCAAAATTAAAAAATAACAGGGAAAAATAATACAAGGCCCATTGTCTCACAGAGGACACGAAATAAAATTTCTTCTCGCCTCTACGAAGGCGATCAAAATTTGGGGGGGCTAGTGTTAACCATAAAAAATAAATATGAGATGAAAGAGAATATTAGTCCTAAGAATAGGAACTAATGTATGGACAATACTATTGTCACGAGTACTTTCGATGAGACGTACCCACTCCCAACGAGGAGGCCCTCGGAGTGTTACCAATCCGCTCGGTCACTGACCCTAAGCGGTATAAAGGGGCACCCGAGGAGACACCAGAGTGTCCCTTGGAAAGTCAACGATGAATAAGAAAGAGATATCAACATGGCATCGGAAAAAGAGTAAACCCCGATGGATCCGCGCGACTCCGATATCCATCGATGCGCCAAGAGGGACCACAACGGACCCCGAGTCCCATAATCTCGCGAGAACACTTCCTTGCTGAATACTCCTCAACATAAACTGCCCTCGAAACTTCACTCCAAAGGCCGAATCTGAAGAACAAAGCTTGATCTAAGTACAAGAACCATTGAAAGGCACACTACGAGAATCTGAACAAGGAAAAACCACTCCACGAGAACAAAAGAACCCTCGGAGCCCAAGTCAAGGGCGGAAACACCCCTCGGAGAACATATACAGAAACCCCTACACCAAGATGAACCCTTATCAATGCAACAACACCACCCGAAGAATGTCCTAACTGGTCCATCAAGTCACTACCAAATATAGGACCCCTCGGAAAATAGAATCCAGAGGAGCAGCCCATCGGAGATCCTAGGAGCTATCGGAAGAGACAAAGATCATCCTACTCAGCATCTAGTAGATTAAAGATATACCTTATCTTATCTTTTTACACTTTTACACATATTGCGACACATGTACCTTATTAAAACACATGCATAACGACACATGTCCCTAACAAACTCTATATAAAGGGAGGTGATCAATTGAGAGAGGGACACAGACAATCATATACAAAAAAATGGAGGAGTGAAATTCAGTGAATAAAGGGAGGATTATTCTCGTATCTTTATTCTTCTTTATAAAATCATCGCTTTTTGAGTCACGGGCAGGGCGTTCCAACTCTAAATAATTCAGTTAAATAGGAAATAATATCAAACATGTTAACATTGGTGAATTCACATCTCAAGCTTTCAATGATTATTGTATGTTAACAGAAATTACGACTGAATATAGCGTTGCACATGTACATACTCAAAATGGTTTGGTTGAATCATTAATTAAACGTCTTCAATTAATTGCTAGGTCATACTCAAAATTGCCAACTTCTGTATAGGGTCATGCAATTTTACATGCTTGATGCAGTCGAGAAGGCGTTGGAGTTTATGATGAAACAGGATCATCCCAAGATTAGAGGTTGATTTTGACTTGGTCCATTTTTTGACGTGCGATTAGTCCAATTGCATCCGAAACGGGCCAACGAACAGTAGTAATAATCAAAAGATCATTAAGGGATCGGATTTTAGCCAGATTCCATCGTTTAGGCCTCGAAAAGGCTATTTTTGCCGTTTTTAGTAATTTTCGTTTCAGTTATATCTTTATTTCTAGAGCTCGGAATTGCATTATGCTTGTTGAAGCGTGTTCCATATGAGTAGCACTTTTAGTTTATGCTTTTATTTCGATTTTTTCCATTTTGTAAAGAAAAAATAAATGTTTTTTAGTATTTTAATTATGCTTTTAGGGTATATATTCTATGTAAACCCTAAGAAGACAGTTAGTTGATTATTGAATAAGTTTTTGAGAGTTTCTCTCTTTTTGCATCAATTTCTTGGCATTCTTTACGGAATCAACAAGTCTTTGACTATCGTGTATTGTTCCAATCTTTCCTATAAGCTTCCGCTACTCAATGTTGCATCACTAATTCACATTAGATCATGCTCGTATCATGAATACTCCCTATTACAACTTGCTTTTGGTCATGAACCTAATATTTCCCCTAAAAACATTTGTTGTTGTGCGATTTATATTCCTATTGCACCATCACAACAAACAAAAATGGGACATCAAATAAGGTTAGGGATATATGTTGGATATGACTCGTCATCAATAATCAAATATCTTGAACCATTAACATGTGATGTCTTTACGGCACGTTTCGCCAATTGTTATTTTAATGAGGCGAATTTCCCAACCTTAGGGGGAGAAAAGACATAGTTTGAAAAGGATATATCATGGTATAATCCATATTTATCACGCTATGATATTTTAACAAATAAATGTGATTTGGAAGTTAAATATTTTACATTTTCAAAATATTACAAATCAATTATCCAATGCATTTACTGGTATAAAACGGGTAACGAAATCACATATACCTGCTGCATAGTCTCCAAGCTCGAGGTAGAACCAACACGGGCCCTTCAGATCATACATTCAGGCTCTAAATTCTCCTGAATAAAGACCGACCCATCAGTAGGAACATTATAAGGCGGGTGGCGAGAAAACACCTAACAAATTTGCTCCACCGTCGTAGGAGGGGAAACCCAGGAGCCACTAGCGCAAGAACCCCTATCGATTCTCCCGGAGGCGGATCAGGATGACGGAGATAAGGTAGCCCGCTGGGGTCAAGTACCGATAAGTTGCAGCATCGCTCACGGCAGAGGATTGCCAGTAGGATTGCGGAATGTTGTATAGTTAGAACTCTGTGAACTACCGTCACTAGAATGAACGGAAGTGGAGCGAGAAACCATGTTCATAAGAGTTAAGGGCTGGAAGAAAAATTTGCAGAAGAAAAGTGGAGAAGGTTTGACAATTTTGAGGAAGAAGGCATCAGGGACCTTTCTTTTATAGACGGAGGAAACGGTTCATATCCAAAACCAGTCTTAATTCTCGCCCACACTCAAACGGTGGAACCCTCTAGTTGCCACTCACAACCACTCGTAACGGACACGTTCCCCCAAATCATGGCTACTCTAGAACATCAGAAGTCACCATAGGGGAGTCCAATCGGCGCTTTAACTCTCCATGTCCACTCACATTGAACACCCGCCTATTCCCAATGCCAACAGTCGAATGACAAGAGGCGGGACCTTTTGAAAAAATGACTATTCGAAACCCCTGCCCACGGGTACACATACAAGAAACAAAAAAAGATCCAAGTATGGAACTCTCACCTGAAAACAAATAAAGGAAAATAAGCAAAGCTTATGATAATAAAGAAGGTCGTATATCTACGCCAAAATAAGAAAATTTCATTCATTATCAACAACAAGGTGGGGAACTCCCCGGTACACCCCCAAATTACAAAATAAAAGCCATCGGGCCACAAATAATCCCTAAAGCTACCTACAACTAGTTGGCAGAGAGAGAAGCTCCCCGGCCAGAAGAGCGGGTGGAAGAACCCCTCGGGCTAGGAGCAGGCATGCACGAAGGCCAATGTTAGTTCTGGGGTTGGGGGGATCATTTTTGGGAAGCCTGGATCTAAAGATCTACTCCTTCGCAAAACATGTTGAGCTTACGACACAAATTTTTGCAAGCCTTGAATCCCCACAAGAGATGCCTAGCACAATATCAGCAAACTCGTTGCTGGAAGTCCTCCTCCAAAACCGACTTCTGAGCGGCCAACTTTTTATCATATTCCAAAACAATGGTAGACACCGTCCTGCGCAATGACTCCACCAGATGGTTGGACTTTTGTACTTCACGAGCCACATCTGCCTTCTTCTCGAGAAAGGACTCATTCCTCTTCTCTAACTCTAACACCTAGGCCTTCAGCAGAAGCTCCGACTCTTCTAGCTCTTTGATGCAAGTTCCCTAACCTTCCACATCCATGAACAGTTATGAGCAATGGAGGAAGTGACTCCGGCTGGTCTCCTCAGCTTTCCCCAACTTCTCTCGCCACAAGTCCCACTCCTGTCACACTTCGTTGAAGGATCCCACTAGTAGCCTTGTCCCTACATGTGCATATCTCATAAAAACAAAAACAAGTTTTACAAATCAAGACTTAGGTAAAATAAAAACTATATGACAAAAAATATGCTCACCAAAATCGACGCCAGATGCATCATATGGCCATAAGACTTGGGACTGAAGAAAGGAGAAGTCGGAGAAGAAAATAAGGCCGCTACATGATTGGACATCTCCAATAATCTATCACCTAAGTCTGCAGCACCCTCTCGTAGAGAGTGCGAGGAGGACGACACAATGGCCCCGCAAGTGAGGGAGGCCCTGACTGGAGAAACTGACTTCTGTGCCACCAGGAGATTGAGAGTCCCTTCACCATAATTCAAAGGCAATCAAAGGAAAATTCCGTACCCAATACTTCCGTAGAATGCTCCTTAATGATTTGGAAGTTCGCTCCTCATTTTTCATCGGAACCAATAAGATCCTCGAGCCAATAGGTCTGAGCTTCACCCTCCGGAGCTTTGGAAAGTTCATCAAAAATCTGAGAATCCCCCCCCCCCCCCCCCCCCGACTCCCCTCCTTACAAGCTAGAAAACTCTTTTCCTTGTCTGAGTCAAGCACGTGGACAGTAACGTCTTTCGAACTGGCCTCCGGCTGGTTCGCACAAAGAGCATGTCTGAAGGACCAACATCCCTCTACTTTTTTGGCTCTGGTTAGTCTGAGTCTCCTCTCGAATTAGACTCTCGTCTTTGCAACCTAAGGACTCGTTCACCATGGTCGAAGTAGCAAAAGTAGTGAACCCCGACTCAATCGAGCCTCAATGGTTGGAGCCTTTTCCCCCCTTGGTTGGGCGAGGGAGCAGAGCATCGCATCGCATCTTAGTTTATCCATGATGTCCTCTAAATGGGAACAAAGAATAAGTCAAAAAAATGCAGAAATAAAAACCATATGGAAAAAGGTCTGTAAGAAAAAAAAAAACTTACTTATTTGGGGTCGTAGGTCCCCAATGTCCGCAGCCATAGCGCTTATATCTCAGAAGTTGCACGCGGTATGAAGAGATATGAATGTATCGCCTTTCATCATCTCTTTCCAATCAACCTTGGGCAAAAAACTTCTCAGCCTCAAGCTGGGCCAAGTTACCCTTGGGGTTATACTCCGCCAGAACTTTGGGATCCTCATTCCATTCCATAGGGATGTCCCACGCCCCATGTTCATCCTTGGGTTAGACAAAGAAAAACTTTCCAACTACTATGAGACCCCAGGAGATTATGAATGACCCGGTAAGTCCCCTTATGCATCACAAAAGTATAAAAAGTAGAGCTCCTTGAGGAGCTCACCAAATCAAAGGCCCCAAAAAACTGAGCCATAGTGTAGGGGTGGCCATAGGCAGAGTAGATGAAAGTAAAAATGACCAAAGTGGCTCACCCGTTGGGAGAAAGCTGACCCGGGCAGAGCAGGCATGCCTTAAAAACCTCATGATAAAAAATCGGGAGGAAAGACCGTAGCCCTAACCTGAGCTGGATGTAGTAGGCCGTTAAAAAACCATCGCGAGGGTCGTAGCCCGCTCATCCTGTTGAGGAACCTCAATCGCCAGGTAGGAGTAATCCATACCTAGTGTGGTAAATTTAGCCATGACCTCCTCACGTGACTTTATCGTGCTCACTGTCTCCTCTGCCGAAACCTTAGGTGCCTCCATTACTGACAACTTTCTCGCCTTCTTGGAAGGCGTGTTAATCACCCCTAAAGCGGCACTACGTCGTCGTGAAGTGCCCGATGCAATAAGTGACATCGCTGTCACTGGAATTCCCGTCTCAAAAGTGGCCATGTTCCTCTCCTTCCCAATATCACCTTCACAAGAACGATTTTTGGACGCCATTAGAATCAAACTTTTGAAAGAGTGAAAGAGAGGGGAAAGAGAAAAATCTAGATCTCGTGTGAAGTAGAGAAAAAATGGCCAAGTCTCCAATTTATTGGCAGAGAAGGTCGATTGTCATACCAAGACGTGTGGACAGCTAAGCGTCACGTGGTCAACATTGGACCACTACTCTAGGGATGCACGACAGCACATCACTCTTTTAGTTGTCAGTGATTTCTACGAAGTACACTAGGAACTAGGTGGACTCATGATCGTGCATATCCATAAATATAATTAAAATGCACTCGAAAGGGAAAAACGGGTACCCTACCAAAAAAGACTATGGAACATCGAATGAATACCCCGGGTTACACCCAACTGAACACTAAAAGGGAGTACTCGGTCTACCCAAAGCTCTGAGAATATCTGATTCTAAGCCTCCGAGTATCCATCCAGATATACTACGGAATTGAGGACCCCGGATGACTATTTCGCACCGCTAATCCAATGTCCATCACGACCCACTCCCACAAGGGCTTGAGGTATCTCCACAGTCGTGTATGACTCCAACATAAAACGAGCTGACCTCATCACCTAAACAACGTGAGTCCACTTACCAGAACAGTTGGCCACTGGCATCCAACACTTAACCAAACTAAGAGTTTACAATGAGAAGAGAAGTAGTACAAAATACAAGGAGAGGATGGATGCAAGATAGTTGCAACAAGGAGATGCCATCGTAACACTCGGAGAAAACAAGACTTACACTCGTAGAAGTATCCTCGGAAGAGATGCCGCACAACCAACATCATTAAAGACAACTCCCAACCACCCACGATCAAGATATATGACTTTACCCGATTGGTCTAAACCTTTAATTGGACCTCCAAGCAATAAACCTCATTGAGCCTCTCTCACTGAAGACGACCATTGGAGCAAAACAAACCTACCTCCATTATCTCAGAAGACCCCTCAAGAAGATTGGAGCAGACGCATTCAACAGCTGATGAGAGAATCCTTGTCAAACTCACGCCATTGGGCACCCTCAACCGACCACCCCCCATTGGCGCAGAAAGCATCTCACAACATTGGTCACCCCTATTTTCGGGAGCTATAACGGAAGACTCACGACTATTAGCCAAAAGACCCCAGAAGACTCCTATAAATAGCTCTTCGTTCAGCAACCACAGACAAGTCCACGATGTTCATTCTCAGTAATTACATTAGCGCTCTTTGTACTTAAGCTAGCACTTGAACTCTCTACTGACTTTCTACAAATCTCCTCCCCTTATACACGACTCCCCTTGTAATCCATCTTTATTCCTTATAATAAAATAAGACTATATTTTCTCTCTCAAGCTTGGGATCGGCATTCCGAATATCTCACTTGATTGTATCTCGATTTTACCTTTGCTAAGGCCCTCGGACGATATTACATCATCAAATCAAAAGTTATTTGGACCTATTGCTCTAACGTCTAAAGATGTGAGACCCGTAGGCCACAAATGGGCCTTTGTTCGAAAAGAAATGAGAAAAATAAAATTGTAAGATATAAAGCTCGACTTGTTGCACAAGGTTTTTCTCAAAGACCTGGGATTGATTATGAAGAAACTTATTCTCCAGTAATGGATACAATTACATTTCGATTCTTAATCAGCTTAGCTGTTTATAAAAACTTAAACATGCATCTCATGGATGTTGTCATAACTTATTTTTATGGATCACTTGATAATGATTTTTGTATGAAAGTCCATGAAGGACTTAAAATGCCTGAATCACCTACCTCTAAACCTAGAGAAATGTACTCAATCAAATTACAAAGAGCATTATATGGTTTAAAGTAATCGGGTCGCACGTGGTACAATCGTTTGAGTGAATATTTATTACAAGAATGATGTATAAATAACTCGTTGTGTCCATGCATTTTTATTAAGAAAATATCATTTGGATTTGCAATTATTGCTGTTTATGTAGATGATTTAAATATCATTGGTACTGACAAAGAAATCCATTCAACGATGAATTATTTAAAGAATGGATTTGAGATGAAAGATCATAGTAAAACTAAATATTGTCTTGGGTTACAAACTAAGCATACTAAAAATTGTGTACTAGTACACCAATCTAATATACCAAAGGGATTTTAAAACGTATTAACTTGGATAAAGCAACTCCTTTAAATCATCATGTCATTGCTAGATCATTAACTATAGAAAAAAATCCATTTCGTCCGAGTGAAGAAAATAAAAAAAAAATCTTAGTTCTGAAGTTCCGAATATAAGTGCCATTGGAGTTTTAATGTATCTAGTTAATTGTACAAGACCTGATATATCATTTACTGTTAATTTATTAAGCAGGTTTAGCTCATCGCCTACAAAAAAGGCACTAGAAATGAATTAAACATTTATTCTGTTATCTACAAGGAGACGGATCTCGGTCTATTTTATCCTAACAATGCAAAACATGAATTGATCGGTTATGAAGATGCAGGTTTCCTATCAGACCCACATAAATCCATATCACAAATTGGATATGTATTCACGTATGGTGGCACTGTTATTTCATGGCGTTCTCAGAAACTAACAATTTTTCCAACATCCTCGAATCATGCTGAGGTTATTGTATTTCATGAAGCATGTCGGGAATGTGTATGGCTACGATCAATGACACGTCATATAAGAAGTACATCTGGCTTATCAATTAAAGAAAGCCCACAAATATTATACGAAGACAATCATGCATGTATTACACAGATGAAAGAAGGTTACGTCAAGAATGATCGGACCAAAAACATACCCCTAAAGTATTTTGCATTCACTTAGGAACTCGAGAAGAACAAAGAAATCATTATCCAATATGTTCAATCATGTGACAATACGGCATATCTCTTTACAAATGCACTCCCCACTCTGATGTTTAAGAACCATGTTCAAAGCATTGGGATGCATCACCTACGAGACTTATGAAGAATTGGAGACGCCAACTTGAGGAGGAGTTTCACACGGTTGTACTATTTTTTCCTTATTAAGGTTTTTATCCCACTGGGTTTTTCATTATAAGTTTGTTAACGAGGCAGCACAAGACGTGTGCAGAAGACGAATCATATACATTACAAAATATTCAAAGGGCTAAAGGGAAGTGTTGTAAATATTGCAGATGGCCTTATTAGAAACATTGTACAATTACTATTAAGCAATAGTAACTATATTTAATATGAATATTATTGTAATAGTATTAGACGTTGGAAAATTCTTTATATAAGGGGCTCATTTCCGGATGAAAAATACACAACATTTGCTAAAGATAATATTTGCATTTCACTCCGTAAGTCTTCTAATATATTGTTACAACCCCCAATAGTTTTAGTATTTCTATAACATCATTATTAGTAGTATTATTACTTGCAAATTAACATTAGTGTAAAGTTTTTTTTTCATTTTTAACGCATTTATTTCTTTCATAGTTTATGTAAATTCATTAAAATTAATCGAGACTAAAGATAACTATTAATAACACTACAAGAAAATAAGGTCATTTCCAACTGAAACTCTGGTCGAAAATAACCCGAATCCGGTCGTGAAAGACCTTTTTTTGACTGCATTCTGGTCGGAGAACTCCGGTCGGGGATCACTCTGGACTGGAATCCGGTCGAAAAACACATTTTCCAACTGGCCTCCGGTAGGCACCTTTCCCGACCGGTTTTCTGACCGGACTACGGTCATAACATTCTTTCCCAACCGGAGACCGGTAGCAAATATTCCGACCGGAGTTCGGTCGGTAAAAGAAATATTCTGACTGGATCGCGGTCGAAGAATTTGTTACCAGACTCCAGTCGGAATAAACTATTCCGACCGCGCTCCGGTGGCAAATTTTCCAACCACGGTCTGGTCAGAATACATAATATACCTACCGAAGTCCTGTTAGAAAAGTTCTTTTAACTTTTTCCGACCGGATACCGGTCGAGAATAATATTTAAGGTATTTTCGACCGGATTCCGGTGAGAAATAATATTCAACAGAATAAAGAAATAATAATATTCTGGTAATAATTGTTGGAATATTATTTTTTTGCTTTTTGGAAATATTTCGATTTATTGCACCAATCTAAAACATAAAAAGTGATTGTTAGTCAAAAAATGTTTATTTAAGATTAAAGGAAGAAAAAAGTGTTTGTTTTAAAGATGAAAGGAAGAAAAGAGTGTTTAATTAAAGATGAAATAAAATATTGAAATATTTGTGTTTGGAGAGTATTTAAAGATGAAAAAAGTGTTTAAATTGAAATTTGTTGGTGAAATATTTGTGTTTGGAGAGTATTTAAAGATGAAAAGAGTATTTTGACGAAAATAGGGTGAAAAATGAAGTGTATATATAGAATTTGGAGAAAATAATTGAATTTTTGATAAATTTGAATTTTCCACCTAAGCCCGCCTAAATTTTCGATTTTTTCCGACCGAATTCCGATTGGAAAAAGGTTGAAATTTGAAATTTTTGAAAATGCGCCAAATTTTTCAAAATTTCTGACCGGAATCCGGTCAAAAATTGTTTTCGGCCGAGATTTCCGACCAAAGTTCGGTAATTATAAATATTATTTCCAACCGAATTTCGGTCGGAAATCATCATGAATATTATTTTCGACCGGATTCCGGTCGTAAATAGTCTAAAAAGTATTTTTTTCTTGATTTTAGAAAAAAATGTTGATGTATTTGTGAGTTTAACTATAGAATTTCACTAAAAGTATTGCAAATCAATTATCCAATGCATTTACTGACATAAAACTGGTAACGAAATCACATATACCTGCTGCATAGTCTCAAAGCTCGAGGTAGAGCCAACATGGGCCCTTCAGATCATACGTTCAGGCTCTAAATTCTCCTGAATAAAGACCGACCCATCAGTAGGAACATTGTAAGGCGGGTGGCGAGAGAACACCTGACAAATTTGCTCCACCGTAGTAGGAGGGGAAACCCAGGAGCCACTAGCGCGAGAACCCCTATCTATTCTCCCGGAGGCAGATCGGGATGACAGAGATAAGGTAGTCCGCTGGGGTCAAGTACCGAGAAATTGCAGCGTCGCTCACGGCAGAGGATTGCCAGTTGGATTGCGGAATGTTGTATAGTTAGAACTCTGTGAACTACCATCACTAGAATGAACGGAAGTGGAGCGAGAAACCATGTTTAGAAAAGTTAAGGGCTGGAAGAAAAATTTGCAGAAGAAAAGTGGAGAAGGTTTGACAATTGTGAGGAAGAAGGCATCACGGACCTTCCTTTTATAGAAGGAGGAAACGGTTCATATCCAAAACCAGTCCTAATTCTCGCCCACACTCAAACGGTGGAACCCTCAAGTTGCCACTCACAACCACTCGTAACGAACATGTTCCCCTAAATCATGGCTACTCTGGAACATCAGACATCACCATAGGGGAGTCCAATCGGCACTTTGACTCTCCACGTCCACTCACATTGAACACCCGCCTATTCCCAATGCCAACAGTCGAATTGACAAGTGTCGGGACCTTTTGAAAAAACGACTATCCGAAACCCACGCCCACGGGTACACATACAAGAAACAAAAAAAGATCCAAGAATGGAACTCTCACCTGAAAACAAATAAATGAAAATAAGCAAAGCTTATGATAATAAAGAAGGTCGTATATCTACGCCAAAATAAGAAAATTTCATTCATTATCAACAACAAGGTGGGGAACTCCCCGGTACACCCCCAAATTACAAAATAAAGGCCATCGGGCCACAAATAATCCCTAAAGCTACCTACAACTAGTTGGCAGAGAGAGAAGCTCCCGGGCCAGAAGAGCGGGTGGAAGAACCCCTCGGGCTAGGAGCAGGCATGCACGGAGGCCAATGTTACTTTTGGGGTTGGGGGGATCATTTTTGGGAGCCTGGATCTAAAGATCTACTCCTTCGCAAAACATGTTGAGCTTACGACACAAATTTTTGCAAGCCTTGAATCCCCACAAGAGATGCCTAGCACAATATCAGCAAAGTCGTTGCTGGAAGTCCTCCTCTAAAATCGACTTCTGAGCGGCAAACTTTTTATCATATTCCAAAACAATGGTAGGCACCGTCCTGCGCAATGACTCCACCAGCTGGTTGGACTTTTGTACTTCACGAGCCACCTCAGCCTTCTTCCCAAGAAGAGACTCTAACTCTAACACCTAGGCCTTCAGCAGATGCTCCGACTCTTCCAGCTCTTTTATGCAGGTTCCCTAACCTTCCACATCCATGAACAGTGTTGAGCAACGGAGGAAGTGAGTCCGGCTGGTCTCCTAAGCTTTCCCCAACTTCTCTGGCCTCAAGTCCCGCTCCTGGCACACTTCGTTGAAGGATCCCACTAGTAGCCTTGCCCCTACAGGTGCATATCTCATAAAAACAAAAAAAAAAGTTTTACAAATCAAGACTTAGGTAAAATAAAAACTATATGACAAAATTGATGCTCACCAAAATCGACACCAGATGCATCATATGGCCAGAAGACTAGGGACTGAAGAAAGGAGAAGTCGGAGAAGAAAATAAGGCCGCTACATGATTGGACATCTCCAATAATCTCTCACCTAAGCCTGCAGCACCCTCTGGAGAGAGTGCAAGGAGGACGACACAATGGCCCCGCAAGTGAGGGAGGCCTTGACTGGAGAAACTGACTTCGGTGCCACCAGCAGATTGGGAGTCACTTCACCACGATTCAAAGGCAATCTAAGGGAAGTTCCGTACCCAACACTTCCGTAGAATGCTCTTCAATGATTTGGAAGTTCGCTCTTCCTTTTTCATCGGTCTGAGCTTCACCCTCCGGAGCTTTGGAAAGTTCATTGAAAATCTGAGAATCCCCTCCGAATCCCCTCCTTACAAGCTAGAAAACTTTTTTCCTCGTCCAAGTCAAGCACGTGGACAGTAACGTCTTTCGAACTGGCCTCCGGCTGGTTTACACAAAGAGCCTGTCTGAAGGACCAACATCCCTCTACTTTTTTGGCTCGGGTTAGTCTGAGTCTCCTCTCGAATGAGACTCTCGTCTTTGCAACCTGAGGACTCGTTCACCATGGTCGAAGTGGCAAAAGTAGTGAACCCCGACTCCATCGAGCCTTATGGGTTGGAGGCTTTTCCCCCTTGGTTGGGCGAGGGAGCGGAGCATCGCATCTTAGTTTATCCATGATGTCCTCTAAATGGGAACAAAGAATAAGTCAGAAAAATGCAGAAATAAAAACAATATGGAAAACGGTCCATAACAAAAAAAAACTTACTTATTTGGGGTCGTGGGTCCCCAATGTCCGCAGCCATAGCAGTTACATCTCACAAGCTGCATGCGGTATGAAGAGATATGAATGTATCGCCTTTTATCATCTCTTTCCAATCAACCTTGGGCAAAAAACTTCTGAGCCTCAAGTTGGGCCAAGTTACCCTTGGGGTTATATCCCGCCAGAACTTTGGGATACTCATTCCATTCCATAGGGATGTCCCACGCCGCATGTTCATCCTTGGGTCGGACAAAGAAAAACTTTCCGACTACTATGAGACCCCATGAGATTATGAAGGACCCGGTAAGTCCCCTTATGCATCACAAAAGTATAAAATAGAGCTCCTTGAGGAGCTCGCCAAATCAAAGGCCCCAAAAAACTGAGCCATAGTGCAGGGGTGGCCATAGGCAGATTAGATGAAACTAAAAACGACCAAAGTGGCTCACTTGTTGGGAGAAAGCTGACCCGGGCAGAGCAGGCATGCCTTAAAAACCTCATGATAAAAAATCGAGAGGAAAGATCGTAGCCCTAACCTGAGCTGGATGTAGTAGGCCTTAAAAAACCCTCGTGAGAGTCGTAGCCCGCTCATCCTGTTGTGGAACCTCAATCGCCAGGTCGGAGGAATCCATACCCAGATTGGTAAATTTAGCCACGACCTCCTCACGTGACTTTATCGTGCTCACTGTCTCCTCCGCCGAAACCTTAGGTGCCTCCATTACTAACAACTTTCTCGCCTTCTTGGAAGGCGTGTTAATCACCCCTAGAGCGGCACTACGTCGTCGTGAAGTGATCGATGCAATAAGAAGGTCGATTGTCATAACATGACGTGTGGACAGCTAAGCGTCACGCGGTCAACGTTGGACCACTACTCTAGGGATGCACGGCAGCACATCACTCTTTTAGTTGTCAGTGATTTCTACGAAGTACACTAGGAACTAGGTGGACTCATGATCGTGCATATCCATAAATATAATTAAAATGCACTCGAAAGGGAAAAACGGGTACCCTACCAAAAAAGACTATTGAACATCGAATGAATACCCCGGGTTACACCCAACTGAACCCTAAAAGGGAGTACTCGGTCTACCCAAAGCTCTGAGAATATCTGATCCTAAGCCTCCGAGTATCCATCCAGATATACTACGGAATTGAGGACCCCGGATGACTATTTCACACCGCTAATCCAGTGTCCATCACGACCCACTCCCACAAGGGCTTGAGGTATCTCCACAGTTGTGTATGACACCCAACATAAAACGAGCTTACCTCATCACCTAAACAACGTGAGTCCACTTACCAGAACAGTTGGCCACTAGCATCCAACACTTAACCAAACTAAGAGTTTACAATGAGAAGAGAAGTAGTACAAAATACAAGGAGAGGATGGATGCAAGATGGTTGCAACAAGAAGATCCCATCGTAACACTCGGAGAAAACAAGACTTACACTCGTAGAAGTATCCTGGGAAGAGATGCCGCACAACCAACATCATTAAAGACAACTCCCAATCACCCACCATCAAGATATATGACTTTACCCGATTGGTCTCTAAGCAATAAACCTCATTGATCCTCCCACACTGAAGACGACCATTGGAGCAAAACGAACTTACCTCCATTGTCTCAGAAGACCCCTCAAGAAGATTGGAGCAGACGCATTCAACAGCTGATGAGAGAATCCTTGTCAAACTCACGCCATTGGGCACCCTCAACCGACCACCCCCCATTGGCGCAGAAAGCATCTCACAACATTGGTCACCCCTATTTTCGGGAGCTATAAAGGAAGACTCACTACTATTAGCCAAAAGACCCCAGAAGACTCCTATAAATAGCTCCCCGTTTAGCAACCACAGACAAGTCCATGATGTTCATTCTCAGTAATTACATTAGCGCTCTTTGTACTTAAGCTAGCACTAGAACTCTCTACTGACTTTCTACAAATCTCCTCCCCCTATACACGGCTCCCCTTGTAATCCATCTTTATTCCTTATAATAAAATAATACCATATTTTCTCTCTCAAGCTTAGGATCGGCATTTCGAATATCTCACTTGACTGTATCTCGATTTTACCTTTGCTAAGGTCCTCAGACGATATTACATCATCAAAGCATGAGGTATTTGGACCTATTGCTCTAACGTCTAAAGAAGTGAGACCCGTAGGCCACAAATGGGCCTTTGTTCGAAAAGAAATGTGAAAAATAAAATTGTAAGATATAAAGCTCGACTTGTTGCACAAGGTTTTTCTCAAAGACCTGGGATTGATTATGAAGAAACTTATTCTCCAGTAATGGATACAATTACATTTCGATTCTTAATCAGCTTAGCTGTTTATAAAAACTTAAACATGCATCTCATGGATGTTGTCATAACTTATTTTTATGGATCACTTGATAATGATTTTTGTATGAAAGTCCATGAAGGACTTAAAATGCCTGAATCACCTACCTCTAAACCTAGAGAAATGTACTCAATCAAATTACAAAGAGCATTATATGGTTTAAAGTAATCGGGTCGCACGTGGTACAATCGTTTGAGTGAATATTTATTACAAGAATGATGTATAAATAACTCGTTGTGTCCATGCATTTTTATTAAGAAAATATCATTTGGATTTGCAATTATTGCTGTTTATGTAGATGATTTAAATATCATTGGTACTGACAAAGAAATCCATTCAACGATGAATTATTTAAAGAATGGATTTGACATGAAAGATCATAGTAAAACTAAATATTGTCTTGGGTTACAAACTAAGCATACTAAAAATTGTGTACTAGTACACCAATCTAATATACCAAAGGGATTTTAAAACGTATTAACTTGGATAAAGCAACTCCTTTAAATCATCATGTCATTGCTAGATCATTAACTATAGAAAAAAATCCATTTCGTCCGAGTGAAGAAAATAAAAAAAAATCTTAGTTCTGAAGTTCCGAATATAAGTGCCATTGGAGTTTTAATGTATCTAGTTAATTGTACAAGACCTGATATATCATTTACTGTTAATTTATTAAGCAGATTTAGCTCATCGCCTACAAAAAAGGCACTAGAAATGAATTAAACATTTATTCTGTTATCTACAAGGAGACGGATCTCGGTCTATTTTATCCTAACAATGCAAAACATGAATTGATCGGTTATGAAGATGCAGGTTTCCTATCAGACCCACATAAATCCATATCACAAATTGGATATGTATTCACGTATGGTGGCACTGCTATTTCATGGTGTTCTCAGAAACTAACAATTTTTCCAACATCCTCGAATCATGCTGAGGTTATTGTATTTCATGAAGCATGTCGGGAATGTGTATGGCTACGATCAATGACACGTCATATAAGAAGTACATCTGGCTTATCAATTAAAGAAAGCCCACAAATATTATACGAAGACAATCATGCATGTATTACACAGATGAAAGAAGGTTACGTCAAGAGTGATCGGACCAAAAACATACCCCTAAAGTATTTTGCATTCACTCAGGAACTCGAGAAGAACAAAGAAATCATTATCCAATATGTTCAATCATGTAACAATATGGCAGATCTCTTTACAAATGCACTATCCACTCTGATTTTTAAGAACCATGTTCAAAGCATTGGGATACATCACCTACGAGACTCATGAAGAATTGGAGATGCCAACTTGAGGAGGAGTTTCACACGATTGTACTATTTTTTCCTTATTAAGGTTTTTATCCCACTGATTTTTCATTATAAGGTTGTTAACGAGGTATCACAAGACGTGTGCAGAAGACGAATCATATACATTACAAAATATTCAAAGGGCTAAAGGGAAGTGTTGTATATATTGCAGTTGGCCTCATTAGAAACATTGTACAATTACTATTAAGTAATAGTAACTATATTTAATATGAATGCTATTGTAATAGTATTATATGTGAGAAAAGTCTTTATATAAGGTGTAATAGTATTAGATGTTAGAAAAGTCTTTATATAAGGGACTCATTTCCGGATGAAAAATACACAACATTTGCTAAAGATAATATTTGCATTTCACTCCGTAAGTCTTCTAATATATTAACCCCCAATAGTTTTAGTATTTCTATAACATCATTATTAGTAGTATTATTACTAGCAAATTAACATTAGTGTAAAGTTTTTTTTTATTTTTAACGCATTTATTTCTTTCATAGTTTATGTAAATTCATTAAAAGTAATCGAGACTAAAAATAACTATTAATAACGCTACAAGAAAATGAGGTAATTTCCAACTGAAACTCTAGTAAAAAATAACCTGAATCCGGTCATGAAAGACCTTTTTTTGACTGCATTCTGGTCGGAAAACTCCGGTCGGGGATCACTCTGGACTGGAATCTGGTCGAAAAACTCATTTTCCGACTGGCCTCCGGTCGGGACCTTTCCCGACCGGTTTTCTGATCGGACTGCGGTCAGAACATTCTTTCCCAACCGGAGACCGGTAGCAAATATTCCGACCGGAGTTCGGTCGGTAAAAGAAATATTCTGACTGGATCGCGGTCGGAAAATTTGCTACCGGATTCCAGTCGGAATAAACTATTCCGACCGTGCTCCGGTGGCAAATTTTCCATCCGCGGTCTGATCGGAATACATAATATACCTACCGAAGTCCAGTCAAAGAAGCTCTTTTAACTTTTTCCGACCAGATACCGGTCGGGAATAATATTTAAGGTTCCGACCGGATTCAGGTGAGAAATAATATTCAACAGAATAAAAAAATAATAATATTCTGGTAATAATTGTTGGAATATTATTTTTTTGCATTTTTGAAATATTTCGATTTATTGCACCAATCTAAAACATAAAAAGTGATTGTTAGTCAAAAAATGTTTATTTAAGATTAAAGGAAGACAAAAGTGTTTATTTTAAAGATGAAAGGAAGAAAAGAGTGTTTATTTAAAGATGAAATATTTGTGTTTGGAGAGTATTTAAAGATGAAAAAAGTGTTTAAGTTGAAATTTGTTGGTGAAATATTTGTGTTTGGAGCGTATTTTGACGAAAATGGGGTGAAAAATGAAGTGTATATATAGAATTTGGAGAAAATAATTGAATTTTTGATAAATTTGAATTTTCCACCATAGCCCGCCTAAATTTTCGATTTTTTCCGACCAGATTCCGGTTGGAAAAAGTTTGAAATTTGAAAATTTCAAAAATGCGCCAAATTTTTCGAAATTTCCAACCGGAATCCGGTTGAAAATTGTTTTCGGCCGAGATTTCCGACCGAAGTCCGGTAATTATGAATATTATTTCCAACCGAATTTCGGTCGGAAATAGTCTAAAAAAAAAATTTTCTTCATTTTAGAAAAACAATGTTGATGTATTTGTGAGTTTAACTATAGAATTTCATTATTGGAAAAACAACTAACCGTTGTTATTTTCGACCGGAATGCAGTCGAAAAAGTGGTCGGATGTCCCTATAAATACCCACCCCATTCCAATTGTCAAATCATTCCATTCTTCCTCATTTTCAAGGTATTCACGATTTTCCCTTGTTATAACTATTTTGTGTGTGTTTTTTCAATTCTTATTAAAACGATCACTCTTAACTTTTTTTATATATATGTTTGTTTGTGTATTATTAGATATTGCGGTAAATGCAACGAGGGGCGTGAGTGTGCAAACAATACTTGATCTAAGTATTTTCTATGCTACAATAAGTAAGTATTTCTTTGACTTTTATGTACTCGTGTTTTAGAAATTTAATATAGATGATAAAGATATTGATTGGTGGAATTAATTGTAACAATTTTCTTTAATCTTCTTAGATTAGAAATGGATTATCTTGTCGATAGATCTTGGATGTACAATAGGATAGATAGTAGTACTGGTTATTTGAATCAACATTACGTGGTTGAGGTTCGTGCATTCATACAATTTGTATCACAACAGAGAGATTACTTAGATCTATGAAATCGTATTAGGTGCCCGTGCCAGAAATGCAATAATTTAAAGTTTTTTGATCGAAACGTTCCAGGATCATCTTTATAAGTCGGGCTTTACGTATCATATTGGGTATGGGTGTTGCACGGAGAGGAGGTGAGCGGGGCATCCACATCGTATGTACCTGAATCACCATCCACTAGTATTCAAGTGGATAGTCCGGTTCGTGTTGATACTTCATTTAGAGAATTGGTGGTGGATGCATATGGGGGCCGATTTGTTGAGGGAGAGGTGCGCAACGAAGATCCAAGTCCCAAGGCAAAGGAGGTCTACAAATTGACGCATTTGGGAGGCATACAAGTGCATAGTAAAAAGCCAAAGATTGTGCTCCAGTGGTTTGCCGAGTTCTTGACTACCAAGACAATGCACAAAGTACCTAATGTCGCTTGCGAAAAGTACTTAAAGTTGTCTAAGATCTTATGGACCCAGAGATTGAAGAAATATTACCTAATACGGTTCCAGGCATAAATAAGATGCTCGCGAGATTGGGTTTAGGGTACAAAAAGATCGACGTCTGTTGAAATTTTTGTTTCTTGTACTACGGCGAGAATGCCAACAAGGATCTCACATCCTGTCTGATATGCAAGACCGATAGGTTCGAGGCTGGTAGAAAGGTCGGGGTTGTAAGGAAGAAATTGTGGTACTTCCCTCTAGACACTCGATTACAGAGGTTGTTCTATACTGTAGGCACTTCAAGACATATGACTTTGGCATTTGAAGTGTCGATAGTCAGCTGATAGAATGATTCACCCAGCTGCAGGCGAGGCGTGGAGACATTTTGATCGTGCATGTCTGGACTTCACAGCAGAGCCTAGAAATGTCTGACTCGGTCTCTGTACGGATGGGTTCACACCGTTTGGGCAATCTGGGAAAGACTACTCTTGTTGACCCATGTTTGTGACCCCTTATAACCTCCCGCCAGATTTATGCATGCGACCAGAGTTTATTTTTCTCAGCCTTATTATACCCAGTCCAAAGAGTCCCGGAAAGAACTTGGATATTTTGCTGAGACCGGTGATTGATGAGTTGAATGATTTGTGGAGTAATGGTTTGTGGAAAGGAAAACTTCCAAATGCGAGCGGCCCTAATGTGGACTATTCGCGATTTTCCTGCTTATGGAATGTTGTCCCGGTGGAGCATGCATGGGAAGCTGGTGTGTCCTTATTGCATGGGTGAGACAGATTCTTTTACACTTAAGCATGGTAGAAAAGCCTCGTGGTTCGATTGTCATCGTCGGTTTCTACTAGAGCATCATGAATGGAGGTACAACAAGAAGGATTTCTTCAAGGGTAAAGAGATACTTGCAACGCCTATTCGAAGGAAGATAGAAGAGGAGATGAAGGCAATTGTGGATAGGCTACGATCGGTTGGATTTGGGCCAAACTCCACAAAGCTTCTAGGTTTTAATACAACGCATAATTGGTGTCGTCAAAGCATCTTTTGGGAACTACCTTACTGGGCCACAAACTTGATTGCCACAGTCTAGATGTCATGCATTGTGAGAAGAACTTTTTTGATAACATCATCAACACAGTGTTGGATGATGCTAAGTCGAAGGACAAAATTAAGTCGAGGCACGATCTTAAGCTGTTGACCAACCGTAAAGAATTGTTCTTAGTACCCACTGGTAGAGGAAGTGATTCTATAAAGCCAAAGGCAAAATATTGTCTTACGAGAGAGCAAAAGAACTGACGTTCCCTGATGGATATGCCTCGGACTTGGGACAATGTGTGCAAAAACAACAAGGAAAAGTGTATGGTATGAAAAGTCATGATTGTCATGTCTTCATACAGAGATTGATCCCAATTTCCTTTCGCGACTTGTTGGAACCCGAGATTTGGGGGACCTTGGTAGAGATTAGTCTTTTTTTTCAAGGCAATTTGTGCCTCATAGGTTTCGGCCAAGGATATGGAGCGATTGGAGGAATTGTTTATTGTTACCATGTGCAAGATGGAAATGATATTTCCTCCTTCATATTTTGACTCTATGGAGCACTTAGCCATACACCTTCCGTACGAGGCTAGAGTTGGAGGTCCAGTCCGTTATAGATGGATGTATCCATTTGAGAGGTACAGTTTTATATTTTTAAATTCATTATCTTTTATAATTATTGATTCTTTGCCTAATCATTCATTTCTATGTATTAGGCGGATGTTCGACATGAAAGGTGAAAGTGCAGGGTTTTCTGGAATCAATGTTATGTGATGTTGGGACAACATTGAGGATAACATTGAAACCAGAGAGCTTGTACGAAAACTATTCTTTAATTGCCAAATTTAAGTTTTACCTTTATTTACTTATTAATCAAGTTCCACGATTTTAGTTGTTTATGTTTATGTCCAGGAAGGTATCTTAATCATAAAGAAGAGCTATGGAAGATTCCTTACTTGAAGTTTCCATAATTAAACTTAAGTTGAATAGTCAACTCAACACGGTTTGCAAAGAAGGAAACAAATTGGTGGTTCTCTGCAACTTAGGTTCTTTCCAGGATTACTACAATTTGAAGAAGATGTGTTACCTTACTAGATTGATAATAAAGGAAACACATATTCAAGAAAGATATTGAGTTCACAAAGAAGCCAAAATTCAACAAGAAAACAACAAGAGTTACCAAAACTGTGAACAACACATCTTGGCGTGCAAGTTTCAAGAAATCTATAAAAGATGTGAAGTTCATCAAGATGAAGACGAGATAATAGTGCAAAAAAATCCGAGAGATTAATCATACATTGTATTATCTTCGTCTTGCTTTTGCAAAGTTTTTGTATCAACTATTTACGTCTAGTTCATAGAAGTTAAGTAGTTCGTACTTGTCTGCTTCGTTGAGTCCGATCAACAAAGAGCGTGAGTGAATTGTTGTGAGGAACATTTTTGTTAAAACCTTTATTGGTTATTTGGCCTAAGGCTCGGAAGTTTTTAATAATATTGAAAACTTCTTCAAATTATATCTTCTTGTGTTTTTAATTCCGCTGCATGTTACAATATTCAAGAAGATCACAATTGAGTTAAGGCAACGCCGGCTTAACTCTCAAAGTTGTTGTGTCAATCCACGATCCGACAATTTCAAAAGGTTCAGTATTGAATAAGGCGAGGGTGGAAGGATCCATAGCCAATGCATACCTACTTGCAGAGCTGTCCAATATGTGTTCTCAATATTTGGATGTCTCTGTTCAAACTAAATATAAACAACTCAACATGAACGAGACGCTAGATAGCACGGAGTGGGATGATGAGCTTAGAATATTTCACAAGAAATGGGTGCCAATAGGGCCACTAATCAATAGACGATACTTGACTTCCGATGAAATAGAGCAAATAGAGCTTTACACGCTTCTAAACTCTGAAGAGCTTGACGAATGGGTCGAGTAAGTTGTTGTTAATTATTTGTAATAACGAAATAATTAAACGCTTTAAAGACAAGTAGAATACTAACTTATGAAAATTTTCCTACACAGGTTGTTTGAAGAGGAGGAGTGCGGTGGACTCAGTCTAATGGAGATACAATCCAAGAGGAACCGGGAGTACGTAGCATGGTTCAAGCAGACATATTCATGTGGGAATTATGAGAGCGACGCACGAATAGATCCTTTAGTCACAGGTCCGGCTAATACAGTGGCAACCTACGAGGGATACATTGTGAATGGGTTCAAACTTTACACCGATATGACGTTGGGCCCGAAGAAGAGTGATTGTAGCGGTGTTTGTATGAAGGGAGACATGGGAGGATCCAATGCTGCCAACTTCTATGGAATATTGAAAGACACAATACAGGTGGAATATTGGGGCATAATTAGACCCTTGTACATAGTCTTGTTCAAATGTGTTTGGTATGATATAAACGTAGGTACGCATGAGCATTCAACGTACAAGTTGGTTGACATCAACCTGAGGCGTACCATCGGCACTAATGAGCCGTTTGTATTTGCCAACCAAACAAAACAGGCGTACTACGTGCCCTATCCAAAGAAGACGATGGGGAGACCGGGACAGAGAGGATGGTTGGCCATATCTACTATTCATGCCAGACACATAATCGATATGTCATCAGTTGCCGAATCAAACGATATCGACGCGGGGATGTAGAACCAAGTGCTACATGAGAATGGATCTGAAGCGTTTAACTTATGTGTATACCTTTCATCATTCAATATGAATATCCAATTGGTCGATGAGGGATTTGATGTGGTTGATGAGAGAAGACGCGAGGAGGAGGCAGAGGGGGGCAATGAGGATGAGGAGTACAATGAGGAAGAGGAAGAGTTAATGAGTGACTCTGAGTCTGAGGATAGTATGTATGAATAGTGTGCGATTATAGTTTAGTGGTCAATTTCTATTGTATAATAAATTTGGATTCACGCTATTTAATTTCATATTATAGTTTGCATCCGTGTTAGGTTTTTTTATAGTTTGCTATTACACGTGACTTTTGACCTTTCGTTGAAAACATGCCTCATGTCCAGGAATTTGTAGAGCTAACATTCATCCCTTGCATCTCATAATTAGGTAATTCGGTCCTAGCGTTGTAACTCAGATATATAAGTAGCATCAAAATATTAATCATATTTCTATAATTAACCATAAAATAACCTTTTACATAAACATAAAGTAGTTTGTCCAAGCATCTAACGAATTACATAAATACAAACAACTAACACAGTTTTCAATACTTTAAAAAATGAACAACTAATATTACTACTCCTCATAGTCCTCATCATGAAAGCCAAATGTATCATCTTGAGGCTCCACCACCCTCATCATCATCAGTACCAAGATCGCCAGCATCACCATCGGGAGTGTCATCTGGATCGCCATCCTCATAGTCATCCTCGTACTAAGGATCATACATCATAGCATCCGGATCAGTAGGGGCAAATGGATCACGAGGGGGCGATGGCGGGAGCTGGGGTGTCGACACGGTACCGTGGTAGGCTCGACGAGCGGAGGACATGAATCCATTAGGAAGGAGTATAGAAGGAGGAGTATCTTTCGCGTCGGTGATGTGCTCGGTCAAGTGCTCTATGTGATCCAAGAGGACGTATGTGATCCAAGAGGACGTATGTGATCCAAGAGGATGTCAACCCTCCGATCAGTAGCAGTCTGAAGACGATGGTTTCCCCCTCCAAGGTCATTGCGTTGGATTGTGTCTTGTCTGGCACCTTCTTCGTCTGGAAACTAAACTGGTAGTGGCGTGCATCCGAAGGGAGGCCCTCAACCTTCCCCTTCTTCACTCCTCCAGACACCCGACTCCACAACTCCTGATCCATGAAGGGCCAGTCAGTACGATCCGCCGTGTACCTCTCGGTCATCAAGCCTATGTAGGCATCCTATTCATTTTGATAGAATAGTTAGTACATAGTTAATAATGCATATGTTAATATAGTAATCAAAAAATACTTTACAAGTTAAATACTTACGTAGATAGCCCTATACACGAGGTCTAGCCAATTGCGGCGACGTTGAACTCCCTCTGGCAGATCCTCGATAACATGTGTATGCTGATAACGATACATCTCATCGTGCCGAGGCGCAGAGGCCTCTCGAGGTCTCAGATGGGCCTGCATATCGACATAAATTTTTTGTTAAACTATTTAAATTTAATACAAAAGTTATTCGTATAGAATTGAATTTAATAAGATATACCATCCTATGCTGGATCTCCGTGTAGCTAATGGACACACTAGCATGAGTCCCTCGTATAGGACGATCAGGGTGTGGGGCCTCTCTTCCTCGCCTGTTCTTCTGTCATGTAAATGATTTATCCAAATGTCCCTTAGACTCCCAATGCTTCACAAACTCAGCCTCCAACTTGTCGTTCATCCACCCAGTCCTCGGACGCCCCGCCCACTTCGGATCATCCTTCATCGCATAGTAGTTCTTCTTCGCATTGTACACTATTTCCTTGTAACTCTTCCTACCCTTAGCCTCGTAGGCCGTATGTGCCAGACCCATTTCATCCGGACCAATGTTGTATGTATTATACAATTAATTATGATTTTTATGTTTTGAGACATGGTTTTAATTAAGGTTTCATTAAATAAAAATCTTACTATATATATATATATATATATATATATATATATATATATATATATGTTCCGAAATCTCACCTTAAACTTAGTCCACATATGACCTTTGATTGTCTCATCGACCTCATTGCACGAAAACACACATCTTCATAAATGACCTAATGATTTCGGTAATCGTCGTCGATATCTTGCGCCCCTTCAAAAATACGCCGTGCTCATCCAAAATAACTCTACGACGGCCTCTACCGTCAGACTGAACCTGGTCGTCTCTAGACAAGCCTCGACCCAGTCGTTGTTGCGTTGTTGTAGATGGTCTTGCACCGGCGACGTCTATCGGGGAAGAAGTGCTGGGACCCGTTGCTGTAGAATAAGTAGATGGTGGCCTAGGTGCCCTACGCCTCGAACCAGATGACGTAGGTGTCGTCGATACTGCGTGATCATCATCTAGTCGATGTGGTACTACTCGATCTGGTGGAGTACCGCCACTCGATCTAGTCGTACGCCTAGGTGGCTGGGAAGTAGAAAGGGACTCGCGAGGCAGGATCGGTAGCAGGGGCATCGACAGCATCGGGTGGTGTAGCGCCAGAATGAAAAAGTTGAAGACGAGGACCTAATCTCGGTGGATAACTAGGCCCTCCGGCACATAGTGGACCACGACGCCCTCTCGGGCTGGTCATGGCCGGTATCACGAGACGAGCATGGAGGATCGTCCGACATGTCGTCGACTAAAGTGCTACGTACTAAGTAAAAGCATCTAAGTTAGAATGCTTCTAATTATAGAGATGACCTAAATTTAAACATTACTAAGTTATATAGTTTTTCTAAAAGCATGAACTATGTTATAAAAACTATCATTTCTAAGATATCTAACAACATTTCATAAAATTAACGCCATAATAACTAAATTAACACATATAAAAATTATATAAAATAAAACAATGCTAAGATAAATAATATTACCTAAAAAAGACATAGATATTTTGAGAGTGGCTAAAAACATAAATTTCAAGTAGATATTCTAAAAATATAATCATTTCTACTTTATAGTAATTCCCTAAAAGCATCATGAATTTTAATTTATAAATCGATTTTATAAAGAGCATAAACAATGTTGACAATAACATAATATCAAATAATCTGTAAAGACATAAATAAAGTTTAAAGACTAACAATGCATAAAGAAAATACATACTATTTAAAGTCTAATTGCATAACATTTTCTAAAGGAATAAATAATTACTAAACTCTAACATTTCCTAAAGCTTAATGGTGTTGACTGCAAATCAGACCATACGATCAGGGGTTTAATGTAATCTCCCCTAATAAATTTATCCGCATATATATACATCATAAAAAATCATCTACTACAATATTTTACGTATATGATTAGTCAAGCATTTATTAATTGTATGTATACGCACATAAATATGTATACGCACATGTCTACTGATTCATGAAATAACATACCGTTTCTTAAAATATATATATATATATATATATATATCATCAAAAGTAACTTTGATGCTTACTAAAACTTCCCAAACAACTGAAACCATAAAACCCATCTAAAAAAGAAATCTGGTAGAACGCAATAAATATGTATACGCACATGTCTACTGATTCATGAAATAACATATCGTTTCTTAAAAAAAAAAAAAAAAAAAGTGGTCAACAACAATAGCTTGGATACTTCTGGGATTTCCTCAATAAATTACTCTCCTCCACATGACCGATAAGCTTCATAAATACACCTAATTGTAAGTCAAAACATATTTGATTCCCCTCCAAATGTTAATCGCTTCTACTGTGTCTGCATGGCTCCTACATAAACTATAAGAATCATATTAGTGCAATATAAATAAAAAAAATAATTCCACAAAATTTAAAGATGTAATGAAATGTATTTAATTAATTTTAACTTGTCCTCGTTCTTTTGCTGTTGAAACTTGTTTTCGTCCTATGTTCTATATTTACTTGATCTTCGAATTAGAATTAATTTAGAGATGTGATTACCATTTTGATGTAGAATTAGAAATTCAAAAATCTCAACCCCTTTCTCCCTTGTGTAACTTCAAGAATCTTCTACAACATATAATAGGATTAGAAGGAAAAATTTTAATCTCTTCTTTGAGATTATTAATCTCTATCTGAAGATCAGAGACAGATGCAGGGGATTTTCCCGTCTTTCTGTCTTTAAGAAGTTTATAAACTTCAGTCATAGAATATGGTCCGGATGGAATCAATAGTTCTTCCACCAGACGGACTTGGTTCATTATTAAGAGCAAGTTGATCGACTGTTGAGACCTAAGCTCAGTGTCTTTTATCTTTTTTAAGAATTCTAACAAAGTATTATTTGTTAGAACATTTATAGTATGATTCTGAAATTAAGATAAAGTTTATAAAACTCATCAGTATTTTCAGAGGAATTTTTCTCGCAAGTAAGTCCTAAAGGACAAGAACCATATTCCTCGGACTCAGAAGAAGCTAATTCTTCTTTTGCAAGTTCTTCATTAAGATTTTCTTCCTGACTAAATTCTTCTTCTGATACACTTTCATTGTCAGAATTAAGTAATAACTTTGATAAAGAATCCTTTAATCCTTCTTCAATATTAAGACTATTTAATTTTTTCTTTACCCAACAAGTACGGGCAAAGTGTCCAATTTTACCACATTTCTTGCAAACTATCAGTTTTCTGTTTTCTTTTCGTTGGGATTTCCTATCAGCATGTTTTTCTATCTATTTAGTAGAGAATTTCGTTTTCTATAAGGTCTCTCAGTACCATCTCTTTTATGAAATTTTTTATGAGATGTCGCAGGTTTACTAATTCTTGGCATATCAACTCCAAATTGATCACATAACTCATCCAATTGTTTTCTTTCTATAAGATTTTGTCTTTTAATCTGTTGATTAAGTTTTATGTCATTGCACAAAGCCAAACCTTCCTGAATACAAGTATATATTAGGTTACCATAAGTATAATTATCATAAGGAACATAAGTTTGGTCTTTTCTTAAATTTCTGCGAGCAAATAAATTGGGAAGTCCATCAACAAATTTAGACTTCCAATGAGAGTTATTGCACTCGGGAAGCTCCATAACGCGACTTCGAAACGTATCTTTATACCATCTAAAATCAGTAAGAGTTTTACATCTTAGATTTTGTAAAAGGGTTCTAATAGTGTCATTATTATGTGCATATCTGCCAGTAAAGTATTCTATTATGATCAAAATTAGATTATAAACTGCATTTTCATATTGAACATTATTTTCGACTTTCGCCGTATTTAAGATATTATCTTTTGTTTCTCTAGATAAATAATTATCCCACCAACCTTTAAGTTGACCCGTAAAGCCAGCAATGATCATATGGGCTACAGATTAATTAGTATTATTATTTTGTTTGCATATAGTAGAATACATCAACATTCGATGTGCTACATCATAAATTTTGTTTATTGGTATTACCATCAATATTCCATTCATAGATACTTTTACCATTATAAGAGTTATTGTCAACAAACTCTCGTTCCTCATGTAAAGTATCCATAGGGGAAGACCTCCTATAGTAACATAATCTTTGAGTAGGTCTATTAGCCCATTTAAGTTTATGAGTTTGATCCTTAGTTACAGATTTATAATCTTAATTATTTTCAAATTCCGAATTTAAAGTGTTTAATTTTAAATTTTTTAATTTTTCGCCTAAAATATTTTCAAGCTCTCCCATAGGTTTTAATTTAAAGTATGTAATTACCGGAGGAGGCTGAATGTTTTGGAGAAGCAATTTTAATATCTTGAGAAACAGAAACTTCAGGTCTAGGAATATTAAGATTATTAATAGTTTTGAAAACCATTTCAACTCTGTTATGAAGAGAGGTAATTTGTTCTCCTATAACAATAAGACATAGATTTGTATAATTTTGTTGTTTTATTATTTCATTCAGATGTTGTAGAGTTACTGGTAAAATGTCAGTTTCCAGTAATTTTACAAAAGCAAGGAAATTGATCTTTTCAATTTGAAAAGGTTGTTGAGGTGGATATATATACTTAGTAAAACTATTCCATCTAAGAGTTTATAATTTCTTTCCAATACCTAAATATAATTTTCAATATAGGTATGGATAAACCATGGAATAAAAGCACATTTTTTTATTTTGTTGTCCACAAAATTGATAAAAATCACTTTGAATGGTCTTTTGTTCATCTTTTGAAAATTTATTAAAAACCCATGTTCTAAATACTTCCCATCTGGGAGTATTAAATTCTTCCCTTATTTCTTGCCTGACGAGAGATCCAGGACTAAAATCAATTTTAGACTTAAAATCCATTAAATAGAAAAATTCATTTCAGACGTAGTTATATGTGCATCTTTCATATGATGAATATTTTCATAAATACCATGAACAATATTATCTTTATTTATAAATAAATTATGTATTTTTTCTATATTTGTATCAGGTGTATGAACATGTTCTCTTACTTGAGATGTAAAAGCTCTAGAAGGAGTTTCTTTAATATAATCCAAACCGAAAATATAATAATGAGATCTCAAAGATCTAATCTTTGTTAATCTACTTTCACCCTGTTCAAACTGTATTTGAACAGTTCCTGCAGATGTTTGTAAAATATTAAATAAATTATTTTGAATTGGAGGTTGTTGTGTAGGAACAACTTTGTTTATTATCCAATTTTCAGGAAATTCAATTTTATCCCATTTTATCGTTCTTCTAGTAATTATTTTAGATTTTTTAAAATTAGATTCTTTTTTTTTTTTTGGTACTAAAATTAGATTCTATTAATATAGTTTCATTTAAAGGTTTATTACGACATTGAGGATTTAAATTTAATAATGGTTTATAATATACTCTATAACAGATACATATAACTTCTGTACCTGGTAAATATTTATAACCATGAGTTTTAACATTTAATGTTAAAGCATCAAGAATATTTATATCAGATAAAGATAATTGTAAATTTGGATAAACATCGAAATAAACTGGACCGTGTGCCAAACTGGATTGTATCATTCCCATTAATGATTTTTTCCAATCAAGATTCCTATCATCCCTTAAAGCAGCTATAAAACTTTCTGGTAATCCTTCTAGGGTCAAAGGTTTTAAAGCAATTTGAATTAAACCTATATTAATAAATTTATAATTATGTTTATATGGGAAAATATCTTTTTCACTTAATAATTTAATTATCATTCCTTTATTATTTAAAGAAATAGATTATTCAGTTGTTTTAACTACTTGTTTTAAACCAAGTTTTTCGAAAGTCCCTAACTTATAAAGAATTTAGGTTCTATCTTAGGAATAGTCTATTTATTAAGTAATTCCAAATCTTTAGGTATATCATACTCTGTGTTTATACTGTTTTGAACAATATTATTTCTTCCTAATAAATTCATGATGGAAGTGTTATGTAATAGATTATTTTCAAAGTATGTTTATCCTGGTTCAGGGCTCTGATACCATTAGATCCAAGATCTGAGACCTCTTCGAATCCATATCGGTTTTATATGTTATAAATATGACACATGGGGATATTACAGAATAGAAACCCGTCTAAGCTTAAATTAGACAAAAAGCACCAAATCCCCACAACACATCATGTCTACTGATTCATGAAATAACATACCATTTCTTTAAAACAAAAAGAAAAATATTGGTGAACAACAATAGCTTGGATACTTCTGGGATTTCCTCAATAAATTACTCTCCTCCACATGACCGATAAGCTTCATAATTACACCTAATTGTAAGTCAAACATATTTGATTCCCCTCCAAATGTTAATCGCTTCTACCGTGTCTGCATGGCTCCTACATAAACTATCAAGAATCATATTAGTGCAATATAAACAGAAAAAATAATTCCACAAAATTTAAAGATGTAATGAAATGTATTTAATTAATTTTAACTTGTCCTCGTTCTTTTGCTGTTGAAACTTGTTTTCGTCCTATTGTTCTATATTTACTTGATCTTCGAATTAGAATTAATTTAGAGATGTGCTTACCATTTTGATGTAGAATTAGAAATTCGAAAATTTCAACCCCTTTCTCCCTTGTGTAACTTCAAGTATCTTCTACAACATATAATATTTGTCAAGAGTAATAAAATACATTATACAATTTAACATATGCAACACACGATTTTATCGGCAATTTTTAAAAAACTTATTGAGAGGAAAACGCTTTCCTTTATGGTAGTAATAGATTATCGGCACATTTGGTTTACATTATAAAGCCTAATTAGAGTTATAATCTAGCCCAAACTCATACTTGGATTAGCATTATAATAACAATGAAAGTCTGTGATTGAAGACATAATATTGTGATTAAGCCTTATTATGAATTGCTTCCTCCTACTCCAAATTTCATAATCTTGGCCAAGATTATTTTTTCTCATTCCTACTTTATCCTTACAGATTACAATCAATTTCAATTTTGTCTTGATTTTCATAATTCAAAAAAGGGATCTTATAAAATATAAGATTTCCTTTAAAACGATTTATCCAAATTTCTTATATCTTTTTTTTTAAAATATCATCTTTAATTTTAAATGAGCCTTACATCTTACGAACTAAAGAATCAAAGGAGAAAAAGTTATCCCTACCATGTTTAAAGGCTAATTGTTTTTCCTTTCTTGTTTATGAATATATTAGGTTCTTTTTCTAATATACTTTGATACTAATCACAAAATAAATGTTTCCGTGAGAGATTTCTCGTGGATTTTTTTGGCGCTAACAATGGAATTTTCTGTGCAAATTTTAGCGCCTAAACATTGTAAATTATCACTCAAAAGCTTAGAACCAATGATTGAAATGTATGTATATAGATGTTTTTATAACGAAAGTTATCCAAATTAGTGTTTGATATGGATTAACAAAGTAAGGTTATTTTAGGAATTGTAATGCAATCTACCTTTTAAACTACAATCCAAATGCAAATTTAGTATTTAAAAAATTGACAATGATGTGTGGTAATTTGATATCCAAACGCGAGTTTTGGAATTGAGAGTCTCATTCGAATCACATCATTACTAACGGTGGACTTATTTGAAAAGCTAACCAAATGAGCCCTATTATTATTATTATTAGTTATGAGATTAGATCAGTATTGGAAATGTGCTCTTATATGGGGAAGAAATATTTTATGCAACCGTTGCATAGCTTATGCGGCGCAATCAACGGTCTAGATTAAATACAAATTTAGCTTTTCCTAAAATTTAGGAAATAACTAACCCCATAATCCCATATCCACACCTTCTATTGATAGTAATTGCACAACGTCAGCAATACAGGGATGTCATGAAATATTTTGTTATGGGCCTCCTCCAAATAGGTTTCTTTATGGGCCAAAAAGATATTGTTACTGCTTGAAGCCCATAATAATTAATTAATATACAGAAGAAAGAACAATTCGGTTTACTTTCTAATTCTGTGGCATATAATAATTCATTTTAAATTAAATATATTTTTATTATTACTTAAGCCCTAATAACAAAACCCCCAATTTTGCAAACGAAATCCCCTTTTGGTTACGAGGTACATGTTTTGTCTTTGCTCTAATTATTTGCAATTGATTGATTCTGTTAAGGCCTAATTATTACAAGCATCTGAATTTTATTCTCGAACCCTAACCCCGTTGCTTGATGCATATTTGTTTCACGTCATATGTTGTATGGATTTTAAATGTTGTGTAGCGGTAAATATTGTTCATACTTGTGTCACGTTAATATTTGGGGCGATACTATGTGTTATTTAACTATGTGGAATACGATTTTGTTCGAGTAATCTATAGTTGGAGGCTGTCCTTTGTTTGGTCGTGCGATCATGTTTTAATGTCGGGTCGGTGGGATACGTTCTGGGATGCGAATAATGTGTATTTATTAGAGTGACATTGATGCGAGGCGTAGAAAGTAATTTTATTCATTTCTGTTTATTTTTTGCAAGGTAATTAAAGAAGACTGGTACTCTACGCCTCATCTTTTTGTTCTTTATCACAATGGGAGTCGACTTGTCTGACTCTAGGCGTAGCAGAAGTGTCGAAACGCGTGACACGCCTGTGAGAGAGAGGTCGTCTGGGGAACTTGATGGTTTTGAATCTGATGACGTGCGAGACTCAAGCAAGCATCGAACCAAAGACAAGAGTAAAAGCAGTAGTCGGAGGGAGGAGAAAGATCACAGGAGTAGAGATCAAGAAAAGTCTAAGGAGAGGGAGAAAGATCTTTCATCCGGCAGGGATAGGAGGAAGGAGGAAAGAGATGTCCGAGATAGTTACAAGTCCCGGGATAAGGATGCCGATCGTGAGAAACGCAGGGAAAGTGGGAGAGATAAAGATCGGAAGGATCGGGTGAAGGAAAGGGATAGGGACAAGGAGCTGGAGAAGGATTCTGAGAGAGGGAGAGATAAAGAGAGGGGGAAAGAGAAGAGCAGGGATAAGGATAACGACAGAGAGAAAGAAGGTGATAAAGGAAAGGATAGAGAACGAGAAAAGAAAGATCGAGAGAGAGAAAGAACAAGAGATAATGGAAGAGACAGAGGGAAGGATGTGGAGAAAGAGAAGGGGAAGGATAGGAACAGAGACAAAGAAAAGCAGGCAGATCAAGAGAAGGACAGGTTAAGGGGCAGAGAACGAAGTCACCATAAACTGAAGGATGAGGGTCATGACAGGACCAAGGATGTGGTGAAGGATGATTTGGCTCGGGATAATCAATCTTCTAAGGAGGCAATGGATGATTCTGGTAATGAGGATGAAACTAAATTTCTCAAATACCAAAAAGATGCAGACATTGTTGATGCTGGATCTCACCAAAAGGCTACAGAATTGGAGGAGCGTATTACGAAGTAAGTTAATTTCTACCACTTTTATATATCTTAAAGTTCCCCTTGGTACGATTTGTTAGATGGTTTGCTCAAACATGATGTTCTCTACTTGTCTTTGCAAGTTATTGCAGCCCCGCTGTGCATTCTGAAATATGACAATAGCCCTCTGTACCTTCCCATGTATCCTAGATATTCATAGTCATTTGTTTGTGTATTTGGTTTCGGTTTAAGTAGAACTGTCCTAACATTCTAAGATGTTACTGGTTAATGATGAGAGAAAGAAAAATGTGAGTGGTGGCAGGAAAAACTAACACGTGGGTCATGATCAACTTTTTCTCTTTTCAACATTTTGGTTTTGTTAGCTGGTAGTCCAGTTATAGACCAATCACTTACTCTTGACTCTTTAATAAATATATCATAGATAATTAAATTTATGAATTTCCTATGAAGGGGCTGGGGCTGCCTTATATTAGTAACTTGTTCTATCTCCTGCAGGAGTAGAACTAATGTGTTGATATTTTGTCAGACCAAATTTTAGCTTATCGTTAATTTATGTTTAGTTGAAGGGAATTGTGTGCTGCCAACTGAAACTGGCAATTTAAAATATATCTCGTCTTATGGATATATATATATATATACACATATGCTATGTATACACATATGCTAGGGTTATGATCCATACTGATATATATATATATATATATATATATATATATATATGAAATTTCTGGAAGTTAACTGTGGAGAAGGGCCAATTCTTTTCTGACAGTGAGTATGCTGCGACTTCGTGTTTCTTTGTGTTCTACCTAGAAAACAGTATTAATTTACATTTTGTTTTCAACCTGAAGCAACAGTAGCCAGTGATATATTAATGAACTCTTAATTTAATTACAGAATGCGAGAAGAACGAGTTAGAAAGTCATCAGAAGGTGCGAGTGAGGTTTTATCTTGGGTTAGTAGGAGCAGGAAGATTGAGGAGAAAAGGAATGCTGAAAAAGAGAAGGCTTTGCAGCTTTCTAGGATATTCGAAGAGCAGGTTTGATGTCTCAAAATTGTTCATTTTCGTGTTACAGCTTAAAATAATTTGATTCTTTGCATTAGTTCTATAATTGAGGTTCAATTTAGTGGAAGGTTACCATCCCATGTTTCTTTCCATGTGACAGGATAACATGAATGATGAAGAAAGTGATGATGAAGCTGCAGGGAAACACACATCTGGTACGTCTTCTTTCAACTCATTCACTCGTAAGTTAACAGACATGTAATGAGTACGTTTATTGCAGTAGGAAACAAGTCATCCTTTCAACTTCTCCATGCAATACAACACTGTGTTAGCACTTTTTAATGTACTCTACTGGTAATTATATTTGTTATTTGGATTCATTCAGATGTCAAGAGCATTCCAGAAGGTAGTTATGCAAATCAAAATGAATATCCAACTCAATAATTTCACATGGGAAAGAGTAGAGCTAAATAGTTATTAGTATTTAAACTTGAAAGCCTAATCTATCATCTGGGACACTTCTCTGGTGGACTATTGTTTAGTTTGCCTGACATTTTATCTTATGATCTTGTTGTCAGAAGATTTAGCTGGGGTCAAAATTCTTCATGGGTTAGATAAAGTACTTGAAGGCGGGACAGTTGTTTTGACGCTTAAAGATCAAAGCATACTTGCTGAAGGTGACGTCAATCAAGGTATATTATCGTTATCTTTTATGTTACGCATCTTCTTTTTCTTGGTCTCTTCGGCTTGTCATCGTTTTGGGGTATTTTCTGCACCCAGATGTCCTAAGGTGACGTTACATTGTATATACCAGAGGTTGATATGCTTGAAAATGTGGAGATTGGAGAGCAGAAGCAAAGAAATGAGGCATACATCGCTGCCAAGAAAAAACCGGGTGTTTATGATGACAAGTATGATTCACCAACTAGTAACCTCAGTTACCTCTTTTATGGTTCTGTCAACAAATTCATGTTTATTATTTTTTTTATATTTGTAGGTTCAGTGAAGAACCTGGGGTACAGAAGAGAATGCTTCCCCAGTATGATGATCCGGTCACCGATGAGGTTGATTCTTCTCCTTTTAGCTTGAGGGTTGTCTGTGTACTGTGTATTAATATCTAGCTATTGTTACAGGGGGTAACTCTTGATTCAAGTGGACGTTTCACTGGTGAAGCTCAAAGGAAACTGGAAGAGGTAAGTTATTTTGTCTTTATATATAAAATTAGTAGATTTGGCATTGAAAACCAGTGTGAGGTTGGTTGACATGGTTTTATACTTCATTGGCAGCTTCGAAAAAGAATTCAGGGGAATTCTGTGATCCGTCACGGAGAAGATCTTAATGTAACTGCGAAGATAACAACAGATTATCTGACTCTAGAGGAAATGACAAAATTCAAGAAGCCAAAGAAAAAGAAGTCATTAAGGAAAAAGGAGAAGCTGGACATAGATGCCCTTGAGGCAGAGGCTGTATCTGCTGGGTTGGGTGCTGGTGATCTTGGATCACGAAATGACAGGAGACGACAAAATCTTAAGGAGGAACAAGAGAGGATAGATGCTGAAATGAGAAGTAAAGCTTACGAATCAGCTTACGCGAAAGCAGATGAGGCATCTAAAGCACTTCGACAAGATCCAATTTCCATCTCAAAAACAGAAGAGGATGATACTCTTGTGTTTGGTGACGACGATGATGAACTTCGTAAATCATTGGAGAGGGCAAGAAAAATAGCTTTGAAAAAGCAAGACGGGGAGGAAAATGTTGGTCATCAAGCAATTACGCTCCTTGCTACTTCTATAGCGAATAGTTCAAGTGGAGACAACCCAAATTTGGGGTCTGTAGAGCAACAAGAGAACAAGGTTGTCTTCACTGAGATGGAAGAATTCGTCTGGGGTCTCCAGCTTGATGAAGGTATCATATTTGTTTCTTTTTATCTTTACATGAGCTAGAAATTATAGTTGGTATATTCTTTGGTTGTGAAAGTGAAAAGTTGATTCAGGGGGAATATATTGTCTGCTGCTTTCACGTTGGTGCTTGAATTTGATATAATAATTTTTTGGGCACCTAAATGGTTATTGTGCTAATAATATTTTCTCTTTATTTTTCAAATATTATGCTCGGTGTTGGGAAAAGTGCTTTTTTTGAGGTCTACAGACATATTTCTGCCTTTGGTAGCTTCGTGTTCATTATTTTGAGTTAAATTGTATCTCCTGATAATATTAAGTGCTCTCTTCCTTTTTACCTTTCAGATCTATAAGTAGCTGATGTGCATTGCATGTTCTCCGTACTGCATTTGTACTTCTCTTTTTATTATTGACATTTGCTGTGTTACCCTTTATCTTGTCTACTACTGTAGGAATTAATCTATTTCCTTTTTTTACTTTGATCAATTGCGTTGTCTTCTCATGGTGTTTGTTGTATATCTGATGTACACATTTCGCTCTCTCAGAAGATCAAAAGCCTGACGGTGAAGATGTTTTTATGGAGGAAGATGTGGCCCCAATTACTGTGGATCAAGAAATGAAGGATACGGATGGTGGCTGGTCTGAAGTAAAAGAAACCATGAACGATGAAACTCCGGCCAAAAAGGAAGAAGGCGAGGTTGTTCCTGATGAGACAATTCATGAATCTGCTGTTGGTAAGGGTCTTGCTGCAACTCTCAGACTCCTGAAAGATCGAGGAACACTCAAGGAAACTATTGAATGGGGTGGCCGAAACATGGACAAGAAAAAAGGTAAACTTGTTGGTCTTTATGAAAATGATGGGAAAAAGGAAATACGCATCGAAAGGACAGACGAGTATGGACGAATTGTAAGTGTTTTTGTCTTCTCAAGCCATTGAACTTCTTTTGTCTTAGCTTTTCATATATCTTTTAGATGTTACTTTCTGAAATTAATTGTGTTGATTACTATTTGCAGAACATGATCATTACTATATTGAGTTTGTTATTACCCTAGACGCTTACCCTCACCCAAACAGATTATTTTTTATCTTTAGGGTCACTAATTTGTCTAACAATTTGCTCTGTGATCACAAAATAAGAATTGGGGGAAAAAATTGATTTGTTTTTATTAATTTTCATATTTTTGTCTCAAGCATGGTTTCCTTTTTCCTGTGGAATGGGACCTAGCGCTATAGTCTTTTGTTATTTAACATGTTATCTGCCAACAGAAAGCATAAAGTGCTTCTGTGTCATGTACTTCACGGGCACTTAATATTGTGAAAAGAGTCCCAACATTGTCGTCAATGATCTCAGACCAAGTAAATTGTGTATTTGGTCATTCAATTTGATGAGAACACTTGACAAAATTTGTCTTAAGACAGTTCCACTTCTTTCTTGAATGGAACCTTTTAGTGACTACTGTAGCAAGATATTATCATCCTGATCTGACGGAATTTCGATTTGCCTTTGACACAGTTGACACCAAAAGAATCTTTCCGACTGCTTTCACATAAGTTCCACGGGAAAGGGCCTGGAAAAATGAAACAAGAAAAGCGCATGCGGCAATACCAAGAGGAATTAAAGGTAAAGCAGATGAAAAATTCAGACACACCGTCACTTTCAGTGGAGAGAATGAGGGAAGCTCAAGCCAAGCTACAGTCCCCTTATCTTGTATTAAGTGGAAATGTTAAACCAGGGTATGTACTTTTACTTGCTATGTTCATTTGGTTTTCAGTCTTAATTAAATTATATACAAGATGAGGATATCAATTTTATATGTCAAGAAAGTGAACTCAGGCCCGCCTTTTCTTGTTTTTCATTATATTTGTGAAAGTGCTCATATAGTTGAGTATAATTTCTTTAAACACTTTTTTTTATTAGTCAGGGTCTTTAATTTTTGGTCTATGCAGGCAAAGCAGTGACCCAGGAAGTGGTTTTGCAACTGTGGAGAAAGACTTTGATGGAGGCTTGACCCCCATGCTTGGTGATAAAAAGGTGAGCATTGACGAGATTATCCAGTGTTTTCTTTCAATTAAATTATTTTCCTCTTCTTTTTTTTCCTTTTTCAACTATGTTGGTACATTATCTTGTAGTTTGACTCTCTTGCACCCGTTGTGTATTTCCAGGTGGAGCACTTTTTGAATATCAAACGCAAGTCTGAGCCTGGAGATACTTCTGCATCCCAAAAGAAGCCCAGAACTTGAATAAAATAAGCCAGTAGTCGTTTCGTCGGTGTAACTTTACCTCACTTTCGTGAAAGTTGGATCGTTCTTTTGGTTTTGTCGTTTTTGCCATTTAGGAGCCAGGGGTCTGTGAAGTAAACCCTCCATCAACTTTACTCGTACTTGTAGTTTGTAATTTGTATTAAAAAAAATGTCCATATACCTTTACTGCTTGAAATTCTAATTTTCAGTTGACGAACATTTTTTCTTTTGATTCATTTTCGCGAACATTTATATAATCAAGTGGGATGGTTGTACCTCGGCATTTTTATTTACTATTGGGTTATGTTTGTTTGTATAAACCCACCATGTTTAAAAATAATATAAAACTCGTCAGTAAGGTTAATTTACGCGAACTGGAAACAGGTTAAATGGTTCGAAGAATACCAGTTTAAAAAAGTTGCTATTTGAACTCACGTTCAATATTAAATGACACAATTTCGTTTTACTTTATATCAGAGTAAGATGCATGGCCAGTTGCGAATTTAATATCGTTGAGAATTTTGTGAATTTAACTATATAGCAAGAAATGTTAGTATACATAACCGCATATGCGGTTATGTATACTAAATCTACCAAAAAAAAAAATCTTAAGAAAATAGTGAAAATCCAAATTCATGCAAGAGTTCATATACGTTGTTATAGCGTGAGGGAACTCGTATGTAAAATTGGCCAAAGGCTCAAATTACATGAGCACAATCTCCTGCATCACAGATCAAAACTGTACTGTCTTCATCAATTTGGCTTGCCAACTCTGGTTGGAGAATCCGATACTCATTTTGGACAAACGATGCGGCATCCAAAGCACTGTCAGCATCAACAAATGCAATGCAACACCCACGAAACCCTGCACCACTGAAGCGGGCTCCATAAATGCCGGGAGCTTTCAGAAGTATCTCGTATAACTGAATGAGCGGTTCGCAACCTGTTAGATTATAAAAAGATAGAACTATGAGATTGTGCGAGTTCAAAAGTGTGCATACCAGAATGGATATTAGCCAAAATTGATGAAAATAAGGGCTCGTAACTTTGTGATCTTAATAAAGTTTCAAATGAATCAAGAAAAAGTACACAATATTAATTGACAGTCGTCATAACCTAATTTCTATTAGAATCTAGCATCAAATATTATTCCAACCGAAGATATAGCTGTAAGAAAAGAATGGGAAATAAAATGAAGTTTTATGACATTATCATGTACATGCCGTTAGAGTCCTAAGTAAGCTAAATCATCAAGTTTCTCGGAGACACAACGTTTGTAATAGCTAGTTCCTTCTCTGATTGACATGCAACTTAAGCAACAAGAAGAAGCAACAGGTTTTATTGGTCCACCATCCTTGTTAATTACTCTTTATCTACACACAGAACCTTTTTTACGGCATGTCATCAATAATAACAAAGGGAATTCAGAGTTACATCCTTCTACTTTCTTAGCTGACAGATGGAATGTTTAAATCTCGCAGAAGAGTTTATGTTCATATTCACATTTGATGGTAGTATTTCTGCCTGAAATATTATTGGCAAACGTCAATAGAGCAATAGATCATACCACTTTCATAATTCTTGATCGAACTCAAACCAGATGCAGAGATAAGCTTTCCAAAATCCTCAAGATTTCCAGAGGCCCAAGCCTCAAGACCTTATATTACATGCCACGTATATCAAAAAACGCAATTAATATTCATGAATAAATATGGATAGAGATGAGAAAGGAAATAATCAGGGAGTTTTACTGATATTGCAAGAGTAATACCATTTATCACACGCTCGTTTTCTGAAAAATAATGCTCTGCTCTTTTAGCCAGATTGGGATCTAATTTGCCCTGCACGGAAAATGCAAAGATGAACGTAGGATAAGAAAGGTTCATATAATGAAGCTTCCAAGAAAAACAAATAAGGAAAAATAGTTAAGCTCTGTCCTATTGAAACATACTTGTTATTTGCTTAACAGAAGACAGCGAGTTTGAAAATGTTAAAGAGGGGACAAACTAGGAACATATTTCTTACTTTTTTGATCAGTAATAAAAATCACAAATCGAGCTTCTTCTTAAAATAGAAAAGCTGGGGATTTTTATAAATGCCTGCTGTACTCCATTGCCATCCTAATATATCTTAAGGTGAAACAAACAGATTTTAGCCAAAACATCAATCTTATCAGAGGAGTTTCTCTTTTTATATTTATAAAAGAAGCAAACTTACTTCATTATTCCAATTTTTCTTTTCTAATGAGCAAAGGATATAGGCTTAAAGAAGTATTTATAGCACCAGAACTATAATGATTGCAGCTTCTCCATATCCTTACAAAAAACAGTTTGAATTTGTTACTGGAGGTTACATATTAGAGGAATTTACTTACCTAGAAGAACGTCCATGTAGACCTTGTGGCCAAAATATTACATATATTAACACTTGTAGCTACAATCATATATGTATTTAGAATTGTTGCTTTTGGATGAGTAGCAAATTGGTAGCCACAAGGTCTATCGACCTCATTTACATAAGTATTTTATCAATTAGGCAACATGCAGCCTATCATGGTCAGTTGGGCTGATTGATCCTTTAATATGCTAGATTCATAACTCTTGCACATTACATTTTATCATAATCCTTGGCCTGTAGTGAGTACATAGTTCACTGCTAGAGTTATCAGCAGTATGGCTCTAACCTGGATAATTCCAAAGATAATCAAGGCTGTAAATAATACTAAGACGGAAATTATAATCATGCTAACCTTGGTATGAAAGTTATCCCTAATCCAAAGACTTTTGTGGTGTTTAAAGTCACATGATCTTAGTGAACAAGGATCCAGAAGAATAACTTCGTGGGAGGATGGTGTTTTCAAAAGTGATTGAAAGAATAATACTATATTGTTCCAGCGCTTCCTTAAAATTATGGGTACACTTCCTCTATAAACAGAATGCACAGACAAAACGAGAAAATTATAACTAGCAAACACATTCAAGTGAAATATGGACCTATTAAACAGCATAATTCCCTTGGACGCACGTGTGCGTCCATGACAAGGGCATGACGATAAGTCACAATATCAATTTTGAAATCTCAAAAGAGACTTACTTTGTGCTCCTCATAAGCCTCTGGATCAACTGTATGGAATAAACAGATTAGTTAAGCAAAAAAGGAAACTGTTTTTATCTCAAACTACGAAATCTAGTTCAAGTACCATTGGATAAGAGAGGATCTACGACTTCACTGCCTGATGCGCTGTAATTAAAAAAACATAACATGAAAATGTATCCTGCCACAGTGTAGATCAAACTAAATTACAGTTAAGCTAGTATTGGTAAGGAAGACACCCTGCCATCAGAAAAGAGAACCAACACCGTTATAAAATATTATCTTGTTATCACATTGCATTGTGGTGCACAGAAAGTACTCCATCAACGATGTGAAACTGGAAATATTGAAATATATGAACAAGAACCAATTTCCCATGGAAAGAATATTTTAATCAAGTTATCTTTATAGCCAAAATTCAAATAGAAAGACTGGAAAGGAAGAGCCACTTTCCCACTCTGTTAAGTTACACAAATAGAAAAGCTTGGCCGTCCTGTATTTCTTATATCTTGCAAAACCTAAACTTTTGCTCGTGAACCAAAAAAGAAAGATGCTTTGCTAGTAAACTGAGAGTCCAAAAAATTATTTCATGTCAATTTAACAGGTATAGGAGACAGTCTCATACTTGAGCAGGATTTTCGCAGCCTCTCGACATTCTGAAACTCTTTGATTGTAGCCAGGATTAGTTACCAAAGCCTGCTTCAAACCTGAAAATGCCAGTAATATCTTGAATTTCTTCATGGTTTCATTGTTTTGATCCCCATCAAATTCTGGAGAACGGACGAGTTTATGTTCTTTGGTCTGCACAAGAAGGGAGTTCCTAAACGAAAATGAAATCATGTATGCAGGAATTTTTGAAAAACAACCTTATTGTAACAACAAATAATAAAGAATGCAGGAAGAGAGCTTGAACTGAACCAATTTCAACGCGTCACAGAGGGAATTCCACCCACTATAGCGTTAGATGACAAAAAGCATAACCAAGCATATCCTTTAACATGAAATTCAGAGAAAAAAGGGTAGATTTTGTTTTAACAATTACGAAATAGTTGGCCAGAGGTAAATCATGCAAGAAACATGCGATGCTTAAAGAGGACGGCTCTTGAAGTAATAAGGATATTTGCGTGCACAATACCTTGCAGTTCATACAAGTTAAACAACCATAGCTTGAGAGCAATATGGCTGACTGATCCAGTATGCCATTCTTCAAACCTAAATATTCATTTTCAATCAGCCTGCATGTTTGACGGAGTATGATTGGAATATGAAAGGGTTCTAATATAAGAGCAACAGATTACCTTTTCAGGCAGCCAAAAAATGATCAAATATAATAAATGGCATTTGGCAGGTAGTAGTATTGGGAAAGCAAAAATAAAAATGAAAAAGACGAATTTCAAACAGTCAGACTAGAAACAAATGAATACTCTTGTAAGTGGCATGTAAGTTAACTGCTGAGCTTCTGAGATACAATACTTAATACTTCCATGATATTCAAGAAATAAACTTAAAATCTTGGGCCAAGAAAGCAATTTTGATTTGGTTGGAGAATGCAGAATTGACAAAATCACACCACAGCGAAAGTGACAACTAGTTTTGAGACAATAATAGAAACCAAGAAGCAGAACAACATTAAAAAAGGGCAACCCGGTGCACGAAAGCATCCCCGCAATGCGAGGGTCCGGAGAAGGGTCCCACCACAAGGGTGTATAAGGGACAAGCCTTCCCCTGTCAATTTTGACAAGAGGCCGCTCCCAGGACTTGAACCCGTGACCTCTCAGTCACACAACAACACTTTTACCAGTGCGCCAAGGCTCCCCTTCAAGAAGCAGAACAACATTACAAGCTATTAATCTCTTCGAGCATTTATTAATGTGAAATCAGGTTACGATCTTGTTTTAAAGCGGGAGTTTCTAAATTAATTATATATTTTAGTAAATTAGTTTTACATGTTTCTTTTATGCTCAAATGACATTCTGATCACAAAGGCCATGTGGCGTCTCTCTCGGTCCATGCTCTTCACAAAATATCTAGTCTTTCTTACAGCTGCAAAATTATATGCCCAAAACTTATGTTACATTTGCACAAACATTCTAAACTGAGAACAAATAACTTATTTTGTCATCGTAGAAGACTGAACATCTGAAAGGATCAAGCTGTGAGTATTTCAAATAAGGTTTTTTTTCAGGCAGGTTTAACACTCTTATCTCTATAAGTAACTGAACACATTTGTAGGGATCCTGATGACTAACATCTTTTAACTCGTAATCTCATTCTTGAGTTTGGACAGCACGAGCAATAAGAGCAGATAGGTAATAAAAACTAATCTGGTTGCTACGAACTTTTTACATTTGAAATTGTTTTTTTATTTATGTATTTGTTTAAAGTAAAAAGGTTCAGTGTCGTAAGTTTTTGTTTATGAAATGAATAAGTGAATGCAGTTCCCTGAGAATGATAAAGATCCAAAAGCCTCTTTGAAGAAAATGATAGTTAAAGATATTGCATCGTCATACCTGTCATACTCAATATTTTCAATGGGGGATATGTCAAGGTTATTTGCACTTTCAAAAGCCAACAGGTATGCCACACCAACCTGTCAAAGAAGTGATTTTAGTGACTGGTAGGAATATAAAGCAGAACGCACATAATATGAAATTGAGATTCACATTTAACACTTCAAAGGGAAGTTTTGCCTTGACAAAGTAACAAAGAAATTTCCTGCATTCATCTGTGTAGGATAATCAAGTGGAATATGTCAATTAGCCAATATACATAACCAAGTCTGAGATCAGTCACAATAATTGATCTATAGGTCTATCGCTGTAGGATAAATGTCACCGACAGCCATAAAAACTAGATGAAAGCATATTTTAAACTGTACAATATTGTCTCTATTTGTGGAAATAGCACAACTGGTCACGAAAAGTAACAATAAGCATAAATATTCCCAAAATAAAATAGGGGCTGGGATCAGCTTTTGCGTAATACCGAATGTAAGAGCATCATTGCAATGATGTGTTAGTTTCATCACAGCTTTGTAAAAGATAATAAGGAATAATCATAATGACTACAAGATGCAAAGAAGCAACTCCATTCGGTGGCGTTCTGAAACCAGTGAGTACAGCGTTTTTGATAACGGAGTCGGAGAAGATAAGCAAACTTACAGCAGCGGAAGAGCTAAGACCAGAACTGTCTAGGCCCTCAGCACCACAAATGAATCCAATAATACCCTGTAAAATCAATATTAGTGTGTCTAATAAGAAATAACCTGCAGATCCACACATAAGGTTTACCAACTCATGCAACGAAATCACTAGCCACCATTGAAGAGAAAAAATAAATCATTAGCAATGGTTCGCATATGTACAACGCGTAGAACTTCTCTGACCCAGAGTAAACCAAAATAGTGAAAGTATGATAGAAAGAAACATAGATAACGGTTATGGTCGCTAAAACACTTAGAGTATTCTGTTGGATCACACGGAACAGAGAAAGAAATATGATGTGTTCGGCTCAACATGACATTTTGGCTCATATAGCCTTCTTCGTTTAATTGGGATTAAAGGCTAATTCTGCGGTCTGGATTCACACAATCCAGTGAATTTAACGCATAAGAGAATCTTAATATTGACACAAGAAACCGTACCTGTCGTACTATTTTTCTACTCATAAAATAAGCAATTCATAATCTTTAGATCAGGTGTACAGAAGAATCTGTACATGCATCCTTTCAGTTAAACAAACATATACATGGAAACTCCCGCATATACTTTGCAATAGTAGGAAAAGAATCAAAATACCTGGCAAAGCAATGTCTTTGGAAACTAAGTCCACGCAGTGACACTACTAGAAAATTTCCGTACTAAGTCAACACAGGCATGCAGTCATGCAGATAGTAAACCATGATTGTCATTGGCTTAAGCTTATAGGACCAAGATGCCATAATTAGGGAAAAAGTTAGGTTTCACAATATTTTCACGTTTATGACATCCAATGGATCAGCTTTTTAGGGGAAAATAACAATGTACAGTGCCAATGCAGTACTGTTACCACAAGTTTGAGGGCATAATCACTTCTAGAAATCCAATTAAACAAATCTTCAATAGTTGTTTTAAAATTCGAAAACTGAATCAGCTGAAAGGACAAAAGAGAAGACCTGTTTAAGATTGTTTCCTCCCTTCTGCAACGCATAAATTGCACCTCTCGCATAATTTCCCCAGCTACATTCCTCCTGTGAAATGGAAGAGCCATTCACTGCACCTGAGCCATTTAATTTGGCAGCATTTCGTGGAAGCTGTAGTTCATCTACACTGTGGCACCACGCATATAGAAAAACGTCATTCGTGAATTCCATATGAATATTCAGAGAAGTAAACGTACGAGCATGTAAGAATTTAACATCTCTAGTTCACAGAAGAGGCGCTAAAGAAGTATTTGTGACTGTATGTGTTATGGACAGAAAAGAAGAACTAAAGACTAACACTGAAAAACACGTTTTTACTGATCCAGACACATTAACTAACAGCAAAAGTACATAACAACTATAAAATCCAGAAAACCTTTTAAGATTTTGAACACAATAATTGAAGTGTTGATACATATTTGCATTATTGACAAAATAAACGAAATGTTGTTTACCAAACTTCATAACTCGAGTAACAGACTTTTACATGGTCCGCATAACAAAAGAGTGATCAATGTCTTACCATATACATATAGTCAATTGACACACATGTTTGGTGTCATAGAAGTACTGTATGAATTCTAGAACTAGGAAGATATGCTGGTCATCACCTGAACATGAGTTCTCCTTTGAATTGCCCTGACTTTATTAAGACCTATGAGGAAAAATCTGAGATATTATCACAAAGGAAAAACTTTCACGACAAAAGCTCTTGAAATATGCTCGGCTTCTAACGTAAGAATAAATGAAGTATCCTTTTGAAAGAAAAGAGTAACATACAGGATGTAGAAAATGCATATATTTAGGTAACATACATTGATAGCAGATTATAAGTTTCGAACACAAGTTCAACAAAATGTAGGTGCTTATAGTAATAATTAATAAACAATATGCGTAATTGCGAAAAGCAGGTACCTGAGAATGATCAGAGGGAACAAAGCCAAGAAGTATGCCCTTGTTGATCGTCATAGCTGAAACAATTCCTCCCTATCACGAGCACAACAGAAAGAAAAAGCGGTAAATCTTCCAGGATTCTTGGAGAGAAAATAAATTTATAAAGACAAGTGTGAGATGAAGAGTCACAAAGTACCAGAAATGCTGGAAGAAATTAAGGTTTTTTTTACTACCTTCAGAATTGTGTGAGAGTTCCCCACGTACATTCATTACGTTATTTCACAAACATAGATAGATAAAAGTTATCAGATATAATAAAAGGGGGAAAGATGTACCACCACCTGATGGTCAATATGAGCTCCCAGTGGACAGATTCTGTAGGGAGAGACGACAATTCTGACCTCCTGTTGGTCTTTGCTTGACATTTCAGCAACTTTTGCTCTAATCACATCCAACTGTAATAGTAAAACATAAGACAAAAATGCCGAATAACAAACTCGAAAAATCATGTCACTACAATTTACATAATGCAGCAATCAAAGTATAAAAATACATACATATATACATCGACTAGTAGAAAACAATTTAGGTATTTTTATTTAATTTTGACAGAGTTTGAGTAGCACAAACAGGAGGACGGAGGTTAATCTCACTACTATATTATCAAAAAGTAGTGTAAAAGCAACAACACTGCACTAAGGTTGATGAAGTAAACATCGAATAATTAATTATTTCACCATTGCGTTGTTGCAAATCGATAAATATGAGAGATTTTACCTCTGATTCAGAAGGCCATGATGGCATTGCACCCATTTTCCTTCCTTCTGTGTGTGTTTGGTTGGTTGCTTCGTTTGATTCAATTTTAACACTATTAATCACAAAAATAGTTGAATTGAATTGCAACTCCAAACCCAAATATGATTATCTTTTTTATTGAATAAAATATATTCATACAATATAATACAATGCTTCAGATTTAAGAAGTAATCAATTAATTATGTCCGTGAGAGACTGACATTTACATTACACGCAATGTTTCATTTCATTTTATTTTCTTCTATTATTGGTGTAGCTGTTTGCAAGTGTGGTATTACTAGCTTTTTTTTTTTTCTTTTTTGACTAAAACTTGCAAATATTTCCACAAAACTTACTTAAAATTGTTTATCAGGTGTCACTTGTCAGTTGTCAGTAGTAAATTAGTAATTAATAATTGTTAGCATATATTGTTTTGGTCTTATCTCGTCACGGTAATAGAACACGATAAAAGATTACAAAATGAGATCAAAACAATGCTATCTAACTTTATTAATGGACTAGCTTGATCCGGAACACTTATTACAAGCTTCGTAGGTAAAATAACTAAATTACAATATTAATGCAGCGTATCGAATAGTGGATATTCGATGCTGACGTGTCGAATCTCTCCGTTCGATGCGCGACAGTTAACACTGGGCCAAAGTACTTCTGGAAGGTATCGAATTCGATGCGTACGAATTATATCGAATTCGATGTGTACCTTGCGTGTTGAATGTGGTTATTCGATATGATGCGTGTCGAATGAAGGCTGGTTCGATATGATGTGTGTCGAATGAAGGTTGGTTCGATGCTGACTGTACTGAGCTGGTTATGTTCTCGAAAACGTGCACTGAACCCAAGGGGACGTGCTATTTATAGCAGATGTTCTGTGGAGCCTGCCAACCAATATAGAAAGGCGCATCGAATCGATGATATTCGATGCGGTAATGGGCCGACCCAATAGAGAAGCCTTATACTGCTGATTCGATGCGCATATCGAATTCGCCCAATTCGAAGCGCTAATGGGTCGGCCCAATAGCAATGTATTGGGTCAATCTTAAAATACACCCATCATATAGTCCCCCCAGTTTGGGAGACGATATCGACTTCGAGCTCGTCTTCCGAACTTAAATAATATATCTGGAGTTGTTCCTGGATGGTCTTTGCCGTACCTTATGAAATACATGCACTGATTCATTCGTGAGTTCGGAGCAGTTCCAGTAGTTTTGGGATCTTAAATTTAACGCATCGAATTGTGTCAATTCGATGCGTGAAATAGAACGCATCGAATGGTTTTTGTTCGATGCGGTTATTCGATGCCCTTCCTGAAATGGGCATGATGGGCCTTGCGCCCCTTATATAAAGGGGGGCACTGCTGTGAACCGGTCATTCTTCTGCCAGCACATTTTGGAGCTCAGGTGAGACGCATCGAATTTGGGTTATTCGATGCGAGTCACATCGAATATTCATCGATTCGATGCGATCAGCATCGAATTGGGATGATTCGATGCGTTAACTTTGTTGTTTCACCTCGTTTTAAGCGTTTGCATGTGTGTTTCTAAACTGTTGCTATTTTGTTTAGGATATATACAACCGAACAAAAGTTTTTTCCACCGGAAATTCATTCCAGGTAAAATTTTGCTTTTCCTTTCTAAATTTTGCTGAGTTTTTTTCCTTTAACTTATTCATCGTTATGGATGCTTGAGTGATGTGCGAGAGTGTAAAGTGACGTATTCGTCCTTAGTCAGCCTCCGTTTTTAATTTATTTCAGTTCATTCTTGTCAAAGATGGTGAGCGGTGAATCCACTATTGGAAGTGAGTCGAGTACAGGCTCTAGCGTCAGTTTCATTAATAAAGGGAACCCTTCAGTTGTACCCACGGGCCCGAATACAGGCGACGTAGATTTATTCGATTTAATAGATATAATAACAGTTGATTCACCCGCGGGTGACGCCCCCGTGGCAAACATTGAACAAACAGCGCCCGAAGAGGACAGTGATGACTCGTATACGTCATCCTATAAAGATAACCGTGCTCCAAGCGAGGGTGAAGAAGACGTAGATTATATCAATAGGGAATTCGACGATCATGTCGAGGTCCCAGGAATGACCTATGATCAATATATCTCTCGTCTTCAACATAGTCGTAAGGGACTTCGTAAGAAGTTTGATATACCTAATAAGTACAAGATCGTCCTCCCGGGCCCAAATGATCGGATGCATACCCCACCCCCCGGGCATATGACTGTATTTATTGGTCAACTCCTCAACGGTCTACGCTTCCCAATTCCGTTCGAGCTAAGATGGCTCTTGAGGACAATAAGTCTTGTGCCTGCGCAACTTACGCCAAACTCTTATGGGAGTTTAATTGGCTTTATCATAGTTATGAAAGCGTTGCAACAACCACAAAGTCCTAATAAGTTTTATGCATTATTCGAGATTGCGAGGCGTGAAGAGGGATTTTATCATATTAAAGCACAAACAAATCGCAAATTCTTGAACGGAGGGGCGACCGGGTATGGAAAAGATTGGAAAAGAAGGTATTTCTATATCAAAGAGAGTTACGAAGGCGAGTTTGGACGATATAGCCGTGAATGGTATACCGGGGCTAGAGTAATGATTCTTGGGGAAGTTAGTATAACTTCATGGGATTGCGAGTTTATCCCGAACTTAGTTCGTGAACATCAATTCGATGTTAAAAAACTTGTGGAAAACCGGGTCCTTTCTTTAGCTGGGTTGTCTCCAGTGAAATATAATGGGAGGATGACCCTTGGTATAATAACTCAACTTCCTTGATATTTTTGATTTATGCTCATTGTGCATTCTAACGATTTATCTTTCTTGCAGACAAATATTTCATGAGTCGTCACGCCAGAATGAATCGGGTAGTTGCTGCTGATTTGGCGAGCTCCCAAACTGACACCGTGCCCGATATTCCTCCCCCTAGAAAGAGAAAAAACAAGGGCAAAAAGAACCTTTCTGGTCCTTCGACTGCCGCTGCTGCTAATCCACCAGCTGATCCTTTCGAGGAATTACTGGGGAATAAATCTGAGGGAGTTCAAGGCGATGCTGAAGTGTCTGAAGACAGGGCAGCTGGAACCGGCGAGGATGCTGAAAATCTTGTCCAACGCAAGAGACGAAGGATGCCTCAAAATCGGTCGCAAACCGAAGGGGTTGCTCCTTCGATTGGCCAGACAAGCAGGTCGAGTGCCTCCAATCCTCATGCCAGTGCAGCTGGGCCAAATACTGGGGCTGGACCTAGCCAAGGCCCTCGGGCTCGGGCCGTTGGGTATGAGATCACGAAGGCTGAAGCCATCGAGCATTTGAGGGCACTTCTGTCTGGACTCACAGTTCCTCTTCTAGTCTCAACTGAAGAAAGGAAAAGGGTAGAACGAAACACGTTGCATCTACTAACAGCGGTAACGATTTCCTTGCTTGAGTCTTCTTTCATTTGAAATGATTTTGTATCTTATGATCTAAATGTTCATTAATTGTCAGGCTGGAGGTTTTGTGGACACCATGTTTTCAGCCTTAATGGAATTTCGGGAGACCGCAAGCGGTGGTAATGACGCTGCACTTCAAGTTGCCCTTGAAGGCAAGGAAAAGGCCTTGCAACTGGCCAAAGACCATGCTGCGAAGGCGCATGCTGATCGGGAGGCAGTTAAAGAGGCACAGGCGGAGGCTGAAAAGCTCAAAGCAGAACTAAACAAAGCCCAAAAGCTCACTGAAGAGCTAAACAAAGAAATCAGTGATCTCAAGCTGGAGGTGGGCGTAGCCAGGGAAGAGGCCTATAACGCCGATGCCAACGGTTATTTGCGCGGCCTCAATGAGGTAGATTATATATCTATTCATGGCGTTTCACATTCCATTTTCCTATTATCATTTTCATATATAATTTTCTTATTGATTTCTTCCCAGCAGAAGGTGGGGATAGCTGAAGAGTTTCTCCAAAGCAACACCTTTCGAGAAATCTGCACTCGTCGAGGTCAGCTCGAGGCTCAGAATGCTCAGGTTCTAACTGTGCATCAGTTTTACGCCAGTAAGTATGTTCGTGGCAATTTCAAACCAGAATGGTTAGATCTGTCCCTAGGGCCAAATCTAGAAAAACTGCCACCTCGAGCCTGCAGAACCTGATGAGTTTGCCTCACTGCTAGAGAAGGAGGATCTCATTCTCAGAGGATTATCACCACCATTGGATATGCCTGAACCATATCCCTCATCTGAGGATGAAGAAGATGACTGAATGCTACTAAGGCTGTTCTATATTTTCCTGTTTATGAACAATTTTTATTCTTAATTCAATTTGTGCATGGCGCTGCGTCGCTTTATCAGCTCAAACACTTTATGTCTAGTGCAATCACATTTTCGACTGTTTGTCTTAAGTTGTTTAATTATTTATCATGCTTATATGTTGCCTTTTATTTCAATTTCTCACTTACATTCTTTACTTTATTTTGGCAACCTGCTGGTTCATTGTTGTTCAATGAAAATTGTTTACCAATGTTATTCATAGTGTATATCTCATGTCTCGGTGATCTTAGCCATTCTGGACAGAATTGTTTGTTTCAATTCGTTGTTCGTGATCTTCTGAGTGTCTTGCAGTATAGAGTGTCTGTCCCTTCCTTTTGTTTTAGGGATTTTTGGTATCTCATGCCACTTTGGGGCAGAGTTTCCGTCCTTCTTGTCTTGAGCTTTTCGGTATCTCATGCCACTTTGGGGCAGAGTTTTCGTCCTTCTTGTCTTGAGCTTTTATCGGTATCTCGTGCCACTTTGGGGCAGAGTCTCCGTACTTCTAATTTCTTCAGGGATTTTCGGTATCTCGTGCCACTTTGGGGCAGAGTTTCCGTTCTTCTAATTTCTTCAGGGATTTTCGGTATCTCGTGCCACTTTGGGGCAGAGTTTCCGTTCTTCTAATTTCTTCACGGATTTTTGGTATCTCGTGTCACTTTGGGGCAGAGTTTCCGTTCTTCTAATTTCTTCAGAGATTTTCGGTATCTCGTGCCACTTTGGGGCAGAGTTTCCGTTCTTCTAATTTCTTCAGGGATTTTTGGTATCTCGTGCCACTTTGGGGCAGAGTTTCCGTTCTTCTAATTTCTTCAGGGATTTTTGGTATTTCGTGCCACTTTGGGGCAGAGTTTTCGTCCCTTTGTCTGCTTTTAGGAATTTTCGGTATCTCGTGCCACTTTGGGGCAGAGTTTCCGTTCCTTTTGTTACTTCTGGCTTCTTCCGGTATCTCGTGCCACTTTGGGGCAGAGTTTCCGTTCTTTTGTCACTTCTGGCTTCTTTCGGTATCTCGTGCCACTTTGGGGCAGAGTTTCCGTTATTTTCCTAGCTTAAGGAATTTCTGGTCCTGCATAAATTTTATTATACAGAGTAGATAGAAAATTTTTGTAAATCAAGTAGACATAATCTTCTTGAATAATTCCAATTAGATTATGTTAATAGATATGAGCTTGAGTCATTGCTCATTTGCCTGACTTCCAGTGCTGTCCTCCAGAATCATGTTTTGGGATGCCTGTTTTAAATTCATACATATTTGTCCCTCATGCGTGTTATTGCAGAGAGAACGAATAAAAACTTGTTCAAAATATTCAAAATGTTAAAAATGCTCGTAAATTAAAACAAAAAATTTAATCGATATGCTCCATATGCCTTGGAGCCAATGCTACTGCTGCGTTATCTTCTTGTTGTGGCCGCGTCCGGAGCGAATTTACATAACACTTCCAACCTTCGATATGATCTGCAATGACTTCTCCCATGCCGGCAGTGGTGGGAAATTTTATCATTTGATGGTAGGTTGATGGTAGCGCTCGAAATGCATACAACGTCGGTCTTCCTATGATTCCGTTATAAGCAAAGTGCATATCAACGATTACATAGTTCTCCAGAATTGTCGTTCTCTTTGGCGCTGTCCCCAATGAGGTTGGGAGTTTGATCATTCCTAGCGGCACTATCGCTGGACCTCCAAAACCATGAAGTGACGTTCTCACCGGTTCTAGTGCCTGATTGTTCAATCCCATTTTAACCAATGTAGAGTTGAACAACACATTTACGGAACTCCCATGGTCCACAAGCATTTTGGTGACTCCAAAATTAGCTATATCAACAGTTATCACCAAAGGGCAATTTAGATTGGACATCTGTATAGCATGTGCACTTAGTTTTCGTAGGTCTGCCGTGGAGAAAGTGATCTCTTCATGCGGCATCTCTTCAATTCTCAGCATATCGGCCATATAAACAAAGTTATCTGCTTCAACAAGCCTTGTGATCTTTCTTCGACCATTGGTAGAATCTGCTCCCCCTGGTCCTCTTGATATCATATTGATGATGCCTCTTCTGGCGTTTCCATCCTCAATCTGGGGGTATTGGAAAAGTTGTGGTTCATCAATTTCCCTCTGCTTATCTTTTCTAGAGGATGGAGTTCTCTTTCAGTTGAAATTGTTTTCTTGTTCTTGCACTTTCTTGACAAACTCCACCAGTTTGTCGTCCTTTATTAGCCGTTCAATTTCATCCTTCAGATTTATACAGTCTTCTGTATTATGCCCCTTCTGATTGTTCTGATTGTGGTATTGGCAGAATTGATTTGAGTACATCGTAGCCCTAGACTCTCTCATCGGTCTGGGATCCTTCAACCATCATTTTTTCTTTGCTGCCCCAAATACTGCCATGATGTGAGCATTTAGTGGGGTGTACCTTCTAGGCGAACTGTCCCTTTTGTAATTTTTGTTCCTATTATTGTAATTGTTGCGATTGTGCTCTTCTCTGCCTCTCTCCTTCTCTTTCGCAACTGTAATAACATGTACCTTAGTCGCCATCATTTCCTCGAAATGGACCACCTCTCGTGCTATTTTATTAATCTCTTCAATAGTGGTGGGCTTTCGTTTAAGTAGATCTCCACCGAACATTGTGTTGGTGGTTGCCCGAAAAACTATGCTCGTAATCATTTCTCCTGACGGGCTATCAATCCTTAATAGCTCCGTATTGAAGCGTTTCATAAAGTCTTTTAGACTTTCTTTAGTTTCTTGCTTCATTGTGTAGAGATGGGAATGATCCAGAACTTGTCTGGACTGACTAGAGAATTGGTCTTCAAACATTTTCCTGAGTTGGCTGTAGCTTCTGATCGTTCCTGGTGGAATGCGATTAAACCAATCCACAGCTACTCCCGAAAGAGTTGTTGCAAATATCCTGGCCTGGATATTGTCTTTAAAACCGAAAAGAGACAACTTCTTATCCAACTGAAAAAGATGATCTCGGGGGATCAGTCTTCCTATCATACGTTTTCAATTCCGGGAGCTTATCACCCTGTCCCAAGATTTCTGACTCTATCTCTTGACAGAATGGACTGCGACTATAAGCATTGCTTGCTTGCATCACTTGTACCTCAACTGTAGCTTTTCCTTTCTCTAGCCTTTCTTTATCCCTTGCCATTCTATCATGCTCACCCTGTGAATCATGACCTTCTGTCTGTCTTCTATCATTCTATATTTCCTTCTACGCGATTCCTCCCTTCGATTCTCTTCCTTATCACGTTCCTTTCTGGAATCACGGCTTTCTGAATGTCTTCCGTCTTCTCTTCTTCTTCGCTCAGCTACACATTCAGCCTCTTTTTTCCTTTTGTCTCCTCTCATGATGCCTTTTCGATTGTATCTCAACAGATACTAGCTTCTTTCCATGTTCTTCATGAACGGATCTCCCTTTACTCTTTGTTCCCTCCGAAGTATGTCTACTTCTTCGGTCGTCCTGCTGAAATTTTTCCTTTTCCTTTCCCTTTTGCTTTCTGACTACAGAACCTTGTTCCCTCAAGGTCTCAGGATATCCAACATGAGATGGTATCATAACGGGAGGTGCTGGAGTGAGTACTTCAACCACATCGGCTTTTATCATTGCCAATAATTCATTCTTCAATTTATCAGTAATTGCGGCACTTGTCGTTGAAGCTCCAGTTGCATCGGCTTCATTATGGGGTATCTCCTCAGCTTGAGTTCCTTGGTTCTCTTTCCTAGCTGGAGTTGGTACTACTGCGGGTACTGTCGATGGTCCCGCAATATCTTGCATGGTTCGTTCTGGTGTATCCTGTCGTTCTTCTCCTGTATTTCCTTCTATGACTTTACTCTGAGATCTGGTTATTCTAGTCATACTGCCTAACAAGCTAATAAAATTAGTGTTCCCACAGACGGCGCCAATGTTTTGGTCTTATCTCGTCACGGTAATAGAACACGATAAAAGATTACAAAATGAGATCAAAACAATGCTATCCAACTTTATTAATGGACTAGCTTGATCCGGAACACTTATTACAAGCTTCGTAGGTAAAATTACTAAATTACAATATTAATGCAGCGTATCGAATGGTGGATATTCGATGCTGACGTGTCGAATCTCTCCGTTTGATGCGCGACAGTTAACACTGGGACAAAGTAGTTCTGGAAGGTATCGAATTCGATGCGTACGAATTATATCAAATTCGATGTGTACCTTGCATGTCGAATGTGGTTATTCGATATGATGCATGTCGAATGAAGGCTGGTTCGATATGATGTGTGTCGAATGAAGGTTGGTTCGATGCTGACTGTACTGAGCTGGTTATGTTCTCGAAAACGTGCACTGAACCCAAGGGGACGTGCTATTTATAGCAGATGTTCCGTGGAGCCCGCCAACCAATATAGAAAGGCGCATCGAATCATGCTTGTTCGATGCGCGCATCGAATCGATGATATTCGATGCGGTAATGGGCCGGCCCAATAGAGAAGCCTTATACTGCTGATTCGATGCGCATATCGAATTCGCCCAATTCGAAGCGCTAATGAGCCTGCCCAATAGCAATGTATTGGGTCAATCTTAAAATACACCCATCATATATATATATATATATATATATATATATATATGTCAAAGTGAAAGTGAGAATGCACTTTATTAAATGCAAAGCCTTAACGTGTCACTCCTAATTTTCTACTAATACACAACTCTTATTGTTAGGGAGTAAATCGACACAACGCACATTATTTGATTCAAATGACGAAAATATGTTTAAAAAAAAAACTGAAATATGCAACTTGATGGCTTGTTTGTAATCTGTATCAAAGGTTGGGTGTACAACTTGTACCCTTTCATGAATAAATTTGCTTTTGGTGTTAAACAAAAATTGAAGATCAAGAAAGTTGACTCGAAAACAAAGAATTACAGATAGTCAATCCTCATAGTCGTGGGGAGTGCAAGCAGAGCTTAAATAGCACATGGGACCAGAAATTTCATCAAACTACATTAAGTTAAAAATGTAAAAAAATTTGTTCGAGTTTTAGTACAATAGTATCATTTCTTATTTAGGGTATTTTATAACTTAAAGAAGTTTTAGCAAAACCTTGTTATCTTAAACTTTGATAAGCATCACAAGTACTTTTATAAATATTAAATTTGATTTCAAAAAGAAAAATGTTTAAAATCTCAATTAAATAAAATAGCGACTAATGTCACACAATGAGGCCAGCTAGCTAGGTATTTTGCTACAAATCTATGCAATGACATTTTAAAAAGTGTCAAACACATTAGTGATTTTATCTTATACTAATTAATAACATTAGTCTTAGAATGTCACAATAATTATATGAAATATCATTTTTAGAAAAACATTGTTCCAAGAAAAATATGTAAGGTCACATATGTTATAGCAATCTAATGCATTATTATCACATGTATATACCACAGCCTTCGTAACTAGTATCAATCGTGTAATATCTTTGTTTCTTACTCATTGTAATTCTATCTTTTCAATTATTTTGGTCTTATTTCCTATGTGTTACAATACATCGGATATCTCGTTACAATGGGCCTGACAATGCAAAATAATATTAATTTATTACAAGGAACGGACTAGCTTGGTCTGGAACACCAACTACGTATTACATGTACAAAATAAGTTAAAATAACCTCCCAAGACAAAGAAACAAGATCGGTCGAACGGTGAGCGTTCGACTCATAACTTTTGAACTGGAGTGGTTCGATCCCACTTAACATCGAATCCAATGAGTCTCGAATGATCTTGATTCGACGCTGCTGACCCTCGAATGGGTACGGTTCGATTGTGCTGCCTCGTAGGATAAAGTCGAATCGTCAAGATGATCGAATCAGATTGATGATCGAATTGGAGTGAGTATCGAATCGCTAAATTCGATCGATGAGAGTATGCGTCGAGTATTCAATGTGTCCGTTAATATTGCGGGACAGGTTATTTTAGATCCCATCCCGTGGGGCCCGTACAGTCTTCGAATTAGGTAGGTCGAATGAACTTTGTTCAACCTTCAAGTATAGATCGAATAGTCATCGTTCGATATTGAACTTATTGGGCCTTTCCTGATTGGGTCGGTCCAGAATACTATTCTAGGCCTTCCTAAAATTCCTCCATCATATAGTCTCCCCAGTTTGGGAGCCGGTGTTGGTAAAAGAGCAGATTCCAAACTTCCAAATTCTTTATGCTTTACTCAATTGTTGGTATCACATTGCGTGTTGCATTCGCTCGCTTGACTATGTTGTTAGCTAAGCATGTTCCCCCCATTTGGAATCCGTAATATTTATGTTCGGGTGCCAAATCTCATCCATTACCATGCTGGTTTAGAAAAATGGATTTTGCTAGCAATCGAATAGGCGGAATTCAATCGTTCGCTTAGTATCGAATAGTTGGAATTCGAATTTTATGCGGCTTTCTTAGGTCAATATCGAATTTTAGTTGCCTAGCGGGTATCGATCGAATCCATGCCATTCGACCTTTCTGCATCGAATTCAGACTGATGGCGGTGGTGGGGCTATATAAAGGCCCACTTTCCACCTTATTTTCATTTTTGTTTCCGCATAGAGCTTTTTGTCCGCTTCCTACATCTATCGAATCCCAAGATTCGATATTCCCATAAAGGTCGAACGATCAGGATTCAATCGGTCGGTAATGGTCGAATCTTGGCGATTGGACATTCTTTAAATACAAATTTTTTCTGTATATGTTTTAGCCTATCAATGGCGCGAAAAAAGTCTGAGAGTCGCAGTAGGCCAGTCGTATATCTCGAGAACATTTATGCTCCCCAAGCAAACGTTAATAGGGTTGGTTCTTCGAATGTAGGCCCGTCAATGGATAATACTGTCCCTGCTAAAGATTCTGCGGGAGTCACCGCAAGGAGGCAACCTACCGTGATACCCCCATGAGCTTATCTGTTAATTGGGGTGCTAGACATGCCTTTCCATCATCAACAAATTGTTCTACTATCAGGCTCGAAGGAGTAACCGCAGGCACTCGGGTTCCTGTTGTGAGTAATTTTGAGAGGCATGAAGATTTCATCCCACGCAAGCTTATTATGACTCCGACTACTTCTGGAGGAAGGGTTAAGGTCGGGACAAACTCCCAAATCAGGATGATGGAAGAGGCCGGTGCAGTTGACGATAGCCAATCAAGCACGATTCAATGCCGAGAATCCAAATTTTAGACGTGTACCAAGGTTTTTTGCCGAGGGCGTTTCCAGCTCGGGGGGAAAAAATTGGTATGTTGCTGCTAAGAGGCGTGCTTTGGAAACACAGGCTGCGGCTGAGGTCGGAGAAATTTCATTACTTTCACACAAACGTTCTCGACCATCTGGGAATCCTAGGCCGGCGCCGCCTGGTAGCGTTGTTGATTATGAGTTTCTGAATGATGAAAATTCAGAATCCTTGAATATAAAGTTGATAGGATATCGACTGCGGGAAGAGAAATCGATAGAGATCGTTAAAGGGATGTGGCCCCAACTCGATCGTGGTACAGTACTAAATAGATTGGGTTATCTCGATTTGGCACGCTTCGGGCATTTATTTTTTGCTACTACCGGGATTGTGATGTACCGATTGTGTCGGGATTATAGCAGTTTGATTGAAGTCCAGGACCAGCATAATGTTGTGGTCGACAAATTGGTTGCGAGTGTGCACAATAATGATAATAGTCGTCTCGTTGCAATCACCCGTGCTCGGGAATCCGCCAAGGTAAGTACAAAAGCTGTTATGGACGCCCTTGAAGCTAGAGTTAATGCTAAAGGAGTTGAGGATAGTGTGGTGGCTCTTCGTGCCAAAATTGCTGCTCTGAAGAGGGAAAATGACTCCTTGAAACGGGAGAATAATTCTCTTAAGGCACTGAATGTGGGGGCCAAAACTGCGATCGTTAGGTTGGGTGACAAGGTGCGACATCTGGTGTCAGAGTATTATCGGTGAGAAGTGGCTAGATCTTTCACGAAGAGCGGTGTTTATTGTTGGCTTGAACTGCGATAAGGCGTTGTTGACGTGAAATTCGGTATGGAACTTGGAGTTTATCAAGCTGACTATCTTGGCTTCGTGAAAAAATGTTTCCGCAAAGATATGCTAGATGTTAGTTGTGGTCCTCGAATGGAGGTTCCCAAGGTTGATGACAAAGATGCGGAGGAATTTTCTGCCCCAAAGGTCGGTGACCCCTTCTTTCGTCTATGGCAGGAACAACGCGGTAATTCTATGCATGTTGTGGCTATGCCAGATCCCGTGCTGCCAACTAGACAAGAAACTACAGATATTGACGTTGTGGACGAACCTCAAGTTTATCCAGTCAGAGTGACGGACGCCATTCATGCTGCTTTCGACAACAGTGATAACGAAATGAATTTGTCTCCTATGATAGAAAGTGAATCTCAGGTAGAGAAAGCGTTGGAATTTGTTGCTGAGCCTAGCGGAATTTCTGCTCCTCGTGATCCTCCAGATGTTATGCCACAGAAGGAGCATGGTCATTTATTCGTGACGAAGAGTGGTAATTTTAATCCAAACCGCCGATTGAAGTAAATCCACTTTGTGGTGTTGATGCAACTTCATCGCATGTCGAGGTTACCGGCCAGACTCTTAATGAGCGTAATCTAATCTCTCCCAGCATTTACCAGCTTGGAGGACACTTCGGTGGTGTTTCTGAACAGGAGGAGCTTAAATTACTGGAATGATGGGACCAATCGAATGAGCTCGTGCTAACCGAGGATCAAATTCAGAAAAATTGTGCCAAGTATGCACGGTCCCTTGGTCTTGTTTTGAGTTCGGAGTCCCTTAGTCATCAGGAGAGTAGTGTATATCTGAACATATAGTTTTGATGATATTATGCCATTTTTTATCTTTCATATATTTTTATATCCCTTCTGCAATGGCGTTCTTTGAGAAGCCAATTTTGTGGCTAATATCATAGCTTAGTTTGGCCAATACTTTAATATATAATTTTGTTGAACCTTTGTGGTTATTACTCTGGCTTATTCTATGAATAAATCAACAGTTATGGTGTTCTCATTAGATTCGCCTCAATCCACTTTAGGCCAAGCATTCTATTTCGTTTTAGATATCAATTTTGCGTCTAACCTCTTCTGGTCGAATGTGCATTCGGATGACGCTTTTCGTGGTCTTTGCGAAATGAGAAGTTGGGTTTTCGTTCGACCTCTTTGGGTCGAATGTACATCCGGCATGACGCTTTTCGTGGTCTTTGCGAAATGAGATATTAGATTGGCATTCGACCTCTTAGGGCCGAATGTGCTTCCAGCATGACGCTTTTCGCGGTCTATGCAGGATGAGACACGTGATTGGCATTCGACCTCTTTGGGGCCGAATGTGCTTCCAGAATGACGCTTTTCACGGTCTATGCAGAATGAGACATGGGATTGGCATTCGACCTATTTGGGGCCGAATGTGCTTCCGGCATAACGCTTTTCGCGGTCTATGCGGAATGAGACATGGGATTGGCATTCGACCTCTTTGAGGCCGAATGTCCATCTTGATTTTTGTGGTTCACTCGGCCTCCCTCCTGTTTTATAGGTTCGGCGGTGTCACTCCATAATGACTCTTCCTGCAGTGTTTGCTAAGAGAAAGATTTTTATTTTTAATTAAAGATGGTGTTGAGCTCAGTTTCTTATTGAGTTGCCTACGTTTCCCGGATGTTATGCGAGACTCAAGCCTCCATAGTTCATATACTTTGATATTGCTTCGACTTGCTGAACAAATCAACACCTATGCGTAATAGCGTCTCCGATGTTGTACGTTCCACGGGCGCGTAAGCTTGCGACCTCGCATATCCTCAAGATAGTAATAGCCTCGCGAGCTAGCTTGTATGACCTTGTATGGTCCTCCCCATTTTGGTTCTAGCTTCCAGATATGTTGCTTCGCCGTGATACTCTTCAGAACCAAGTCTCCCATTTCAAAATTTCTGAATTGGGCGTTTTTATCGTAACTTTTGGCCATGACTGCTTTAAAAGCCACGGTACGCTCATAAGCATCCTCCCTCGTAGTGCCTATCTTATCCAGATCCATTTGGCGCAACCTGGCCGATTGCTCCGGGTCATAGTCGTGTATTCTGCGCGTAGGTATGCCAATCTCAGCCGGTAGAACTGCCTCTGTGCTGTATACTAGAACTAAGGGTGTCTCCAATGTTGATGTCTTGTATGGTCCTTTCCATTTTGGTTATGTGTGTTGTTTGGTTCGTTTGATTTTCAGATTTCAGAAAAGCTTAAAGATCAGAGAGATTGGATTGAAAGTTCCAACTTGATTGAAATAATTATTGGATAATATTAATACATATAATATACATACAATGCTTCAGATTTAAGAAGTAGTCAATTATGTCCGTGAGAGAGTGACATTACATTACTATTAACAGATCTTTTACTTATTAGAATGAAAAGACTTTCATTTATTTTTACACGCAATGTTTCATTTCATTTTATTTTCTTCTATTAGCGATTATATTAGTGTAGCTGTTTGAAAGTGCGGTATTACTAGTTTTTTTTTTTTACTAAAACTTGCAAATATTTCCACAAAACTTACTTAAAATTGTTTATCAGGTGTCACTTGTCAGTTGTCAGTAGTAAATTAGTAATTAATAATTGTTAGCATATATATATATATATATATGTCAAAGTGAAAGTGAGAATGCACTTTATTAAATGCAAAGCCTTAACGTGTCACTCCTAATTTTCTACTAATACACAACTCTTATTGTTAGGGAGTAAATCGCAACTGATAGCTTGTTTGGGTGTACAACTTGTACCCTTTTATGAATAAATTCGCATTTGCTGTTAAAGAAATTGAAGATCAAGGAAGCTGACTCGAAAACAAAGAATTACAGATAGTCAATCCATATTCCTCGTAGTCGTGGGGGTGTGCAAGCAGGGCTTAAATAGCACATTGGACCAGAAATTTCATCAAACTACATTAAGTTAAAAATGTAAAAAAAAATTCGAGTTTTAGTACAATAGTATCATTTCTTATTTAGGGTATTTTTATAACTTAAAGAAGTTTTAGCAAAACCTTGTTATCTTAAACTTTGATAAGCATCACAAGTACTTTTATAAATATTAAATTTGATTTCAAAAAAAAAAAACGTTTAAAATCTCAATTAAATAAAATGGCGACTATTGCCACACAGTGAGGTCAGCTAGCTAGGTATTTTGCTACAAATCTATGCAATGACATTTTAAAAAGTGTCAAAAACATTAGTGGTTTTATCTTATACTAATTAATAACATTAGTCTTAGAATGTCACAATAAGTATATGTAATATCATTTTGAGAAAATATTGTTCCAAGAAAAATATGTAAGGTCACATATGTTGTAGCAATCTAATTCATAATTATCTCATGTATATACAAAGTCTTCGTAACTCGTATCAATCGTGTAATATCTTAGTTTCTTACTCATTGTAATTCGATCTTTTCAATTAATAGTATTGAAACCTTTGAATTTAGGTAATTAATATTCTTGTTTATTTGAAACCTTGGTAGTTAATAATAAATTTTCGGACCATTGCGATTTTTGTCAATGAGACTCTTATAAGGTTGAACCCAAAATTTCGTTGTTTAAAATCTTTTACCAAATAGTTTTTTTAGTTTGTACAATGTTGCTTAGAAAATGTTAAGCACTTGATAACGAATAGGTTGGAGCCTCTTATGAACAAACTGACTGGGCATTGTTAGTGTAGCTTTATACACGCTAAGACAATTTTAATAATGCTATTACTATTCAATTGATTACTTTCTCTGTAGGAAGAATGCAAAGTGAATCGGGAGGTATGATTATCAACATTGACTTAGAGAATGCTTATAACAAGATTATTAAAATTGTGTACAATTTGTTGGATCTCAAAGTTTTTCTCTCATCTTATTCACTTATTTGTGAGTTGTGTTACGGATCTTATTTCACTATTCTTTGAACCGAGAAAACTTCAGATATCTTCAAACCTAGGAGAGGGTTGAGACTTGAGAAAAGGAGATTCCCAGTTATTTGTGTTGCGTTCGAAAAGTTTTTTCAAACTTAGTTATTGTTAATGCTAACAAAAAGAAATAGCATTGTTTGAAAGATTTGAAGAAGGGTCCCACTATCTCTAATTTATCTTTTGGTGGTGATCTATTGATCTTTTGTTGTTTTCTAAAGTTGATGAACAAGCTTGTGAGGGGACTCCTAAACTCCTTAAAGATTTTTGTCAAAGTGTATGGTCAAGTTAAACAGTTACGCAAATCTTTTTTTTTTTTTTTTTTTTTTTCTGTTTCTCACATGTCTGGAAATAAAGCAGTGGCTATAAGTAGATGGGTAGAATTCGCCTTACTCAAAATTTAGGGAAATATTTGGGATCCTTTTTTTTTCCCTCCCTTTTTTGTTTAATAATAGAGATCATTTTTGTAGATGCACAGGATGGAAGATCAAATCGTTGTCTAAGGCAGGCTGAACTACTTTAGTTAACCCCATTTTAAACTCTAGAACATGTGCACCCAATGTTCATCAATGTTGTGCCGAGATTACTTGTAGTAAAATAGACAAGATATGCAGAAACTTCATTTAAGGAAAGCTTTGGAAAACAACATAGCATTTCTTTCAAAATTTTCATATAGGCTTCTTACAAAAGACTCATCTTTATATGCTGAAGTGATTCGAAATAATTATTCCAATAGTGAACAAGCATCTCATTTTTGGAATATGATGAAACATTCAATCCTCTTGTCATCTATTGGTGCGATTAAAGTGCAATGCAGTTTTGTTATTGGTAGAGTTTCAAGCAAGGCACGGTTAAACAAAGATTTGGGCACACTGGGGGTAGAAACTTTGTTCAGACATCAAAAGGTAAATGAAATATATATAACTACACAATGATTGTGGAATGTAGTGTCAGATTTTCCAAGAGTTCATAATGTATCCACTCTACAGAGAAGTACAAAATCAAAGGTGCAAAGTTTGTTCATTTTATCCTATTTCCTGGGACTTTCGCAACTCAATTAGTTCTGAAAGTGAAAATGTGCCTAATAAGAGGGTAAGCCAAAAGGTGAAATAGGCTTTAACAATGCCTTCTCAGACATGTTAACTTTAACTTGAGAAACTTGTTACACATTGAAGCTTTCAGTACTGTAAAGCGACTTTCAAATGCAATAGAATACAATTCGTTATCTCAGATCTTCTACTTGAAGAATCATGAGCGAAAGGTGTTTTTGCAAGGCAGAAAAGTCATCTATTAACATTAAAATGGACACAAACACTTATGGTGGAGAACTGATAACAGCACTGCAACGACGAGGTTCACAATACTGTTTCCAACTAAAACCTAAAAACAGGTGGAAGCTTAAAAAATCAGAGCAGAAGCACAGAGGCAGCTCAAAAGGGTAGTGGCGACGGAATTTGGAAGCAAAGAACATGCAGTCAAATAAGTACTCACATCAAGGAATTGACAAGTAATTCCAGAGTCTCATGTTAGCCTCTCAAACAATCGAGTCTGCAGGATTCACATGTAGGAAACTAACCAAATAACCCCAACGTCTATTCCTGCATTCTCTGTTTCGTATTATATGATATACAATTGAAACAACCTATAAGCAACTCTACTACATAATCTTAACCATGTCTTCAGAAATAGATGCATCGCCAGCAGGGTAATGTTTTATAAAAAATAACATAAAGCAACCAAAAAGCAAATTACACATCAGAACATAATGAGGAAAGTTGGTATGACAATAAAGGTTTTCTTTTCTATATTATTATTATACCTCCGTAAACAAATATCACAAATCAAATAGTTTTTCTAATACAGAAGAGGTGAAGACCTAGACAAAAACTTGTTGGCAAGAACAAATGTCAATCTGACACTAGAACCATTGGTTTTACAACAGGTGATTAATAATACTACGATGGATCCTCATTATCCCAAAATTCCTCGCACAACATAAACCAACAAATAGAAAGGCAAGCAAAACTTCAGTTCATTTGGAACATATCATCATCAAATAAAAAGAAGAGTAAATAATAAATAGCATATTACACCTCTTTCACTCTGGAGTAATGAATCCATCTTTCCGGCCCTCAAAACCAGGCCTCATCAACTTCTTCTCGCGTTTGGCAATCCTTCTTGTCTTCTTCTCGTTAATCCTCCCGACGATATTATCCCTCCTCTTCTTTTGCCTCTCCTCCTTCATCTTCTCTTGAGTCTCCACCCTCTCTTTCCACTTCTCCGCATTCTTCTCCTTCATCTTCTTTCCCTTCTTCATACTCTCCTTAATCAACCGTGCGTTGTCGTGCACCTTGACTCCCATTGCCCTACTCGTGGCCGCCTTCCACGACTCCTTCTCCGCTACACCAGGCTTCTCCTTCTTCACCTCCTGCAATCTCTGTGCACGCTCCAACTCCTGAGCCTTGGACAATTTCCTCTTCTTTTTCTTCTTACCAACCTCGTCGTCTCCCAACTTCACCTTCCCGTATTCGATAACCTCATCATCATCATTATCATCATCATTATCATCACCATCCACACGCGATGAAGGCCCTCCTCCATTCATATTCACATTCTCGGCGGCATCCTCCTCCTCCTCCTCACCGCCCCATTTCCTCTTCCTTCCACCATCAAATTCTCTCTTCTCCCCACGGTTTCCTCGCAACAACTCAATCTTTCGACGCAGCCTCTGCCTCAACTCCTCGTAAGTAACTGACTTCTCCTTATTCTCACCCGGAACATTTTGTTCTTCGACAGCATTAACCGTTTCGTCAGCGGGTTTAAACTCGGGGTCGAAGCGCTGGCGGCGTGCGAGCTTAAGGTTGCGTTTCGATTGCTGCTTTAGGGACTCTTTGGCGGCTCTGGAGAGACCCTGGTACCATGGCTTGGAATCTGCGTCGTCGTTTTGAAGGTAGAATCTTGACGGTATCAGTTCGACCAATCGATCGAGGAATTCGGCGTGAGAGTGAATCAACGGTTCGATTTCGGCGCCGGCGTCGCTGTGCTTTTGCTGCTGCTGCTTCTTCTTCTTCTGCATGTTTGTGTGTAAATTAGGGTTTAGGGAAATTTCGATTTCTTTTTGTTCTACTGTGAAATTAATTATCTAAATATTTAGAAAAAAGGTTAATATAAAATTTGGGCTTAAGGGCTCATTTTGGAACTGGGCCTTCAAGAAGACCAATGGCCACTTTTCTCACTTTTTAATTGTTTTTGAATCAACATTTTGATTTCCTCACTACAACTTCATTTTTTCTCTCATCTCAAAGTATATATATATATATATATATATATATATATATATATATATATTATTGTTGTTGCTAATATCCTCCGAGTAAAATGCAAAAGTTAGACATGTTATTATCTCTAAGGGGCGAAAAAACACATTTGTGTGCCCCTTTCAGTCAATGATGAAAAACCCCTTATTCTCCAAATATGCGCGCTACCCGTGCAACGCCGAAAACGAGTTATTTTGTTTTGATTTTACAAATTTTCCCATCTACATGTTGTGGGATTCATATGCATTATAATAAAGTATAAGAAAAAAAAAGAATCGATACAATCCCAATCACAACAACATGATCAAGATTTAAAATCGTAAAATCTTTAGCCCTCTGCAGATTCCCGTAGCCGACTTTATTTATAAAGTTTCAAACCAATCTTAAGACCCTTTTTGTGTGGTTATGGGGTATAACTTTCCCATGTATTGAGATTTTTTATCCTTTTGTTTTCATCTGACAGACAAAAAAGTTGAATAAAGAAAAGCTATTTCCACAAACCTATGCGAGCCTCCACAAAATTTCTAAACATCGAACACTTCTTCTAGTGGCTACCTAATGGATTGTTCTCGGGCTATTCAGCTTATAACCCACTCCAGTCAAGTTGCAATAAATAATCAACATCGTACAAAAAAATCTAAAACTGAAAGGCACCCCTAAAATCGTCAAGTTTGTGTAAAGAGCTTTTAAGATTGGATACAAAAAAGAAGACCTAAAGAGAATGCCTCGTAAGAAGAGAAAGGCATCAAAAGAGCCCTCGTAAACTTTGCCGCTGCCATCTGCCCCAGGTAAGGTCGTTGTGAAGAGACCTGATAAGGTGAATATTATATATTAAATAGAGGTCTCATTCAGATTCGGTGCAATTAACTCAACTGTTATTAGTCACCCATGTGCCAATATGAAGCAAGTTGGAAAGGCATTGAAGCATTGCCTGAGCCCACATTAAGGTTGTCAACTTCTCTGCCTACCTTCAACGCATACATTAAGGCAGATCATGCGTCCATTAAATGATTGACGAATGACCAATAATAAAAGAAAACTAGGTATATGAATAGAGATCAAAAGATTACTTGTATGCACAAGCTGAATTCATGTACAGACACTTGAGAAAAATTCTTCTCTTATGACCATGAGTCGTTTTTTGAGTCGTGAATCCTTTTTATGACCACGAGTCATTTTTGAATTGTGGATCCTTTTTTATGACCACAAGTAATTTTTGAGTTGTGGATCCTTTTTACAACCACGAACGAGTCATTTTTGAGTCGTGATTTTTTTTTATGACCACGAGTCATTTTTGAATCGTGGATCTTTTTTAGGGCCACAAGTTATTTGGACTCGCGGGCCTTTTCATGATCTCGTGTTGCATAAGGCTTCTCCTACTATCACACGCCATAGTTATAGGGTTTTATTCGCATTCCTGGACGTCGTGAATTGTTTAAATATGATTCTTTGTTTTTTTTGTTTGCTTTATTGAATGAAAATGAACCCATCAAAGAGGTTACACGTGACTTAATTAATCCTAACGATGTCTATCGGGTCTTTCGGCTACGATGTCGGTCGGGTATTCATTTGAGTGGAGGCTACTTGGGTCTCTCGGTGTCTTAGGTTTCCTTTCTAGGATATCAAGCATCCCAATGTATGGGCTTGATTGCCCTTTAACTTTCATATTCTAGCGGGGGGTTGAGAACTTGATTTTCAGTGTATGGTGGAGCGGATGGCCTCAAATCTCTCGACATGGGTCGTCCATGACTTATGTTTTAGGGCCCCACTTGTCCATCGAGTATGTAGAACCTGATTATCTATTTTGTCCTTCTCGATTCTTCACATGTCGACATGGGAACGATAATAACACATTCCAAAGTTAGATCTCCAAATAATCTTTAGGGGGGGTATTATCCCCGATTTCACCTGATTTGGGCCTATCTCATTACTCGAATATGTGCGTGACTATGATGTCCGTGGTGCTTCCCGTTTTGATGAGGATCCAAGTTACTAAGGTGATGTACATGTTGGTGAGTTTATTCGAAAATGTCACAATTTAGAACTTAAAAATTGCAAAAAAAAAATGGACGTTTTCCTCAAAGCTTAATTTGTCCCGACCTACAAAACATTGGTGTGCTAAAAGGTTACAATGAACTGCTACCCATGTAAGGGTGTGTGGGCCAAGTCGGGACCGGAGAACTCGACCCGATCAAATGGGGTATTCCTGGATGGGCCACGAAAAATCCTTCGAAAAAAAGTCCACTCGGACTGGGAAAATGTCCTGTGGTGGGACTCGCAGGTTTAGACGGAATCTCGGCCAAATACCGTTCCCAACCCGCGGGATCCCAAGCTTTTCTTTTTCATGTCTTTGAGTTCCTTTGTCTTATTTATTACTGCACAAAACAAACACACACACACACACACTCAAAGCATAAAAAGTACACATACGCCAAACACACACACAAAAAAAATGCACACACACACACACACACACACACCAACCACTCCACATGCACACCTCCACCTACGGGGGCGCCTACACAATTGCCCATCGGCTTTTTTCTATGCCCACCGACGTTCTTGATTCGAACTCAACAACACCATTTCAACAACAACAATCCAAACAAATCAAAGGTAGATTTCAAATTTCTAAAACTTTTAGTTTTGTTAAGATTTTAATTGTTGTTGAATGCTTTATGCTTTGTTAAATCTGCTTACTTATTAATCTTATTTATGTATATGGATTAGGGTTTATGAGTTTTCAATTACGGTTTACAAGTTGGGATTTCTTAGAAAATATGTGTTTAATGTTAAAATTTACATAATTAGAGACATCATTGTGAAATTAATGTTTGCAAGGAGGTTAAATGAAAATTGGACCCGTTAGATATATAGATCTAAGAATCCAATGTATAAATAAGCAGCGGTCTCCCCAGATCGAGAATCCAGTTTGATCTTACTTAGAGCTTGATAAACCTCGACCCATTGGCTATAGAATCTACCTAGAACCTCGGTATGGTTGAATGCCACAAGATCGTGCTCAAGGATCTTGATAAGTTCTTTAATATTTTAATTCCTCTCAAATAGAGAATTCAAATATTTAAAATAAATATTCATTTTTGGATTTATATCCAATCTTGTTTTTACAACTCTTGCGAGACTAATTTATAGGCTAGAAAATGACTCTAGAGTGTCCCATATTTATATCTAACACATAGGGGCACTAAAAAGCCTTTAACTACTCTTAATGACTCTTCAAAGACTAAACGAGACTTCTGAAAGACTAAACAAGACCACTTGGCTTCTTGGACATACAAAAGGTTTATTAGACTCAAAACTTATCCAAATAAGTGGTTCTTTATTTGGTCTTGAAGTAAGCCACGAAATTGATGGCCCATGGGCTTTAAGAAGTGTCTTCCAATTTAATCTAGCTCCAGCCCATCACTTGAATTGAGTCTCCACCCAATAACATTCGCCAAACTTTGAGAAGATCCCTCTTTTATAGATTACATGGTGTGTGCTCGTTTCCATCATTGTACAAATACCTTGATTGGTCATATTGTGTAGAGTTTGTTGTAATTGTTTAAAGTTTATGCAAAAATGATCATTTTAGATATATTTCGTGTAGAAATCGATCACATTTTGTACCTTTCGTGTTGAAATTGAAATTGTTCACATTGTGTATTATAGATATTGTGTATCCTTGGTATTGAATCGTGAAATTGTATCTTTTGTTTGTAGAGATGGTATGATCAACAACCCGTGGTCACGGTCACGGTAAATCCTCCGCCTAAGCTTGTACATGTATCGCGATAAGAATTTCTTCTCATAAACGGGCTTCTACTTTCAAGGCACCGTCTACTTCCAAGTATGGCAAGGCTTCCAAGAATTCCATGACACCATATACTTCCCGTCCTTCCTCGGCACCATCTACTTCTTGAGATCCTCGACCTTTTTCTCCTATGTACAAAAATGATTATTCAAACGCCGAGTATCAATAGCATATGAAAACACTTAGGGATGAGGACGAACAATGGGATGATTCAAAGGTGAAAGATGATGAAATGGGATTGGGTGGGGGTGGGGGGGACTGAACAACCGCCGCCCCAAGTTGTCGAGGAAGAAGAAGGAGGAGAAGAAGAAAAAGGAGAAGAGGATGGAGCACCTATGTTTCTGACAATGAAAAAGTGTACAAGGCTTTAGTGACTCACAAAATCACCAAGTTTCCTAAAGGGATGAAAGAAGTTAAACCTATAGTACATATCATTACATCCAAACATTGGAGGCACATGAGCCAGTCTAATGTCCAAAAGGGCACTTCGTCAGAGGATGGTGCCTTCATTTCGGTAAGGTGATTGTCGCCGATGGGCAAAAACATGGCACAAAAGGATTGAGAAGTCACATCGAGAGGTGTCATTTGAAGTCTAAGAAAAATACGATAAAGCAACATAAACTGAAACTAGAGGATAATGGTTCCATCAGTAATTTGATATTTGATCCAGGTTATGTGTTCGAGGGCGTGGTTATGTTTTTTTTATCCAGAATGACATGCCTTCATCACGGTTGAGAAGAAGCCATTTAGGCGTATGATGGCTCGAGCCTTCTGTTCTTGAAATTACCTTGCCGGCATAATCGATAAGTGCAACGGGTTGTGTATTGACGAGAGAAGAAAGTTGACTACGTTTATAAAGGAGAATGCACAGAGGGTTTGCCTAACCACCGACACTTGGACTTCAATCACGAAGGACAACTACATGTGTGTCACTGTCCACTTTGTTGATAATAAGTGGATGTTAAAGAAAAAAATTCATAAGCTTTAGTTAACGCGCGGTCATATAGGAAAAAATATAGCGAATGATGTCAGCAAGGTGTTGAGAGATTACAAAATTAGGAGGGTTTTCACAATTACGGTTGACAATGTTACATCTAATGACATACCTATTAAAGATTTGGTGACGTGGTGGGTGGATAAATGTGACATTACGAAAGAAAATAGAGCTCTTATTCAGATAGGGTACATTGCACACAAGATGGCTTGAAGTGCAACGGAGGTGACATCTTAGTAGACCGCACTAGAAATTGCATCAGGTACACGAAGGGTTCCCCGGGTAGCTATAAGACGTTCAAAGATTGTGTGGTGGAAGCTGGAATAGAAACTTAGATATTGCTAATCTTAGACGTTCCAACACGTTGGAACTCTACATACATGATGCTTAGTGCCGCCTATGATATGAAGGTTTCTTTACTTGGATACAAGCAATATGATGCGAACTATACCAATGAGTTCACGGATTGTGTACCAAGTTATGATGATTGGGAGTACGAAAAGATATTATGTTGATTTCTTGGAACCTTTCAAGAAGATAACGAAGGTTGTCTCATGCACCACTTATGTGACATTGCATGTGGTTTTAACCCAACTTTGTTGCATTGACAACCATTTGAATGTGGGGTTGAGACCACCATCCAAAAATAAGGACAATTTGAAAGCAATAACATTGATAATGAAAGCGGATTACAACAAGTATTGGGGTGTAGGAGGGAAGACGAATCACTTGTTGTATTATGCTCTCATTGTAGATCCCCGCTTCAAGTGAAACGCTGCAAAGTTTAAAGAAGATGTGCAAATGCTTAAGCCAATTAAGGACGGGTTTAAGCGGTTGTTTGATGACTATAAGGTCATGTTCGAAAAAATGCAATAACAAGTACCCCTTCAACTCCAACTTCTACCTCTTTCGCAAGTACGTGTCCTTCGATTCTAAAAGGCCTCGTGACTCTTAGGCATGAGCGGTGGGAAAGGTACACTCTAACAATCACGACTTTAAGTTTTATTTATTTTTCTGATACTTTCCAATTTAAGTCGTTAATGCTCCTCAGAATATTGTTCCCATACCGTAAGGGGAGCAGGCCGTCGACTACACCATGTGAATTCTGGTCCCAAATAATCCAGCTCACCGAGTCCCGTATCCACAAGAGCATCCCTAAAGTTGCAAATAAGATAGTTGGGTCTTGGGGGTCCACCTTCCTTATCTTCTTGACAATAAATTTCATTGTAATCTTCATCACAAAACCACGATAACGATGAGGCCACACTAAGTTGTCGCAGCAAGTTTCAGGTCGCCATCCTCTTTGCGTGATCTGGCTTCCCATAGAACCCGGTGAAGCGCCAATCTTGCTCCCCTCCTTCCGAACAACCACCGTTTCAATATGATTAGCTGACATGCTGACCAAGTTCACCTCTAAGTTTTTGCCCTAAAGTAATGCCAAGCCCCCCGACTTACCCTGAACTTCAACACCAAAATTTCAATTGACTATGTACATTCTGAACTACGTTGCATGGGGGTACAGTCTTCATCTGTATCGTTAAGAGGATTACAAAAAATATGTTTGACCCCTATAGTCATGCTCTTTTGTATCGCGAGGACCTTATTAGTGTTTGACATGTATAGTTCCTTACCTCGCGATTCCACATCGTGTCGTCCAAGGACTAAGTGAACTCACTGTTCATCATCTACACTGTTTCTGTTTTCCTCACGGCCTAAACCTTGCATGAAATAGTCACCTCCCACATCCCGAACCTGATCCACTCCTTGCTAAAATTCCCTATTTGCATTGGTTGTACTAGCCGATGATGTGCTCTTATTTGTGTTCCATGGTTGATCAAAGTTTCTCACCCGATCCTGAAAAAGAGTACCCCATCTTTCTGTCGAGAATCTGCCCCAACTTGAATTTGTACTCCCTCCTCATGACCCTCCCAATTCGAGAACCGTTGTCCCACATAATTACAAACCCATTTGTATATTCTCGGAGCCAGTCTCCGTACAACAACTGCGCTTCATCAAGATCAGATTCAACTTCAAAATTTGCTTCGCATTCCACCATAATGTGACCCAACATACTGCATAGGTAGAAAAAGTTCGAAAGTCACTCGTATTTGAATGAAACAATCATCTTCTGTCCCCATGTGCCCCGAACTTTCATAACCCGCGAAAGTGACTTTGTCATGTTGATTTTGACTCTTATGTGCATACTCACTCCCCATGATTCAGCCAAGTCGACTTCTTCCATGATACCTAGGATATTTTTGATTCCATATGATGTATCTCGTGTTTGTCGTGGGAGAAGAATATCATAAATTATGACATTGAAACTGCAGTAATCCAAATTCATGGTAGCCGGTTTATCGTTCGCACCGACGTCACTGAGAATAAGCACATTCTTATTGAAAGACGACGGGCAACCCTGTAAGGCCTTTTTCTTTCGATCTTACAAAAGAATTGGAAGAGAAGACGGTCGTCACTTATGCGGGTAATGTCAATCCCCTCCCTTGCTTTAAACAACTCTTGATCATTGTGCAAAACGAGGTAAAGTTAAAGTTCTTTTCGATAAGGAGACGTCCCACCAAAACCAGCTCCGACGCTTCATTAACGTTGTGCCAAGATGCATCAAGAATTAGGAAACCAGACCATACACCCTCCTCGGTCGTTAAAGAAAGACCTTTTCATAACGTTGCACACTCATCATCCATTGATAGCCACAATACCAACCTATGGAGACTGCGTTGCGATGAGTTGCGGTTAGGGCAACCAAGAGGTGAACTGAGGCCTTGCGATGAACCAATCTACACCAAAAGAGAAAGCAAAGAAAACAAAAAGATTAACGTAGCCACGTAAATTCGAAAGACTACCAATGGCAAGAAAAAAACTAGAAAACACAGGACAAGCAACAAGAAACAACTCGAGGGAAAAGCACGGAATGAGAGAAATAATGAAATGACCTCAGCAAGCAAACAATGAAAAAAGCCCTAACAAAGTCCTATTAAAAAAAAAACGCAGCCCTGGAAATAAATAATCCAAAATTTGCATGGCTCCAAGACACATAAAAGAGAGGTTGATGATGTCAAAATTCAGTATCTGATGCCTTGCCAAGATCCAGAAGCCTTTACCGGAGAAAGCGTTCGCACCACCCTAAACTTAGAGACAAATCCTCATGAGAGAAACCATATGATTTATAACTTATAATGATATTAAAAAGCCATTTGTGTGTGTCTTTCAGTCAATGATGAAAAATCCCTTATTCTCCAAATATGTGCGCTATCGCGCAACGCGGAAACTGAGTTACTTTGTTAAAAATTACCCATTTTACATGTTGTGGGATTCATATGCTACAAGAAACTAAAACCAATTAATAATGATAGGGAAAACAACACTTACACCCCTGTACTTTTAGCTCGCGAGCACTTACCCCCCTGAACTTTTTGTTTGGAGCACTAACACCCCCAAGCTTAATTTTTGAAAGTTTTATACCCCATGCAACACCCCCCACATGTGAGAAATGAAATATTCTACAGAATCTTTGGCTCCGCGTGCACGCGTTGGCAAACACTAAGGGCAAATTCGGTAATTCAAATAATCAACGGCTCTCTCACTATTTCACGCCTTTTATAACCGAAAATTGATTTTGAAATTGTTGGATCGGGACTTGATACTTGTCGCACAGTGTTAACCCTTCGATGTTAGTCTAACACTGATCAACTCTTCCAATGTTAAGCTGATGTTGGACTCTCGATGTTATCTTAACATCCGTTTAACAGCAGTTAATCGTTAGCACAAATCAACTTGACAGAGAATATAACGCAGCGGATAAATAAAGAACACAAGTAGATGTAATTTTAAGAAGATAATATATTAATATGATATTCTGAGCCGTAGGCAAAATAACCCGTTAAGGTTTTAACAAAAGTCGTTCTCTCAATTTTTAAGCTACTCACTCTCAAATTAATCGAACTAAGCAAAGCACACAAGAATTGCTTCAACTATCTCTAAAAGATCCTCACTGTTAGATCTATTCTAACAACTCACAAACTTTACTAAAGCAAGAAAAATACACTCGACTATAAAGATTTTCTCACGGGAGATTTTCGCTCTGGTCTTCGTGTCTTTTTCTTGATGCCCAACATGCATATTTATAGTGTAGTCTTCCTTGATGGCCAAGACATGTTGTGCACATTTTTGATTGCTATTAGATCTCCTTGTATGACTCTAATTTCGTTCATAGAAAGTATCCTTCAATAGGAAAAAGTTTCCTTGTCCAACTTGAAGTCTTCAATGGAAAGGTTTCCTTCTTTGACTAGAAGTCTTCAATGGAAAGGTTTCCTTCTTTAACTTGAAGTCTTCTAAGGAAAGTATCCTTCTCCATCTTGTAATCTTCTATGGAAAGAATCCTACTGCAAGTAATCTTCATTCCTTCTTACAATTCACAGGCCATGATCTTTCCATTGCACCGCACACAACTTTCCTTCGTTAATTATGGAAAGTTCTTCTTTGAAAACTTCTCTTTGAATGACAACTTCTCTTTAAGGAAATAGACCCTTCCTTGAAGTCTCTTGACCTGGAGCACATAGAAATACTAACTACAACTCCTGGAACTAAGTTAGTAAGTGAATAAAGGCAAAACACAATTATAGCAATAAATCCCGAATGTGCAGTTTTTCTGTGTTCAATGTTATCCTAACATTGTTGATCTAACATTGACAAAATACTTGAACTTTCAATCTCCCCCTTTTTGCCTTTCTTCACAAAACCAAACCTATTCACTATTCATATTATGCACATGACTCCAGCAACACAACATCATTAATATCTTAAGCTACTCCCCCTCAATATGACACTATTGACCAAGTAGCATTAAGATACTGATAAGAATACACAACGAGTTAAACATCACAATTATAAGCATAACTAAACAGGCATTAGCTATATAAGAATTGTAGAACCAGTAGAATAAACATGAAGATCAAATGGCTTACTTCTCCATCTTTTGTGAGGAAAGCAAAATCTTGACGAATCACTTTATAAGATAAAGTTCTATAGCTCTTTCTTTAGCAGCTATTTCCATTTCTCTCTCTAAGAACTTTATCATCCACTATTTCTTAAAATCCTCCATAGCCACAGTCTTATCCCCCAACAGGAAATTAAAGTTAGCCTCAATTGTAGATATTACCTCAAGTGTTACCTCTGATGTTGAGTCAACATTGTTCTCCAGCGATGTTGTCGTAACAACTAGCTCAGACTCAGCATCATCAGACTTCTCAGAACCTTCTTCCTTATCCTCTTGATCTCAACGATTTCATCGTCACCATTCTCAGTTTCCAAATCCTTTTACTCAGAACCATCTTTTTCTTCTTCACCACTTCATCTTCATTCTCTACCTCTCTGTCCTCCTTCTCTTTCTCATTCTCCTTATCACCTTGCAATCACCTAGCAACATCAACATCTCTTTTTCTTTATAAGTACCAGCAGTATAACACTGCTCCCCCTTAATGCAAGCTATCAAACTCAATGTTGGCATAACATTGACATCTATCAATGTTGTCATAACATCAGACTGTATCAATGTTAATTTAACATTGAATCCAGAATGTTGTTCTAACATTGACGTTTATCAGTGTTGTCTTAACATTGAAACCAGAATGTACCTGCACAAGAGTTTACAAACCCAGCAATAAAACCACCATTATCACCCACATTAGTCTCTCCAGCAACTAACATGTTCTCCCTCTCAATCAAATCAGCTTTCTCTACAAAATGTTCCTCAAGCACTGTCTCCTCAACTATGTTTGAAGTACCAACAAAAACAACACCTTGTTCCTCAGTTTTAACTTGTTTTGTCTCAGCAACAATGTCTATAACGAGGGTTGTACCTACGAGAAAGAACTATAGGAGTAGGGGTGGGGTAATATCCTTGATTCACCATACCAAAGGCCACAATCAAGATCAGAGATGCATGCCAAATGTTTCATAAACAATTGCAAGTGACAATTCATAGTATTTCAGAGAATTGGGCACAAAGGAATTAGGAATTCGAAATCACAAGTAAAAAGAAGTAATGGGCGGTTTCTTAAAATAAATCATGCATAATTACCGCCTGTTGAGACATCAAGTGACACCGAGTTACTTCACACATGACCAGAGCAGTTCACTAAAAAAACTTATGAGTCATAATGTTAAACCTGGATGTTGAGACAACATGCTTACAGACTGATGTTGGCACAACATTGACACCTGTTCTGAATCAACATTGGTTCTTGTGAATGTGGAGGTATTGAGCTTACCCTTAAGATATTTTCAATTAAAAGCATGAGCTAGATCTGAAAACATATATCTGAAACTTAAGACATATTAGCAAATTAGTACCACAAATATATCAGACCTGTACATGGAAAAGAGAGTTAGTTAACGGAAAATCCAACATTTTGGGTATGAAGTAAATTAAAGGAGTTAATCTACTTTCAAGTCATAACGAGAGACAACGTAGTGTGTCATCGCAGCTGAATCACCCAAAATATATGCCTTCACATGATAACATAACTATTTCTCCCTCTTAAGCTCAAACCGACATAGACACATCAAGGAAAGAATGAATGAATGCAAGCCTAAGAGAAATGCAGAATACAGAATGTTAAGTTAACATTAGTAGATGGTAACCATGGAGTATCAGCTTTATAGACTAGGAACATATCATATCAATTCAAATCTTTATCAATTATCATGAACTCTTTTTGAACTAAAACTGAAGAATGTTACAAAAGGATAATATCATCACTGAATAAGGGCAGCACAAAACTCCACACACCCCAATAACACTATTATCAGCTACAAATTAGGCAAGTACAAAGGAATTGAATGAAGACAATACACTTATCATATACTTCATCACCCCAACTCCTTATGCATACTTGTTGACCAACATGTTTACAAGAGAAACACCAAGTGATCAGTGCTACTGAATGTGAGGCAGTCGAAACTCCAAACATCCCAGTAGAAAGGATCACTATCATGCATTTCCTTGGCTAAATATAACAGAAACATGAAAATAAGCACAACTGAATCACACTGAAGCTCTCAACATCATGTACCCCAGCTTCTCTTCATGTTCTGTTTAACCTAAACATGGATAAGTCACAACTGAATAACACCAAAGTAGTGAACTCTGTGCATCCCAGCTTCTCCTGATGTTAGGTTAACATTCTCAGACAAACAAAAGAGTTTTTACTTTACAAAACTTTTGACATGAACCAGTCTACCAGTAAACTTAGCTAACAATCCTGGTCAACCACACAAACCAATAATAACTAACATTCATGAAGACAAACAAGAACAAAATATAAATCAAATAGAAAAATCTAATGCAATCCTACACACCACAAACAGACTACGGTGCTAGCCAGTGGTGTTATGGCAACACCGGAATGCAACACTGAATCACAGAACATTCAAGCTGAGAGATATCTTCAAATTGATGAACCTCTCGCTATATAATGACATTTTAAACAAATCAGCTAATAACCGATTGTTGGTCTCTAAGTGATCAATGTTTATAACCTTGTCATCTACGAGTTTTCTCAAGAAATAATACATTGAAAATATATGCTTTGTTCTAGAATGATGCACCAGATTTCTTGATATGCTAATAGCACTAAGATTATCCCAAAACATTAACAATGTGTCACTCTTTATCCCATAATCATGCAACATGTGTTTAAGCCATATAAATCGGGTAACACAGCTGCAAACTGCAAATTCAACAGTTGACAATGACACACAGTTATGTTTCTTGCTATAACATGAAGAAAGATCATTTCCCACAGAAAAACAACCCCCACATGTAGATATTCTATCAGCTAAATCTCCAGCCCAGTCAGAATCAAAACCGGCAAGGTTTGTATTTGCATCATGTGTATACCGAACGCCTAAGTCTACAATACCAGATATATAATTCAGTGTTCTCTTCACAACAATTAAGTGAAAAGCTTTAGGTTCAGCGTAATACCTGGCACAAACACAGACACAAACCGATTTCATAATAAATGGGCCAGTGACGGATAGATATAGCAAGCTTGTGTCTCCTTTTTAAATTATCAAAGTAGAAGACATTGGAGTCTTGCTCAATTTTGACTCCTCCAACCCAATCATGCTCATCCCATCCTCCTTTTGCTTCACTTTCAAACCCAAGAAGAAATCCAATTCACCAATCACGCTCATCACTAATGTACCTGTCCAAGCCTCAACAAACTTGTCTACAATAGACTTGTTAGTATATACAAAGACAATGTCATCAGCAAATCTTTGAGCTAAGCAATTATCAGAATATGTGACAGACATGCAAACACTCAACATTATGATATCTCTATAATTTACCCTTTTCTTGTTGTGTGTTTTGATGTTATTAATGATTTGAACCATAACCTTAGATGTAGGATGACATCTCTGAATCCTATCAGTTGCATCCCTCCAAACCCATTGAACTTGAACCTTTTCATTGCTGAATTTTGACTGTTCTACTGTTGTGTCAACATCAGGACTGGTCGATGTTGGCATAACATCAGCTTCTGGTTCATGTTCATGTTCAGGTTCTGGATCTGCATGTGATGTTGGAATAACATTGTCTGGAGTCAATGTTGAAGTAACATCAGAATCTAGTAGACTTCGCACATCAGCCTCTAACTCACCTGCAATACTTGGAAAATCGTCAAACACCACATATACATATTCTTGAACAATATTTAATCATGGGTCAAACATTCTAATAACATTAGAGTTCAAAGAATAGCCACCAAAGATACACTCTTCAATTTTTGGATCATATTTACTCAAAAGATCTTTGTCATTTAAAGTATAGTAAACATGTCCAAATTCATGAAAATGAGCAAGATCATGTTTCTTCTTTTTCATCATCACATAAGAAGTCATGGGAATATAGAATTTATGAATATTTTCATTAAGCACACATAAGCCAGAGAATGACCTATTTTCAAATTCTCTATCATGATTTGACCAAATATTACCAAAAGAAGCATCATGTAAGTTATTAGTACTAGCATGCAATGTTCTAAAGGTATTAAGAGCTTCTGATTTTTCTTTGAAAGATTTAATCACAGTATATCCAGAAAAATCATTCATAATCGCACAATCATATTGTTTACCCCCAACTCTATTTACTTCAATAAGACCTAAGAGATCCATATGAAGTAGATAAAAACAATTAGAGGTACTAGTAACCTGTTCATCCACTTGGATTGGATTATGAGAAGCTTTGGTCACCTTACCATTCGAGCAATCATAACAGACCATCTTACCAGAACTCATGAGATTGGGAATGCCTCTCACGATTTCAAGTTTCAGCACTTTGCCCAGATTCTTGTTGTGCATGTGTCCAAGTCTCTTCGTTCTTGGAAACTGAGTAGTCCACCTTTGTTTGAAAGCAATTTACTTGATCCCTCACCAAGTAGGTGTCTTCAAACCTATTACCTGTCAAAGCACACACATTTGCACAATCAGATACATCACAAGAATCTTTATCATACCTTACCAATAAGCCATCGTCACACAATTGACTGATGCTTATATGGTTTTCACTGAATCCATCCAACAACATCTCATCCTTCAAGGGTGCGGATCCATCAACATTCAACACTTCTTTGCCAATGATTCTTCCTTTACTTCCATCTTCATAGGTGAAAGTTCCAGTGGTTAGTGGTGCACACTCCTTCAAATTGGATTTGCTTTCGTTCCAATCATGTGTCTTAAGAAACGTTAAGGCAATACAATATGTTATCAATCTGAAGGTAACATTGATTATCCAGTGTTGTCTTAACATCGTGTATAACTGTATCAAATTAGATTTGTATCCAATCATATGCCTCAAACATCCACTATCAGAGTACCACTTACCTGCAAGGTTAGTATGCATAGAAGGAAAGATAATAATATAAGCTTTAGGCAACCAAAGTCTAGTGTTTCTCATCCCACTATTCTGTTCAGCAATGTTGGAACCGAATGTTAAGGTAACACTGGAATAACTAGTATCAACATTGGAATGTTCAGATTCCAGTGTTGGCTTAACACCAACATCAGCATTGCATGAATCCCTATTATGTTCAACTGTTTTCCATTTAAGAGACTTTTTGTATTTATAACAATATGCTCCAAGGTGTCCATGTTGAAAACAGTATTGACAAATATAAGCCATTTTCTTAGATTCTCTAGAAAGTAACTTTGCCTTTTCAAAACCAGGAATAGTGGATTCAACATAAGTAGTTGAGTGAGTAACTTTACTTTGATATCCTAAACCATAATTACCATCATTGCCTAAACATAAAACTTCATCAAGTTTATAAGTACCTGTTTTCCTCTTGGCAATGGTATGTTCAGCAATTTCTAGCTTAGAAGTTACCTTTTCTATTTCATCATCTTTTCTGTTCAAACTAACCTCAAGTTGAGTGATTGTAGCCTTCAAGCTTTCATTCTCTTCCATAGCCTTCTCAATTCCACTCAACTTGTTCTTCTCCTTAAGCAGGTCTTGGTAGATGATCTTCAGTTCATCAAGAAACTCTTCTTGAATCAATTTACCTTCAAGGACATTATCATCTTCCAAACCTATAGAATCATGCAAATACTCAAAGTCAGAATCATCATCAAACTCATCATAATCAGAAATCAAACATTCAGAGTTTTCTAAACAAATGGTTTCATCCCAATTGTCAACAAAAATCTCCTGAACTGGTGTTGTCTTCTGGATGTTAACATAATATCGAGCTGTCTGGATGTTGGCAGAACACCAATCCTTGACACCAGCATGTATGTCCACTTTTGCACACAATGTTGTTTGAGTTTCTTCAATCGTTGGCACCTGTCCATCACCATATTCTTCAAAACATATCTCATCATTATCATCTACACAAACCAAGTTAGAATTCCCTTTTGTTCTAAGGTTGTTACCGCATTCATAAGCAAAGTGGCCCCAACCTTTACATTGAATCTTTTTGAGATGTGTATCATCATGAGGAGTCGGTTTACAAGAATATGTGGTCATCTCTTGAGAGAAATCTTTCTTTAAATCAGCAAGAATATTTTTATCAATTAGACTAAGCTTATTTAACTTTTCAAACACAGTTTCATTATAAGCTTGAATTTCTTCTTTATCATCTACTTTTTCAAGATTTATCTCAAATTCTTTCATAGTGCAAAGTAGAGTATAAAAGTCTAACGTGTCCATATTCCTAGTTTCTTGCATAACAATCACCTCAAATTTCTTATAAAGAGGTCTCACAGCTTTGTACGCCAATTGCTTAGTAGACAGGGACTCACCTAAGTCTTGAATTTCCTTAGCAAGATCCATGAGTTTCACAAAATAAGCAGTAATACTTTCTTCTTCCCCCATTGTTAAATTATCAAATTTGCTCAAAAACATGCATAGCTTAGTCTTTTTACTACATACATCACCTTCACAATGATTTTGTAAGATATCCCAAGCATGCTTTGTAGTTGAACAATTTTAATTAACTTAAACATGTGAAAATCAACCAAACTAAATATGGTATTTATGGCTTTTTCATTGAAGAAAGCGTTACTTAGCTCAGTTTGAGTCCACTCTGATTTTGGCTTAGGAACAGCGTCACGATCTTCATCTGGATCTACAGTGCCATGAAATTAATCAAAGTTAGATTCATCAATAATAGACAAGGAATCAGAATTAATACAAGAATTATATTTATTCCAAATTCTAAAGAAAAACTCCTATTCTGGTGTTGGATCCTGGATGTTAGAGTAACATTGAGATCCGTGGCAGTTCTGGGAGTCTTCTTTTGTCAAGTAAGTATGAGCGAGTAGCGCAGCTGTATGAATCTCATCTGATTGTCCTTTGGCCACAATACGTGATCCATAATTGAAATCCTCACCATCGTTATTTTGAGAATTTGAGGCTAATAATGAAAGATCTTCATCTGGAGCACACATAGGAACTGCATACCCTTCGATCACCGTCTTCCAAGCTCGCAAACCGAATGATTTAATGAGTGCACGAATTCTAACCTTCCAATAAGAATAGTTGGATCCATCCAAGATAAGCAATTTGTTGTTGTTCGGATTCCGGTTGTCCATCCTTTAATATCAAATCCAAACACCAGTGAAGTCGGTGCTTGGCTCTGATACCAATTGAAATTGTTGGATCGGGACTTGATACTTGTCGCACAGTGTTAACCCTTCGATGTTAGTCTAACACTGATCATCTCTTCCAATGTTAAGTTGATGTTGGACTCTCGATGTTATCTTAACATCCGTTTAACAACAGTTAATCGTTAGCACAAATCTACTTGACAGAGAATATAACGCAGCGGATAAATAAAGAACACAAGTAGATATAATTTTAAGAAGATAATATATTAATATGATCTTCCGAGCCGTAGGCAAAATAACCCGTTAAGGTTTTAACAAAAGTCGTTCTCTCAATTTTCAAGCTCCTCACTCTCAAATTAATCGAACTAAGCAAAGCACACAAGAATTGCTTCAACTATCTCTAAAAGCTCCTCACTCTTAGATCTATTCTAACAACTCACAAACTTTGCTAAAGCAAGACAAAGACACTCGACTATAAATATTTCCTCACGGGAGATTTTCGCTCTTGTCTTCGTGTCTTTTTCTTGATGCCCAACATGCCTATTTATAGTGTAGTCTTCCTTGATGGCCAAGACATGTTGTGCACGTTTTTGATTGCTATTAGATCTCCTTGTATGACTCTAATTTCGTTCATAGAAAGTCTCCTTCAATAGGGAAAGGTTTCCTTGTCCAACTTGAAGTCTTCAATGGAAAGGTTTCCTTCTTTGACTAGAAGTCTTCAATGGAAAGGTTTCCTTCTTTAACTTGAAGTCTTCCTAGGAAAGCATCCTTCTCCATCTTGTAGTCTTCTATGGAAAGAATCCTACTGCAAGTAATCTTCATTCCTTCTTGCAATTCACACGCCATGATCTTTCCATTGCACCGCACACAACTTTCCTTCATTAATTATGGAAATTTCTTCTTTGAAAACTTTTCTTTGAATGGCAACTTCTCTTTAAGAAAATAGATCATTCCTTGAAGTCTCTTGACCTGGAGCACATAGAAATACTAACTACAACTCGTGGAACTAAGTTAGTAAGTGAATAAAGGCAAAACACAATTATAGCAATAAATCCCAAATGTGCAGTTTTTCTGTGTTCAATGTTATCCTAACATTGTTGATATAACATTGACAAAATACTTGCATTTTCAGATTTAATCCCCAAACCCCCATTTTTTTCAAGAACCTTAATACCCAAATTCAAAATCAATCATCAAATTGAGTTTGCTTTTAGTGTAATTTCTGCTCGTTTACCAAACCCTTCATGGAGTCGACCAAAATCTGCACTTATGGAAGAAAAACAACCGTGAAAACCTCATGGACGAACTAAAATCTGGGGAGAAGATTTGCCCATTGCAAAAAGTACCCTGTAATTTCTGTATTTCATTGTATTTAATGACTGCAATAAGCCAAAATCTTCTCATTCTTGTATTCCGTGGATCTAACAAAATTGTTTGATGCTTGTTTGATACATAGGGTCACGGTGCAAGTGAGTTTTTTTTCATGGATCGACCCTCCAATGTGCGACATGTCTCGTGTTATCATTCCTAGACTGCTACGGAGGATCAACAACTTTGAGGAAGAATTATCTCGGTCTAAAAAAAATGAAAAAAAAGATGTGGGCCGCAATTGTGCTGATTTTGGTGGTTCTTGTGTTTCGTTTTTGAGAGGTTTGTATAAAGATTCTGGAGGTATTGTAGTTTGGTAGTGGTTTGTGAGGTAGTCTGATCATGTGGTAGTGGTATTGTGGTCGTGGTCTTGTGGTTGTAGTAATGTAGTAGTGCTAATGTGTGTAGTACTTAGAACAATTATTGTAATGTCCTTTAGTTTTTGTTGAAATGTTGTCTGTTATTTTGTTGAATGAATTTCTGTAACACAAGACAATGAAGTGTGTGTTAGTTTGATTAATGAATTTCTGCTTGGCAAGCCTGATGGTGTACGTAGCTTGGTGATGCAACTGTTAATCAAGTTTACAAAAGAGAATATATGCCCTATTGAAATCAAAACAAGAGAACATATCATACCAAAACACTCCTCACTATACACATACAAAACTGACCAATACACAAACACAAAGCAAATGCAGACACATCACTGCACATAACCATAACAAAAGGGATAAATAATGTAACACTTCATAACATCAATATTCATAGTCAAAACTCATACATGGAAAGTTTGTAAGACTCCTCATCATCAAGCCATAGTCAAAATACTCTAGTAGCAAACTATACCAGGGACAAAATAGGCATTAGTTCAAAATGATGACTAGCAAATCTCATCACTATTTTAGCAAAATAACTTATCAAATACCATTAACTTAACATTGCTTCTAAAAAAAGGCATCCTCCCCTGTGCCAGTTACCCTCCTCTTTATATTAATTTGTGTGTGTTTCATCCAAATTATACAGGGGAATTTGAGTTGTAACTCAACCCTATATATATAGTTTTGTAGATTGCGAGGCAGTGCTCATTGTGAAGTGGTTGAAGTCGTTTGCGAGGTAAGTACGATGAATTGATATTATCTTACCTGGGTTTCTTAGCACTCTTCAAGTTTAAATGCAAGATATTATGTTTATTGCATAGACATAGTGTGTGGCTGCTAGGATTGAATTGAATACCTAATTGATTCCCTTGTGGTGTTGGTTAAGTGCCTGAAAATTGCAATTTGCTAGTGACTGTTGATTCCATTGCTATCATCAGTTGATTTAACTTGGATGTGGCGAGATGGAGATTCAAAATAGGATCGTCAATTTAGATGTGGAGAGAATTAGGGTTTCAAATTTTGATTATGATGATTGTATTCCCAAATGTAGGGGGTTGAGAGTAGTTGATTCATTTAAATGCAATGGCATAACATATATTATACTAATTTGGGTAACTTATTTGTTCAACCAAACCTCGTACTAAATAAGACAAGGCTATGATTATGTGGTTGTTTCACTAAAAACCAAACACAACATTAATTAAATGTTGTGAGATTACTTCCACCCTTACAACTAAACTTCAACAAAAAATGGGAGCAAGCAAACGTGTTGTTTACACAAATATTTACTGTGCAAGTAATCTTCAAATCTTATCCCTAAGAAACACATAAATTGAACCATCTAACCTTCCGACTATCGATATTATTTCATCCATTGTAGCCACCCACTCCACATAGCCTAGTTTGTTTCCCAGGAAAATGGGGGAAAAGGAAAAAAAAAGAGAAAATAAGGGAAAACAAGGTTTTCCGGGAAATTCCTTAGAGAAAATAAGGATAGATTTTTTCATATTCTCTTCTCTTTTTCAAGAAAAATCTCAAATTGCCAAATAGTAAAAAAAAAAAGACTTTCCTTCAAATTTTTCCTTTTCCCCTATTTTCCGGGGAAACAAACTAGGCCATAGAGTAAATTAAACGTCATGCAATGTAATTATGTGATTATGCTTAATAAAGTCACAGATAAAATATTTATATGAGCTTTTAAAACTATCTTGTATTTTTCTAACATTAATGTCATGAACAAGTAATTTAGATAAATCCATCTTACATTAATAAAAATTTGGCCCATTTACAAATGGAATTATAGTTGGTTAGTTTTTCTCTAATGTTGTATTGAAATTTACTACGTTTACGAGTGAATCAACTAATTACACTTGCGGAATTGAAAGAATACGATCGAAAAAAATAGTACACCTCGAGAAGTCAATACATCCATACATTCAAAAGAGATACAACATAAAACATTCTTAGATGTGCTTCAAGCACTTATATAATATGAAAAAAAAAGAATCAAATAATCAACAATGAACATTTACAACCCAAAAAAAGAAGAAGCTCCAACTAGTGCCTCATATCGACCAAGCACTTATTTCAACACAAAACGTAAAAAAATGAATACCAAGTCCCAACAGAAACATTAACACCCCGTATTATGCTCTGAAAGGTTCAAATAAAAAAATTATGGGATCGAAACTCTACTACGTTTCGGGCCTTTCCCCGCTGCATTTTCTTCGATTTCTTTGATTTGTCTCTTCGGGCGTGCAATGGCACTGTTTTTATTAAGAAAATTCATCCACCATATTGCAGAGTCTTTTGGGTATCGAGCTAGACGATTTACGAAATCCACATAAAAGATACCAAATCGAGCTGTGTACCCTTCTGACCACTCGTAATTATCAAACATCGACCATAGAAAAAAAGCCTTTACATTCGCTCCATGTCTACAAAAAATAGAAAATCACACCATTTAATTAATAAAATGTTATGTTTTATATTTTTGTTGATAAACTACATAAATTGAATATATATTACAGACACACACATGTATGTATATATATATATATATATATATATAAAATATATAATCAAAAAGGATTAAAGGATAGTTATATCTTACTCCATGGCTTGCTTAGTATACGCGAGATGGTCCTGGAAGAACTTAATTCTAATCTCATCTTTAAGAGCTTCAGTTACTGTTAAGTCTGGATTTGTTGTTATACTCATCCCTACAGAAAGATAATGCAAACTATTGTTTCCATCAAAGCATATAATTGAAAAGCATGACTTCATATAATTAATGTATATTGTCATGTATAAGTACTTGAAATAAATCAAGATTTTACCATTTTCCGTGATGTAAATGAGAGGATCATTATATGCATTCTTTGCATGCATCAGAAGATTGTACATTCCGCGTGGAACTATATACAACCATGGTGAACCAGGCTGCGTTAAAGGACATTCATAAGATCAATATTACGAATATAAAAAAAGAATTAAAATTCTTTTGATAATACTTTAAGCTAAAGGACACTTACGCGTTCACCAATTTGTACTCCATTTCTTTCAGCTAAATATTAAAAGAAGAAGAAAAGTCATTAGCATTAAAGATTGACATTAAGCTCCAAGATTAACTAAGAACGAAGGTGACAACGTGTGACCATCATGATAATTAATTAAATTCCATAATATTAGCATTATGGAGAAGCCGAAAAAAGCTAGTCACAAATAAAAAAATAATGGTACTTACTAACAAATGCAGCTTGCTGATCATTGTAGTAAGTTGGTTTAGTGCCGGGCGGGGTTGGAGCATGCACGGCATAATTAGTCGTGTAATAATTTAGTCCGATAAAGTCGTAGGATCCTTTTACCAACTCTTTCTGTTCAGGCGAAAATCTAGGTAGCCGGTCTCCAACGAATTGTCTCATAACAGAAGGATAATCGCCATGTACTATGGGATCCGTAAACCTAATAATAAGGAAACAAAAATTGATTGAGACATATAATAATATGTAAAATAGAAAACAAGACTAGCAATTATAAAATAGATAAGAAGGTATAAGAAAATAAAAGTTCTCTAATTGATTGGTGTCCTTTTTTTTGGTAGAATAAGTAATTAGATAGAAGGAATTAAATAATTACCATCCCCACATAAAATCAACAGCTCTTGAAGCAGCAGCCACATCTTTTGGATCATCCTCGTTCAGAGGCTCGTACCATGTTGTCATGTTAGTAATCCCTATCTTGCCGCCTTGTGCTTCCTGTCCAAGGTTTCTTTTTTCATTAAAATAAAAAACTTAAAGACAATAAATGTCCAACATTTGTATTAGTTATAACCTTTTTAGCTAGATGAGAGGAGAGTTCAGTATTCAAAAGAAATCTAGATCTACATTGGATTATTATCCACAAACCTGGTAGCGTCTTTTGTATATATCAACGGCAACTGCATGACAAAGGATCAAATTGTGTGCCACGATGTAAGGTTCGGTGCCTGCGTCTCCCACAGAAGGTGTTTGTGCACTTGTGGCAGTTTGTACAGTTTGTTTGATTGGAATGCATCTATGCGGGATACATATTTTCCCTGCAACGGCAGGATTATTGTTTATCGTCACAGATGTGGCATTGCCACGACTAGGGGGAAATATTCCCGCCACGTATCCGTTATGCGCAAACGACCATGCTTCATTGTGTGTAATCCAGTATTTCACTCGGTCACCAAATTCCCAAAAGCATACTTCCGCAAACTCACCAAAATCTTGCCTGTCATATTATAAGATCATAAACATCATTTTTGGTCCCTATCAGTTTTATTCAAATTTAGTTTTTATTTTATTTATACCAAATATTATATATATATATATATATATATATTTCGATATCTATACTATTATATAAAGGAAGGCATGTGAAGCCATGTTATTAATCTTTTGATTTCCTTATTTATCCTTAGATACACAATTAAATTGTGTCATTAGTTAGGATATATATAATTGTAATATTTTATCATTATTTAAATCTTTTCATTAGAGAAAACAATTATTACTTAATTTTTTTTTACATAAAAAGAAGGTTAAAATATATAGATTATGTATCTATATTTAAGTGATAATTTTAAAAAAAAATTAATTATATTAGACTTAAAATAACGATTGGGACCGCGTGCCAGTGTTTCTAGTAATAAAAACTGAGACACATTGATATTCAAGTGGCTTACATAATTTTAGAGCTTAGGAAACCGCCGTACTCATCTTCCAAGCATTGAGGGACATCGAAGTGGAAAATAGTTACATAGGGCTCAATACCTGTCCAAAAATGTTCACATAAAAAAATCGTTATGTAGAAAATGGCTAATAATTATAGCACGTAATATATCTCCAAATTAATCTTAACGAAGTGATCAATCAAATAGAGAATATTATACCTTGAGAAAGACAGAAATCTATGAGATCATTATAATACTGGACACCTTTTCTATTTACCCCGGAGCTTAGTCTTCCACCTGTACATGTTATTAGCTTAATTAATCTAATGTATTAATATATTAACTCTATGAGTATATACATGATCGATGAGGCAAATTGATATTTGTATTTTATTTTTGAGACACATACCTGGCAACACTCTAGCCCACGATATAGAAAATCTATAAGCTTCCAATCCTAATTTCTTCACATGCATCACATCTTCCTGCAACGTCGGCACGAAACTCAGCTCAACTTTTTATTTCATTGCCTTTAGTTAGAATTTGAGAATCACTTTCCGAGATCATCTCCCATAATATGTATTTTTGGGCTTTTTCAAGCTATTTGACATTATCTTTGACCGTTTAATTTTTGCCAACATTTCGGCCACATATATATGAAGGGCTCAATTATTACCTTGTATCTATTGTACTGGTCAATAGCTACACAACCGCTGCTGCCATCCTGAATTCGATCTGAATTATTCCAATACACATGCAAACTCCTCAGCATTATATACATGTGTATATATATATATATATATTTATGCGTGTGTGTGTGTGTGTGTTAAATAGTATTTATGTAGAGTTATACGTACGAGGTGTCCTGAGGGTGTGTGCATCCCAATTGCTCATGCTTTTCCCATCTGCGTCATAAGCACCTTCCACCTGAAATGTATAAAAAGTATATATATATATATTTATATAAAGGGATAACTAATGTTGTTTGTTCTAAATAATTTATATGTTTATTAATATATATGCATGCAACAGGCAATCAAATTGAGGCAGTTAACGCACCTGATAAGCAGACGTAGCGCTGCCAAAGACAAAATCACTAGGGAAATCATGACGACTGATCTTGGCCATTGGTTCAATGGTGGAAGATAAATGGAAAAATTAAATAGATAAGCTCCTTAAGGACAAACTAAATTTTTAATTGTTGCTGGGACAACTTTGCTAGTATTTATCGGTATCAATTTGGGTGTTCTTTTTTTAATAATTGCTAACGATTGATATCATATATTTATAGGTTCCTAGTAAAAGATTCTTCTTGTGCGGATACGGTCAATGTTTGCATGCATGCTTTGAAATTTACACGAGTCCGACTAAATGTTTCAATTATAAGCAGTCTTGCACGTAAATGAACACCAGTAAATTAAACATGCCCGTTGGTATTCGATTGTTGTACAGTTTTGACCGAAAGGCGAATATCATAATTAGCCTATTATTCGTGCATGATACATATAATATATTAACGCAGCACGAATTTGACTAGAAAATGGGCAATTGACCTTTCGTAACTTCCTCATGCGTACATCTGATTAGATTGATAGCTATGAAAAAAACTTGAACGTAGTTTTTAGCGTAATAAATTAATGAAGTCTTGAAGTATTTCAAGAGCTAGCTAGTTGTAATAATTTAATTTCGAATTTACTTTGTTTTAAATTAAAATAAATTAATGAAGAGTTATAACCCGTGGTATTTTAATGTTCAGATTCTATTATGTTTAGATCATCATTTAATCGTGAAAAGGTACAAATCTATCGTAAGGGACACAACTAGTCGTGAAGAGTTGCAACTCGTAGTATTATTAGTGAAAGAGTGCAATCTATCCTACGGGGCACAACTGTTGTGAATAAACACGTCTGTTCAATTGGAACTCTTCGTATTCTATAAATACATTGATGCAGATTCTGACTTTATTCAAGCCACAAAATAATTTTCTTCATCTTATAGAAATTCCAAAATTCCTCGTTGTATCCTCGGAAGTTGTTTTTCTTAATATATAGTGAAAATATTGCTTTTAGGAAAGTGTTTTAAGTTCACGCCCTCAAGGAAACACACATATACTTTGTATCGTATTCTTTTGTGTATCTCCAATTTCTAACAATCTAAAGGCAATATATTCAATGGAAACAGAAAAGCGTAGACTCTAGTTTCACGAAAATGAATCCATAAAATGATCCACACTAGCAAGAAGACCAACTTGTTCTGTGAAACTGCTCTGATTGAGAAAGATTCTGAAGGTGTGCGACATATAGTAGGAAAGATCTATGAGTCCTCTTTCCAATGAAATAAACAAGAGGTCATTTGGATTTTTCTAGAGAAAGTCATTGCGGATTTACTAAGGCTGCGCAGACTGCTACGAATTCTGGTTTGATGGCATGAACTATCCCCGTTGGCAAGATTCAGTTGCGGTGTTCGGCGTTGTATACCTATGGTGTTTAGAAATATGATGAGGATGCTGACCAATTGCTAAGAATAGATACATGCATTCGAAAGTTCAATTGGTGTTATTTCTGCATCTTTAAAATTGGGTATTCTCGTTCCTTTGAATGCTCTTCTTTGTTTTTTGGCATGAATTGTTATTTTTCGCTGAGAGCGTAAGTAGTGTTGTCTGGGGTGCATACTACACATCGAAATGGTGAATGTTTATGTGATTTATGCTCAAAAGAAAAACAAAGTATATTGTGAAATAACTTCCTTGAATGTCACATGTATGTTATGTTGTTTTTTAAATTGAAAACGTGTGCATGAATCATGATTAAGAAGATATGTGGCTATTCACGTTAATTATGTATACATGAGTTGCTTTCACATATGTGCTTTCAGAAATTGAGTAAGGCTTGGATCGCAACATTGGAAATCCTACAAGGATGATCAACATGAGATGAGTTTATTCTTATTTTGTATAAATAAGTTATCTATAGTTGCATCAGATTCTTAATCATTGAATATGCAATTAAATGTTATTGTTACATACAACTTTATGTGGCATTCATTAACTTTGATACTAAGCAAGCATGATTTACAATTAAAACAACGAATGTTTTAACCTCTGTGTCACCCTTGGAGAATTCTATGCTTATGGTGTAATAATTAATGATGAATAATGACTTGCTGTAAATGTTGCATTGGTTAAACTGGTGACCATGTGACTTAAACTTTCAAAATAGGAAATGGTGGTTTCACATACATGCATCTCATTCGAATATGAAATCCTGAGTGAACTGTTAATTTAAAAATTTTGAATGCGTGAAAGTTGTGTATTTTTCTTATTTCTGGCATGCTAGACCAGATCATTTAAATCATAATTATTTGCACTATATGTCAAAGAATAATTATATTATAATTAGTGATAAACATGATAGAAAATACGAAATCTGTGTTGAAGCAAAAATGACAAAGAAGCCATTTTTGAAAGTAGAAAGAAGTTCTACATTATTATAACTTGTGCATTCTGATATATGTGAATTAAATGGTCAATTAACAAGAGGTGGAAACGGTATCTTAGCATTTTTATTGACGATCATTCAAGATATACTTATGTATACTTAATTAGAACCAAGGATGAAACATTCGATAAGTTTAAGAACTTTATGTTTGTTGTCGAAATTCAAAAGAAAAGAAAAATCAAAACTCTTAGAAGTGACAGAGGTGGTGAATACTTTTCAGATTCTTTTAATAAGTTTTGTAAGAATCATGGAATTATTCATTAAAGAACTGCACCATATAGTCATCAACAAAATGGACTTGCAGAAAGAAAGAAAAATAGATCCTTCGTAGAAATGATTAATTCCATGTTAACGAATGCAAAGTTGCCTTTCTTACTTTGGGGTGAAGCCTTGTTGACAGCATGTCATATTTATAACCGTGTTCCGTTTAAGAAATTTAAGTGTTCACCTTATGAACTTTGGAACAACGGTAGAAAGCCTAACTTGAATTATTTTAAAGTGTGGGGGTGTGTTGCTTTTTATAAAGTTACTGATCCTCATAAGTCGAAGTTAGGACCGAGAGGCATTAAAGGTATTTTTGTTGGATATGCATAGAATTCAAAAGCATATAGAATATTAGATTTAAGTTCAAATGTCATTGTTGAATGCATTCATATCGAATTCTTTGAAAATAAATTCATTCATGATTCTGTTCCATCTCAAGATATAAATGAAATACAAAATCAAGTTGTATCAAATCGACTAACTGTGGGGGTCGGTGAGAAAAGAAAAGAAATCGATGAACCTGTAGAAACAAGATGAAGTCAAAGAATGAGAAAAGACAAATTCTTGGATTCTGATATTATCTCACCACATTCCATTGCCTTTCTTGTTGAAGGAGATAGAACCAAAGTTCTAAACAAAATACCTATTGTGTTAAACTTAGAAAATAACCCAAGTACTTTTAATGAAGCAATGACTTCAAGAGATGCTCCTTTCTGGAAAGAAACAATAAACGATGAAAGGACTCCATAATGTCCAACGGTACTTGGATCTTACTTGATTTACCTCCTGGTTCTAAACATTTTTTGTTAGTAAATGGGTGTTTAAAAGAAAATATAGAACTCATGGTTCGGTACAAACCTTCAAAGCACGTTTAGTGGCTAAAGATTTTTCTCAAAGAGAAGGCATAGATTATTTTGATACTTATGCACCTGTGGCAAGGACAACATCCATTAGAACATTATTTTCTTTGGCATCGATTCACAAATTATGTGTGCATCAAATGGATGTTAAAACTGCATTCTTAAATGGTGATTTAAGAGAAGAGGTGTATATGAAGCAACATGAAGGTTTTGTTCTTCCAGGGAATGAATATAAAGTTTGTAAGCTAATCAAGTCATTATATGGCTTGAAACAAGCTCCAAAATAGTGGCATACGTAATTTGATGAAATTATCTTATCAAACAGGTTCCGACACAATAATGTTGATAAGTGCATCTATTGTAAAGTACAAATGAGTATGGACTAATATTGTGCCTTTACGTTGATGATATGCTAATTTTTAGTACAAATAATAAAGGCATTGAGGATACCAAAAGATAATTGACTTAAAACTTTCAAATGAAAGACCTAGAGGAAGTAGATACTATTTTAGGTATTAAGGTAACCAAACATGATAAGGGTTATTCCTTGAACCAAGCTCACTACATTGAGAAAATGCTTGATAAGTTCAAGCACCTTGGTATAAAAGAAACAAATACTCCATTTGACTCCCGTGTCAAGCAATTTGAAAATCATAGAAGGAGAATAGCACAATTAGATTATGCCAGTGCCATTGGTAGCCTTATGTATGCAATGCACTGTACAAGGCCCGACATAGCATATGCTATGTGTATGATGGCAAGATTTATGAGACAACCTAGCACATATAATTGGAAAGCGGTTAGTAGAATATTCAGATACTTAAAGAAAAAAAAAATCTTTAAGTCTTGTTTACAATGATTATTCAGTCGTGCTAGAAGGCTATTGTGATGCAAGTTGGTTGACAAATAACAGTGAAAGTAAGTCCATATCAGAATGAAATTTTACTTTAGGTGGAGGGGCTAGTTGTGCTTCCAAAAAGTAAACTTGTATTGCACATTCAACTATGGAATCCGAATTCATTGCTCTTGCAGTAGCAGGCGAAGAAGCATAATGGTTGCATGTTATGTTAACAGATATTTTGTTGTGGCCACAACCTATGGCAACAACTTCTTTGTACTGCGATAATGAAGTGGTAATGTCTCATGCGTAGAGTTATATATATAATGGAATGTCCAGACATATGAGCATGAGACATTCATATATTCGTGAGTTAATATCAAATGAGGTTATCACCATAATATATGTCAAGTCCGATGATAATTTAGCCGATCCCCTCACTAAGCCGCTCACAAAAGAATTAGTGAGAAGTACGACTAAGGGTATAGGACTTAAAATATTAAATTTAAGCACCAATGATGGGAACCCAACTTTAAATCAGTAAACTTCTAATTCTAAAGTTCAATGGGTACAAACAAGTCATTGCTATGTTGCTTGAGAACACTATAAATAAATAGTGTTGATAATTGCGAATAAAAAGTAGGATGAACGGTTTCTCTTAATGGAGTTAGCTAACTCTACCTATGTGAACATAAAAGTGGTGCCGTTTTGGTAAGAAAAATGTGTTTTTTCTTATAAATGTTCACAACATACGGGATTAACACATGGCCATATATAATAGTGCTATGGTTAGTAAAGGAATTCTATGAGACACTAAAGTGTTTGATATATGTGTGATATTTTCGGTACTAACATTAGGAGTTGAGGTTCAATCTACGGACACCTATAACTTCGTTAGGACTTTAAAGTATTTACACTAATTGAAGGTCCAAATCGAAAGATACCTTCTCGTACGTGTGTCATTCATTCGACAGAAGTAATTGTTCACAACTAGTGGGGGATTGTTGAATATTTTAGTTGTGAACAATGAGTATCCATTGTAAGAAATAAAGTCTTGAAGTATTTCAAGAGCTAGCTAGTTGTATTAATTTAATTTCGAATTTACTTTGTTTTAAATCGAAATAAATTAATGAAGAGTTGTAACCAGTGGTATTTTAATGTTCAAATTCTATTATGTTTAGATCATAATTTAATCGTGAAAAGGTGCAAATCTATCGTAAGGGACACAACTAGTCGTGAAGAGTTGCAACTCGTAGTATTATTAGTGAAAGAGTGCAATCTATCCTACGGGGCACAACTGTTGTGAATAAACATGTCTGTTCAATTGGAACTCTTCGTGTTCTATAAATATATTGATGGAGATTCTCACTTTATTCAACCCACAAAATAATTTTCTGCATCTTATAGAATTTCCAAAATTCCTTGTTGTATCCTCGGAAGCAGTTTTTCTTAATATATAGTGAAAATATTGTTTTTAGGAAAGTGTTTTAAGTTCACGCCCTCAAGGAGATACACATATACTTTGTATCATTTTCTTTTCTGTATCCCCAATTTCTAACACCAACCAATAAGAGGAAGAGAGGCGCACCCCTAGAAACATGAAGACCTAAAGAGAATGCCTCGTAAGAAGAGAAATGCATCAAAAGAGCCATCGTAAAATTTGCCGCTGCCATCTGCCCCAGGTAAGGTCGTTGTGAAGAGACCTCATAAGGTGATTATTATATATTAAATAGAGGTCTGATTCAGATTCGGTGCAATTAACTCAACTGTTATTAGTCACTCATGTGCCAATATGAAGCAAGTTGGAAAGGCATTGAAGCCTCGCCCGAGCCCACATTAAGGTTGTCAACTTCTCTGCCTACTTTCAGCACTTACATTAAGGCAGATCATGCATCCATTAAATGATTGACGGATGACCAATAATAAAGGAGAACTAAGAATTAGGTATATGAATAGTGATCAAAAGATTACTTGTACGTACAAGCAATTCATGTACTAACACTTGAGCAAAACTATTCTCTTGTAATATCTCACTAAAAAATGTAACATGGCCTTTTCAACCTCATATTAAGAATTCTAATATCCTTGTAAGGGCGTTATTTCTCTAAGACTAAGAGAAGGGTGTACAAATTCCTCTCTCAGTTCTTAATTAAGCCTCGTGCTAGTTTTGGATTATTAGGAAAAGTTGTTTTTTTACTAGTCACGAGTCGTAGATCCTTTTTATGACCATGATTTGTTTTTTGAGTCGTGGATCCTTTTTATGACCAAGAGTCATTTTTGAATTGTGGATCATTTTTTATGACCAAAAGTCATTTTTGAATCGTGGATCCTTTTTACGACCACGAGTCATTTTTGAGTTGTGATTTTTTTATGACCACGAGTCATTTTTGAATCGTGGATCTTTTCGACGACCACAAGTTATTTGGACTCGCGGGCCCTTTTCATGATCTCGTGGCTTCTCCTATTGTCACACGCCATAGTTATAAAGTTTTATTCGCATTCCTGGACGTCGTGAATTGTTTAAATATGATTCTTTGTTTTTTTTTTCTTTATTGGATGAAAATGAACCCATCAAAGAGGTTACACATGCCTTAATTAATCCTAACGATATCTATCGGGTCTTTCGACCACGATGTCAGTCGGCCCTATTCATTTGAATGAAGGCTACTTGGGTCTCTCGGTGTCTCAAGTATCCTTTCTAGGATATCAAGCATCCCAATGTATGGGCTTGATTCCCCTTTAACTTTCATATTCTAGGGGGGGGGGGGGGTTGGGAACTTGATTTTCCAGTGTATGGTGGAGCGGATGGCCTCAAATCTCCCCAATGGGCCCCACTTGTCCATCGATAATTAATTATGATAATTATATTTTCCTCTAATTGTGTTCTAATAGGAATTCTTGTTTTCTAAGAAACGTGTTAATTATATAATTCAAGTTACCTAATTAGAGTTGTTTTCCTATTAAAGCCTTTCGTGATGGACAGTCGAGATTAAGTTCTAATTAAACCCTATATATTATGTCTTTAGGCCATCATAAAAACATACTTAAGAAATACTCAAGAAACACATAATGAAGGTGTATGAGTAGAAAGAGAAAAATCCAAAAGCTCCAACTAAAGTTGTTCGTTGGCGGTTCGTGTTCAAGCAGATCCAAGACTTTCCACGACACGATAAAGAAGGTATTCTTCTTTCATATCTATTTACGAATCTATTTGTGATTATCATAGTGTTCAACGATTTAAAGTCATGTAAATTAAGGATTACATGTGATATCAGAGCTAAGGTTACTGAACACATGATTATCCAAGAAATAATATAGATTTAAATCATCATAATCGATGAAATAATTGCTTAAAGTTGTTACCTTCTTCATCAACCAATTTAACAAAATTCCGATATTAATTTATCTTGTTAATGTTCCCAAAAGTTTTTGTTCGTGGATTTGTTATCTATGATTATCATGAAGAGTGTATTAATGTTTGACAAGCCGTTTGATGTTTTTGCTGTGTAAGTCGATTCTAACTATGGGGGTGTTTGCAAGAGCTTTTAAAAGGAGCTTATTGACTTTAAGTCACTGAAAAGCATTTATTTAGGTGGTGTTTGCAAACTCTTAAAAAAAGCTAAAATTGACTTTTAACTTAAATTAAGTAGTTTGGGGTGTTTGCAAATCTAGCTTGTGTCATTTGGAAACTTTTTTTAAGCTAAAATCTTCCACAATCTTCAAGTTGGTCTAGACATGCTTCTAGCTTATGGCAAGAATTTTCATAATTAATTAAAGAAGGCTTTTACAGTTATATCCTTTTCTTAACATAAAAAACTACATCGTATTCCTCAAAAATTGCTCACAAGAATATGAGTATTTCTTTCACAATATAAATGTTTGCATTTTCTTATGTGTTTGTGAAATGTAGTTTATTTTATGATTTTAGAATTTTATTTTAGATACATTAAAATATATAATATGTTCATTCTCATATATTATGAACAATTCATGTAATTATCTTTATTAAACGTGATAGAGTTGTTACCTCTTACATTACAAATTTAAAGATTGAAAAAAAAATCGCGAAGAGCTATCAATTGTTATGTTTAGGAGTTAGTTATTTTCTAGAATGGAATAGTTGTCATGGTTACAATGTATTAAATAATGAATATTTTAGTCAATTCCTAATAACATTCCAAGAATCACTTATGTTTTTTGCAAACACCCCACCACAAAAATGTCAGCTTTTAGCTGTTTTTCAAACACCTTTAGCTTATAACTAAAAGCAGTTTTTGCAGCTTAAACTTAAATTGTGAACTTCTGATTTTTGAGTAGAGTTTGCAAACACCACCTTAGTGTTTGCAATTCATGCTTTTGCTTCTCCTTCTCTTAAAAAAAGTCAAAAATAAGCAGAAGCCCATAAGCATGTCATGAGGTGCTTCCATAAACTGCTTCTACTTATATATTCCTTAAATTTCTTTTAATATCCTATTTAAGCCTTAATTAATTAGAAAGAGATCTCATGATTTCTCTCTTTCCACATTTACGTGATATGCTCTATAATTTTAAATTGTGGTGTTTTAATTGATAATAAAAATAATTAAAGAAAAAGTAATAATGAAAAAGAATAGAAAGAAATTCTTACATTTTTTTTACTTAACAACAACATATTTATATTAACATTTTTCGTATAAAGTTATACTTTCTAAAAATAAATGCTTACATCAAATAAATTGTGAAATGTAGTGTAATAAACGTATTAATTCAATTGTATTAAAACTTAAATTATTGTATTTTAAATATAACCATAATTGTGTATGTGTGAGTGAAACATTAATATTATGTATACTTTAAATATAGGTAAATAAATCTTATTGCATATTAATCAATATTCAAAAGCTATTTTTCACTAGCTATTGCAAACACCACAAAATAATTTTAACTGCTTTAAGTAACTTTTAAAAACATATTTGCAAACACTCAGTGCTTTATGTCAAACGCGGCTTTAAGTAACTTTAAGTAAAAGTTATGAAGAAATAGCTTTCATAAGCTCTTGCAAATACCCCCTATATGTTTGATATATTGATCTCAGTGCCAAGATTCGACCGAACTTTTTTTTTATGGCTGATCATAAAGATAAGTTTGGCCGGTGCTCAAGTTTTGTTGAAATTAATTAATAACTAACTAATCATAGTTTTCTTTTTTTTGTCAAGTAACGTTGCTCAATGGGACAATTCATGAGTAGAATTTAATGATTTGCGTCGCTGCTATATGATTTCATGATGTTTGCCCATGATATATGTAGGAGGAATTTTTAAATCTACCTATTAAGTTTGCTCGTTTTCTAAATTTACCCAAAAGAATTTCGGGCTTCAGAAATACCCCGTAACTATTGGTATACCTTGTCAAAAATACTCATTTTCTCTTATTCGGGCTATTTCGTCCACGTGGCTGCCAACGCGATAAAATGTCGTTCCAGGTGTAAAGACGTCGCGCCATGTCATTATATTTCACCCCAAAAAACGTTTTTCACTCAGTAACATCAAAATATAAATAAACCAACACTTATATATAAAAAAAAACAATTCCCCTAGTAAGAGAAAATGGGTATTTTTGACAAGGTATATCTATAGTTACGGGCTATTTCTGAAGCCCAAAATTCTTTTGGGTAGATTTAGAAAACGGGCAAACTTAATGGGTAGATTTAAAAATTTTTCCTATTAGTAATTTATCGCCTTGGCAACCACGTGGACGAAATAGCCCGAATAAGAGAAAATGAGTATTTTTGACAAGGTATGCCTATAGTTACAGGGTATTTTTGAAGTCCAAAATTCTTTTGAGTAGCTTTAGAAAATGGGCAAACTTAATGAGTAGATTTAAGAATTCCTCCATATATATTAATTATTAGACCGGAATGCTTTTAATTGATAAAGCAGCTAGCCAAAGTCTTGAGATTTCGTTGAATTAAAAATTTAGATATATGCCTTAAAAATATCTCTATGTATCTATGAGATACGGTCTATTATATGCTGAGCAAAAGTCTTGTGCGCAGCCACCACAAGATAGTGACATGTGGACAAAAAGACAAACCTTTTGTCCACATGTCACCATCATTGTGGGGGCTGCGCACAAGACTTGTGCGCAACATGTAATTTCCTCTCATATATTAAGTCGTGATGCATGCAAATTTCGGTCTTAAAGAAATTAAGAGGCTAACGAGCAGTTATTACGTGGCTATTATTCGGACTTCTTTTGTATAATGATATATATGCAGCAAATTTAAGTCGTGTCCTACATTGCAACTAATCTTACGTGTCTTACATTGCAACTAATCTTATCTTAGATAATGGAAGAGTGGGAATTATTGCTTCATTAAGAAGTTTGGATATAATTGTTTGACTTTGACCTTTGAGAAATTATTTTTTCTCATGAGCACTTACAGAAGTTTTATTAGAGAATAAATTATTATTATTATTAATCCATGCATGATGTAAAATAATTTCATAAATTACTAATGAAGCAGAAATTTTATGAACAATAGTTCTACGGCTAAAGTGGCGCTTTCAAATGTAATATGTGATTAGCATAATATAGTTGTTTAATTTGTGCATTATGACGTATTTATTTTCACATTATTATGGGAACATGCTTGTCACTACAGTGACCGAACTTCACACCGTGAATATAATTATTGCACATGCTAATTTATTTTGTGTATATTAAGTTTAGATTCACATTATGCTTCTTAGTTATAACCAAAGTGATGCAATCAATAGTTAATCAATAATTAGTGAATTCTTATTACGCATAGCTAATTGTTGCACATGATTCATATATTAAAGAATCAAATATCTGCCTTATCAAAATATATTGACCATCGCAGTGGCTTTATTCCTAGTGAAACTTGAATATTACATGAATCTATTATATTGTGCATTGAGTTTCGATTATTCTACCTTGCTAGACTTAAATTTATTGTCTATTAAATTTGTATTATGATTTTTTTGTCAGTCATTAATATTGCCTTATCATTACTGAAAGGTAAATTTTAAGATATGATGACATATGTAGTGTTAATATAATGATATGTATATTATGAAGAAGACGTCTTGATATATTATTTTGTTAGTCACTCAAATAATGTGATTGGCATTGTTATTGATGTGTCTCTTTTATGACATATTGACATATGATGATTTTTCGCAAAAATTGGACTAAGTTCACATTTTAGGATTTATAATTCATGCTAGTGAAATTATTGAGTTCCAAAGATTTTTGCATAACTCATCAATAAAGTATAATAGATAAATTAATTTACTTTGTAAATCATAAGAGTCAATCCACATGAGGCTCACGTTTGCTTAGTAAATATTTATAGATTAAGAAAATTACGTGAACTCTTTTATGGTACATTATGTTTATGTTTATCTGTTAATGTATTATTAAGTTAGAAATTATCGTAGTAGTGTTAATCGGCGGAAGATTTTATTTACCATTATTATGATTCATTCGATCTAGATATGAATTACGTGGTTGACCCTTAGGCAATCAAAATCATATTTTTGTATCAAATATAAAGAAGTAATATATATGCAGACCAAGAAAATCCACAAATTTCTTATGTGTTTAATTAAAATAAGTATGTTACTTAATTATGCTCGATAAATATTACGACTTTTAATGGTATTATTTGTAGAATTTATAGTAACTGCCCACATGAGCATTATATTTTCTTGTCATATATATTCCTGATTATGTGTTGCTTACATTTTTCAATGCGTTAAATTATGTTATATCTCAATAACGTCATTGTTGTTTTGTCCTCATTTATGTAGTATATCCCACTTCTCACGGAAACCAACTTCATATTAGGGGAACCATTATGTACTTTTGGTTCTAAATAAAGTATTGTTGGTTCATGTATATACCTCAAGGTCAGTGGGAGCCATTTCATAATTTTATCTTATGCATTGGTCTTTTATATTAGACTAAGAATCGTTTATGTGAGAACTTTTAGAAAGATGTGATTAGGCATCATGTGTGATGGAAATAAAGCTATTTCATGATATATCACTTTAAATTTTGGGAATGCCTTATAAAGCACATACTTATAAAGTTCATAAATACTTGACATTATGACAAGCTTTTCTAATGTTGTTCCGTTGCATAAAGAAGACAAGCTTAGTCTTAATCTACACCCGCCTAATGAATTGGAACATAGATAAAGTATTGAGATATTAAGAAATCACATGCTCACTTATAGAAAATCAACACATACACAGATGGTTGGATTTAAGATTCAGACTTAGGTAGATGTTGAAACTTAAAGACTGCACTTTTGGCTAGGTTCATCTCATGATTAGAGATGTAACATCTTGAAAAAGCCATAAATCATGAGTTGCTCTACGCATTTACTATCAAAGCTGATTTTGGGGCATGTTTTGAGGTTGTATTTAGGGAGAATGATTGCATAATTTGATAATAAATTCGCAATCAAATTATCCATTTATGATATAATATTTAAGGGATCAAAACACATGAACCTTAAATATTGATTACTGAAACAAGATGTTAGAAGAGAAAGAATAGTCATTGAGCTCTTAATGTACTTCTACATCTATTATATTATGTTTTTCCATTGTGTACACATATTATTTTTGGATTCATGATAACAGAACTTGTCTTTGTTCAAGATATTTTGGGACCATTATGAAACCTCTTACTAATGGCCTAGTTATGATAGTCGTTAATATTGTGGTACATGGAAGGAATCATGTTGCAAAATAATGTGCCGCCATGACTCTTATTAACTACTTGATTAATCAAGGCACTTATGACAACTAGCTGAAGAAAAGTTTTAACATTTTTTGCGCGCCTTATGATTCTTGATAAAAACATCAATGAGTCTTCCTAACGACCAAGTGGGTGACTGTAAGATAATTAATTATGGTAATTATATTTCCCTCTAATTGTGGTCTAATAGGAATTCTTGTTTTCTAAAAAACGTGTTAATTCTATAATTCTAGTTACCTAATTAGAGTTGTTTTCCTATTAAAGCTCTTTCGTTATGGATGATCGAGATTAAGTTATAATTAAACCCTAACTGGAATTTGGTCCTCTCTTCTTCTATATATATTATGTCTTTAGGCCATCATAAAAACATAATTAAGAAATACTCAAGAAACACATAATGAAGGTATATAAGTAGAAAGAGAGAAATCCAAAAGCTCCAACTAAAGTTGTTCGTTGGCGGTTCGTGTTCAAGCAGATCAAAGACTCTCTACGACATGATAAAGAAGGTATTCTTCTTTCATATCTATTTAGGAATCTATTTGTGATGATCATAGTGTTCAACGATTTAAAGTCATGTAAATTAAGGATTACAGTACGTAGAACCTGATTATCTATTTCGTCCTTCTCGATTCTTCACATGTTGACATGGGAACGGTAATCACACATTCCACAGTTAGATCTCCGAATAATCTTATGGGGGGGGGGGGGGGTTATTAACCCCGATTTCACCTAATTTGGGCCTATCCCCATGACTCGAATGATGTCCGTGGTGCTTCCCGTTTTGATGAGGATCCAAGATACTAAGGTGATGTACATATTGGTGAGTTTATTCGAAAATGTCACAATTTAGAACTTAAAAATCACAAAGAAAAAGGGAAGTTTTCCTCAAAGCTTAATTCGTCCCGACCTACAAAACATTGGTGTACTAAAAGGTTACAGTGAACCGCTACCCATGTAAGGGTGTGTGGGCTAGGTCGGGACCGGAGAACTCGACCTAATCAAATGGGGTATTCCTGGATGGGCCAGGAAAAACCCGTCGAAAAAAAGTCCACTTGGACTGGGAAAAGGTCATGCGGGTTTAAACGCGATCTCGGCCAAATCCCGTTCCCAGAACGCGGGATCCCAAGTTTTTCTTTTTCATGTCTTTGAGTTCCTTTGTCTTACTTATTACTGCATAAAATACACACACACACACACACACACACACACACACACACACTCAAAGCACAAAAAGTACACACATACGCAAAATACACAAAAAACAAAATGCACACACACACACCAACCACTCCACATGCACACCTCTACCTACGGCGGTGCCTACACAATTGCCCATCGGCTTTCTTCTATGCCCACCGACGTTCTTGATTCGAATTCAACAACACCATTTCAACAACAACAATCCAAACAAATCAAAGGTAGATTTCAAATTTCTAACTTTTAATTTTATTGAGATTTTAATTGTTGTTGAATGCTTTATGCTTTGTTAACTCTGCTTACTTATTAATCTTATTTATGTATATGGATTAGGGTTTATGAGTTTTCAATTAGGGTTTACAAGTTGGGGTTTCTTAGCAATTATGTGTTTAATGTTAATATTTGACATAATTAGAGACATCATTGTGATATTAATGTTTGCAAGGAGGTTAAATGAAAATTAGACACGTTGGATATATAGATCTAAGAATCCAATGTATAAAAAAGCAGCGGTCTCCCCAGATCGAGAATCCAGTTTGATCTTACTTAGAGCTTGATAAACCTCGACCCATTGGCTATAGAATCTGCCAAGAACCTCAGTATGGTTGAACGCCACAAGATCGTGCTCAAGGATCTTGATAAGTTCTTCAATATTTTAATTCCTCTCAAAGAGAGAATTCAAATATTTAAAATAAATATTCATTATCGGATTTATATCCAATCTTCTTTTTACAACTCTTGCGAGACTAATTTATAGGCTAAAAAATGACTCTAGAGTGTCCCACATTTATATCGAACACATAGGGACACTAAAAAGCCTTTAACTACTCTTAATGACTCTTAAAAGAATAAACGAGACTTGTGAAAGACTAAACAAGACCACTTGGATTCTTGGACATACAAAAGGTTTATTAGACTCAAAACTTATCCAAATAAGTGGTTCTTTATTTGGTCTTGACGTAAGCCACCAAATTGATGGCCTATGGGCTTTAAGAAGTGTTTTCCAATTTAATGTAGCTCCAGCCCATTATTTGAATTGAGTCTCAACCCAATAAAATTCGCTATTGGGGTGTTTGGGCCGGGTCGGGATCTTGGAATCCGACCCGACCCGCCGGGTATTCCCCGAGCCGGGAAAAACCCGGCAAATTCCCTCCCGGTCAAACTAGGAAATTGCTCCCGGTTTGACTCCCGTCGGGAGGGAACAGGATCCGAACCGGATCCCGTTCCCTCCCGCGGGATCCCGGGGATAATTAGGGAGTTGGTGTATTTTTTTTATTATTATTAATAAGCTGCTCTTCTTCTTTTTTTCCTATATCACACACAAGTTGGTGGCGGTGGTGGTGGATATGGTGGAGGTGGAGGTAGCTAGGAACTCTCTTCTTGTTTTTTTCTTTCACTCATTCACGCACAGAGTCACACACATCACACACTCTTCATTTTTTTTTCTTAAACTCTCTCTCACACACGCACACACTACACAGTACACACTCTCTTCATTTTTTTCTCTTAAACTCTCTCACACACACGCACACACTACACAATACACACACTCTTCATTTTGTTTTAATAAACTCTCTCACTACACACTCCCACAACATATTATTTTATTCAAATATTTAAATAAGTAAACATTATTTAAATATTTGTTCTAGGGATGAGTATATTTAGTGGGGGACAATGTACTTTTTGTCTTCAAAAAAGAAAAGAGGGGCTGTAATTTATGAGCCCCAATACATACCTGTAAACTGATGGCCGGGACTCGGGATTTCTCCCGTCCCGGCCGGGATTCCCGGCGGGAGGTAACGGGAGCTGCCAAGTAGCTCCTGTCCCGGTGATTCCCGGTGGGCCGGGGTCCCGACCCGGCGGGACCTCGGCCCATAACAACCCTACCTATGAACTTTGAGAAGATCCTTCTTTTATAGATTACATGGTGTGTGCTCATTTCCATCATTGTACAAACACCTTGATTGGTCATATTGTGTAGAGTTTGTTGTAATTGTATAAAGTTTATGCAAAAATGATCATTTTAGATATATTTCTTGTAGAAATAGATCACATTTTGTACACTTTGTGTTGAAATTGAAATTGTTCACATTGTGTATTATATATATTGTGTATCTTTGGTATTGATTCGTGAAATTGTATCTTTTGTTTGTAGAGATGGTATGATCAACAACCCGTGGTCACGGTCACGGTAAATCCTCTGCCAAAGCTTGTACATGTATCGCGATTAGAATTTCTTCTCATAAACGAGCTTTTACTTTCAAGGCACCGTCTACTTCCAAGTAGGGCAAGGCTTCCAAGAATTCCATGACACCATATACTTCCCGTCCTTCCTCGGCACCATCTACTTCTTGAGATCCTCGGCCTCTTTCTTCTATGTACAAAAATGATTATTCAAACTCCGAGTATCAAGAGCATATAAAAACACTTAGGGATGAGGACGAACAGTGGGATGATTCAAAGGAGAAATATGATGAAATGGGATTTGGGGGGGGGGGGGGGGACTGAACAACCGCCGCCCCAAGTTGTTGAGGAAGGAGAGGCAGAAGAAGGAGGAGAAGAAGAAAAAGGAGAAGAGGAAGGAGCGCCTGATGACTATGACAATGAAAAAGTGTACAAGACTTTAGTGACTCACAAAATCACCAAGTTTCTTAAATGAATGAAAGAAGTTAAACCTATAGTCCATATCCTTACATCCAAACATTGGAGGCACATTGAGCCATTCTAATATCCAAAAGGGCACGTCGTCAGAGGATGGTGCCTTCATTTCGGTAAGGTGATTGCAGCCGATGGGAAAAAACACGGTTATGTTTTTTAATCCAAAATGACATGCCTTTATCACGGTTGAGAAGAAGCCATTTAGGTGTATGATGGCTCGAGCCTTCTGTTCTTGAAATTACATTGTCGACAGACCATAATCGATAAGTGCCACGGGGTGTGTATTGACGAGAGAAGAAAGTTGACTACGTTTATAAAGGAGAATGCACAGAGGGTTTGCCTAACCACCGACACTTGGACTTCAATTACGAAGCACAACTACATGTGTCTCACGGTCCACTTTGTTGATAATAAGTGGATGTTAAAGAAAAAAATTCATAAGCTTTAGTTGACGTGCGGTCATATAGGGAAAAATATAGCGAATGATGTCAGCAAGGTGTTGAGAGATTACGAAATTAAGAGGCTTTTTACAATTACGGTTGACAATGTTACATCTAATGACACGCCTATTAAAGAATTGGTGACGTGGTGGGTGGATAAAGGTGACATCACGAAAGAAAATGGAGCTCTAGTTCAGATAGGGTACATTGAACACAAGATGGCTTGAAGTGCAACGGAGGTGACATCTTAGTAGACTGCATTAGAAATTGCATCAGGTACACGAAGGGTTCCCCGGGTAGCTATAAGACGTTCAAAGATTGTGTGGTGGAAGCTGGAATATAAACTTAGATATTGCTAAGCTTGGACATTCCAACATGTTGGAACTCCACATACATGATGCTTACTGCCGCCTATGATATGAGGGTTGCTTTCCTTGGATACAAGCAATATGATGCAAACTATGCCAATGAGTTCACGGATTGTGTACCAAGTTATGATGATTGGGAGTAGGAAAATATATTATGTTGATTTCTTGGAACCTTTCATAAAAGATAACGAAGGTGGTCTCGGGCACCACTTATGTGACATTGCATGTGGTTTTAACCCAACTTTGTTGCATCGACAACCATTTGAATGTGTGGTTGAGACCACCAACCAAATAGAAGGACATTTTGAAATCAATAACATTGATAATGAAAGAGGATTACAACAAGTATTGGGGTGTAGGAGGGAAGAAGAATCACTTGCTGTATTATGCTTAGATCCCCGCTTCAAGTGAAACGCTGCAGAGTTTAAAGAAGATGTGCAAATGCTTAAGCCAATTAAGGATGGGTTTAAGCCGTTGTTGGATGACTATAAGGTCATTTTCGAAAAAATGCAATAACAAGTACCCCTTCAACTCCAACTTCTACCTCTTTCGCAAGTATGGGTCCTTGGATTCTAGAAGGCCTCATGACTACGAGGCACGAGCGGTGGGCAATGTACACTTTAACAATCGCGACTTTATGTTTTCTTTGTTTTTCTGATACATTCTAATTTGAGCCATTAATGCTCCTTAGAATATTGTTCCCATACCGTATGTGGAGCAGGTCGTCGACTACACCATGTGAATTTTGGTCCCAAATAATCCAGCTCACTGAGTCTTGTATCCACAAGAGCATCCCTAAAGATGTAAATAAGCTAGTTGGGTCTTGGGGGTCCACCTTGCTTATCTTCTTGACAAGAAATTTTATTGTAATCTTCAGCACAAAGCCACGGTAATGATGAGGCCACACTAAGTTGTCGCATCAAGTTCCATGTCGTCATCCTCTTCGTGTGATCTGGCTCCCCATAGAACCCGGTGAAGCGCTAATCCCGCTCCCCCTCCTTCCCAACACGCATTGCATCAATGTGATTAGCTGACATGCTGACCAAGTTCACCTCTAAGTTTTTATCCTGAAGTAACGCAAAGCCTCCCGACTTACCCTGAACTTCAACACAAACACCAAAGTAATTCATCTTTCGTTTGATCACCTCTATTTTCCTCATCATACACTTAGTTTTAGATAGAAAAATCAGAGGGGGTGATGAATGGAAACTAAGCTTCTCAGTTCCCGAACTGTCCAAGGGTTCCCCAATCCCTAACAGTTCCCCAACCTTGCCTTCTTCCCCTGTACTGTTTTGTCAGTGATTGAGCCCTCATTTACCGGCTTCCTACCAGTACGTGAATCATGTATAAGAACCTGACTATTAGTCAACCCCTCCCTGCGTATAATCTTCACCCCACTCCTCATTCACTGACTTGTTACTTCCATACGTGTCTCAAAAGCTGTCATTTCAATTGACTATGTACATTCTGAACTACGTTGCATGGGAGCACAGTCTTCATCTATATTGCTAAGCAGTTTACGAAAAATATGTTGGACCCCTATAGTCATGCTATTTTATACCGCGAGGACCTTCTTAGTGTTCGACTTGTATAGTTCCTTACCTCGCGATTGCACATTGTGTCGTTCAAGGACTAAGTGAACTCACTGTTCATCATCTGCACTGTTCTTATTTTCCTCACATCCTAAACCTTGCATGAAATTGTCACCCCCCCACATCCCGAACCTGATCCACTCCTTGCTGAAAATCCCTATTTGCATTGGTCGTACTGGCCGATGATGTGCTCTTACTTGTGTTCCATGGTTGATCAAAGTTTCTCACCTGATCCTGAAAAAAAGTACCCCATCCTTCTATCGAGAATATGCCCGAACTTGAATTTGTACTCCCTCCTTGTGACCATCCCCGATTCGAGAACCGTTGTCCCACATAATTACAAAAGTATATTCTCGGAGCTAGTCTCCGAACAACAACTGCGCTTCATCAAGATCAGAGTCAACTTCAAACTTTGCTTCGCATTCCGCCATAATGTGACCCAACATACTGCATAGGTAGAAAAAGTTCGAAAGTCACTCATATTTGAATGAAACAATCATCTCCTGTCCCCGTGGGCCCCGAACTTTCATAACATGCAATAGTGGCTTTGTCACGTTGATTTTGACTCTTATGGGCATGCTCACTCCCCATGATTCTGCCAAGTCGACTTCTTCCATGATACCTAGGATATTTTTGATTGCATATGATGTATCTCGTGTTTGTCGTGGGAGAAGAATATCATAAATTCTGACGTTGAAACTACAGTAATCCAAATTCATGGTAGCCGGTTTATCGTTCGCGCCGACGTCACTGAGAATAAGCACATTCTTATCGAAAGACCACGGGCAACCCTGTAATGCCATTTTCTTGTCGATCTTATGAAAGAATTGGAAGAGAAGACGATCGTCACTTATGCGGGTAATGTCAATCCCCTTCCTTGCTTTAAACAAACTCTTGATCACTGTGCAAAACGAGGTAAAGTTAAAGTGCTTTTCGGTAAGGAGACGTCCCACCAAAACCAGCTTCAAGTCTTCATTAATGTTGTGCCAAGATGCATCAAGAATTAGGAAACTAGACCCTACACTCTCCTCTGTGGTTCAAGAAATACCTTTACGTAACCTTGCACACTTATCACCCATTGATGCCCACGGTACAAACCTAAAGAGACCGCGTTGCTGTGAGTTACAGTTAGGGCAGCCAAGAGGTGAACCGAGGCCTTGCGATGAACCAATCTACACCAAAAGAGAAAGCAAATAAAACAAAAAGATTAAAGTAGCCTCGAAAATTCCAAAGACTACCGATGGCAAGAAAGAAACTAGAAAACAGACGACAAGCAACAAGAAACAACTCGAGAGAAAAGCACGAAACGAGATAAATAATGAAATGACCTCAGCAAGAAAACAATGAATAAAATCCTAACAAAGTCCTATTAAAAAAAACGCAGCGCCAAAAATAAAGAATCCAGATGGCTCCAAGACACATAAAATAGATGTTGATGATGTCAAAATTCAGTATCTGATGCCTTGCCAAGATCCAGAAGCCTTTACTGAGAAAGCGTTCGCACCCTAAACCTAGAGACAAATCCTCATGAGAGAGACCATATGATTTATAACTTTTAATGATATTAAAAACCCATTTGTGTGTGTCTTTCAGTCAATGATGAAAATCCCTTATTTTCCAAATATGTGCGCCACCGCGCAATGCGGAAACTGAGTTACTTTGTTAAAAATTGCCCATTTTACATGTTGTGGGATTCATATGCCACAAGAAACTAAAACCAATTAATAAAGAATTAGGGAAAATGACACTTACACCCCTGAATTTTTAGCCCGCGAGCACTTACCCCCTGAACTTGTTTTTGGAGCACTAACACCCCAAGCTTAATTTTTGAAAGTTTTGTACCCCCCGCGACACTCCACACATGTGAGAAAGGGAATATTCTACGAAATCTTTAGCTCTGCGTGCACGTGTTGGCAAACACTAAGGGCAAATTTGGTAATTCAAATAATCAACGACTCTCTCACTGTTTCATGCCTTTTATAACCGAAAATTGGTTTAATCCCCAAATCCCCAATTTTTTCAAGAACCATAATACCCAAATTCAAAATCAATCATCAAATTGAGTTTGCTTTTAGTGTAATTTCTGCTCGTTTACCAAACACTTCATGGAGTCGACCAAAATCTGCACTGGTGGAAGAAAAATAACCGTGAAGACCTCATGGACGAACCAAAATCTGGGGAAAAGATTTGCCCATTGCAAAATGTACCCGGTAATTTCTGTATTTCGTTGTATTTAATGGCCGCAAAAGCCAAAATTTTCTCATTCTTGTATTCCGTTGATCTAACAAAATTGTTTGATGCTTGTTTGATACATAGGTCACGGTGCATGTGAGTTTTTTTTTTATGGATTGACCCTCCAATGTGTGAGAGGTCTCGTGTTATCATTCCTGGATTGCTGTGGAGGATCAACAACTTTGAGGAAGAATTAGCTCGGTCTAAGAAAATACAAAAGAAGATGTCGGTTGCAATTGTGCTGATTTTGGTGGTTCTTGTGTTTCGTTCTTGAGAGGTTTGCATAAAGATTCTGGAGGTGTTGTAGTTTGGTTGTTTTTTTGTGAGGTAGTCTGATCATGTGGTAGTGGTATTGTGGTTGAGGTATTGTGATCGTGGTCTTGTGGTTGTGGTAATGTAGTCGTGCTAATGTCTGTAGTACTTAGAACAATTATTGTAATGTGCTTTAGTTTTTGTTGAAATGTTGTCTGTTATTTTGATGAATGAATTTCTATAACACAAGACAATAAAATGTGTGTTAGTCTAATTAATGAATTTCTTCTAGGCAAGCCTGATGGTGTATGTATCTTGGTGATGCAACTGTTAATCAAGTGTACAAAGGGAATATATGCCCTCTTGAAATCAAAACAAGAGAACAAAGCATACCATAACACTTCTCACTATACACATACACAACTGACCAATACACAAACACAAAGCAAATGCAGACACATTACTGCACATAACCATAACAAAAAGGATAAAGAATGTAACACTTCATAACATCAATATTCAGAGTCAAAACTCATACATGTCAAGCCATAATCAAAATACTCTTGTAGCAAACTATACCAGGACAAAATAGGCATTAGTGCAAAATGATGACTGACAAATCTCAGCACTATTTCACCAAAATAACTTATCAAATACCATTAACTTAACATTTCTTCTAAAAAAAGGCATCCTCCCGTGCCAGTTACCCTCCTCTGCACTTTTCTTTTTGGAACACCTATTGTTTTCTTTGGTGGCTTAGTTTGCCTCTTTGTTGGCTCAAGTAGAGTTGAGGCTGGGTTGTTACTATTGCCAACTGTTGCACTCCTAGTTACCGTTGAAAAAACCATGGGTGGTTTTGCTTCTCAACCCTCTGGTATTTTGCAGACTGTTTTTCATGAGTTAGTTGGCTTCTTGTAACAACGATTTGATTAACACTCTGGCTCATGGCAAATGGCTCCTCAACCATTCTTCCCTTACCCTTCCTACTTGTTTGATGTTGGGGTGGAGGTGGAGCAGTAGGGACAGTTGAAGAAGCTATAGGTGCAGTAGTAGAGTCATTACTCTTTTTTTTGGCACCTACACATAATAACAACATAATGTTAGTTTATTAAACATTGCACTTGCATTTAATATACATTATCACGCATTTATCCCTAAGTATCAGACATACCTGAGGCTTGTTTCTCTTCTTAGTCATCCTTAGCCCTGCTACAATATATTCACCACCAACTTGTGAAGCATGTGTCTCTGCAACATTGTCATTATTGACATTTCCAGTCCCAGAACTCTCTCCAACTATAGTCTCATCAGGAGCAGTACAAGATCCCTATATAAATTGAAGAAACTTTGTCAAAATGTTCAAAACCTAATGAATAAAAGTGAAGTATTGAATATACACTACTGATACCTTATTCTTCTTAGCTGACTTCCCCTTATTCTTCTTAGTTCCTTTATTCTTCTTCTTCCTTTTAGCAACACCCAAAGGGTTTGTTTTTCTGAGAGAGCAGCCTTTGATGTTATTTCCAAGAGCAAGGCAGAAGCTGCATGTCATTATAATGCACTGCTTCCCTAACTTCCCTGATTTCTCTACCAATTTTGCTCTCTTTTCCCTGAGCTCATCAGAAGTCACATTCCTTTTGTTCTTCTTGGGCCTCCCAGGCATAGCTTGTTGTTTAGGAGGAACCAACTAAGCTGGCACATTATTGGGTTGTGGCCATGATTCTTTACTATGCATTGGCTTCAAGTACTTGTTGTATATCCTCATAAATGTTTGTTTCTTGTAGATGGGATTGACAACTTCTTTAGGCTTTCTCCTCATAAAGTACAAGGAACGGGGTTGCATGAGGGCATGGAATCCCTGTCTGTTGCCATCTGTTGCATGAGCATTTTCTGGTTGCCAAATTCAGTGTGTAATTATGACCATATGGGTTTGAACTTTCAAACTCTTGATTGCCATTATAAACTTGACTCCACCCCATATGTGCTATCTTAACCTTCTCCAGAAATGTTGTGTATTTTTGGACATAAGTCAGGAGTTTTGCACTTCCCCATTTCAGTCCTCCTCACTCCAATCCTCTTCATAAGCATCACTCTGATAGCTTCATTCATGTCAATAATAGGCAGACTTCTAGCTTTCACAATCATGGAATTAACGCTCTCTGGCATATTATTCAAGAGCAAGTCTCATTGGCAATGTGTCCTAAAAAATGCCCTACACCAATGAAAATGAGGTTTTGAAGCCAACCACTTGTATGCATCTACATCCCTCTGTTTTAAACCTTCCATCACCTTATTAAAGTCCTCAAATCTGGTTTCTCTTGTTGCATTCCACAGTATTTCCTTGAGTGCCAATCCGCTATGTTCTTTTTTGAAGTTTGCATAAAGATGCATTACACAAAACCTGTGTTCACAGTTGGGGAGTACTTCTTCAACAACCTCAATCAACCCTTTTTGCTTGTCACTCATTATTGTCCAAAGAGAGCTGTTTGCAATGCCAAGATCCCCGACTAGAATTTGCAAGAACCACCTCCAAGACTTAGTCTTTTCTTTCTCAACCACAACATATGCAAAAGGATAGATACAATTATTTGCATCTATCCCTACAACTGTTAGTTACACTCTCGCATTTTTTGTTTTTAAATGAGTCCCATCCAGACAAATTATGGGCCTACAACCACTTAAAACCCCAGCTTTCAATGCTCCCCAGCATATGTATAGTCTCTTAAACTTAGCCTCATCTCCCATAACCTTACATTTCAACTTGACAGTGGAACCATGATTTGTTTTCATTACTTCCTTTGCATATGCTCCAAGCAGCCCATATTTCTCATTTTCATTAGCCAGTCCTTGTGCAAACACTTTCCTCTTTGCTCTATACATCTGATACTTGCTGAAATCAAGAGATGCATCTCTTTTTTATAACTGTGATCATGGATTCCACTGGTCAATTGGGATTAGTGCCTATCTTATCAAAGTACTGCTTGGCAATCCATCTGGAGTTGGCTTGTGTACATACATCTTTCCTTGAACATACATGTTCTGGATCAAGTAACTTGATCTTCATGGCGCCTTCTCCATTAATCTTGGAGGCATAAACTCTCCAGGTACAATGAGCCTGCTTGCACCTTGCATCTATATTTCTCTTGTCATTCTTCTTAAAGAAAACACTTTTACCATGATCAATGGCAAACTTCTTGATTCTCTTAGCGTGTGTGCATCAGAGAACACAAGTCCTAACTTGAACAGAAACTTGGCCATGTCAACTTTAGGGTTGAACACAGGATCACCTCTACAGGGATAGGGATCCTTGGGAGCTGTTAGGGCTGCAACCTTCTGGGCTGCTGTTGCACTCCTTGTTGTTGGTCCAATAGCTTCTGAAGGTTCATTATCATGTGGCAAACCTCCAAACTCAGCATCTACATCAACTTTATCATCAAACCACTTGTTATCCTCAGTGTAGTCCTTATCACTATCATAAAGATGTTCGGAGTATACAGAATCATCACCCACATACACTTCCCCATCACTATCATCACTATCAACTACATCCAAGATGGCTGCTAATTCTTCACTACAATGATCTCTCATGAAACTTGGCAAATGAGAAGTATCAATTGCATTTGCTATTTGAGTGTCACATGGAGAAGCTACAGTGTTAGCTTTGTCTTTGTCTTTCTCTGCTGTTGCACTAGGAGAGGCTTCAGTTGGTGGAGGTGTACTTATAGATGGTGATGCTGCACTTGTTGTTGGAGTGTCACCATAACAGTTTGATTCAATATGGTGATCATATACTGTTTCTTCATCTTCATCCCTTTCAACACAAAACTCACTTATCTCCTTCTGTGACTTAGATACAACATAGACATATACAAGTCTATCTTTACCAAACACCCTAGCCATCTGCAGAGCTGCCTCGTCATCAGTTATAGGAACCAGATCACCACATTTATCCTATCCAGATGCATTGTAGAACAACACAACATCCTTTGGAGCCCTAACTTCCTTTAACATTTCTAAAGGCTCCAGAGGAGACATCTCATCTTCTTCACAGTAATCGTCATGATCTACCTTTCCAGCTAAGTAGCATTTTGACCCTAAATTGTACTAGTTTCCATGATGGTTGAGCCTGATGGTGAAAAATTATTTATGGTTACCTGCAGTATGGCACATATGTTTAATCAGCAATGTACTTGAACACCAAAACAACTAAGTTTAACAACAAATGGAACATTGGACTATAAAAAGGCTACAAACCCCAAGATTTCACACTAAAGGCACAACCTTCAATCAAATGATTCCAACACATGCACATCCAAACGCTAAATGAAAAATTATTTTTCAATTATCGTATCTGTACATCACAACACAAAGAACACATAAATATTAAACAACTAACACACAAAAAACACACAAAATTAAAATTTTAGGTTACATTAACCATAATCGGGCATCATTCTGTCGTGTATTATAAGGTCCGTTGCGGCCCGAATTTGCCAACCCATTTCGCCGAAAAGTACGAAGCAACAACTTTGTTCGTGGGTAAATCGTGAGTGTGGAGTTCGGTGTAAATTAGTGTTTGGAGTGCGGGTCGAAATGGGGCTGATTTTCCCTCGTTTCATTGATTGTAGAGCGCTTGCCAACACGTGCCAACACGTGCAAATTTGAATTACCAAATTTGCCTTTAGCGTTTGCCAACACGTGCACACGGGGCCAAAGATTCTGTAGAATATTCCCTTTCTCACATGTGGGGGGTGTCGCGGGGGGTACAAAAAGTTCAAAAAATTAAGCTTGGGGGTGTTAGTGCTCCAAAAAAATGTTTAGGGGGGTAAAGTGCTCGCGGGCTAAAAGTTCAGGGGGGTAAGCATCGTTTTCCCAAAGAGTTAAAAGAGAGAATTGATACAATCCCAATCACAACAACATGATCAACACTTAAAAACGTAAATCTCTAGCTCTCTGCAGATCTCCGTTGCCGACTTTATTTATAAAGTTTTAAACTAATTTTAAGACCCTTTCTTTGTGGTTGTGAGGTATAAATTTTCCATCTATTGATATTTATCTGTTTGTTTTCTTCCAACAAAAAAAAATTGAAAAAATATTCACAAACCTATGGAGATGGAATTGGCTGCCTAATGGAGTGTTCTTGGGCCATGCAACTTATAACCTACTCCCGCCAAGTTGCAATAAATAATCAACATCGTGCAATAAAATCTGAAATAGAAAGGCACTTCTAAAATTGTCAAGTTTGTGTAAAGAACGTTTTAAGATTGGAAACCAAAAAGAAGAAGAAGAAAACAGTCCTTGACGACGTGGCGTTTATGTCATAAATAATGACAATGACTGTTGTGCTCTTTGTCATCTTGAGGAAACTCATCTTCTATTAATGAATGACTTGTTATAAATTCCAATTATTAATGAATGACTTGTTACAAATTCCAAATGATTGCTCGTCAGTGGTTCAAAATGTTTTCTACCTTTCAGTCCAACCTCAAGAATAGCTTTTTACTATTTTGAAAACTTTTTCCATTTCAGAATGGTGTACTATTTGTCCAGTTTGAGTTTTCACCCCAAGGAGTATCAGAATTGTATGAACATATATCGATTTATAGGTCAGAATCTAGATGATCAGAATATTTGTGAATCTATCAAGATTTAATCATCGTCTTTGAGTAACGCGTCTAAAAAGATTTTTGCTTGTAACTTGGAATTTATTTGTGTACTTCTTGTACCCTTTTTCATGAATATAATTAAAAAAACCTACTGTGTGGGGGAATCTACTCCAAAGAACCATTCTTACGAAATGGCTTTAAAGCTGGTGGAAAAGGCGTTTTCTACTATGGTGCCATTGACATCAAACAATTCAGAACTTAGTCAACTTACAGGTATATACAAGCCATGCGGATGATCTCGACGTCTCTTTAGCTATATCGATATCTAAAACGATGTCTACTTGATTGATTGTGACAAGAAGATGACAGAGATATGGGAAGCATAATATTTGGGGGAGGGGGGAGGTGTTGTTGGTTTTTTTTTTTTTGGAACAACTTACGATAGAAAAATAATACTTCTATGAGTTACTTTTTCCTGCTAAATAGTTAACATGATCTTTCATCTAGATAGAATCGAAGAAACTATCATTGTATGAAAATTCATTGTATTTTATATTGCAGCTAAATATACAATAATCGCGAATTTACCAATTGCGATAGTCGACTCTAGAAGTTCGTGCTTTATAAATAACAATGGCTAACAAGAAGAAGGACGAAATTTTAAAAGTTTTTTTGAGATGTTCATGTTAGATGTACTTATTCTGAAAAACATAAAGCACTTATCATAAGAAACACTTACATGGTAGGTGCTTTGTTTTAAAGTGGAACTTATATATTTAGGTAAACCTTTGTACGTAAGCTATTTATCATTATAATGATGTTTCTGCTTTTAAGAAAAAGCCTCGTGTATTAAGTAAGTTGATCGAACTATTTTAAAATTTGCTTGTACGATATCTTTGTTTATATTTGTAACTATTTATCTGTCTCTTACAACGATCTAGAGATATTTACTCATTAACTAGATTTTGATCAATCGGATTTTTTCACTTATTATAATAAATTCCTCCGTAAAATTTTAATTTGACCTCTTCTATTGAAGCACGAACAACACTAGTCGTTTACTTTACCTTCTTGGTAAAGAATAAAGTAATATCGATACTCTTTCTTCATCATCAAAACAAATTTTGATTGAGTTCAAATGGATTTCGACTTAGTTTCTCTTCTAAAATCAATTGACATCCGGAACAGTTCGACCTAGCGGTCTGGGTAATTAGGGAGGCTAAGGATCTAAGGCGCAACTAGTGCTGGCGTTAGATTCATGCATGTTTATTAAACATGTAATTACTCAACAATACTCAATAAGTTAAACAACAATATTTGGGTTTGTCTATGATATTGATATCTAAGTGACTATGTAGAAAAAACCAACTGCTGAACTGATTCATCGATCATCTGATTCTCGATCAAATCAATCTCCTTAATACTATACTAGTTATATTCTTACATTTAATACATTTTCTGTTATTCACGTCTTTTGCATGTTAGGTAGATTTTGGGCATTGAACATACGTTTCTTTTTTGTAATAAACATACACTTCTTATAGAAAATATGTTTTTAGATTGAATTCATTCATATGATGAGAAATTGAAGATATATATATATATATATATATATATATATATATTAATCTCTAAGGGAAACAGATGGCTAATCACAACATCACATAAACCTTGTTGGTTGCTAATAGATTTCCAAGCTTGCTTGCGAAATAACTTTCAATGTACTTTTTGTGGTTGTCTCTTTTCGAATTTGAAATGCAACAATCTATTACAAAGACAAACGTGCATCACTCATCACCTTTTGGCCTATGCAAAATGGTCTGCTCTTTATTTTTTATATTCATTGGTTATCCTTTATGAGTACGCTTGCTTGCCACTTAAAGGCCTTATTAATTAATTATATAGGCTTAATCTTGCGTTTGGCTGTTATTATTACAAATCTCGTTGCCGCCAAAATGTGGACCAGGAAGGCCTTATCTGGTCACTAAGAATCGCCACCCCTTCCCTAACTCCAAGTTGGGTGTTTGAGCATCACAAAAGAAACTGAGAGTACCCTTACTCAGCCAATACTTCTCCCGCGTAAATTGCTTCTTGGTGGCAATCATTTCCTTGGGTTGAGCGCCGAGTTCGAGTGAATAGTAGAGGTAAGAAAAAATTCTTTATATTAATTTGTGTGTGTTTCATCCAAATTATACAGGGGAATTTGAATTGTAAATCAACCCTGGTTTTTTTTATATAGTTTTGCCGATTGCGAGGCAATGCTCATTGTGAAGTGGTTGAAGTCGTTTGCGAGGTAAGTACGATGAATTGATATTATCTTACCTGGGTTTCTTAGCACTCTTCAAGCTTAAATGCAACATCACATAAACCTTGTTGGTTGCTAATAATTTCCAAGCTTGCTTGCCAAAGAACTTTCAATGGACTTTTTGTGGTTGTCTCTTTTCGAATTTGACATGCAACAATCTATTACAAAGACAAATGTGCATCACTCATCACCTTCTGGCCTTTGCAAAATGGTCTGCTCTTTATTTTTTATATTCATTAGTTATCCTTTATGAGCACGGTTGATTGCCACTTTAAGGCCTTATTAATTAATTATCTAGGTTTAATCTTGTGTTTGGTTGCTATTATTACAAATCCCGCCGCTGCCAAAATGTGGGCCAAGAAGGCCTTATCTGGTCACTAAGAATCGCCACCCCCTTCCCTACCTCCAAGTTGGGTTTTTGAGCATCACACAAGAAACCGAGAGTACCCTTACTCAGCCAATACTTCTCCCTCGTAAATTGCTTTTTGGTGGCAATCATTTCTTTAGGTCGAGCGCCGAGTTCGGGTGAATAGTAGAGGTAAGAAAAAATTCTTTATATTAATTTGTGTGTGTTTCATCCAAATTATACATGGGAATTTGAATTGTAACTCAATCCTGGTTCTTTTTTTTTATATATATATATAGTTTTGCCTATTACAAGGCAGTGCTCATTGTGAAGTGGTTGAAGTCGTTTGCGAGGTAAATACGATGAACTGATATTATCTTACCTGGGTTTCTTAGCACTCTTCAAGCTTAAATGCAAGATATTTTGTTTATTGCATAGACATAGTGTGCGACTTCTAGGATTGAATTGAATGCTTAATTGATTCCTTTGTGGTGTTGGTTAAGTGCCTGAAATATGCAATTTGCTAGTGACTGTTGATTCCATTGCTATCATCAGTTGATTTAACTTGAATGTGGCGAGATGGATATTCAAAATAGGATCGTTAATTTGTATGTGGAGAGAATTAGGGTTTCAAATTTTGATTATGATGATTGTATTCCCAAATGTAGGGGTTGAGAGTAGTTGATGGATTTAAATGCAAGGGCATAACAAATATTATACAAGTTTGGGTAACTTATTTGTCCAACCAAACCTCGTACTAAATAAGACAAGGCTATGACTATGTGGCTGTTTCACTAAAAACCAAACACAACATGGGAGCAAGCAAACGTGTTGTTTACACAAATTTTTACTGTGCAAGTAATCTTCAAATTTTATCCCCAAGAAACACATAAATTGAACCATCTAACCTTCCGACTATCGATATAATTTCATCCATTGTAGCCACCCACTCCACATAGAGTAAATTAAACGTCATGCCACGTAATTATGTGATTATGCTTAATAAAGTCACAGATAAAATATTTATATGAGCTTTTAAAACTATCTTGTACTTTTCTAACATTAATGTCATAAACAAGTAATTTAGATAAATCCATCTTACATTAATAAATATTTGGCCCATTTACCAATGGAATTATAATTGGTTAGTTTTTCTCTAATGTTGTATTGAAATTTAACACGTTGACTAGTGAAATCAATTAATTACACTTGCGGAATTGAAAGAATACGATCGCAAAAAGTAGTACATCTCGTGAAGTCAATACATCCATACATTTAAAAGACATGGAACATAAAACATTTTTAGATGTGCTTCAAGCACTTATATAATATGAAAAAAAAAGAATCAAATAATCAACAATGAGCACTTACAACCCCAAAAAAGAAAAAGCTCCAACTGGTGCCTCATATCGATCAAGCACTTATTTCAACACAAAACGTAAAAAATGAATACCAAGTCCCAACAGAAACATTAACATCCCGTATTATGCTCTGAAAGGTTCAAACAAACAAATAATGAGATCTAAACTCTACCACATTTCGGGCCTTTCCCCGCTGCATTTTCTTCGATTTCTTTGATTTGTCTCTTCGGGGGTGCAATGGCACTGTTTTTATTAAGAAAATTCATCCACCATATTGCAGAGTCTTTCGGGTATCGAGCTAGACGATTTACGAAATCCACATAAAAGATACCAAATCGAGTTGTGTACCCTTCTGACCACTCGTAATTGTCAAACATCGACCATAGAAAAAAAGCCTTTACATTCGCTCCATGTCTACAAAAAATAGAAAATCAAACCATTTAATTAATAAAATGTTATGTTTTATATTTTTGTTGATACCCTACATAAATTGAATATATATTACACACACATGTGTGTGTATATATATATATATATAATCAAAAATGATTAAAGGATAGTTATATCTTACTCCATGGCTTGCTTAGTGTACGCGAGATGGTCCTGGAAGAACTTAATTCTAATCTCATCTTTAAGAGCTTCAGTTACTGTTAAGTCTGAATTTGTTGTTATACTCAAAGATAATGCGAAATATTGTTTCCATCAAAGCATATAATTGAAAAGCATGACTTCATATAATTAATGTATATTGTCATGTATAAGTACTTGAAATAAATCAAGATTTTACCATTTTTCGTGATATAAATGAGAGGATCATTATATGCATTATTGGCATGCATCAGAAGATTGTACATTCCGCGTGAAACTATATACAACCATGGTGAACCAGGATGCGTTATAGGACATTCATAAGATAAATATTACGAATATAAAAAAGAATTAAAATTCTTCTGATAATACATTAAGCTAAAGGACACTTATGCGTTCACCAATTTGTACTCCATTACTTTCAGCTAAATATTAAAAAAAGAATAAGAAGAACAAAAGTCATTAGCATTAAAGATTGACATTAAGCTCCTAGATTAACTAAAAATATATAATAAGGTATAAGAAACTAAAAGTACTTTAAATGATCGGTGTCTTTTTTATTGGTAGAAGAAGTAATTAGATAGAAGGAATTAAATAATTACCAACCCCACATAAAATCAACAGCTCTTGAAGCAGCAGCCACATCTTTTGGATCATCCTCGTTCAGAGGCTCGTACCATGTTGTCATGTTAGTAATCCCTATCTTGCCTCGTTGTGCTTCCTGTCCAAGTCTTTCTTTTTACATTAAAATTAAAAACTTAAAGACAATAAATGTCCAACATTTGTATTAGTTATAACCTTTTAGCTAGATGAGAGGAGAGTTCAATATTCAAAAGAAATCTAGATCTACATGTGATTATTATCCACAAACCTGGTAGCGTCTTTTGTATATATCAACGACAACTGCATGAGAAAGGATCAAATTGTGTGCCACGATGTAAGGTTCGGTGCCTGCATCTCCCACAGAAGGTGTTTGTGCACTTGTGGCAGTTTGTTTGATTGGAACACATCTATGCGGGGTACATATTTTCCCTGCAATGACAGGATTATTGTTTACCGTCACAGATGTGGCATTGCCACGACTAGGGGGAAATATTCCCGCCACGCATCCTTTATGCGCAAACGACCATGCTTCATTTTGTGTAATCCAATATTTCCTTCGGTCACCAAATTCCCAAAAGCATACTTCCGCAAACTCACCAAAATCTTGTCTGTCATATTATAAGATCATACACATCATTTTTGGTCCCTATCAGTTTTATTCAAATTTAGTTTTTATTTTATTTATACCAAATATTATATATATATATATATATATATATATATTTCGGTACCTATACTATTATATAAAGGAAGCCATATGAAGCCATGTTATTAATCTTTTGATTTCCTTATTTACCCTTAGATACACAATTAAATTGTGTCATTAGTTATTGAATTTAATTTTAATGTTTTATTATTATTTAAATCTTTTCATTAAAGAAAATAATTATTACCTAATTTTCTTTTACATAAAAAGAAGGTTAAAATATATAGATTATGTATCCATATCTAAGTGATAATCTTAACAAAACAAATTAATTATATTAGACTTAAAATAACGATTGGGATCGCGTGCCAGTGTTTCTAGTAATAAAAATTGAGACACATTGATATTCAAGTGGCTTACATAATTTTAGAACTTAGGAAAGCGCCGTACTCATCTTCCAAGCATTGAGGGACATCGAAGTGGAAAATAGTTACATAGGGCTCAATACCTGTCCAAAAATGTTCACATAAAAAAACAGTTATGAAGAAAATGGCTAATAATTATAGCACGTAATATATCTCCAAATTAATCTTAACGAAGTGATCAATCAAATAGAGAATCTTATACCTTGAGAAAGACAGAAATCTATGAGATCATTATAAGGGAAAAAAGCAGAAGACCCCCTAAACTTTCGGCTGTTTTGCACTTTGCCCCCCCCCCCCCAGCTTTGAATTCCGTCAAATGTTACCCCCCGACGAGAATATTCCATAAAAAAAAGAATATTCTGTTAAATTTTGACACTTTGCCCCCCAGCTTTCGACATTTTTAACGGTCATGCTACGTGGGGGGTAACGTTTGACGGAATTCAAAGCTGGGGGGGCAAAGTGCTAAAAATCAAAGCTGGGGGGCAAAGTGCAAAACGGTCGAAAGTTAAGGGGGTCTTCTGCTTTTTTCCCTCATTATAATACTGGACACCTTTTCTATTTACCCCGGAGCTTAGTCTTCCACCTGTACACGTTATTAGCTTAATTAATCTAATGTGTTAATATATTAACACTATGAGTATATACATGATCGATGAGGCAAATTGATATTTGTATTTTATTTTTGAGACACATACCTGGCAACACTCTAGCCCACGATATAGAAAATCTATAAGCTTCCAATCCTAATTTCTTCACATGCATCACATCTTCCTGCAACGTCGGCGCGAAACTCAGCTCAACTTTTTATATCATTGCCTTTAGTTAGAATTTGAGAATCACTTTCCGAGATCATCTCCCATAATATGTATTTTTGGGATTTTTCAAGCTATTTGACATTATCTTTGGTTGTAAATCATTCATCCTGATGACATTGCAGCTTTTGATGGAATTGGAGATGACCAGTGGTTGCAAACTAACTTAGAAAGTCTGCATCTCAGGAATATTATCAGGCCAACTGCACAATGGAAATGGATTTTCATGGCAACTATTTGGCACTGCTGGATTCACAAGAATGAAAGAGTATTTCACAAGAAACAAACTAATATACAAGGTCGAATCTTCAAGATTAAAAACTTGAGCTGGGAGCTATTTTTAGGAAGGAAATGCAGCAATGATCAGGAACAGACTCATTGGCGCAAGCCATTGCCAGGGAGAGTGAAGCTTAATACTGATTGTTGTGTCATCCAGACTGCCAATGCGGGTAGCTGTGCTGGAGTGATCCGTTCAGATGAAGGTCAGTGGTTTTGTGGAATATACATGAAACTATATTCTCCCATTGTTGATGAATCAGAGCTTAAGGCCCTTAAGGAAGGTTTGAAGATCGCTTGTGATAGACGAATAGCTAGTATAGAGGTGGAGGTGGACTCTCTCCTTGTCTATAAACTGATCAATGCAGAAGAAGTTCCTCTTCTGGAGTACAAGACGTTGGTCGAAGATTGTCAGAACTTAATGCGGTTACCATGGAATTGCTCCTTCAAATGGATTCCAAGACGCGCTAATGGAATGGCCGACGCTTTGTCTAAATTGCATAATTATTGTAATGAGGAGTTTATCTTATGGGATAAACCTCCTTCTAACTATATTAACTGCCTAGTTGTTAAGGATATGATGTAAGATCGTGTTTTTCATTTGTTATCAAAAAAAAAAAAAACTTCCTCATGCGTACATCTGATTAGATTGATAGCTAGGAAAAAAACTTTAACGTAGTTTCTAGCGTATCTTGATAATTAATTTTAGATTAATTTTTGAGCACTTTTATAGTAAATAATAACACATAAAAATAAAAATAATAGGCGACCACGGGGTCCGACGACCCAACCAATAAGAGGAATATAGGCGCACCCCTAGAAACATGAAGACCTAAAGAAAATGCCTCGTAAGAAGAGAAAGGCATCAAAGGAGCCCTCATAATTTTTGCTGCTGCCATCCGCCCCAGGTAAGGTCGTTGTGAAGAGACCTCATAAGGTGATTATTATATATTAAATAGAGGTCTGATTCAGATTCGGTGCAATTAACTCAACTGTTATTAGTCACTCATGTGCCAATATGAAGCAAGTTGGAAAGGCATTGAAGCCTCGCCCGAGCACACATTAAGGTTGTCAACTTCTCTGCCTACTTTCAGCACATACATTAAGGCAGATCATGCATCCATTACATGATTGACGGATGACCAATAATAAAGGAGAACTAAGAACTAAGTATATGAATAGTGATCAAAAGATTAATTGTATGCACAAGCTGAATTCATGTACAACCACTTGAGCAAAATTATTCTCTTGTAATATCTCACTAAAAAAATATAACATGGCCTTTTCAACCTCATATTAAGAATTCTACTATCCTTGTAAGGGCGTTATTTCTCTAAGACTAAGAGAAAGGTGTACAAATTCCTCTCTCAGTACTTAATTAAGCCTCGTGCTAGTTTTGGATCATTAGGAAAAGTTGGTTTTTTACTAGTCACGAGTCGTAGATCCTTTTTATAACAATGATTTGTTTTTTGAGTCGTGGATCCTTTTTATGACCAAGAGTCATTTTTGAATTGTGGATCATTTTTTATGACCAAAAATCATTTTTGAGTCGTGGATCCTTTTTACGACTACGAGTCATTTTTGAGTCGTGATTTTTTTATGACCACAAGTCATTTTTGAATCGTGGATCTTTTCTACGGCCACAAGTTATTTGGACTCACGGGCCCTTTTCATGATCTCGTGTTGCATAAGGCTTCTCCTATTGTCACACGCCATAGTTATAGGGTTTTATTCGCATTCGTGGACGTCGTGAATTATTTAAATATGATTCTTTGCTTTTTTGCTTGCTTTATTGAATGAAAATGAACCCATCAAAGAGGTTACACATGCCTTAATTAATCCTAACAATATCTATCAGGTATTTCGGCCACGATGTCAGTCGGCTCTATTCATTTGAATGAAGGCTACTCGGGTCTCTCGGTGTCTCAGGTGTCCTTTCTAGGATATCAAGCATCCCAATGTGGGCTTGATTGCCCTTTAACTTTCATATTCTAGTGGGGGGGTTGGGAACTTAATTTTTCAGTGTATGGTGGAGCGGATGGCCTCAAATCTCCCCAATGGGGCCCCACTTGTCCATCGATAACTAATTATGGTAATTTTATTTCCATCTATTTGTGGTCTAATAGCAATTATTGTTTTCTAAGAAATGTGTAAATTTTATAATTCTAGTTACCTAATTAGAGTTGTTTTCCTATTAAAGCTCTTTCGTGATGGACGGTCGATATTAAGTTCTAATTAAACTCTAACTCGAATTTGGTCCTCTCTTCTCTTATATATATTACTAGCAAAAAAGCGCACGCGAAAACCGCGTGCAAATTTCTTTTTGATGTAAGGAGTATGTTAGATTAAACGCGTTTCATTTACCGTGAATTTGTGACAACAAATTAAACATATTTGTAACATTGCAATTACATCTTTTTTGTTTCTTCTTAGAATAAAACTGCAAAACTTTACGTACAAAAGAGAAATTAAATAGATTTCTTGAAGTCTCATTCCACTACAAACTTTGTTTAGAGTAAATAGTGTTTTGATTTTAATGTGCTTTTATATGTATCATCATTAACAGTGTAGCTATCTCAATCGTTCTTAAGTTATATAAAAAAGAAACAATTCTTAAGACATAATATTTTAGTACGTGTTGTATGACATTCCATTATTCTAAAAACGCTAACATGATAAATATTAAATGCAGTAGGTTTACTAATCTAAGGTGCTTGGATTAAATTAATTAACATTTGCATGAAGTCATAAATGCTTGTAATTATTTTCAATTAAGTGGTAATATAGCCAAAGAAGGGAATGGACTACAAAATATCTACAAATCAAAATCCTAAGTGATTAAAATACATCTTCACGAATTTGAAACAAATGCTAACCCACTATCTTAGAAAATAGTCTTCAATAAATTATAAGTTTCGAGAACTATAATGAAAACGGAACAATATTGGCAGATTGACCGTGAAGGGTTCATCCTTCTGCTGTTTGACCGTGAAGAGATGAGTGGCGGATTTGGGATATCGCCGATTGCAAGCAAATTGTCGCTCGAATAGGTGGGCCAATTGGTCGAAGCTCGTTACGGAGTTAGGGGAAGGTGGGTAACCCAAGCCTGAGCTCGTCCTCCGAGGGTGACGGGAAACACGCGGCATAGGACATGGTCCGGGGCAGAGGATAGGTCCATTCCGACCAAGTATTGATGAATAGGATCATGTGGATCTCTTCCATCTGCGTCCCCGGTGTATAAGGGGACATTGACAGGTTGCATCCCCGAAGGGACTGATGCTAGGGCAATTTCGGGAATAAAGAGGGAGGTTTTAAATGGAGGATCCTCCTTAGGGGCTATGGTTTTCTTGATATCGCTCATTTCTTTGCACAGACCATCCAGCATCCCCCACAGGGTATGATCATCACCCCTAAGGTATTCCAATGGACGGGGTTATTTCTTCTCCCTGGCCCCTCCTCGGAGTTCTTTTGTAATTATCATACCTTTGTGATTCTTGCAGAGGTTTTCGGTGCCAGGAGACGGGAGTAGGGCTCCATCTAGCACGGGGTGCGCCTTCTTCCGAAGGGGGATTTCTCCGTCGGAGGGATTCAGAGAGCTGGGTCCAGAAATTCCCCAATCCTCGTGACGTTCTCCGTGTCGTAGCTTCTACGAGTCTCTCGAAGACAAAGCAGGGAATATTGATGAAATCTCTTGTACCGGATTGGTGGTTCGACAAAGGCTTTTCCGAATCACCTTGACGGATCTGAAGACTTTCACTATCGAACAAATCATCCATAATAAACAACGCTTGTTGAACACGCTCAAGGACAGATTCTTATGGCGTTCCCACAGACGGCGGCATTTTGTTAACATGTTTGATATTATTACCTAATTAACGGGTTTATTTAGGGGTTGGAACGCCCTGCCCGTGGTTCAGAAGCTTGTAAAATTTCGAAAATATGTCTCTGTATTCACTGAATTTCACTCTGAATGCTCTAATACATTGTTGTGTATGTGTGTATCTGGATCTGTCGTTTCTTCTCAATTTGTCCCTCTTTTTATAGAGGTTTTTTAGGGACAAATGTCGTTATGCATGTGTTAAATATACATGTGTCGTAATGTGTATGGGATAAGGGATATCTCTAAGATATCTGTCTATTAGGCACTAACTAGGACGAGCGTGATCTCTTCCGAGGGCTACAGGGTTCCGAGGGGATGATTCTTTATGATTTCTTTTCTACGATGGGTTGTATCTTTACGAAAGACTGGATAAGTGGGGGGTACGCCTGTCCGATGTTGTTGTAGCTTCTGTAGTAGTTATTTATGGGTTGTCTTCTATGGGAAGGGTACCCCGAGGAGTATGTCTGTTTTCTTTTATTGGTGGCGCATGTTTCGATGGCTTCTTTGCTTCAGTAGGGTAACGTTCTTGTACTTGGGTTTTCGTAACAAGTATTATGATGGCTTCCGGGCTTTAATAAGACATCGTTCTTTGAGCTCGGCCTTCGTGGTAGGTGCTCCGAGGGATTCTATACTTCAATAGGACATTATTCTTCGTATTCCGCCTTCATGGCAAGTGTTCCGAGGAATTTTGTACTTCAATAGGACATTGTTCTTCGTCTTCGGCCTTCGTGGCAGGTGTTCGGAGGGCCTTTGGATTATGGAGTGTTCAGTGAGGGGATATTCTCGTATTTTGTGGGACTCGGGGTCCGTTGTGGTCCCTCTTGGCGCATTTATGGATATCAGAGTCGTGCGGATCCATCGGGGTTTACTCTTTTTCTGATGTCTCGTTGATATCTTTTCTTTATGCATCGTGACTTTCCAAGGGACGCTGAGGTGCCTCTTCGGGTGACGTTTTGTACTGCTTTGGGTTGGTGGCACCCGGTGGGCCTCCTCATATGAGTGTGCACTCCTCATCGGAAGTGCATGTAACGATAGTATCGCCCATGTATTAATCCCTAGATTTAGAGTTAATATTTTGCTTAATCTTATATTTATTTTTTGCGGTTAACACCATTGTTGAGTGGAAGTAGTATTTGCATCACCAAAATGCATTGTATCACCAGCATCACTTGCCCTGGCATTAGTAGACTCACCAGCATTTGAACTTGTATTGGGATTTGCACTTCTTGTAGGTGTATTAGCAATACCATGGTCAGAAGCACTTGCAGTAGTAGTATTCACCTCTGGCCATGTAGAATATGCATCTAATTCATCTTCTTCCCTTGCTTCATTGTCATCATCTACATACTCATCAGAAAATTGAGAGTCAGGCCTTATAGAAACTTCTCCATCACTGTCATCACTATTAAGAAGATCAATTATGGATGCCACCAGTGGTCCATAGTTTTCCAGAATAAAACTTGGAAGGTCTCTAACTTCTTCCTCCATTCCAGGATTAGTACCATTATCATTAGCATTTGTTGCACTACTAGCCTTTCTACTTCCTCCTTCATTCGCCACCCCTAAAGTACCAGCTTCATCCATTTCAAAGAATAATTCATCAGAGTATGTGGTTTCAATCCTCTCACCAAAAGCATTTATAGTTGTCTTACTTCTCATTTCCCATTTAGCTTCTTCCCCTGATCGCACCCCTCATCATCACCAACATAGTCAAGTGGTTCTATCACAGGGGGAAGATGGTCTATCTCCTCAACAGGAACATCAGGCGCATTTTGCACTTCATCATCCTTTGCAACCTGTTCCTCATCATCATCTGTTATAGATGTAGTGGTTGGAGCATTTGGTCTAATCAAGTATACCTCAACCAACCTCCTCCGAGTACCAATCTCAACCATAACACAAGCATTAAGATCATCTACAATGCAAGCCATGTGTAGAAAGGGATCATCAGGAGTATCTCTGTAGAACACGCTCCATTCATCACCCAAACCAAGATCCTTTGCCATACTAATCAACTCAATTCTGGACACGGTGTCCGTATTGCAGTAGTCAATATAGTTTATCTTTCCCTCTAAATAGGGAGGATTCCCTAATAACATCAATTTACCCGAATGATGTATCATAATGGTAAAAAAAACTCATCTTCAGTACCTGCACATATACAAAACTCAAATCAAAAACCCTAAACCCACTATGAAGGAAGTACAAACAACATAAACCCTAAAAATTAACAATACTATTAGTATATTATACACTAATCGGTCAGACCTTAGTACATGCAGTATAATATTTGGTTAAAGACAAGCCTTTTTGTTCAGAGCGGGGACACACCGGACCATCAACGAGACAACAACATCACATTAATCTACAAAAACCATATACCTCATACTTACATAACAAAAAAAACGTGGGTCAAACCCTAAGCACTCACCATAGTCGGGAATCATCGATCCTTTGGGTATGACGGTGTTTTCATCCCTAATTTTCCACGACATCCTCTCCGTGTCAACTGGATAGAGTGATTTCACAAGAATCGTAAGAGAATTTGGTGAAATTTTTGTGAAATTTGATGATCAGGTTCAATTGCGATTTTAGGATTTCGAAAGATGGACGAATTTTTCCGCTAACTATGGCACATAATCGACATATTCCCACTTAAATAGCCCCAATAGATGAAAATACTTTTTTACCCTCGAGGGTTGCGGTGTGCTTACGTCAATCGCCGGGTAAATGACGTTTTTTGGCCGTAAAATAGGTTTGGGCATAGTTTCGGCTCGATTTCAAAGGTCAGGTATAGTTTTGTTAAAAATGAAAGGATGGGTATAGTTTCGAAAAAGTGGTAATAGTTGGGGCATAGTTGTCATTTTTTTCCAATACTCAAGAAACACATAATGAAGGTATATAGGTAGAAAGAGAGAAATCCAAAAGCTCCCACTAAAGTTGTTCGTTGGCGGTTCGTGTTCAAGCAGATCAAAGACTCTCTACGACACGATAAAGAAGGTATTCTTCTTTCATATCTATTTGCGAATCTATTTGTGATGATCATAGTGTTCAACGATTTAAAGTCATGTAAATTAAAGATTACATGTGGTATCAGAACTGAGCTTACTGAACACATGATTATCCAAGAAATAATATATATTTAAATCATCATAATCGATGAAATAATTTCTTAAAGTTGTTACGTTCTTCATAAACCAATTTAACAAAAGTCCAATATTAATTTATCTTGTTAATGTTCCCAAAAGATTTTGTTCGTGGATTAGTTATCTATGATTATCATGAAGAGTGTATTAATTTTTGACAAGCCGTTTGATATTTTTGCTGCGTAAGTTGATTCTTACTATATGTTTGATATATTGGTCTCAGTGGCAAGATTCGACCGATTTGTTTTTTTTATGGCTGATCATAAAGATAAGTTTGGCCGGTGCTCAAGTTTTGTTGAGATTAATTAATAACTAACTAATCATAGTTTCTTTTTTTGTCAAGTAACGTTGCTCAATGGGACAATTCATGAGTAGAATATTTAATGATTTGCGTCGCTGCTATATGATTTCATGATGTTTGCCCATGATATCTATATTAATTATTAGACCGGAATGCTTTTAATTGATAAAGCAGCTAGCCAAAGTCTTGAGGTTTCGTAGAATTAAAAATTTAGATATATGCCTTAAAAATATCTCTATGTATCTCATATATTAAGTCGTGATGCATGCAAATTTCGGTCTTAAAGAAATTAAGAGGCTAACGAGCAGTTATTACGTGGCTATTATTCAGATTTCTTTTGTATAATGATATATATGCAACAAATTTAAGTCGTGTCCTACATTGCAACTAATCTTACGTGTCCTACATTGCAACTAATCTTAGATAATGGAAGCGTGGGAATTATTGCTTCATTATAAGAAGTTTAATTTGGATATAATTGTTTGACTTTGACCTTTGAGAAATTATTTTTTCTCATGAGCACTTACAGAAGTTTTATTAGAGAATAAATTATTATTATTAATCCATGCATGATGTAAAATAATTTCATAAATTACTAATGAAGCAGAAATTTTATGAACAATAGTTCTACGGCTAAAGTGGCACTTTCAAATGTAATATGTGATTAGCATAATAGTTGTTTAATTTGTGCATTAAGACATATTTATTGTCACATTATTATGGGAACATGCTTATCACTACAGTGACCGAACTTCACACCGTGAATATAATTATTATTGCACATGTGCTAATTTATTTTGTGTATCTTAAGTTTTAGTTATAACAAAAGTGATGCAATCAATAGTTAGTGAATTCTTATTACGCATAGCTAATTGTTGCATATGATTCATATATTAAAGAATCAAATATTCACCTTATCAAAATATGTTGACCATCGCAGTGGCTTTATTCGTAGTGAAACTTGAATATTACATGAATCTATTATATTGTGCATTGAGTTTCGATTATTCTACCTTGCTAGACTTAAATTTATTGTCTATTAAATTTGTATTATGATTTTTTTTCCAGTCATTAATTATTGCCTTATCATTACCGAAAGGTAAATTTTAAGATATGATGACATATGTAGTGTTAATATAATGATATGTATATTATGAAGAAGACGTCTTGATATATTATTTTGTTAGTCACTCAAGTAATGTGATTGGCATTGTTATGAATGTGTCTTTTGTATGACATATTGGCATATGATGATTTTTCGCAAAATTTGGACTAAGTTCACATTTTAGGATTTATAATTCATGCTAGTGAAATTATTGAGTTCCAAAGATTTTTGCATAACTCATCATTACAGTATAATAGATTAATTAATTTACTTTGTAAATCATAAGAGTCAATCCACAGGAGGCTCACGTTTGCTTAGTAAATATTTATAGATTAAACAAATTACTTTAACTCTTTTATGGTACATTATGTTTATGTTTATCTGTTAATGTATTATTAAGTTAGAAATTATCATAGTAGTCTTAATCGATGGAAGATTTTATTTACCATTATTATGATTCATTCGATCTAGATATGAATTACGTGGTTGACCCTCAGGCAATCAAAACCATATTTTGGTATCAAATATAAAGAAGTAATATATATGCAGACCAAGAAAATCCACATATTTCTTATGTGATTAATTAAAAAAAGTATGTTACTTAATTATGCTCGATAAATATTACGACATTTAATGGTATCATTTGTAGAATTTGTAGTGACTGCCCACATGAGCATTATATTTTCTTGTCGTATATATTCCTAATTATGTGTTGCTTACGTTTTTCAATGCGTTAAATTATGTTATATCTCAATAACGTCATTGTTGTTTTGTCCTCATTTATGTCTTATATCCCACTTCTCACGGAAACCAACTTCATATTAGGGGAACCATTATGTATTTTTGGTTCTAAATAAAGTATTGTTGGTTCATGTATATACCTTAAGGTCAGTGGGAGCCATTTCATAATTTTATCTTATGCATGACATTATATTCGCCAATAGCGATCTTGGTCTTTTACATTAGACTAAGAATCGTTTATGTGAGAACTTAGAAAGATGTGATTAGGCATCATGTTTGATGAAAATAAAGCTATTTCATGATATATCACTTTAAATTTTGGGAATGCCTCATAAAGCACATACTTATAAAGTTCATAAATACTTGACATTATGACAAGCTTTTCTAATGTTGTTCCGTTGCATAAAGAAGACAAGTTTAGTCTTGATCTACAGCCGCCTAATGAATTGGAACATAGATAAAGTATTGAGATATTAAGAAATCACATGCTCACTTATAGAAAATCAACACATCCACATATGGTTGGATTTAAGATTCAGGCTTAGGTAGATGTTGAAACTTAAAGACTGCACTCTTGGCTAGGTTCATCTCATGATTAGAGATATAACATATTGGAAAAGCCATAAATCATGAGTTGCTCTACACATTTACTATCAAAGTTGATTTTGGGGCATGTTTTGAGGTTGTATTTAGGGAGCATGATTGAATAATTTGACAATAAAGCCTCAATCAAATTCTTCATTTATGATATAATATTTAAGGGATCAAAACACACGAACCTTAAATATTGACTACTGAAACAAGATGTTAGAAGAGAAAGAATAGTCATTGAGCTCTTAATGTACTTCTACATCTATTATATTTTGTTTTTCCATTGTGTACACATATTATTTTTGGATTCATGATAACAGAACTTGTCTTTGTTCAAGATATTTTGGGACCATTATGATAACTTTTACTAATGGCCTTGTTATGATAGTCGTTAATATTGTGGTACATGGAAGGAATCATGTTGCAAAATAATGTGCCCTCCATGACTCTTATTAACTACTTGATTAATCAAGGCACTTATGACAACTAGCTGAAGAAAAGTTTTAACATTTTATGTGCGCCTTATGATTCTTGATTGTAAGATTATAATTTTGTGTGTGTCTTCTCATTAATCAATAGAATGTATAAATACAATTACAATGAGCAAGATAAGGAAAGCTATACATAATCTCTAGGATATGATAACTATGGAAACAAGATAAAAGTAAACTAGGATACAATAATATACAATAATATCTAATACACCCCCGCAGTCGAAACAGGAGGAGGACGGACGTTGAGACTGGAACGAAAATCTTCGAAAAGTACCCGTGGAAGGCCTTTCGTGAAAATGTCGGCGACTTGGTACCGAGACGGGACGTGAAGAACCCGAATGAGACCACGAGCAACCATCTCACGAACAAAGTGGATGTCCATCTCAATGTGTTTGGTTCGTTGATGTTGAACCGGATTACCCGACAAGTAAACGGCACTGACGTTGTCACAATAAACCATGGTTGCTTTAGTGATAGGAAAGTGAAGCTCAAGAAGCAAATTCCGAAGCCAACATGCTTCAGAAACCACATTAGCAACCCCACGATACTCGGCCTCAGCACTAGAACGAGAGAGAGTGGGCTGACGTTTAGCGGACCATGAGATGAGATTGTCCCCAAAATAAACACAATAACCCGAGGTAGAACGCCGAGTATCCGGGCAGCCGCCCCAATCAGCATCCGAGTAAGCAATGAGGTCGGAAACCGTGGAACGGGAGAGAGATAAACCATGATCCAGTGTTCCCTGAAGATACCGAATGATGCGTTTCAGAGCTTGCATGTGAGAATCCCGAGGGTCGTGCATAGACAAGCAAATTTGCTGAACTGCATACGATATATTCGGACGGGTGAATGTGAGGTACTGAAGGGCACCCGCGAGACTTCGAAAAAGTGTGGGGTCAGAAAATGGGGGACTAGCCGTCGCCCCCCCTAACTTGGAGGAGGTGTCGACGGGAGTTGCACACGGTTTGCATGAACCCATACCGGCGCGCTCAATAATACTCTCGGCGTATTTCCTTTGTGATAAGAAGAGACCACTAGAAACCCGAGAAACAGCAATTCCCAAAAAATAACTGAGTAGCCCTAAATCTTTCATAGCAAATTCAGAACCAAGAAGGGACATAATAGACCGTCGTAGAGTGGGAGAAGAGGCGGTCAAAATAATGTCATCCACATATAACAATAAATACGTTGTGTCACCCCCGCGACGATATATGAATAAAGAGTGATCCGACGTGCTATGAATAAAACCAATAGTAGCTACATAATCGGCGAACCGCTGATACCAAGCCCGAGGGGCTTGTTTAAGGCCATAAAGAGACTTCTTGAGTAAGCACACATGATTAGGAAAGCGAGAGTCACGAAAACCCATGGGTTGATGCATATAAACGGTTTCATGAAGCTTACCGTGTAAAAAGGCATTCTTGACATCCAGCTGATGTATGTCCCATGAATTAGATAGAGCAATACTCAAGACAGTCCTAATGGTTGCGGGTTTGACCACTGGGCTGAAAGTCTCGTCACAATCCACTCCAACCTGTTGAGACATGCCATCACAAACAAGACGGGCTTTATGCCGCTCAAAGGAACCGTTAGAGTTAAATTTATGTCTAAAAATCCACATGGAACGAATGACATTAACATTAGACGGACGAGGAACGAGCTCCCACGTATGATTATTAATAAGAGCATTGTATTCATCAAGCATGGCAAGTTTCCAATTGTGGTCGGATAAAGCGGCCGAATGAGAGTGAGGGAGAGGAGAGGGGGACGAAGAAGCGTGTAAATCGAAGATTTGTTTAGGCTTAAAGATCCCATGACGGCTGCGAGTCACCATTTGAGGTGAGGGGCCGGGAGTAGGAGGGGACGAAGAGGGAGGAGGAGGTGGTGGGGAGGGAGGATTGTGGGCGCCGTCGGGTGATGGTGGTGGAGGAGAAGGCGGGGCGGCTATAGGGCCGTTTGGTGGCGCGTGAGGCGCGTGATGGACTTGGTGAAGGATGAGGGGAGAGACGTCCGAGTCGAGGAAATTATATGAGGACGATTGTGGTTTAGGGAAGTTGTGAAAAGGAAAAGTGTTTTCATCAAAAACAACGTGACGACATATAATAATGTTATTTGATTTTAAGTCGAGACATTTGTAGCCACGTTGGTTTGATGGATAGCCCAAGAAGACGCATGGGGTGGAGCGGGCTTGTAATTTATTTATAGTAGAGGAGGGAAATAGGGGAAATCATAGACACCCAAAAATACGTAGATGAGTGTAAGAGGGAATTTTGTTATAGAGTTGTTGTAGAGGGGAGGAGAAATTAAGTATTTTAGTGGGGAGAATATTTAATAAATATGTGGCCATTTGTAGGGCGTGAGGCCAAAAAACGGGGGGAAGGGAGGCGTGAGAAAGTAGAGTACGGATTATATTATTTATGGTGCGAATTTTTCTTTCGGACTTTCCATTTTGTGAAGATGTATAAGGGCAAGAAAAGCGAAAAGTCATCCCATTTTTAGCACAAAATTGATGAAAAATAGCATTATTATATTCTTTTCCATTATCACATTGAAAGCTTTTAATTTCGCGTTCAAATTGAGTTTTTATAAGGGCGCGAAAAACAAAAAATGTAAAAAAAACTTGTGACTTATTAGCAATGGGAAAAGTCCATAAATAATTAGAAAAATCGTCCAAAAACAAGACATAATAACGATGACCCGAAGAACCCAAAACGGGTGAAGTCCAAAGGTCACTGTGAACAATATCAAACGGAAATAAAGTACAAGAAGTAGATGACAAAAAAGGTAACCTAATATGCTTTCCTAATGGACACGATGGACAAAAAGAAAACGGCGCCGAGGAGCATGAGATGTGATTGGCTTGACGGAGAGAGGCAAGGACGGCTGGGCCGGGATGGCCGAGACGAGCGTGCCAATGGTCGGCAGAGAAGGCGGCAAAAGAGGAAGGGCGGGAAGAGGTTGGCGACGGTGAGAGGGGATAGAGGTCGCCAGAACTATTGCATCTCATAAGGTGTTTGCGCGTCCGGAGATCCTTCACAGAAAAACCCCAAGGATCAAACTCAATAGACACAGAATTATCAATAGTAAATCGACGAACAGAGATAAGATTTTTGACAATTTTAGGTGCATGTAGAACAATAGATAAAGATAAGGGAGAAAAAGGTGAGGGAAGGGACGCATTACCCGTACCAACAACAGGAATAGAATTGCCATTACCTACAGTAATACCATTAGAGTTGCTCAAATTAAAATAAGACGTAAGAGTACCGTTATTCGCCGTCATATGTGAAGATGCCCCCGAATCCATGTACCATTGTTCATCGGGTGGATTTAGAGACATGGTGCTGAAAGCGGTGTCAAGAGTGGTCGGAGCATAGCCAGCGGTGGAGGCGGCGGCGACATGGTAGGCATGATTGGGTCTTGGGCCGAGAAGCCCTTGCTGACGGGCCGCGGGTGGAGGAGTGGGTCGTGGGTTCCACTAGGCCGTGGGATATGGTGATGGTGGGGTGGCCCACTGCTGCGGCGGACCGTAGGCGGCCCACGGATTGGACCAGGCCCAAGGAGGCGGACCGTGCCCTAGACCGCGGCCGCCACGCCCGCGATGGGCTGAACCGCGTCCGCAGCCCGCGTAGCCGCGCCCGCGCCCACGAGGAGGGGCTGACCGCTGCGGTTGAGGGGCGGTGGTTGGGCTGTCCGGAGCGGGCGACGGAGTATGTGAGACGAGGGCGGAGTCAGCTTGTCTGGCGGCCTGTTTGTTGATGCTGGTTTCCTCCAACCCAAGCATCGACCGAGCCTTAGAGAAAAGGGGTAGGGGTCGCTTTGTTGGATGAGAGTGGCGACCCCACTGAAGTTCTCGTTCAAACCCGCGACAAGTTGCAGAACTAAACGTTGGTTGGACACAGGAGCACCAATGTTAGCAAGTTGGTCTGCGAGCATCTTGAGTTTCTGACAGTAGGCCCCAACATTAGGGAACTCGTCGAGGGATGTGTGCGAAAATTGATGTTCGAGGTGCACCGCTAGTGAGTTTTTATTATCCTGAAAGATGTCGGCCAAACGATTCCATGCTCCCATGGCTGTGGAATCGGGTTCAATGATCGTATGAAGAAGATCATTGGATATAGTGCCATAGATCCACTGGAGGACGATGGCATCTAGGCGGTCCCAGATTTCGGCGTCAGAGTCGGAAAGATGGGGAGAAGCGCCACCTTTAGGAGGAAGAATATGATCGAGTACTTGATAGGCTCGAGCATGAATTTTGAAGAGTTCCGACCAAGAAATGTATTGGCCGTTTTCAATATCCAGAGAGATGGGGATGAAGTTTTTAATATTAGTGACCGTGAGGGCCGGAAAGACTTTTGTGGTGGTCATTGATGGAGGTGGGGTGGCGGTGGAGGCGGAAGAGAGGGTAGGGGCGGCCGACTCTAGGGTGGAATCATTAGGGTTAGTCATTTAGGAGAGAGAGGAGAGAAAATAGGGGAGGCTTGATACCATGTAAGATTATAATTTTATGTGTGTCTTCTCATTAATCAATAGAATGTATAAATACAATTACAATGAGCAAGATAAGGAAAGCTATACAGAATCTTTAGGATATGATAACTATGGAAACAAGATAAAACTAAACTAGGATACAATAATATACAATAATATCTAATATTGATGAAAACATCAATGAGTATTCCTAACGACCAAATGGGAGACTGTAAGATAATTAACTATGGTAGTTATATTTACCTCTAATTGTGGTCTAATAGGAATTCTTGTTTCTAAGAAACGTGTTAATTCTATAACTCTAGTTACCTAATTAGAGTTGTTTTCCTATTAAAGCTCTTTCGTGATGGACGGTCGAGATTAAGTTCTAATTAAACCCTAACTGGAATTTGGTCCTCTCTTCTCCTATATATATTATGTCTTTAGGCCATCATAAAAACATACTTAAGAAATACTCAAGAAACACATAATGAAGGTGTATAGGTAGAAAGAGAGAAACCCAAAAGCTCCAACTAAAGTTGTTCGTTGCCGTTTCGTGTTCAAGCAGATCAAAGACTCTCTACGACACGATAAAGAATGTATTCTGCTTTCATATCTATTTACGAATCTATTTGTGATGATCATAGTGTTCAACGATTTAAAGTCATGTAAATTAAGGATTACAGTACGTAGAACCTGATTATCTATTTCGTCATTCTCGATTCTTCACATGTCGGCATGGGAATGGTAATCACACATTCCACAGTTAGATCTCCGAATAATCTTATGGGGGTGGAGGGCGGGGGGGGGGGGGGGGGTTATTATCCCCGATTTCACTTGATTTGGGCCTATCCCCATGACTCGAATGATGACTGTGGCGCTTCCCGTTTTGATGAGGATCCAAGATACTAAGGTGATGTACATATTGGTGAGTTTATTCGAAAATGTCACAATTTAGAACTTAAAAATCACAAAGAAAAAGGGACGTTTTCCTCAAAGCTTAATTCGTCCCGACCTACAAAACATTGGTGTACTAAAAGGTTATAGTGAACCGCTACCCATGTAAGGGTGTGTGGGCCAGGTCGGGACCGGAGAACTCGATCCGATCAAATGGGGCATTCCTGGATGGGCCAGGAAAAACCCGTCGTAAAAAAGTCCCCTCGGACTGGGAAAAGGTCTCGTGGTGGGACCCGCGAGTTTAGACGGGATCTCGGTCAAATCCCGTTCCCGACCCGCGGGATCCCAAGGTTTTCTTTTTCATGTCTTTGAGTTCATTTATCTTACTTATTACTGCACAAAACAAACACACACACACACTCAAAGCATAAAAAGTACACACAAAAAAAATGAACATACACACACCCCAACCACTCCACATGCACACCTCCACCTACGGCGGCGCCTACACAATTGTCCATCGATTTTCTTCTATGCCCACCGACGTTCTTGATTCAAATTCAACAACACCATTTCAACAACAACAATCCAAACCCAAATCAAAGGTAGATTTCAAATTTCTAAAACTTTAAGTTTTGTTAAGATTTTAATTGTTGTTGAAAGCTTTATGCTTTGTTAAACCTGCTTACTTATTAATCTTATTTATGTATATGGATTAGGGTTTATGAGTTTTCAATTAGGGTTTACAAATTGGGGTTTCTTAGCAATTATGTGTTTAATGTTAAAATTTGATATAATTAGAGACATCATTGTGAAATTAATGTTTGTAAGGAGGTTAAATGAAAATTGGACCCGTTAGATATATAGATCTAAGAACCCAATGTATAAATGAGCATCGGTCTCCCCAGATCGAGAATCCAGTTTGATCTTACTTAGAGCTTGATAAACCTCGTCACATTGGCTATAGAATCAGCCAAGAACCTCGGTATGGTTGAACGCCACAAGATCGTGCTCAAGGATCTTGATAAATTCTTCAATGTTTTAATTCCTCTCAAAGAGAGAATTCAAATATTTAAAATAAATATTCATTTTCGGATTTATATCCAATCTTCTTTTTACAACTCTTGTGAGACTAATTTATAGGCTAGAAAATGACTCTAGAGTGTCCCACATTTATATCTAACACATAGGGGCACTAAAAAGCCTTTAACTACTGTTAATGACTCTTAAAATACTAAACGAGACTTTTGAAAGACTAAACTAGACCACTTGACTTCTTGGACATACAAAAGGTTTATTAGACTCAAAACTTATCCAAATAAGTGGTTTTTTATTTGGTATTGAAGTAAGCCACGAAATTGATGGCCCATGGACTGTAAGAAGTGTCTTCCAATTTCCAGCCCATCACTTGAATTGAGTCTCAACCCAATAACATTCACTATTGGGTTGAGACTGTCGGGAACCGCTGTTACTGATGGGAGCAGTTGAAGGGGACTTAATGGTGTCGTTTCGGCTCTCCTATCATGACACCTGACGTTTTAGACTGCCTCCTATTAGTGGGATGTGGCGGTTATGGGGGGTCCTCCCCCTATAGGACATGGTCTTTGATAACCGTTTATTTAACATTATTTGGGCACTCGTTTCCTTATACTTTTGTGTAAGTATTGGTGCATATTGACTGGTTTTAGTATGGTTTCGTGTTTTTATAGGTTTTTGGTAGGATAATGCGAAACAATGCAAAAAGAGCTTAAATTGGATGTTTTTGGGAAGATGGCTTCAAAACACAATGTTGCAATTAGAGAGAATCCAAAGGAAGCCATTGATTCAAATGCAAGGAGGCCAAGTTACAAAAAACATCAGAGGTTCTGCTACATATCATTGGAAAGCCACGGAAGTTAGTGTTCCAACTCAAAAAAGTGGATCTTATTTTCGACATCCAAAGTGGAAGATATCACCAAAACCGTGATACTGCGAAGAGCAGAAAAGATAGGCGCGCGAACCAGGCACGCGATTGGCGTGCGATCTCATCAAATCACTCATGTTTTGGACAACAAGACAGAGAGTAGGATGACCGAAGGTGCTATATGGCACATAGTGCCAGGCGCGGGATGTGGCACGCGATCAGGCCCAAATCATGCGTTAAAGCCCTGAATCGTACAGAAACCCTAATTTTTACCCAACTGCTATTTTTCCTATATAAGGACATTAGAGCTACGAAATTCAGCATACAATTCATCCATTCACAACCACAACCACTCTCACACCTCATACCACACGCCACCACCACCGACGGGAGAAGCAGAGCAACGGTGGTTGGGAGATTATTTTTATCTGTTAATCTTTTATTATGATGTTCTCTTCCGTTTATAATGTTGGACTTGTTTTTTGTTATGTGCTAATCTTCTTCGTATTTGGAGAAGGGAGTAATGACTATTTATGCACAATGAACATTTATTTATGGATTCATGTTGAGTCTTAGGTGCTTAGATGATTCGTTTTATACTCCACATGTTTGATTGATACACACGATGAGCATTAACGTGCCTCGTGGATAAACTGCATGTTTAATTTATGTGCTAGAAGTATTACTAGCATAACTCACGCATAAGTAGATCACACGGATCAATGTCTTTGACTTGAAAATGTTGAATTGGTTACCAAACTTTAATTATTTTAGATTTATCGCACTTGGGTAGCTGGATCTCTAGGGAAGGCGAGGGGATTGTAGTTGTAATTAACGTTGCATCTAGAGTTCTGGTAATTCATTGAACACTTGAACGTAGCATGATGAAACTATCTATTCGGGAATTGGTGGTTTGTCTATGAACCACATTGTAAATAGTTATGAACCAGATTTCAAATACGACTTCATCAATTTGATTAAATCGTGTTATTCATTTATTTTAGTAGTTATAATCAAAACCTCTCTATTTCAATTCTTGTTATTAAATTGCTTTATTTGTTATAATTTGAACCTTCGTAAATAAATCATCTTGTCAAATCTATTTTCTTAATTTTTTACGTTGTCTATTAAGCAAGCATTATAATTACACACTCTCTGTGAGATCGGTACTTAGTCAGTAACTATGCTTTTCATTTTATTACTACTTGACTCGTATACTTGCGAACGTGCGTATTAGAGGAATGTTGCTTATTAAATTCAACACGTGAAAATACGCACAAGTCTTCTTCTTCAACACACTCAAGCTTTCATTCATATGTACCTTTTCTTCTTGCAAATTCTCTTCTCTTCTTTTACAGCCATTGCCATCTCCATAATCATCTTTGTCTTTTCTTTTGCAATCATGGTGTTTCAAACAACCTTCATTCACTCAAGTGATGAAAGTTCACAAAACGCACATATCACTCCTCCTACGTGATCAAAGTGTCTATCCTTGCTGCTGGTGGTGGTTCAGGGGAGACCACGGTGGAGTTATCCACGACTGATAGGATCCAGATGGCATTTTGGCGCTGGCCCTATGTCTGACTGACTGATGGGTCTATCTACTCTTCGGGGAACTTGGATCCTGCTGGTATGGTAGGAAAGGATCGGGTAAGTTCTTGCGTAAGTGTAAAGACGATGGATGGGGCTCGGGTGGTGCTGGAGTTGGTTAATATATTTCAGTTTGACGTCCGTGTACTGATCCCAAACAGCGACCAATGGTCATACAACCCCCACAAGACTACATGACCATTTACTCCGAGTAACTGCGTTGGGGTCTTTGGTGCTTTGTTCATCTATCTATCAGCGAGTTGTTTGCCTTCTGGCATGTGTGCCCAAGTCAACTAACTCCTCCTTCCTACCGGGAACTGGCTGGCTTCATCCTCTGCTTCTACCTTCTGAACATTCTGTGTACTCCTCAAGCGGTAGCGGAGGCTTTTGTACTTCGACCTGCTTGTTCAGGGTCCTCATTTTTCAGCTTGTCCCCTCATGACAGCAACCACATGTTCTTGACGGCCTCTAATGGCTCTAATACTTAGGGTGGCGACTGGCATTGTCGATACTTCTTCGTTACCCCTCGGGGTGCACCTATCTTGCAGTGGGGCATACCCATAAGATGGTGAATGGATTACGTGACTCCTTTGACTGAAGCACATACACAGGGAGTTGCGTAATTGGGTCATACCGACATATATAGTGGCTCATACGCTACATCATCCATGCTGAATAATCTTTTAGCCATGATGATGGCGGGTCTGCAAATCAGGATCGAGACCTGGGAACTTCCCCTACTCCTCTTCATGTGTACCCGTTGATTAGTAAGTACCGTACTCTTTTCTCCCTTGATTTTTTCTTAGTAATGCCTAGCAAGTGCTTAGCTTTTCTCATTTTTTGTTTAGGGGACGAGATGGATCAACACTCTCAGGTCACCATTCACGAGATCTACCTGGACGACATTCCTCACGAAGACCCAATGGATGTCGACGACTAGTCCCCCATCGTCGGCCCTCTTCTGGGCTTCAAAAACCCTCATCGTGCTGCTAATAGATTGTCTCTGAGCGGGAACGACGAGGTGTTGGCCTGGGTTATACAAACTCAATCCGATAATGTATCTAGCCGTGCCGAGGTAAAGCTCAGCCCATGAGTCCTGCTATGGCTAAGCTTTTTGCTAATTACTACATGCTCTCTTTTGGAACTCCCATAAGTTTTGGTCATATAGACACGTTTTCGAGGCATACTACTATATAAGGCTTGTCTGATGCTGCTCCAAAGGCGACGGTGGGTGAGTATCCCTCCAATACTACCCATAAGAAGACTGCTGGCGAGGGTCCATCTGATCTCACTCAAAGGACGATTCTAAGCGATGGTGCATCTGACCCTCGGAAGGAGTCCAGTTGTTAGGTTGTTATGTCAATTTTAACGAAGGATACCATTGATCATGCGTTCTTCTTGAATTTTGATAGTGGCTTGCTGAACGACACTTATCGTGAGCTCTTAGGGGTTTATATGATGCGACCCTATGGGATAAATTATGTAAGAGTGTTTGCGAGGTACACCAATGCTTTTCCTCTCTTCTTGGCTTCATGTTTTACTCATTCTTGTGCTAACTGCTAATTACTTTCCCAGCTGCTAGTGCTCGGAGACGCCATGGGGACGTACAAAGCTAGTCCCTCATTGGCGCTCTCAGTCGTGAGCGTGATGTGTTGGTGGAGTCGTTAAGGACTAACAGGAAATAGGGTGCTCGGGTTGAGGAGAAACTAGAGGAAGCATGTTGCCTATGTAAGGCAATGGTAGAGTACCGCACATTGGAGAAAGAGAAGCTGAAGCGTACCTTGGGAAATACGGTATCAAATGTGGTACAACTAACTGAGCGGTCAGACCGATTGGCGCAGTCTGCCAACGATGCTCATGAAGAGATCTGTATGCTCACCGATGACCATGACGGGCTACACCATCGTCTGAAGGACATGGAGGTGGAGCATCAAGAAAATTTGGCTATTGTCAGTCTCGAGGTGCTCCGATATGTTGTCAGCAGGTGATTAGGGAGGAGAAGTTTCCTCTTCAGTCTCTTGAGAAGGAGTGGTTTATATTATCTCAGTCGTTTTCGGGCGTGTATAAGCCTTTTTTTTCTTTTGAGAGTCGGGCATCTATTTGCCCCTACTTTGTTCGAACTCTTTTTGAGGGACTGGTCCCCCTCGTGATCTTTTGGCATCTCCGTATGCCTATCAATCTATTTAAGTATTTTCAGTCACATTAGATTTTTCTACATAGCTTTTTATTACATCAAAATAGTGTTTGCTTTTTTGTGATTATAACCACATACTTAAACAAAAAACAAACACGTGCTACATAGCCAAAATACAAACACTTAAAACGGAGCCAAAATGTTTATAGTTTGTCTTTTCTTTAGAGAGGGTTACGAGTACAACTTCCTTAGGTTAAAAGCATTCCTAGCACGGGGGTACTCGACCTTCCAAATCTTTGAGAAGGTAGGTAGTGGTTCCGAGGATCTTCGAGATCTGGTAGGGTCCTTCCAACTTGGGATCAGGTTTTCCACATGCTTTGAAAACCTCGCAGAAGAAGACGAGCAAGAAGGATCGCAACCCAGACCTCAAGTGAGGGTAGAAAACGGTCATGTACCAGGTACATGACCAGCTCGTCCTCGTTCGGGATCCCAACCTCCAGTTGGGAAGTCTTCACCCCGAGCCTCATAAAATCCCTGTTAATCTCATTCAGAGATTTAACGGTGCTCGGCAAAGCCTTCGCCAAAATCCTAAGCGCCGACGGCGCCACTGATTTCTTGGATCTTTTAGACGACGTTTTAGACACAACGGTGGCGGCCCAACGCCGCTGAGAAGCATGCACCACCTCCACCGCTTGCGAAGAAACCGCAGAAATCGAAGAAAGTGCTTTAGTTGGAAACTTTCACTCGAACTCGATCTTTGTATGATCTCATCAACCTGGAGCATAAATGCATAATCACAACTAACTACAACTGTGGAATCATGGAGCATAGTCACAACTAACTGCAACTGTGGAACCAGGTTAACAAGTGAATAAAAACAAAACATAAATAGTAAAATATTTTCCAGATGGTACAATGTCCTCATATTACATTACACTAGGTGTTGGGTTAACATTTACACAAATTATATGTTACCTTTAATACTTGGTCTAACACTTGCAATTTCAATTATATTCAACTTTTATTCTATTTTGGGTGTAAGGCAAGTAACTTTCTCACATATTACTGGGAATACATATCGAAAATGTTTATATCCCAAAATGTCAGCATCAGATCCCGTGTCTTGAAGATAACTTTGCACAAAACGAACCCCGAAATCGCAACCAAAGCAGCCCCTATGGGTTAAACAAAATAAATAGTACGCTGAGGTAAATTAAATATAATCACTTCCTTTCAAAAAAAAAAAATTAAATATAATCACTACACGTTAATTGTTTATTAAATTATGAGCCTGACACGCCCATAATAGTAAAATATGAGCCCCATTCTAATCTTATTAATTCACTGCCAGGAAGCAGCTAGCTGTTGAGATCCAATTATTTATGTGGATCTCCGTAATATGGGCTTCATTTCAATCTTTCCCACTTAGATAAGATAAGATATGTAATCGAACAATAAAATATTAGAGATCTAGTAGATTATCGGTAGATATGTTTAGGCTGTCCAGCTTCAATAATTAAACTAAGCATTATTATTATATTGTTTGCCGAGTGAGAACACAATAAACATCGGCTAAGTATTGTTAAATTTCTTTTTGCAGAACAACCCAATGCCTGGGAGAATTACACAAACTACCCATGGAGAATTATTCAAAAAATTGGCCAAAATAGTAGTTTGTGTAATTTTTCAAACATGACGGGTGGTTTGTGTAATTTGCCATAACTTAGGGGTAGTTTGTGCAATTCTCCATAATTAATAATTAAACTAAGCATTATTATTATATTGTTTGCCGAGTGAGAACACAATAAACATAGCCTGATTTCTGTTAAATTTCTTTTTGCACAACAACCCCTTGTCTTTAGGAAATAGTGGTATTCTCCTTTTTTTCTTTTTTGGTAAAATAGAGGTATTCTCCTTTAAATAATAATAAGCGAATTATCTATAGGATACACATTACCTCCTATATATGAAAATAAACAGCGAAGCACCGTAGTATTATGTATTTACCTGGGTATTTTTACTTTTCAAAATATCACCTATACAACATAGGCTAATTTGCCTTTTTTTATCTCGTAGGAATAATATATACAATTCAAAGTAATACATATATTTCAGATAATTGTATTTTTTGAAAAAATTAATACACGATTCAAAGTAAAACATGAGGTAAAATGTCATTTGCTAGCTGAAAAGAAGAAAGAAGAGGATAACATTTTTTTTTTTTGATAATTTGAAGAGGATAACATTATTTTAACCGTAAAAGAAGTACAACTCAACTAATCAACTAAAAGCTTAAAATACAACGAACATGTAAGGTGCCATAGGCAAATTACATGAATAAAAAGAAGTAACATTACAAATTAACAACTCCCAACTCGTGCGCCATAGGAAGGTATAGCACTTAATTATTCGAACACAAAACAAGACAATCATGGAAAAACTACCGATGTGGATTACTTCATTAAGTTCTACCACGTTTGGACCTCTTCGCTGCCGCGGCATTCTCATGATCAACTTCCGCAACTAGTGCCTTTGCCGATGCATTTTCTTCAGTAACTAGTCTCTTGTTACGTTGATGGACACTTAGAAACTTCATCCACCACAATGCAGAGGATTTCGGGTACCGGTTTAGTTTGTTCACGTAATCCACGTATATTATACCAAACCGAACAGCATACCCTTCTGCCCACTCGTAGTTATCAAACATAGACCACAAGAAGTAAGCCTTCACATTCACCCCATGGCTACAAAATAAATAAAATAATAGTGAATTAAATGTTCATCAAGTAACTACTTTTAACGTATGTATCAATATATAGCTAAAAGGATAATAAATCTTACTCTATGGCTCGTTTAACCATGGAAAGATGCTGCTGATAAGCGCTAATCCTGATATCGTCTTGAATACCAGCCGTCACATGTAAATCTGGATCGTTTGTTATACTTATCCCTGGTTCATACATACATACAAAATGATTAATTAATTAACTAATTTATTGAAAACGTAATTTCAATCAATACTATTATCGCTATTGGAAAGAAATGTAATGCAACTACGCACCCTGCTCAGTAATGTAAATGAGAGGATCTCCGTATACTTCCTTGGTGTGCATTAGAAGATGGTACAATCCTCGTGGATAAATGAACAACCATGGTGAACCGGGCTGTGCAAAAGAAGATAATTGGTTAAATACGCATATATATATATATATATATATATATCTATATCGAGAGATATAAATATAATGGACTTGTCCTTACAGAGTCGCCGATTGATACTCCATCCCTTTCAGCTATATAATTTTAAGAAAGAGAAATGAAAAGGATCAATAAGTATCGATCAAGTACTGTTTAATAATTTGTAACGAAAAGATTAATAATGTTAAAGGAAGTGTAATAATACTTACTGACATATGCAGCATTCTTATCAGTGTAGTAAGTGTTTGGGGTACCCGGGGGCGGAGGAGGGGCAGCAATGGCATAATTAGTGGTGTAATAATTCATTCCAATAAAATCGTAAGTATCTCTTATGAAGAGTTTTTGTGCATCTGTAAATTGAGGTAGCCTGCTTCCTACGTTGGTTTTCATAACCTCAGGGTAATCCCCGTGCACTATGGGTGACATAAACCTGCATCATTAACTATTATTAATTAAGCAAGGTTCATAAATTAATTAATTTAATACATGAATATATAGCTAAGTACCAATATATACATATATATATATATATATAAATATGTATCTTACCATCCCCACATAAAATCCACGCTTCTTCTAGCAGCATCGATATCTTCTTGGCTAGTCGGATCGTAAGGAAGATACCATGTTGTCATATTTGTGATCCCTGCTACACCTCCTTGGGCATCCTGATCCATGTCCGGTTTTTGCATAAATTTATAATATATACATCAGACTATTAATTGTATATATTGTATATATATATATATATAGATTACACGTGCAACAAACCTTGAACTTAGTCTTGTATATATCATAGGCTACAGCGTGAGAAAGAATCAAATTGTGCGCCACAATATATGGTTCGGTGCCTGCATCCCCTGGATTAGGAATTGGGATCTCTGTAGTCTGCTTCAGTGGAGCACATCTATGAGTAAAACATGCGTTTGCAGAACAGCCGCGATGCTCAGGTGGCTGGACAGGTGGGGCATTGCCGTGACCAGGAGGAAACGCTCCTGCTACGTATCCGTTGTGAGCGAACGTCCATGGCTCGTTTTGTGTGATCCAGTACTTCACCCTGTCTCCGAATTCCCAATAGCAGACTTCGGCGTACTCCGCAAAATCTTGTCTACAATCGATCAAAGAAAATTCATATATTATATTTAAATACATATACATAGGCAGGCTTTATTTATCGAAATATTATGTAACACCAAAAAAATTATAAATAAGAGTCACTTCGCTTACATAATTTTAGAGCTTAGGAAACCGCCGTACTCATCTTCCAAGCATTGAGGGACATCGAAGTGGAAGATAGTAACATAGGGCTCAATACCTGCTCAATTTGTAATTTTAGAAACTGATCTTACACATATAAATATCATTTGTAACAGTACATAGCAAATATGAAATATATAAGAAATATATGGAGTTTGACCTTGTTCAATGCAGAAATCTATGAGATCGTTATAAAACTGAACACCTTCTCTGTTAACCCCAGCGTTCCTTCTTCCACCTACCATATAATAATTTTATTGAGACAAGAAAAGCTCATCAGCATCTAGCACTAACATGAATCAATTAATTTTCTATATAATATTAGTGTGACAAATAATACATTTATCAGATTAATCTCTTATTTTAATTATTAGTTTCTCACATATGTATCATACCTGGTAAGATTCTAGCCCATGAAATCGAAAATCTGTAAGCATTCAATCCCAACCTTTTCATGCACATCACATCTTCCTGCGACCAGTTAAGAAAATGAGTATTTTATAAAATTTGTACTGATCCACGTCACACGAGAATTTTTATTCTTTCTGTTGAAATTTGTGCCTATTTAATTAACTTGTTGGGACGTAAATTCCAATTCCCAGATTAATGCAGATCTAATATTTATCAGGTTAATTAGGTGTTTTAAATATTATATTTCATAATTATCTATATATTTAGGCCACTAGCTACTTGGACCATGAAGTATATATAGTAATAACCTTGTATTTATGGTACTTGTCAATGGCGACACAACCGTTGGTGCCATCCTGAATCTTATCTGCCATATTACTCAAACTACTCAGCAAATTTAACAATGAATTACATTTATATAAATATATATACTCAATAATTAAGTAATATAAGTGGAGGGAGAAATATTTAAAGAAAAGGTTGTAACGTACTAGGTCTCCTGAGGGCAAATACATCCCAATTGTTCAGGCCTTTTCCTCCTTCATCATAAGCACCTTCCACCTGAACGTGAATAAAATCATAAAAACGATTATAAGATAGTCATAATAATCCAATAATTAATTAGACCACTTGTTACTTTTCTTTGCAGCATTAAATGAACGACATAATATACAGCAGAAAAATCATTTAAGTACCTGATAAGCAGAGGTAGCGCAACCAAAGACAAAATCATTAGTAAATGTGGAACGGTTGATTTGCGAGGCCTCATAAAGTGACAACTGGACGTCATTGTTATTCTTGCCAACGTCCGCCATTGTAAGAGAAATAATTATAAAAGTAGTATTTCAATACTCTAGTAGGTATCGTTTGCTGGGATGGTGAAACATGCTGCGATCATATACCATATTTATAGGCCTAAATTGTACTTTCTGCATGTCAACTAGTGAATATTATAATGCCTACTGGCTACTTAAAAACACAAATGAATCGCAGCCTTTTACTAAACTACCCACTTGTGCTATCTTTTAATATTGACAATATTTGATAAATCAAACCAATGTAAGGTTTGCACCCAAGTTGGGATTTTTATCTATGCTACTCTAAGTGTTGTGTACAGTCTTTCAAAGATTAGTGAGCCCCATACACATTTGAGTGCAATAGACACTCCCAATAGCATAGATTGAATCCAAGTTGTGATGTTGTTTACATTTCTATCAGATGTGACGTGTCCGACCTCTCTGTGTTTTTAAGATTAAAACAATACAGACTCACCTAGCTAATTAAATGATAGAGTGGGAGTGATGAATAAAAGACATTTATTTATTATAAAAAAATAGGCGTATCTTTTTGTTTTATTCTTTAAATTACGGAAACAATTACAAATAAAAACTAACACTTGAGCTTGAGTTAATGATATGTGTTTGGCTTTTTTATTCTTTGACTACAAGTTTCCTCAAAAAAAATATTTACAATAGTTGAGATAAGAAATTAAGAAAATATTATTAGAATTTAGAACAATCTGGTCACTCAATGTATAAACACACTATAAAAATGAATACGGGACAAAATGCAATTGTTTGGAACGGTGAGGTGATTTGTTAAGTTGGCATATCGTTGGGGTAATTTGTGAAATATAATCCTCGAACTTTCAACTTGATATTTTTAATATTATTATTACGTACACGAATTTCGAAAACATTTTAATAATCTCAATGAAAGTCTTGTGGACAACACTTTAGTGAAGTTAAGCTATTGGCTTTGCTGACATGATCAATATTTTCAAACGTTAAGCTAGTGAGATCTTTGTCTTTGTTGAGTTCCCTTATTATAGACTGTTGCTTTTAAATTAATCAATTTTTTTCCCATTAGGTAAAACAAAATAAACGTATGAGGGATTGCAATGAATTTACTCATCGTACGTATATATATATTATATATGTAACATATTCTATAATTATGAAATCTTAATGTTCAATATAGGAATAGGACTTTAAGTACTTGAATCATAAATATCTAAAATCAATTAAACTTTTTAGAATTAATTTATTATGCATTAGGAATATAAACATAACATTTTTATAAATTAATTGTAGGGATATAAAAGCAGAATCTAAGAATTAGTTCATTTATATTTAGAGATATAAACATAAGTTTTTAAGAATTGATTAGATGATGGATAATTCTATTTATATTTAGGTAATAATTATATAAAATAGATTGTTCATAGATAGGTGGGACTCTCTCCTAATCGAAGAACAAAGGAAAATGACAACATAATGAGGTAAAAGATTAAGACTTAGCATGTTTTTCTCATATTTTCTTGGGAAGGAAAGAATCCTCCTCCTCTTAGCGAAGAGATGTGGGACTTTATATAGACGATTTATTTATGGCTCGTAGCTAGGTCCTTTTGAATAGCAGTGAGTGCGTAGTTGAATGAGAGTTTGACAAGTGTCCTGAGTTGATGTTAATCTTGATGGCGAGATAAGAATTTCGAGGAGATGTTGATCAACATCATCTTTGTTTCGTGTTGATCTTGTAATAGGATAAGACTTTGGATGGACCTTTGGTTAGCGTCGTCATTGTTTTGTGCTGGTCTTGAAATAGGATAAGACTTTCGAGGGGCCATTGGCCAACGTCGTCTTTGTTTTGTGTTGAATGCTACTTTGTATGAAATGCATTTTCATAACTTGATTCCAAGAGCTTGTTTTTGATTGTTACCACGAGTTCCCAGTTTCCCCTCGTATTTGAAGAATATGAGGGAAATTTAAAGCATTTGCTTTGGAAGACGCGGAGGGGGGTTATTATTGCGCTGCGACTATTTATTTTCTGAGAACCGGAATGGACACATTGATCAGGGTTTAATTATGACATTTCGATGTGGTGTGAACTTTGGGGTCTGATCAAACACATGTCTTTTCATGAAGCGATCCATCTTTCGGGCGGGAATTAAATGGCGTTCCTACATCGTTTGATATGGCCATTTCCCGTATGTTGGGCCTGGCCCAAACCAGACCCATATTATACCATATCGGGGATCACTCTCGATGTCATATCGATAATATTCACCGATATGTTACCGTGGTCCCCAGATCCCGAGGTCTATAAATACGCGGCATCCGGATCCCAAAGGAAGCAATTATTATCCCTCAGCTACCACGCACCACATCGAAATACATTACCGATCTCATTCTCGATATCGCATTCGATATCGGGACTACCTTGTGTTCCTACGATACGTCATACCACCACATTACCGATCTCACATCGAGGGGAATCCTTGATATCATATCGAAGACGATCACTGACATACCACCGATCTAGTCACCAATATACCATTGCCATCCAAGCATCGAGGCGTTAGTTCGGGGTGTTCCAGACCAAGTCTACGCGAGATACATAGTGTAGGGCTGATTTGAGATAGACTCGTTGTATTATTAGATCATACACTTGTAACCGACACACATACATATATAATACGATCTATTGCCAAATCAGTAGCGCCGTCTGTGGGAACACCATTTCACGGACAAGGACGCCAAGATGCAAGGAAGGAGACCCGATCCGAATTTAACGGAGTTGTGACTAGGAGCGCCAGGATGGAGGACACACAACTCCCTCAAAAGCCAACCGACCAAGAACATACAATGACCCAAGCTGAGATGGAGCTTCCTCCAGCACAGAATGAACAGCGACGTAGGCGCGGGCCCGGTAGACCACCGCGAGCCACGAATTCTGGTCCAACCACTGCCATACCAAATACGGCGGAACTTGCTACTGAGGGCCAGACCACTGAAAACCCGGCGGCGGATGTCCCGATGACCGAGGTGCCAAACGCGGATCTTCCCAGCTCAGAGGAGACGATGGCTGCAGATCTGAGCACCATTCCCCATGCCACCATAACCCCGAAGATGCTAGCGCAGATCAATGCTTCTGTAAAAGCGGCGCTTGACACTACATTGGAGACTTTGCTTCCACGACTGGCGGAACAAATGACAAGGGACATTCGGGCAAGGCCCCATGAATCCCGAGCGGGGAGAGAAGGGCAAGGCAATGATATGATGAACATGAGGATACGGGGGACTCATTCAGAGAGATATCGCCCGCTGCTTACGACAGGTCGGAGAGACGGGACCCTAGGACCCTGGACCGAGAGATAGCAAGAAGGATGGAACGACTTGACCGCGAGAGGGCATAAATAATCAGGAGAATAGAACGCGGTTGCGACCGCGCTGAGACTGCACATTCGAAAAATGAGGATGTGGAAATACTGCAGGTAATATCGAGGAGGATGGAATAACTAGACCGCGAGAGGGCGGAGTTGACGAGGAAGGTGACTCAGAGTCATTGCAAGGGTCGCAGCAGGACCCTGTTTTCGAATGAGATAGAGGCTGAGGTATTGTAAAGAGGGGACAATATCCCAGTGATCAAGCCATACGACGGAAGAAGTGATCATACATATCATCTCCATCAGGTCGATAACATTTTGAATATGCACAACTACTCAAGAAACATAAAGGCGAAGATCATATCCACCACTTTAACGGGCGCTGCACTGGATTGGTTTGCTAGGCTGGAGGCCAGATCCATAACGGACTACGAGCAACTAAGGGAAAAGTTTGAGAACCAGTTCTCTAGCCAAAAGAGAATGAAGGCCAACCTGTTACACCTCGGCGCGGTGCAGCAGATGGAAAGGGAGAACCTCCGGGAATATATGAAGAGGTTCAATGATGAATTGTTGAAAGTGGAAGAGCCACATGGCAGGCAGGTCATGATGATGCTGTTCAAGGGTACGACCCATCGCAGGTTCGCCGGTGAGTTAATCAAATTGACTGAGCCCACCTAGAATAGATCAACATGGTCACGAATCAAATGTTTACGAGGACGAGATGATGACAACGCGTCAAGGTTCATTTCCCAACAGGAGTGCAGACAGAGATCGCAACAGAGAAAGGCCCCTAAGGACGTACACACCGTTGAATAGAGGCATTCTGGAAGTGATGGTCATGGCAAAAAGAAACAGATGGTTGACGGAACCCAGGCCATTGAATGAGACTCCCGGGGTGAAGTCGTCGGACAAATACTGTGCGTACCACCGTCAACCTGGACACAGGACGGAGGATTGTACGCACCTGAGGAATTAAATTGAAAGATTGATTAAAGAAGGAAAATTGGCCGAGTTTGTTAGAAACGCCAAGGAAGATTCTAAGGGGACAATCCATTCTTTATCCCTTAGAAGAGATTACTCACCCAGGAGAGGAAAGCATAAGATGATTGAGGCACTCGAGGAGTGTGGTAGGGCTATAGTGAATGCCCCGAGCAGAGGCGTCATAAACATGATCAATGGAGGAGCCTTGGGAGCCAACATTGCTCGCGGCCGAGAAACTATAACACGAAGAGTCCAGGGCGGGGCCTACATTGGGTACACAAATGCAATCATACCAGAAGCGTACTTGGAGCAGAAGATCTATTTCACCAGGAGAGACTTGGAGCAACTTAGTCCGTTGGCCCTGACCGCAGCGGAATCTCCGCAAACCTGATATTCTCAAAAGCCTACGAGCACATGATGATAGCCCCGGGACAGCTAGAGCCGATATCCACCCCATTGACCGGATCTGGCGGAGCAGAGGTAGTTCCACTCGGACAGGTTATATTGCCCATAGTGTTTGGGAGAACCCACGCACCCGGGTGACGCCGATAAAATACACAATAGTCGATATCCCATTCCCCTACCACGCCATCATTGGCCGACCGGCACTCAACCAGATCAGGGCAGTGGTCTCTACTTATTACGAGAAGATCAAATTCCCGACACCTCAATGAGTCGGCAAAATTCTAGGTGACCAGGTACAAGGATGGATGTGCTATGTGGACTCGCTGAAGCACTCTAAAATCAGAAGAAGACATGAAATACAAGTCCCACACCAAGAATACATTTCGCGCACGAAGTGATCCCCACTTGAACTGCCCCCTTCCCTTTTTCTTTTTCGCCCCGTGGACATCAAAACATCAACGTCATGTTGAGACTGCGAGGCACTACCCACCCCGGCAGTATTACCACTCGATGAGGGAACAAATTTCTTCACATTCTTGCGTACGCCCTCACGACCCATCTTCTTAACAAGTGGAGGTGCGTCATCTGTAGCGGCTTCGGCCCCCAGCTATCTACGTTCTGCTATCGCGTCCAGACTAAGTACTCTACCAAATCGGCTGCAAGATACATGAAACATAAGATCAAGAGATAAATCGGGAGGAAGCTATCGATTCGTAAAGATATAACACTTACTGAGAGTAGAGGGACCGTTATAACGTAACGAGATATCCCACTTGCTTGCAAAACTATGTCACTGCAACGCAGGGTACCGTCGTATGGATGGTTAATCAAATTCCTTAGAAATTCGAGGCTATGTGCAGTTGTCCCGACAGCGGCTCGTCTCTCATATTTGGTGACTTCGCACCACACACTAGGAAGCACATCAAATTCACCATCCGTCCTCTCTTGGATATACATATACTCACACTTATTTCCAAATCCATAACTGGATTGAATATATTGCACGAACCTAAGACCCGCCTGGGCCCGCACGCAAGAAACCCCTCGTCACTGCCCTTCCTGTTGACCATGACACTAAAGAGTTTCCAGAACTCATTAACTTCGCAAGGGGCACCCAACGCTCTCATCACACAAATGAAAGCCACGATGTATTCCCAGAGAATTGGGGGATAGCTGCCCCAAGCAGACCCCGATGCTCGCTATGATAGCACTAACCGCATGATCAATTGGGAAGCGCAGTCCGTTCTTAAAATGCTTGGCATTAACAGTAATGTAGCCTTTCGGTGGAGTATGCATTCGTTGATTTGCACTAGGGAATATGACCTTATACCCCTCAGGGATGTCATACTCGTCGGAGTAATAACCAGCATGATGAAGAACATGAGACGTCATATCCTCGTACTTCTTCAAGGTCTTATATTTCAGGGTGTGATCCCCAAGCCCCATTCACCTACATTGGGACCGTCAGCTTCCGGCAGAGAAGAGAATTCAGCACCAGACTGGTCGCCAATCAACTGGTCAGACCCGAACATCTCATTCTCAGAAAATCCCACTCCGATCTCTTCGAAATCCATCTCGAGCAAACCTGAGCCAACACTGTTCTCGGCGAACGACATACTTAGGCACTAAGCAAGAAAAAATCCCCTATGATAACGGGGTTGATCCAAGAAAAAATTCCCTGTGATAACGGGGCCAATCCAAGAAAAAATCCCCTGTGATAAACGGGTCGATCCAAGAAAAAATTCCTTACGATAACGGGGCCAATCCAAGAAAAAATCCCTTGTGATAACAGGGTCAATCCAAGAAAAATTTCCATGTGATAACGGGGCCAATCCAAGAAAAATCCCCTGTGATAACGGGGTTGATCCAAGAAAAAATTCTCTGTGATAACGGGGCCAATCCAAGAAAAAATCTCCTGTGATAACGGGGTCGATTCAAGAAAAAATTCCCTGTGATAACGGGGCCAATCCAAGAAAAAATCCTCTGTGATAACGGGGTCGATCCAAGAAAAAATTCCCTGTGATAACGGGGCCAATCCAAGAAAAAATCCCCTGTGATAACAGGGTTGATCCAAGAAAACATTCCCTGTGATAACGGGGCCAATCAAAGAAAAAATATCCTCTGATAACGGGGTCGATCCAACAAAAAATCCCCTGTGATAACGGGGTCGATCCAAGAAGAATATCCCATGTGATAACAGGGTCGATCATAAACATTGCAACGGTAGCGGGTTCCCTGTGATAACGGGATGCGCCCCTACCCACAAGAAAAATATCCCATGTGATAACGGGGTCGACCATAAACATTGCAACGGTAGCGGGTTCCCTGTGATAACGGGATGCGTCCCTACCCACAAGAAAAATATCCCCTGTGATAACGGGGTCGACCATAAACATTGCAACGGTAGCGGGTTCCCTGTGATATAGAGATGCGCCCCTACCCACAAGAAAAAATATCCCCTGTGATAACGGGGTCGACCATAAATATTGCAACGGTAGCGGGTTTTCTGTGATAACGGGATGCGCCACTACCCACAAGAAAAACATCCCCTGTGATAACGGGGTCGACCATAAACATTTGAATGGTAGCGGTTTCTCTGTGATAACAGGATGGGCCCCTAACCATAAGAAGAGTATCCCCTGTGATAATGGGGTCAATCCTAAACACATAAGCGGTAGCAGATTACCCATGTTTCTATCAACCCCGAGGAAATTCTAATCATTCCTTGTTGACAACAAGCAGATTAAAGAAATCTCATCAAATACGAGAACGAAATGAATACGGCTCAGACAGCGGAATACTGCATACGCTATCGTCATGACAATAAAAATTCAACAAGTTATCAGACAACAGGGCCATGAAGAGTCACATATTATGAAGACAACCGAGAAATAAATATTCAGCTACAGAACCACGAATCAGAAATAATCCGGAAAGGGATAAATTCAAGTTACAATAAGGGCAGCAGACAGCTAGTCCCACAGGGACCCTTCAGTCTTTTTCTCAACGACCGCGGAAAAAACACCTAGGGATCACCCCGTCATGTCTATATCGAAATGTACATCGAATATCATCTCCGATATGCCATATTTGACATAGACCTCCGACATACCTTCGACATACCTTCGACATACTGCAATACCTGATATTATATCAAACATAACTACCGATGTACTTATCGATTTGATATGTATAATATATGTATGGAAAGCTACATGGGTCAGCTACCCATAGGAAGAAGCAGATCGAGGTTTCAATATACCGATCTCGAGATATGGCCGATATGGTGGAACCTCAACATATCTCCGATGTGCCAGAATACCCGATCTTATATCGGATGTCACTACCGATATACTTATCTCCCCAACATGTACCTTATATTCTTGGAAAGCTAAAGGAGTCTACTTTCCATATCAAGAAGCGATTTGAGATTTGGACCTGCAAGGAGATATGGTCAAAACCGTAAAGCCGCGCAGTGCAGAATAGACAAATGAACTACGTCCGACTTGATTCCCCCAAAAGGATACGTAGGCAGCTTGGGATAAACCGAGTTCATCAATGATCCATCCGTCCCCTCACGACGTCGCTTGTAGTACATGTGGGTAAAGGACAAAGCTGGTTCTAGCACAGCCTAGGATCAACATGATGCGGAGTGTTTCATCAGCATACGACAACACACCAAATCATCGAAATATACTTTCGACATCATATCGATTATGCGTTTCGACATAATATCGACGATGAACCACGACATCTTATCCTATTACACAAAAAAGCCTCGAAGTGCGACTCCCATATTTATAAGAAAGTCAACTCCAAGGAACACATAATTCAAACGAGGACCTCAAACTATGCGCCCACTGCATTAGGGGGACCATCGAAGTTCATCACAAAGCGTATTCCCGGTATATTTGATCTCCGTCATTTGAACTGGCGGGATGAAGGGTACAGGTAACCCAGAAATTTAAAATTAAATTTGCGAATTCTTATCTCTAAGACAAGAATTCCCAAATTGGGGGACTACATGATATGGCCATTTCCCGTATGTTGGGCCTGGCCCAAACCAGGCCCATATTATACCATATCGGGGATCACTCTCGATGTCATATCGGTAATATTCACTGATATGTTACTGTGGCCCCCGGATCCCGAGGTCTATAAATACGCGGCACCCGGAACCCAAAGGAAGCAATTATTATCCCTCAGCTACCACGCACCACATTAAAATACATTACCGATCTCATTCTCGATATCGCATTCGATATTGGGACTACCTTGTGTTCCTCCGATACGTCATACCACCACATTACCGATCTCACATCGAGGGGAATCCTAGATATCATATCGAAGACGATCACCGACATACCACCGATCTAGTCACCGATATACCATTGCCATCCAAGCATTGAGGCGTTAGTTCGGGGTGTTCCGGACCAAGTCTACGCGAGATACATAGTGTAGGCCTGATTTGAGATAGACTCATTGTATTATTAGATCATACACTTGTAACCGACACACATACATATATAATACGATCTATTGCCAAATCATCGTTAATATAAAGCGTGTTTGAGCCGTGATTTCTTCATATCACGAAAAAATATCTTTTCTCTTAAGAGCTTTTCTCCTTCTTGCTTCTAACGTTCTTTTTTTAGCGCTCGTTTGCCTTTTTCTTGTGAGTTTTCATGGCTTCTGATATTCTAGCCCTCACAACTCTTTCTGATGGAAAAGAAAAGGCTCCGAAAAGTACGACGGCTACTAAAGTGGTGGCGTTAGAGGTTGCAGAGGGGGATTCGAGACAGGGCGGTAATAGGGTATTGTCTTCTTCATGGAAGATAAGTTTGAAGAGTACGTGGTGGATACGTCGGTCGTATTCAAGGTTCCGCTTTCTTCCGAGGAGGCTAACAGACCTCCAGTGAAGCACGTGACTATTTAAGAGGCGCAACTCAAGGCGGGTTTATGAGCTTTACTCCCTTCTTTCTTCAATGACGTATTATGAGCGTGCGAACTGTCTTTTAGTTAGGTTGCTCCTAACGGCTATATATGTTTGCCTTGCTTCATTTTTTCATGCTTGATGAAGTAGGATGTGTGCTCGGTGTAGCGCTTTCTAGCTATGTATGTGGTGAGTCTCTCTCCCTCGAGTGATCTATTTTACTATTTTACCCCTCGAAACTCGCTCTTCTGGTTTTTGTGTAACACTTCGTCCTCGTTTGGAAACTAGAAGACTCGTTGTTTCTTTGTACGTCCTTTAGGAGTGGTGTGGACGATTCATGCCGAGGGGTTCTTCGACACTTTGTGTGACGCTTCAAAATTCTGGGTCTAAAGGTTCTCGGATTATTTACATAAGAGTGGTCTTTTTGGGATAAGTGTCAGTCTCTGGAGCCTTCCTCAAGTGGAGTCTCGCGTGATTTGTGAGTAGCTTGTAGAAAGTTCTTTCTTCATGTTTTGCGCTCTTTTTTCTTTCTGTCTTGATTATTGGACAACGTTTTCTGAAATTAGGTGCTCGTATCAATGTGGGATTGTTGAAGAAAGAGAGTGGTAAGGAGTCCGCGTATAAGGGCGGGGATGAGTATGAGGAGGCTTTGAGATTAGCGAAGGAATGAAACATTGCGGCAGAGGTTGAGGGCGCAAGTCTGAGTGAGAAAAAGAGGAAGAAATAGAAGGATAAGCAAGAGAAGGGAGACAAGAAAATAAAAAGGGTGTCTTTCAGAGGGAACTCCTTGTTTAAGGAAGGAATGAGAGGCGCTGATTTGTCGTGTGAAGCGGAAGAGGAAGTGTTTGTTATCTCCAAGGTGCTTTTGGAGAGAGGTGTTGCTGCAACTATTTTGGGGGTTGTAGCAAAGGAGCGCTTCGTGCTTCACCAACAGGTACCTCTAAATTCCTTGGAGGAGGTGTTCATGGAGGCCCCTCCTTCTAGCCTACTGGGAGAGGAGGGGGTGAGGAGGTTCCCTTTCCATATGGGGATGTTTGCGATGTTTTTGCTAGCATTGTTAATGGTCCTTTGGTTATTTCCCCTTCTTTTTCTCTGATCGGCGTTACGGGAGCAGAAAGGTCTGTTAAGGGGACTGAAATGGTCCAGGTTTTGGTGTCTGTGGTGGTGGCGGTGAGTAGTGATGAGTCAGCAGAAGGGGTTAGGCCTCTTGGACAAGGAGGGGCATTCAGGGTACCAGTCGATGTTGGTGAGGTGGCAGAGTTGGGATGGGTGGCTGCTTCCCGTCCTTTGGTTAGGTCGTTCAAGGTGGAGGAACTGCGTCGTCATTCACGATAGGTTTTTGACAAGGTGAGCATTTGTTCTGGCTTTTCAAAAGGTTTATGAGGCAATAGGGATCCAAAGTTTTTTCCTTGTTTCTTCCTTGTTTTCTTTTTTTAGGTGTTTGCTTCGATGGATGAAGTGTGGGGCTCGCACGACCGAGCTCATGGCTGGATACGAAATCTGGATGAGAGGGTATGAGTGTTAGAGGCAAGGGAGGCAAGGGAGGCATGTTATCGGGGCGTTAATTTAGAGCATTGGGATCAGCATATAATGGAGTATGATCAAGTAGAGGAGCGTATAGAGGAGAAAGCCCAGGCTGCTGTGTCTCGTAGGCATCAGTTGGAGGATTTGCAACTGGCATTAGATGTGGCGGAGCTAGTGTAAGAGGAGACCTTGGTGGAGGGCTGACAATTGCGTTGAGCTAATAATGAATTAGTTCAAGCCGCGAAGGAATAGTCTATAGAGGTGGCTTGTTTGCAGGAGCCTTTGACGAAAGCGCATCTAGATGCCAAAGTTTGCATGGAGCGAGTCGCCCAAGAAATGGCAGAGCTACGTCAGGAGCTCACAGACAGGGAGGCCGAGCTGATGCGGAAACATGATCGTTATCTGTACAAGGCTGTGAAGGGCAATGCTTAGGTACATTAGATAGTATAAAAGGTCTGCAAAGCATTACGCCAATTTTCGACGTCATTTTGTTGGACACGTCATGTATGCCTATTGAGGTTGTCGTGCGAAAGAGAAAGAACTCGACTTATACAAGGAGCATGTCAATGGATATTACAAGTATGGTGAACAACCGGGAGAGGCCAACACAACTATGGTGATTGAAACCTTTACAAATGCAACTGCACCAATAACGGAACCGATTTCACTAAGAGGAGAAAATGTACTTATCTTTAGGGGTGGGTAATCGTAGATTCGGGTAGGGTACCCGTATTTTCGGGTAGGGTACCCGTATTTTCGGGTAGGGTAAAATCCCTACCCGATACCCTATTGTATTTGGGGGTACCCGGATGGAATCGGGTACCCCAAATTTTCGGGTACCCCAAACTTCGGGTTTGGGGTACCCGAATGGTGGCCAGTGGCCTAAATTGGCCACTGGCAATCGGGTTACCCGAACCCCCTGTGGTTCGGGTACCACAATACCCGATCGGGTATTATGGTACCCGATCGGGTATTAAGGTCGGGTACCCCAACCTTCGGGTATGGGGTACCCGAAAATTGTCCAGTGGCCAATTTCGGCCACTGGACAATTTTCTGCCATATATCCCCTGTTTTCGTTTTTTACGAAAACAGGGGATTTTGTCGTTAGCACCTGTTTTCAATTCGTTGCCCCTTTTTTTGGGGGAAATTTAATAAAAAAACACACGCATTCCATCTAATAAAAAACCAATCGCATTCAACTAAAAACAAAGAGCAATCAATCCAAAAAAACGATCAATTCAAAAATATCCTCCCAATCTTACAAATGCAAACAACATCATCAACAAATCAACATAAATATTGTTCATTCGGCATCATCACGGCGACACCTAACTTCCCCAACAAGTGTTCACTCGTCATCATTCAAGGATCAAGAATCGAAGCGTCTTTACCCAAATCGTTAAATTCTACAATAACAATTAAAGAAATCATTAGTATTTCCAAATAAGTCAAATCAAGAGTATATACATATCAAATTATCAATTTTACAATTTGAATTAAAGAACAATAAGAAAATGATATTACCTTCGTCCCATTTCTCCACCTCGTACAAATTCTCTTCTACGTTCAAAGGCACATAATCTTCGCGAAGCCAATCTTGGGCACAAATGAGTGCTTGTACCATCTTGGTAGACAACGAACTCCTAAATGCATCTAGCACACGCCCTCCCGTGCTAAATGCCGCCTCAGAAGCTACCGTCGAGACCGGAATCGCTAGAATGTCACGAGCCATCTTGGAAAGGATTGGATATCGATGGCTTTCCACTTTCCACCATCCCAAGATATCAAAATGTTCAGATGTATTCCTCGTGACCTCTTCTGCCATATATCTCTCAAGCTCAGACTTCTCTTGTGTGTTTATTTGTGCCAACATTGCCTCAAAACCGATTTGCACCGAATCATAAGCTTGTTGGCCATACTCCAATAAAGAAAAGTCATCCACACTTGTGCTAGACATGCAACGGCTTTGACCTTGAGTGGAAGGAGTAGAACTCTCATAAACTCGGTTGTACTCATTGAATAAAGATTCGAAGCCATCACGAATTGAACTCGTAAGATCGGTTACTTTTTGTGGAGGCGGCTTTGAAAGATCTTCAGAATACATTTGCTCCAAAGCATAATTCAAGTACACCCATTTGGAGCGTGGATCAAGAAGCACGGCATAATAAAGGGTCTTGTTCATCTTCAATGTATCCCCCCAATATTTGTCAAATTTTTCTCTCATTGCATTTGCCATTAGAGTCAATTGCTTCCAAGGGTCCCCTTTCGCGTACCTGTTAATAAGAGTATAGATTGCACAAATCTCGTTGAAGACGGTGTTAGATGTAACATACAAAGTTCCCGAGACACGGTTGGTCAAGATATAGAATGGCTTCAAAAATAACATGAAGTTAGTTGCCCGTTCCCAATCCATTGCAACTGGAACTCCACCATCAATCAACAAATAATCGGTTTCAATCCACTCGTAAGCACTAAATGCCTCCTTAAGAGATATTGCCGTATCCAACATTTGGTAAGTTGAATTCCACCTAGTAGGGACATCCAAGCACACCAACCTCTTACTTTCAAGCCCTTGTCGATCAACCGCATTTTTAAACTTCTTAAACCTACCCGGTGAACTCCTCACGTATCTTATGGCATTTCTTATTCGTGAAATACAACTCATCTCTTCGGTGCTCTTCAAGCCATCTTGCACAATAAGATTGATGATATGTGCCACACACCGAACATGAACATTCGCCCCCTCAAGCATGGTTCCATTTTTCCTCGCCGTATATCTCTCCCTCAAGTAAGTCACCGCCCCATCATTCGACGAAGCATTGTCGACTGTGACCGTGTTTATCTTGTCAATACCCCAATCCACCAAGCATTTCTCAACATCAACCCCAATAGCCTCACCTTTGTGACTAGAAATTGTAACAAAGTTGATGATTCTTTTGTTCAAAGTCCAAGAATCATCGATGAAATGCACGGTAATCACCATGTAGTTGACTCTTTGAATTGAAGTCCAAGTATCCGTAGTAATGCTAACCCTTTGAGCATTTGCCTTTATGAAAGCCATTAGCTTAGTCCTCTCTTTCAAATACATCGACATAATGTTCTTCGACAACGTCTTCCTTGTAGGGATTTGCCACATAGGACATGAATCTGCCATGAAAATCCGGAACCCCCTCCTTTCTACGGTCTTAAATGCCATCTCATCAATGATAACCATCTTGCAAAAGCTTTCTGTGACCGTATCCTGCTCAAAACGCCAATTCAATAGGCCACCCTTGCGAGTCCCTCTTGGTGGCTGAAAGCTTATACGTTGTTGATTAGTTTCAACTTCGTCTGGCTTCAATTTGCAATTCTTGTGGTGAGTGTACAAACTAGATATACCATGTTGGGCAGAATCGGCCGCCAAAGTTCTTTTACAATATCTACAAGTCGCCTTATTTTCTTTCTCTTTTTTGCAGTACCACGGTTTAAAATGGTCCCAAACTTCGGCTCTTTTCCCAATAGCCTTCCTCCTCATAAGTCTCATCTCTTCTGTGACTTTACTCCAATCACGACAACTATCACTTGTCTCACTCCACCATCTTTCATCATCAACAACCTCAATGTTGTCTGGATTTTCCAACCTGTCGGCAACATCGCTATCGGAAGAATCATCATAATCTTGATTGAAAATAGAATGTGAAGATCGCACCTCTTCATCGTTGATAGATATTGAAGAGTTTGGATTCTTTTTAGGAATTTTCCTCGCACTCTCATCCATTACTCGCTTCCCCTTGGCTTTGGCACTCAAGCGTTTTGTTTTTGCAATTGGACGAGCAACTTCTTTTCCATTCTTTTTTGAAGATACGACTTGTTTTCCCTTCGAATTTGAAGGTGCCATGAACTATATGAATTAAGAATAGGACTTAGTTACAAGTTACCCAAATCATATAACACATAAACACACTTAACTTCATATCAATTATCAATAATCAATTTATCATATAACAATAACACACTTCACTAACCAACTTCATTAACAAAATGCCCAAATCAACTCATTACATCATATGATCATAACACAATTCATAGTTCATACTTCATACAAAATGCCCAAATTAATTAACAAATCTAACAAAATGCCCAAATCAACTCATTACATCATAACACAATTCGTAGTTCATACTTCATACAAAATGCCCAAATTCATTAACAAATCTAACAAAATGCCCAAATCAACTCATTACATCATAACACAATTCATAGTTCATACTTCATACAAAATGCCCAAATTCATTAACAAATCTAACAAAATGCCCAAATCAACTCATTACATCATAACACAATTCATAGTTCATACTTCATACAAAATGCCCAAATTCATTAACAAATCTAACAAAACGCCCAAATTCATTAACCCTAACTAATCTAATATAAGAATAACACAATACACACAAATTTATAAGAATAACACAATACCACGTTTTCGATTTTGAGAGGGAGAGGAAGTTGAGTACCGTCGGACTCGGTTGAGAGGGAGAGGGAGAGAGAGGAAGCTTTCGGGCGCGGCGCGGCGCGACGCGGAGGCCGAATCGAAAGGGCTGGCTCGGGGACGGCGGCGGACGGGCGGCGCGGAGGCGGACGGAGGCGGACGGAGGCGCGGTGACAGAGAGACGAGAGTGAACTGAGAGAGAGAGAGAGAGGCGCGGTGAGATTTGAAAAAAAAAAAAGAGTGAAAGTGAACTGAGAGAGAGAGAGGCGCGCTGTCAGTAGGAAGAGAAGGAAAAAGAAAAGGAAAGAGAAAAGGAAAGAGAAAGAAAAGAAAGGGGAAAAAAAAAGGAAAAAGGGGGAAAAATCGTATTTTTTATTCGGGTACCCGGATACCCGAATTTTTTAAGAATTGCCACCCGAACCCGTACCCGAAATACCCTATTCGGTTAGGGTACCCGAATTTTCGGGTACGGGTCGGGTATTAATACCCGAAATTCGGGTAAAACCCGACCGGGGCGGTTAGGGTACCCGAATTTCGGGTACGATTACCCACCCCTACTTATCTTTGTAGAGATTGTCAATGAATATTACAAGCTCGATCTAGAGAAAGTTACAGAAGGGAAGCATTAGAAATGAAAGACGGCTATGTCCGAAACAACATTATGGGACGTAGTTATCCCCAACACCATTGTTCGATAGCCAAACTTAGTGAATCCTTTTATCCTTTATAATAAACTGGTGCCAGAATACAAGGCTTGGTATAATTTCATCATTTCATGAATTTCGCCTACTAACCGCATGGCAGATGCACACTGGGACAAAGTAAGATATTTGACGTGGATACGCGATGGGATCCATATAGATGTGGGGAAGAAATTATGAATTCAATTAACACTTTTGCTCCATGGAAGACTTCTAGTGGACTTTTGCTACAACACCAGACAACATTCAGGAAGAGTAGAATTTCAAGTGGAGTTCTATGTTCTAATTCTTCTTGTTTTTCTTTGAAAGAGTAGTTCAATGGAGACATTGAAACAGTTACGTGGGGGTATGTGTGAATAGCTTCGCTTTTTAAATTAGTTTTACTCCAAATTGTTTCATTTTTAGAGCCTATTTTAGTTATTTTTCGAGTCTGTCTGTTAGAATAAAAAATTGAAGTAGTAAAAACATGCAAAAATCAGGATTTATGATGATATATACCTAATATAGGAGGATCTTGGAAGAAAAGAATTATGTATGGATGGTAGAAGTATACTTTGATTAATTTGGTTGAAGGCGTGGTTATTTCATATACACTATTCACGATGAGCATGAGTAGAAAATACTAGATAATTCTGTGGTCGCGGGCAATACTAGAAAATTGGTTGAAGGCGTCATCCATGACCGCTCTGCGGTCGCGGGCAACACCGTGACCGCTCGGCGGTCGCGGGCAACACCGCAACCGCTCAGCGGTCACGGATGACCGTCGCCATCCGTGACCGTCGGGCGGTCACGGATGATATTCAAGCCATCCGTGACCGCCCGACGGTCACAGATGATATTCAACGAAATAAAAAAATATATTCCGGAAAAATACCGGAATATATATTTGTTTTTTGCGAATAGAATGTATGGTTGGGAGATTTTTTTATATAAAACATCATTTAAGAGAATGCTTTGAGTTATAAGTAAAGAAAAGAAGAAAATAAGAGAGTTGGTGTTTTGTTTTTTGGAGATATAAGGAAAGAGGAGAAGAAAAATTGTTGGAGTTTATGTTTTAGAGTGGGAAAAGAGGAGAAAGTATTGGGTTTTTAGAGAAGATAATTTGTGTGTAATGAAAATTAATGGGTGGAATGGTGGGTATATATAGAATTTGGGTGAAAATTTTGAATTTCCCCCCGATTCCAAGGTCTTTCGCGACCGCCAAGCGGTCGCAAAAGACCTTTGAATTGGAGAGAAATTCAATTTTTTTGAAAATTCAAATTTTGTTTATGAATATTATTCGTGACCGTCGGGCGGTCACGAATAAATCTCATTCGAAAGTTTTGAGTTTTGTTTGTTTAATTAAGGTCCGATGTTTGTTAAATTGATAAAATAGTTACTACTAAGTAAATTAAAAGAGATTTTATCTCAAAATGACACATTACATCTAAAACAACTTGGTGTATGTGATGAATAAATAGTAGAACATAAAATAGGTTATTCGTTCATAACTCGCCTAATCACATCTAATTCGCTATTTTAATATATTAATTACTAATGTTGTACTAATTTATTATTTCAATTCACATGTAGTATTGAGACTTATTGTTAAAAATCATAAACACATCAAGATGAATCCATAAAATCAAACTTGTTTTTATGAATGTTATTCGTGACCGCCGGGCGGTCACGGATGACCTCTCTTTCGTGACCGCTGGGCGGTCACGAACCTTCTTCATGACCGCCCAGCGGTCACGAACCTTATTTGACCGCCTAGTGGCGTCGCGACCGCTGGGCGGTCGCGGACGCCATGGCGGTCAAATTCCCGCTAGTTACGTCCGCGACCGCTGAGCGGTCGCGGACGCCATCCCGTGACCGCTTAGGATTTTTGTCCATGACCGCTCAGCGGTCACGGGACTATCCGTGACCGCTGGGCGGTCACGGTGTTGTTTACCATGACCGCTCGGCGGTCACGGTAGCATCCGCGACCGCCCAGCGGTCACGGATGCTCGTGACCGCCCGGCGGTCATGAGCCGGCGGTCTCGGATGACCCCAGATTCTTGTAGTGCTGAAGCCTTTTCTATGAAGCCTTTGTTTATGAAACCTACTCACCTACCATGAGCCGAAAGAAAAATATATATTCTACCCATTTCTAGAGATAAAAGTAGTGAGTTAAAGGAGGAATAAGGTAGGAGCTCCAAACAAAAGTATGAGCTGAAAAGATATATTAACAGAAAATGAGGATGAATATAATAGAGAACACAAATAACCATTTGCAAAAAGGCTAAGTTTGAGGTGCATCTCGAAAATCTATGAAGTATAGGGTGGATTGAATTCTTACGCAAATGAAAATGCAAATAAAAATATGTCAAAATGATCCTAAAATGTATGGCCAAAAGAAGAAAGCACAAACAATGGAGGAAAATGAAACATTAATGAGTAAATCCACCATGGACATATCTATAGCTCATAAATATCTTTTCCATTCATACCCATACCCTAGCCTAGCAGTATAAGCTTACAAAGTCCTAAAGATCCTCAACGTGAAGAATTTGCATGCATGAAAAACAGTACAAAAGTAGAAAGCGAGAGAGGAGTAACTATCTTGATCTTACGAGTTTTATATGAAAGTCTTGTATTCTATATGTGTGAGACATGAGCACACCGCTATGCACGATGAAATATTTCTGACGACAACTGGATTTACCTTGGTGTACAATGACTTGACATCTATGATTCTTATTATTTTAATTTACGATTATATGTGGCATTCTCAGACGAAATCCTGACTTGAGCATGTTGTTATTATTAAAATTTGAATTCTTTTATTTAGAGACTTGCTCGGGACGAGCAAAGGTTAAATTTGGGGGTATTTAATAAGAGGGGAATTGTAGTTAATTAAGTACTTGATTTCTTAGACTTTTGTACAATCTTTGTGGCAATGTTATTTGTTTTAGTGTCATTTCATTTTTTTTGTAGTTTGAGTAGAGTTGGAGCAAACTGATGCTTTTATGGTGGATTTTAGCACTTTATAATAACAAAGGGAATAGATCCACGACGCTACCAACTGCGCTACTAAAGGAACCACAAAAAGAATGCAGGGCGAGCAAAAGGACGATCGTGCAAGGAAGCTGAAGAAACAGGGAGTTGCGCGAACAGCTGCGCGTCACGCGCAAGGCGCGCGACCAGACTAAAAACTGGACCGATGCCTGAAACCCCAAAACGAAGCCCAGGATGAGAAAAACTATAAAAATAGAAGTTACGTTCAACAGCTAGGGTACCGGCTTTCAGAACATTCTAAGGTTAGAGAAGAGTAGAAATTATGCCATTCATAGCACGTCAATCATAGTTGAAGGAGAAAGGTGAACCAAAGAACTCAATAATCAGAGTAGAGAAAAGCAGCAAGGAGATTTGGAGTTTAATCTTTTCTTTTCCTTACTTGAATAATCTATGATGAATTGTTGTGATTTGAATATTAATATGAGTAGCTAATCCTCTCAATATGTAAGGGAGAATGTAGTTGATCTCATGTATATGCAAATTGAACCTATGTTTTGATTATGTTTATTGATGAATTTGTCTTGTTGAATATTATTTATTGCTTATGCTACTTGGTTTATTTCTTGCACGTGTTTCTCTGACAACAACGTAGTGACATTTAATAAACTTGTATTATGTTGAATTATGCATAGGAGATTGTTAACGCAACTCTAGCATAGTAGATCAGGCAGATAAATCTTTGGACCTTTGATCACTAATGTGCTCGTAGAATCTAGATCATAGTTGGTAACTTTAATTCACTTCTAAAACACTGTATGGATCGTATGTCATGGTGAGCTTATGGGGAGGGGAAAGTTCTTAATGGTCTGACATCATTAGGGATTAGATGGTTCTTTAGTGCATCAAAAGGTCGTTGATTTTCTACATAAACGCGGAAATGAAATAACCATCAATAAATAACGTCTTGCATATGAGTCATTGGTATCTTGTGTATGAAGTACAAGCATCCAAGATCAATGAAATTAATCTCTTAGATACCTTTTACCAAATCTGATTCACAACTTTAGATAGAACTCAATCAATAAATCGATTTATTTTTGTTCTAGTTAGTTAGATAACTTAGTCTTAGTTCTTTAGAAATATCTCCATCGACAATCTCTAATTAGTTTCACCTAATCACCCTAGTTTAGATCTCTAGTTGTTAGTTAGTTAGATAATCAATCGTTCCTAGTTTTCGTCTAATTCATCCACAAATAAAACCAAAATGACAAGAAAACTGATTGTTGAGTGTTCAACAATATAATCGCTAAATTACAAATACTCTATTGGGGTTAATATTTATGCAGTAATCTTACTTTCTATTTTATTATTACTTAATCCGTGAACTTGGGACATAATGGAATTTATGTGTAACAATTATGTGTTGAGATATATTCTATTTATTACACCTAATAAACGCCCCATTCGCGAGTCTGTCGAAGTCGTCAGAGCTCTTCGTGGGGGTATGTAGTCTTTCATCGGGGATGTTTTATTTTTTATTTCAGAGTCTTTACCTTCGAGGGGGCTGTCTACTTTGAGAGGGCTCCCTTTTCTTTCGTGGAAGGTCTGTCTTTTTGAGAAATTGATCGGATAATTTCACGAGGGACACGTGGCACGAGGACATTCGCCACTTTGGCGGTGTTATCTTCGAGATATCTAGCTTACTCGGCTACCACGTATACAAGATAGGTATGTCATAATTTTGCTTATTTAAGCGCATTTATATTCCTCTACGGCTGCTTGTTTGTTGAGCTACGCGGACTTCCGTTATTTCTCCACGATCTGACCACTTTTATCGAAGTGTCGTGTCAGTTTCTTCGAGGAGGTGTTAATGCGGGGCGGGAATGTACTTTTGGGGGGTAGCCTATAAATAGTCGCGCTGGTCTACTTTCTTTTATCAATGTTTTTATATTCTTCTTGTTCCGGGGAATACTTGTATATTTGTTTTTTCCATTAAGCGTTTCAGTGAAGCGAGTAAAACTTTTTTGTCTTTTCAAATTATCTTGCGTAAAGTTGTCATGGGTCCCGTGATTTCGGAGATGTTTGATTCGCACATCGAGGGGTCTGACTCTACTAGTACTTATAGTCTGCTTACGACGCATTATCCTTCCTTAGTAGAAATAGGGCAAAGTTCGAGTAGGTATTCGGTGTCAAGTCGGGGTGAGGCAACACTATAGTATTTTTGTGTGACTTCAAGGACTCATTGTCAGCGATCAGCTCGTCTTGCCCCTATGGCTAGACTACAACATAACCGTTTTAATCGTGTATGCTCTGGATTGGTGAATGAGGGTCGTACAGGTGAGAGTGTCTCATCCTCGTTGGCATCTCCCCGCATTGTAGATGAAGTGAAGGCAGTTTTTTTGAAAGGTGAACCCTATAACCTTCATGTTCTGGGGGTTGAGCTGATGTCGGGTTACTTCAAGCCAAGCTGTATAGTTGGCGCTGGAAGATCGAGAATGTGTCTAGCACTGTATCAGAGGAGTATCCGTGTCAATTGTTCGAGGGGGTTTCTTTCGATATATCTAAGTTCGATATTATCATCCCAACACTGGTCAGCGAGCATATGAACCTCACAAGGGTTTGTCGACGGTATATGCTGATCAAGTTTAGAGCTGTCTTCGTTGGTTCTTCAATCCTTTCATGCGGAGCTTATTGCAGGTTTTGCAGGTCTACCCTTGCCAACTACTTCCTTCATCATTTCAGTATATAGTGGGATTCATGTTGTGCAATGGGTCATTAGGTATCAAGTTCTCTCATTTTCTATTTTTGGCAGACTTTCTTTTAAGAGAGGTGCCCTCAAACCCTCCATTTCTTTATTTTGAGCCGGTGGGTCCTCCTTTCTTCTTGGAGGTTAAGGGTTTTGCAGACGGGGGTAATGCTTGGCGAGGAGAGCTCTTTTACTTGGCTCCTCATAATTTTGCAATCTCTGAGTTGGGGATTCATACATGGTTGGATATGAGGGGTAGCGTGATTACTTCCATCTTTGGAAGCACAAGTGATGCAGGTTTTAGAGTGGAGGGGTTTATACGCTTGTCGTTATGATACGATTTCTATGTTAAACTACTCATTGGCTATGATTATAGCAAACTTCAGCATGGCGCCAAGGTACTAGAGTTCCCCGTAGGCCCTTTTCATACGAGCCCTTTGTTCATTAAGTGGCCCTAACTTTCTCTTAATTATACACCTTTTTTGTTTCTTGATGGGAGCATGCGTAGGTGTAAATATAGAATATATTTCAGCATAGAATTGTTACACTTAAATCCCACTATGTCGCAAGTGCACAATCAAGTAATAATAAAATGATAAGTATAGTTAGGAACCAAGTATCGTATCCCAAAGGAGTGATGATTGTATGTATGAATCACTTAAATGCAAAAACACTAATTCCTATCACTTTTTTTCCTCTTGTGTTTGCCAAATATGATGAATGCTATGAATGATTTTTAAATTAAGAATATTATGGATGATTTTTATGCTAAGAATGCTTAATCTAGAAGCAATGGAACTAATCTAAGAATGCAAGAATGATTAAATATATTTTTGGGTTTTTTGTTTTTAAATGCAAGAAAACAATTAAACTACCTAATCTAGTGAAAGCTATTGAACTAAGGATGTTGGGAAGATGAGAGATTAACTAAGCTAAACTAAACTAAGACTAGAACTATAATGACTGATTGATTGCTTTTAGATTGTGAACAATGGTTGGAAAGATTGTTTAGAGGTCGAGTTTTACAATGACGTAACTTAGTAGTTCATAGACAAACCACCTATGTTTACCTACATAACTTGATAGTTATTTGATGTTAGCATGTCTAATGGATCCGTGACATATGGAAGGAGCTATCCCAACCACATCTCTATGAGTCTCTAATAACCTATTGTGTTAACGGAATCAACCCAATTGTCAATTATTTTAGAAGAGATGTCAAATTTGCAATCCAATTTACTCATCCGAATCATACTAACAAAACGTACATAGTCAAGATTGATCTAGTGTGATCTAAAGGTTGCGCAATAGTTGCTTTCAGAAATCCAAAGTGACAAATCTCATATGTATACACACACACACACACACACACACACACACACACACACACACATATATATATATATATATATATATATATATATTACTCACTTAGCATTATACACTCCCGGTGGCCGCAATGGGGTGCTTCTGTTTTATCCCAATGAGAGTAAGGTTAATCACACATCATAAGTAACTATTCAATCTAGACATGCAAGGTCATCAAACACACATCAAGTAAATCTAATAAACATATTAATAAAATCAGAGTTAATCCCCTGCTCTAAATAACAAGTAGGTGAGCTCCTCATACTCATAAGTTGAACAATCAACAAAGAGTTAAATATCATAGGTAAAGTAAAAAGGTAAATAAAAGCTTCTCGGGTCTAGTGGAACATTGTTGCTTGACCCTCTCTGTACTCTCTTTTGCTATCTTCTTCTTCACTAATTATCTTATCTCAAACAATGACTTGACTAATCTAGAACAAGACTTTGATGGTGTTTTCTCTCAGGTGACAACTCTCTAGGTTTCTTCTCTCTGAAATTGGTTGTTAAGGTTACACAAGTTGTTGTGATCTCATACCCTAACTGTTGAACGTAGCCTACAATTTATAGTTTTTCTCTGCTATGGCCTGCGTTTTAGGGTTTTTGAAAAGCGACCCAATTTTCCTATGATCGCGCGACCCCTGCGCGATGTGGCCTTGATCGGATGCCACCCGCGCGACATGGTGGTAATTGCACTACCTTCTGATTTCCTCTCAGCGACCTCCTGGTGTCTTCTCTCCAATCGCGCTATATTTGGTATTTACTTTTCTTGTAGCGTAGCGCTTGAACATACTGAAATAGTGTCTCTGACCAACTGTTGTTCCCATTTTTGGCCTCGTTTAGCCTCGTTTTGTCTTGACTCCTTGGATATCTAAGAAAACATGAGACAATACTAAAACAAGTAAATATGCTATCATAAGTATTCAAAAGCATAAGTAAACAGATACTTAAATCACGTTAATGAGACACTTTTCATTTCTCATTTGTGAGGAAGGACCAGATTCAGGAGCCACGTGTATGCTCGAAAGGCTTTCTCGATGGCTCCCTTATTTTGTCCGCAATATTCAGGGGATGAGGGGGGTAATTGAGCAAATCTCCAGGGGATTCGATAACTTTCATCTTTTTATCTCCAACTTCGTCTGTTGAAGTGCTCCCTAGGTTTTCACTAGATTTGGGTCTGGGTTTCTCTGACTTGAAGGGTCATCTTTCTCGTGAATTAGGCGAGGGTTGTAATTGTACGTTCCGTCCATCTGGCGTTCGAATGAGAGAGTTGGGTTAGTCTTCTCTTCTAGGTGTAGCGGACGACCTCTCCCTTTTTACTGGGGTGTCGGGGAGTTTGGAGTACTGTCGATCATACTTGTGCGAGTTGCACAACGAGCAAGATAGGGAATTTCTCTTTTTCTTTACCTTTTCGGCCTTGCAAGATGTTTTCAGTAAAAATTCTTGCAAAGTACGTGCTTTTTTTCTTTTCGTATTGTATTTCTTTGAGCACGGTTTTTGGGGTTTGTTTTTCTCATTTTCTAGTTGCTCTTGACTTGAGGGGGGGGGACGGGGTGAATAATTGTTTATTCTGTTGAAGCCATGGGCAAACCTTTTTGAACGACTTATTTTAAGTTGTCGATATTATGAAGGAGTTGTCAAGAGCTGGAATTAGCGCTGGGAGAGGCCCATAGTCAGTTAGAACAGAAGGAAGTGAAGATAGAAGCCCTCCAGGGCATGAATACATATAGTTTTAATGAAAGTAGAGAGGTGTTATAAAGGAATTTAAAGGCTATGAACGAGTGGGGGGAATAGGTGAAGCAATGGTTAGCTAGTATACTTTTTTACCTTGGTCAGTCGAGTGATTCGCTTGGTACCACCAGACCAAAAAGAGATGAATATAGGCACCTTTTGATGGATTTGGGTTGTCAGCTCAGGAAGAAATTTAACTAGGGCTCAAGCTCAAGCAGCGTTAAGAGTATCGCACATGGCATGTTTGGACAACTATTTTCGCGAGGAAGCGCGACAATTCCTGTTGATGGGTTATGATATCTTTCAAGACGAGGTTCAGTCGATGCATGGATTTCCCCTGGATCTGGTGATTCGGTGGATCCTCCCTCAGTGTCAACTTTTACTCTGCTAGCGATTTCTTCAACAGATGTATCGAACGATGTGCGTCATTGGGCTACTGTGCCAGAGGGAAAATGTCGTGTTCCTGACTAAGAGCGATGTTTCGGCTATTTGGATGATTTTGGAGATTCTTCCCGTCCTTCTTTGATCATATGGAACTTTGTAACATAGTTTTTTTGAGGGGGCTAGGGAAAACAATTAGGCAATGCTATGTAATATCGTTGTAGGAGGTGTTACTTGTTTCATATGTATAAAATAACTGGGTTTGTATGGCTTTCTTTTGCTCGCAATCTTTGGTGGATTCTTTTTCTTTCTTCTTGTCGTAGGATGCGGGGTGATTGTGTTGCCTTCTTCGGTCGTACATGGGGCTCAAAGGCTTCAAACCTTTTGCTACCTCATTTTTTCTTAAATGAAATTTTGACAATCCTTGCTAGAGGCAGTATTGTATTGTGGCTTTTGTCTTGATTTGGCTTCCTTCCTATACGGAGATGTGAGGCTCCCTTTTGTCTTCTTCTTTTTTCTGGTTGTAAGCCCAGAAGCCGTGACGGAGGGGATGATACGTGCACGAGTGGCTAAGCTCTGTCTTTTTTTATTTGAAAGAGAGACATACCTTATTTATTTATAAAGGGGCGCGGGGTTTTTACTACGTACAATGCTTTTCTTTATTTCTTCAGATTTTTCCTTAGCGGAGGGGAGGCCATTCCCACAGACGGAGCCATTTGATGATGGATAATTCCATTTATATATAGGTAATAATTTTATGTAAAGATTGTTCTAGATGGGTGGGCCTCTCCATGAATCGAAGAACAAAGTGTAAATGACAACATAATGAAGTAAAAGATTAGGACTTAGGATATTTTTCTCTCATTTTCTTGGGAATGAAAGAATCATCCTCCTCTTAGTGAAGAGAAAAGGGCTTTACATAGGCGATTTATGTATGGCTCGTAGCTAAGTCCTTTTGAATGGCAGTGAGTGCGTAGTCGGATGGGAGTTTGACAAGTGTCCCGAGTTGATGTTAATCTTGATGGCGAGATAAGAATTTTAAGGAGATCATTCTCAGCATCATCATTGTTTCGTGTTGATCTGTAATAAGATAAGAATTTTGAGAGGCATTTGGTCAGCGTCGTCATTGTTTTGTGTTGATCTTGCAATAGGATAAGACTTTCGAGGGGCCTTTGGTCAGCTTTGTCTTTATTTTGTGTTGAGTGCTACTTTGTACGAAATGAGTTTCCATAACTTGATTCGAGGAGCTTGTTTCTGACTGTTACCATGATTATTTTATGATAGGGATACAAATATGGTTATTCAGATTAGTTTTTCTATTTTTTGGAAAAAAATCACTTTAAAACCCTCAACTATTGGTCGTTATCACTTACGCTCTAAGCAAGGATAAAGGTCTATCTGCACCTTACCTAACCACATGCAACGAACTAGCAACTTTTCGACTTTTGAAAGCCTTAATTGCGTCACAAGAAGAAAGTGGCGTGATTAACATAGTTCAGGAGGCCATGGATAAAATTAATAATATAAGGGAATAAGTGATATAGGCTAATAGATTGGGGTTTATAGTGATTTTCTCCCTATTAACTATAGTAATAGCAGTAAGGAGAAGAATCCACATTGATTTGGTGCATCTTCATCCACTACAAACACTCTATGCTAGACTAACTCTATTTCCTGGTTTGATCTGAGCTAGTTTTGAAATCGAGAATCCTTCACTAAAATACATAAAAAAAACTAGGCCAAGACTGACGCGACATATGCACATAAGTTAATATGAGACCCTAAAAGGTCGAGCCTATATTCAGGACTGTAAATTTATATTAGGAAATAGGTTAAAAGTATGCAATATGTCAAAATTATTAAATTATATAGGTGAACATATAGATAGGTTGGCCTTTCTCTCTAAGAGGTTCAAAATATATTCATAATGCTAAATGGTTGAGTATTTATAAATATTTGTTCTTCTTAATTCTCGAAGTGAGAGTAGGAATGACTTTGTATGGATCTAGGCTTAGTTAGAGTTGTTGGTCGAAAGAATATTTTTAAAAATTATGATAGATTGCAGAGTATATTCCAAAATTTGTTGACTACTTGTATAACTTTGTGTGACTTCACGATTTTGATCATAATTTTGTTTACATATGTCCAAGTTTCAATTTGCTCTTTGCTTTGGAAATTGAATGCCTTTCTTTCCAACAAACACATGGCTCATTTCCATTTCTTACTTTGGTCAAGAAAAAGAATAATAAGTCATCCAAGTTTCGTTCATTTTGTTGCCATGGCTATCTTACACTATAAAGGACTCGTTTACGATTTACCAATTCAGCTCTATGGTGCCTTTTCAAACCATTGTACGTATCATTATTCCAATTAACGACACAGTACATATCTTATAATATTAACAACTACTTTGCCACGTTCCTCAAAAAAATACAACACATGTTCAGACTGCTCAAGAGTTGATACTTCGAGGAAATTTCTATTAAAACATTTACAGATCTAGAGATCTGTATTTGTGAGGTGTTGAAGCGATCGTGCATAATTCAAAACGAGATAGATTTCTATATTATGGGGTTGCTAGGAAGCACGTGTCTATATATGAGCATCTCATTACTTCAACTTTTTTACTTCATTATATTGCTCCTTGGGATCCTAAGTTTTGATACGTTAAGAGATTTTGACAAAAGAAAATTTGTTTTCAAAAGTACTTGTTATGACTTATGCGTATGTTAAAGAAGAGTAATGGAAAGAATCGGGTAAAAGCCATTAAAAGAAATTAGGTAAAAAAAATTAAAAAAATTGTGTATCACATAGTAAGAAGTTGTTTTTTGCTTCCTTTCTAATAGAATCACGGGTCTTATTAGTTACATATTTTATGTAATCTTGTACGTATTCTACAGAAAAAAATGATTTAGTTAGAGAATTGATCAATTGTTCGATAAGTACATGATCGCGAGGTTCATTCATGATAAACAGGCTTGTAGCGCATGTGCACTCGATCTATATATATAATTTATGGAAGTAAAGATAACGTAGAATGAATTTTTCCATAGTCATGATATCTTGAAAAGTTTCGAAAATAAAGTGACAATCAACAATCAACATAAAAAAAATAGTAATAAATTAGTTGGCAACAAGATAAAAGACCCACATCGTAAGAGTCGAACTCCAAGAAAACATTGAGACCATACACGTTTGTCGTTAGGGCAAGGCCACATCGGGTAAAACAAATTTTAATACACCACGAGAAATGGATGAGCTAAAAACTACAATCTATTTTAGTTTTTCAACGTTCTGACCAGTTCACAATTATTTCATCTTGGAATATGCTCTAGCTGTAGCATTAAGTTAAGGTTTCATTCTTTATTTTCATACTCATAAGTAAGGACTTTCTTAATGATTCTAATTAAGTATATTGGAGAGTTATGATTATAAGTATATATATTGTAACCATTTGTCGAACAAATATAAGTAGGAAAACCAATCGTGACGTCGATTACAAATTTTTTAATGATCATTTCTACCATTTATCAACTCTTACTTACAAAATTGTTTTGAATTTACTTAATTAAGTTGTGACGGCCTTACGTAGTACATCAAAATAAATTGTAAAATGACTCCTCACCGAACTATGTGTTAACGATTAAGACTTTGATTTAAGAAATGGAGCAATTAGTCATATTTAATAACAAATGACACTACGAATAGAGTATTTAAAAATAAGAGTGGAATCTTTTCACAAGAATAGGTTTAGTTTGAAAATTTTGGACTGAGTAGTCATGCTGCTCAAGTATATCCATCTCAGCCTTTATATTTTATCTCAAAAAGTTGGCCCAATTAGTTTTTTAACAAAATAATTAATCTCTTATTATTGGAGTATCTGTTTTTCTTCTTCTTCTTCTTCTTCTTCTAATTAACTAATATGTCGTTGTTAATCAAGCACTCAATGAACAGTTGTAGATGCTTGAGTTATGAATTTTATATATATATATATATATATATATATACACGCGCGCGCGCAAGTGTGTGTAGATTAATTGAAAGTGTTTTTGTATAACGAGAGGCAAATTATATATAATTTTGCATCAGAATAATCATACCACTCATTTCATAGCCGTGTTCCGACGCACATCAAGCTGGCATGAGTATATCATTGATTTGTAACTCTAAGAAGTCTTTGCCACTATAAATAAATATGTGATTTTTCACTGGATTGTATATAGTAATTAACTTTATACAATTTTACTTGTATGTTTTGGGGTATTTTCGTCTATTGACTTGGCAAATTGATAAGACACTCCACAACAGACTGATTCATTATTGTGTTAAATCAACTTTGTCATTCACACTCCTACACTCCAAGCATCACGGTATTGGATGGTATTGTTCTGTTGTATCTTTCCTTCGTTCGATACAGTTATTTTGTTATATCTTTCCTTAACTTAGAAGATATGATTCTATCTCTTCCGTAAATATATTTGTATGTGTAATATAAATACTTGTGATCAGCAATAGAAGAATTATTCACTCCCATATATTTTATAACTCTTATATGGTATCAAGAGCCCAAAATTCTCTAACGAGATTCTTGATCCTATAATGACGAACCCTACCTCTTCCGAGCAGCCCACCCCGTCCGACTCAGCTCTTGGCGACGGCGGTATCATGGATGGATCCTCATCCAACTCATTGTTTCGCCCGACTCGACTTGCGACAGGACCTTCCATCGATGGTCTCTCGTTGATTCCGATCAACGCTAATCAACAACTTCCCTTACAACTTGATGGGAACAACTATGCCTCCTGGCGCTCACAAGTTCGTTATCTCTTTTTTGGGTATGGTCTTTTTGGCTACTTGGATGGCTCAACGCCTTGCCCACACCGGACAGCATCGCGGCACATACGTTTTGGATGCGTCAAGATTCTCTAATCATCTCGACCTTGTTTGGTTCGGTCCATGTGTCTCTCGCCAAACTCTTCTCCAATGCTAGAACATCGGCTGAGGCGTGGGAAACGCTTCAACGAACCTATGCCAATCGCTCTCGCTCGAGGGTGATGCAACTTAAGGACGATCTCTCGGTTCCAAGTCCGTCACTGAGTTTCTCCAATTGGTGAAGGCAAAAACGGATGAACTTTCCATTATGGACGGCCCTCTCAAAGATGTTGACATAACCTTATACGTTCTTAATGGACTTGGAGCCGCGTATAGAGACATTGCTGGCCCAATCTGTGCTCGTGAAAATCCCATCCAATTTCCTAAGCTTCACGACCTTCTTATTGGTCACGAGACATACCTGCGTCGTCTTGAATCAAATGCATCCAACCTTGTGGCCACGGCTAATATGGCTGCCTCCCAGCCGCGGTCGAACTATCGTGGGTCCTCTTATGGTCGCAATGGCTCAGGTCGGGGACAACAACATTACCATCTGAACTACGGATCCCTACGAGCTCCGCGCGGCCCCACAGCGCCGCAACCTCGCTCTTCGGGTTCGAATTACCCTAATATCACATGACAGATGTGCGGGATCTATGGCCATTGAGCACGGATGTGTAGAAAGTTTCCGCCGAGTGCACATCTTGCTACCTCACCATCGGGTTCGGCCACCCCTAACACGGACTAGCTCGTCGACTCTGGGGCGTCTCATTCATTGACGTCGGATCTCCAAAATCTTACCGTTCATTCTGAGTATGAGGGTCTGGATGAGGTCTCACGGCTGATGGCTCATGTTTGGCTATTACTCACACCGGTTGCTCTCGTATTGTTTATCCTGATCGCACATTTATTCTTGACAATATTCTATGTGTGCCTCATTTGCGACGACACTTACTATTTGTTCATCAGTTCACTTAGGCGAATAATGTTTTTATTGAGTTTCACCCGCATCGCTTTATTGTTAAGGATCGCAGATCAGAGGCTAAACTAATTCAGGGTGCTTGCGTGGATAACGTGCATCATCTTTGGTTATCACGGGCTTTAGGTTCGGCTCCTACCGCGCTTGTTGGGGTGCGTGTTGCTAAGGGGTGTTGGCATAATAGGTTTGGCCACCCGTCCTAAAAAATTAGTACTTTTATTTTGCGTAAAAATAATTTGCTTGTTTACCTTAGAGTACTTCGGACTTTGCGCCTTGTCGGCCTTGTTTTTTAAATAAAAGTCAACAATTGGTTTCCCATGCTTCGCAGCTTCACTCACATCATGCTTTATAGTATATTTATGGTGATGTTTGGGGTCCTTCTCCTGTGATTTCTTTGAATGGACACCGATATTATCTTGTGCTTGTTGATCACTTTACAAAGTACTGGTGGATTTTTATGCTAACAGCCAAATCCGAGGTTTATTCAGTTTTTGTTCAATTCAAAAAGCTTGTGGAAAAACAATTTGGTGGCACAATTAAATTATTTATTCTGATAATGGAGGGGGATTTACTACACTTCGTGGGTTTTTTTAATTCTAATGGAATTAGTTGGCTTACTAATGCCCCTCATACGCCTCAATAAAATGGTTCTAGTGAAAGACGTCATCGTATTATTGTCACTATGGGTCGCACTTTACTTACTCGTGCATGTCTTCCACCAAAATATTGGGACTATGCTTTTCAAACGACAACTTATTTGTACAATCGCTTACCTACCCCAGTTCTTGCCCCCAAGACACTATTTGAGGCTATTTTTTGTCGTACTCTAAACTATCTTCGCCTCCGAGTATTCGGTTGTCTATGCTTTCCTTTCTTAAGGCCATATTTTCTGGGCAAGTTGACGCCTCCTTCTCGTGAATGCATTTTTCTCGGGTATTCTATCTCTCAAGCTACTTATAAATGCGTGGATATTGCTATGGGTCGGCTATTCATTTTATGCCATGTCCAGTTTATGAAATCTGTCTTTCAGGGTATTCGGGTTTGTGATGCGTTCGTCCCTCTTTCTCAACCCGTGTGCACCGCCCCACTTCCTTCACCGCTGCCCACTTCGGCCCATATTGGATCAGGCCCCTCACGGCCCGTCTCACAGCAGCACTCGGTCCAGTCGAAGCCCGAGCCCATTGGACCACCATTTGCGACTCCTGCCCCGGATCCTCCGTCGCCTATTGCACCTCCACCATCCGCCGCTCCCTCTTCGGCCCCTGCTCCAGATTGTACTCACCATATGGTCGCAAGATCACGCAATAACATATACAAACCCAAGGTTATCAATTGCAACCAAGCATCATGTTCTTGGCCCTATTGAACCGACTTGTACATTCAAGGCTATGAGTGATCCGCATTAGCGCGCAGCTATGGCAGAGGAAATCACGACCCTCAGTAAACATGGAACTTGGAGCTTGGTCGCTTCTCCGTCTAATAGTCAGATTATTGGTTCTAAATAGGTTTTCAGTATCAAACGGCATCCCGATGGCTCTATTGACAAATACAATGCTCGTCTTGTGGCAAAAGGATTCCATCAATGCCCCGGCGTTGACTATCAAGAAACTTTCAGTCATGTCATTAAACCGGTAACCATTCGAACTATTCTTTCGTTATCTATTATGAATAATTAGAGTTTACGACAGTTGGATGTTAGTAATGCCTTTCTTCACGGTGATCTCACTGAAACTGTGTACATGACTCAACCTTCGAGGTTTGTTGATAAGGCTAATCCACACCATGCATGTCATCTCCACAAGTCGATCTATGGTCTAAAACAGGCTCATCGGGCTTGGTACTTGGCTCTTAGTGCTAGACTACTTTCGTTCGGCTTCTACCACACTAAGTCGGATTACTCACTCTTTGTCCTTACTCGAGGCTCCTTGCAACTCTTTATTTTGGTATATGTTGATGACATCATTGTCACATGAGCTTGTGATTCTGAGATATCCTCATTGGTTAATCGTCTTTCGTCGAAGTTTGATGTCAAAGATATGAGATCCCTCTCTTATTTTCTTGGTGTTGAAGTGGTACGTTGCCATGAGGGACTCTTTCTGTCTCAACAGAAATATATACATGCCATACTGTCTCGACATGCCATGGATGGCGCCAAGCCCCTTGCCACCCCACTGGCTACTTAGTCATCCACCTCCACGGCCACTTCGCCGGCCAACACCACTGAATTCCGTCAAATTATTGGTGGTCTTCAGTATCTTGCTCTTATGCGTCCAGATATTGCCTTCACAGTCAATCAACTGGCCCAACACATGGCTGCCCCGAGTGAGGTGGATTGGACTGCACTTAAGCCTGTCCTTCGGTATCTTAAAGGCACGCTCACTCATGGTGTTCTTCTTCGTCGATAATTCTCCTTGTCCTCGATGGCCTTCTCGGACTTGGATTGGGCTGGCGACTCCTTGACGGGAACCTCGACCTCGGCCTTCATTATTTTTCTTGGGTCCTATCCTATATCCCTTCCATAAATATATTTATATGTGTAATATAAATACTTGTGATCAGCAATAGAAGAATTATTCACTCCCATATATTTTATAACTCTTATACACGACACGAGGGATCGGGTGTTATTGATTTCAGACTGAATTTGGAGCAAGCCAAGCTGTCTACGTATCCCATTGAGGGAATCAAGCCGAACGTAGTTCATTTATCTCTAAGTATCAAATCTGAGAGCTATGAGACAGATAATAGTCGAATCACTGCTGTTAGATCGATGATAGGACGAATATGTGATGTTAGCTCCATGATAGGTCAAATATATGTCGTTAGATCCAATTGCACCTGTTCGAGAGTAATGAGCCTCGAATTAATAGACGATCGAACGGTGAGAACTCGAGTTAGATGAATGCCAAATCGGGCATACTCGATCAAGTTAGGTCGAATGGGGAACAATCGAATTCTTGCCGATCTAATTGGATCAATCGAGTTACAGAGGATCGAATTGGATCAATCGAATTGCAGAGCATCAAATTGGACCAATCAAATTATAGATGATCGAATTGGATCAATCGAATTGCAGAGGATCGAATTGCCAAGTTTGATGTTTAGTAGTTGCTCGATAGTAATGAATCCGTCTCGATAATGTCAAAGGACGGGGTATATTTAGATCCCGTCCCGCGGGCTCCAATGGTAGTTGACGAGTGACGATCGAATCATATCCATTCGATTGTCCTAGTAAGGGTCAAATTCCTTCTGTTCGATCCTCCAGTTTGTGGACCTTTCTCCAGTGGGCCGGCTCAAATACATTATTGGGTCTTCCTAAAATACTCCCATCATATAGTCCCCCCAATTTGGGAGTAGGTCTTGATTCAAGAGCGGGTGCCAAATTAAAAATCTTGTGTGGCTTCAAATATGCCTCTCATGTGGGAGCCGTGATTCGGAGGATCATGGGTTGATGCGATGCACAGACTTGTGTGCCAGTGATCTGCTTTATGAACGTCGCGCCATGGGTGTGACTTAGTTTTCACTTATCTTAAGGTGTTGTCTCATTTATGGTTTGCACTTGCCTTTTCTTGGCAATGTGGCCATCCCTTTTGTACATGTCAAGTTTTATAGTTTCTCGACGATGGAATAAATGTATTTTAGTCTTTTTACTACAAGAAGGCTCATGAAGTTTAGCCGCTTGGTTTATGTATATAGGCATAGTCTGCTCAATTCTTTTTATCATTCTGGTGCATCTTGTCTTTCCTATAACGGATTTTTCTGTCGCTAGTAGCACGACTCTCATTCTATGAAGATCATGGTTGAGTTGCAAATTATACACCTTGTTAAATTCCCGCCTTTGGGGATCCGACAATATATGAGATTGTGAATGATTCCATAAGTATTTTAAGCATTTTGAAATAGAGGATCATCGTGCCCTCTTTGGCTTCGTAAGAGCTAATGGAATGATTAGCCACAAACCACGAGTCTGAAAAGACTACTAGACGCTTTACTCATAATGAGCTCTCCATTGAGGACATTTATTCGCACAATATGATTTTGTAGGTACTTCTCGAGTCAATCGTTGTTGACTTTGAAAGGTAGATGGTTTCGATAACACACGGTTTTGCTGCTAAGCGCCTCGACTGAGCGAGAGGTCATCTCGACAAAGGCCTTCAATTTGCCTTTATCTAGGTTGGATATGGTGACAGCCAAAGAGGCGAAGCCATGTTAAGACGTGAATCACGAGGCTCAGGCATAAATATCCATTATGTAATTTCAGTTTTGACTATCCAGGCACTGTGTCGCCCTTGTTTGGATATTTTGTTGCATTCTTGTTTAATGATTGCTTGCGGTTTGCTTATGGTACTTTGTGCTTTTACAGTCGTTGACATTGATGGCTAATATGGCGAATTGATATTCGTAGTTGGTGGTAACGATACCTTTATATTAGTCTAGATTTGTATTCATTTGAGAAAATTTTCTTCGTATCATGTAGGATAGATATCCGTGGTGCTACTTTGAACACGTTTGCTTATATCGTGATAGATAAATGTATGTTGTACCGCTTCGAGTAGGTTTGCATCGTATCACATGGGTAGATGTTATTGGTGCCACTTTAGACACGTTTGCTTCGTTGCATGATACACAGATATTTGTCGTACCACTGTCGGTAGGTTTGAATCGTACCACGTGGGTAGATGTTCTTTTTGATATTTCAGATTTTGATCTGACCACTATGGGCCAATATTTCTTATTTTCATCTGACCACTTCGGGCTAATATTTTTTCATGTGACCACTTCGGGCCAATATTTTATTTTTTTTATCTAACCACTTCGGGCCAATATTCCATTTTTTGAGACTTCAGGTTTGCATCGTGCCGTGATCGGTAGCTTTCATCATACCACGAGAATCTAATCAAGACTAGATTGTACCAAGCTAAGCTAATCTGTCATGAGATTGGACCAGGTTTGTCTAAAACACCTTTAACACGCGGGAGAATAGCCAAAAATGACTAGAATAACCAGAATCTTTGAATATGGATCTCTCGAGACGGGCAATTATCGAACTCTAGGATAATTGAACTGATAACGCTGTGAGCACCTGACTGTCGGTAGTAAATAACTGTTGAAATGTGAAATGTCTAACCTCTGACTCTTTAATAAGCATGGTCTAATTTTGACGACCATAGTACTTACTGTCAAACTCACACTGTCAGATGTTGAGTGGAGTATCGAATTTAGGGTTCGATGTTTATGCAAGTAAGTGGAGTAGTAATAAATAATATTCTCTCACAATATTTGTCTGCCTTATTTCTAAAGTCTCAAATCATTGAAATATTGAGATGTTGAACTCTCAAAATATCCAATTCTCGATGCGGAGTAAGAAGGTGCAATTCTCTTGAATTGCATTGAAGTAAGATTCTTTGATACCACCTACATGTGAGATACTTTGATACCGCTTATGGGTAAGATTCTTTGATACCACTTACGGGTAAGATTCTTTGGTACCACTTATGGGTAAGACAGATTATGACACTATTTGAAGTGCAGTTGTTTATCCCTGCAGAGGAAGCTCCTCTCATTTGTTGCCTGTAATAAGATAAGACACATGCTTTCTTAGAAGTCTGTTAGTATTTAAACAAAAATGTAAATGATTCACGTATAGGATTGAGATTGAAGCTCTGTAATCTTTCTTTCGATGATGTAGGTTTTCTTGGTCGTTGTCTATATTTGATTACTACCACTAGCACCACTCCTTGTTTGCTTGGGACCGAGTCTCATGTCATCGACTCCGTAGTTGTTCCACCGATCTCGATATAGCTAGGATTGACTTTGAGATTGCGAGCTTGTTTCCGAGTACGTGTTCCCACAGATGGCACCACTATTTTGGGGTGTTTTCGTCTGCTGACTTGGCAAGTTGATAAGACACTCCACAACAAACTGATTCATTGTTGTGTTAGAATCAGCTTTGTCCGTCACACACCTGCACTCCAACCATCACGATACGAGGGATCAAGTGTTATTGAATTTACACTGAACTTGGGAGCAAGCCAAGCTGGCTACGTATCCCATTAAGGGAATCAAGTCAAACGTAGTTTATTTATCTCTAAGTATCGAATTTGGGAGCAATTAGACAGATAACAGTCAAATATGTGTTGTTAGATCGATGATAGGACGAATATGTGCTGTTAGATTCATGATAGGTCGAATCTGTGCTGTTAGATCCAATTGCACCTATTCGAGAGTAATGAGCCTCGATTTAGTAGACGGTCGAACGGTTAGAACTCGAGTTAAATGAATGCCGAATCGGAAAGGCTCGATCAAGTTAGGTCGAATGGGGAACGGTCAAATTCTTTTCGATCAAATTGGATCAATCGAATTGGAGAGGATTGAATTGCAGAGGATCGAATCTCCAAGTGTGATGTTGAGTGGTTGCTCGATAGTAAATAATTTGTCTCGATAATGTCAGAGGACGGGATATTTATAGATCCCGTCCCGCGAGTCCTAGTGGTAGTTGACTAGTAAAAATTGAATCATATCCATTCGATCGTCCTAGTAAGGGTCGAATTCCTTCTGTTCGATACTCCAGTTTCTGGACCTCGATCGAATTCCTTCTGTTCGATCCTCCCGTTTTTAGACCTTTCTCTAGTAGGCCGACCTAAATACATTATTAGGCCTTCCTAAAACATCCTCATCATTGTTTATTTTATTAAGCCTAATTGTGCTAGGGCTGGTTTCAGTAAATTACGAACAGATAGGGGTGTTTTAGGAATGGCCCAATATAAATATTGGGCTGGCCCACAAAGAAAGGCCCATAAAAAGTGTAGATCGAACAAACGAATTCAAATTTAAACGAATATCGAATGCGCATGATTCGATCTAAGAGGTATATCGAATCAACACGGTTCGATATTCATTTTCCAACTACCACTGAGCCCATGGGACAGGGTCTATAAATACCCCATCCATTGACATTATCAGCATGCATTCAAGGCCATCTCACAAATACAGAATATCGAAACTTCCTAATTCGATACACAACAATTCGATCTTCATTCGATATAAGCTTCCCCAATCGATACACAACAGTTTGACCATCACTGTATCGAAGCTTCAGGATTTGATATAGACCAATTTGACATACATTGTATCGAAGCTACCCGATTTGACGCTATCCGATTTGATGCACGCTATTCTCGTGCATCAACGATTCGATATTCAATCGATCGATTCTTAGTGATTCGATCTACATTCAATTTATTGTATTTCTACTTGTATTGTCTAATCAGCTTGTATTAGGTGTTCCAGACCAAGCTATTCAGATTTATATTCGATTAGCATTATTTTGGCATCTATCAGGCCTATTGTAATAGTAATAGGTGAACTATAAACCGGACGAAATAAGACCAAAATATTGGCACCGTCTGTAAAAACACCATATTTCCCAATTTATTAGGCATGACATCTAGAAGGACCATCTCGCAGAGTAGAGCAGTGGCAAGTAATAATATTGAAATAGAACGAGCAACAACAAATCAGACTGTCCCAGCAGCTGAAGGACCACCAACAATACCCATTGCGGTGCCTACGCCCGTGAGGCAGAACTTGCCTGGACCATTGGGATAAGATCGGCCTACGCTGGATGCAGTGGTGACAGCTACGACAGCTTCACTGCCAAGTGCTCTCAGAGATAAAATTTTGGCAATGGTCCGATCAGCAGTGGCTGCGGTACTGCCCGCACCACCAGTGAAAACGATGCCACCAGCGGTTAGCGGTGAAGGCCTGCGGAAGTGGAGATTTGTGGACAAGGGCCCAGATGTAGGAAACAGAGACAAAGCCAGGTGGATGACTATAGAGAAAGATCTAACTCAGTTGAGGTGCAGTCAAAGAGGCACGACGACACAAGGGGAAAATAGGAAAAACAACATGACGACTTGAGAAGACGAGAGGAGTCCAATATGAGGAGACGCGAGAAGAGTCATGGCAACGACTCCATAAGGGAACAAGCCAAAGTAACAATTTAAAAAGGCTTGAGAGAGAAAAAATGGTCGTAGAGAACATAAGTAATCCTATCAGTGAAGAGATAGAGGCAGAAATTTTGGGAGATGGTGAGAAAATCCCCGCGCTGGAACCTTACAATGGAAAGACGGATCCTTACGATCATATTTTCCAACTGTACACAATGATAACTCTGTACAGGTTTAAAGAGAACGTGCATTTGCAGAATATTTGCCACTACCTTGGTCGGGGTAGCACTAGATTGATTCACCTGAATTACTCCGGGAACGATTAAAACTTACAAGCTGCTGAGAAAGATGTTTGAGAATCAATTCTCAAGTCAGTCAAGATTGGTACTGGACCACTGCCATCTGTACTCCATCACTCAATGTGCAAGAGAAGCATTGAAGGACTTCATGAGCCGCTTCAACGCGCAACTGCAGAGGATAGATTGCCCCAAAGAAGAGATGGTCATGAGCATAATCTTCTGTGCGACCAACAACTTGGTCTTCAGCGAGGACCTGCTTAGATTGCAGCCCGAGACGAATGAGGAGATAAAAAAGATCGCGCAACAAGTGGTACACTACGAGCATATGATGGCCACCAAGGCAGTTGTTGTTGCACCCTCAAAAGCAAAAGAGAGAGGAAGAGAGGAGCAGAACCGCAACAGGAACATGAATAACATATACAAGGATACGTCACTGAGACGGTATATGCCCCTGAATGCTAATGTCATGACAATATTTGGAACGACAAAGAGGAAAGGTTGGCTGAAGGAGCCAAGATAGATGAGAGACTCCAAGGCAACAAGCACAAATAGAATGCCCATGAGACCGAGGATTGCAAGGATCTAAAGGACGAGATCGAGTTATTGATCAAGGATGGCAAATTCATGGAGTATGTCAAAAATCTAAAGGAGTAAGAGGACAATATAGATAGAAATAGATCTCGTTCTCCGAGAAAGACAAGCAGAAGGTGATCGACAGGCCGCATGTGCTGAATTATCCACAGATAACGGACAACAACATCAGAAAAGGAATCATACATATGATTTCAGGAGGTCCGGTAGGAGTAGATTCTACAAAGGGCCGGAAAAAGATCACGAGGGATATCTAATCGGACTGCTATGTCGGTTTCGTGGATCTTTTGAGAATTGAGGAGATTCCACAAGAAGAGGTCATCTTCTCAACGGCAAATATGCGCAAGTTGAGCGCTCAAGCCATTCAGGCAAGAAAATTGAACTTTCCCCTGGTGATAACGGTGGATTAGCCAATTTCGGTGTGATGAAAGTGCTGGTGGACAAGAGCAACTCCGTAAATGTACTGATGAGGTCAATATGGGAAAAAATGGGTTTGGGTGACCAAAGATTAGAGATGGTCAGAACCTCGCTTCACGGTTTTGTCGGCATGGAAATAATGCCCCGCGGTATGGTTTCACTCTTGCCTTCGCTGGGAACTGCGCCCCAAAGAAGAACACTGCTTGCTGATTATGTCGTGCTTGATTTCCCCTTCCCGTACAATGCCATTCTAGGAAGGCCAGCATTGAACGCTTTTCGAGCACTGCCATCAACCTACCATCAGATGGTAAAATTCTCAACTCATGCAGGAACGGGCGAGGTTATAGCGGATCACAGGGACGGACACTCTGTCTAAAATGACAAGTGCTAACTGTAAATCTTTCAAAGACGAAGAAACGGGATGGACACTCTATCTGAAACGATAAGTGCTAACCGTAAATCCCTCAAAGACAAAGAACAGGGACGAACACTCTGTCTAAAATGACAAGTCTAACTATAAATCCCTTAAAGACGAAGAAATAGGACGGACACTATGTCTAAAACGACAGGTGCTAATCGTAAATCCCTCAAAGACGAAGAAACGGGACGAACACTTTGTCTAAAATAACAAGTGCTAGCCGTAAATCCCTCAAAGACGAAGAAAAGGGACGGACACTCTGTCTAAAACTACAAGTGCTAACCGTGAATCCCTAAAAGAAGAAGAAAATGTATGGACACTCTGTCTAAAACGAAAAGTGCTAACCGTAAATCCCTAAAGACGAAGAAACGGGATGGACACTCTGTCTAAAACGACAAGTGCTGACCATAAGTCCCTAAAGACGAGGAAACAGGACAGATACTCTGTCTAAAACAATAAGAGCTAACCGAAAATCCCATGGCGATCGAGAGTAAAAATTAACACGATGCCCGATGCAGCAAAAAGACATTAAAACAAATGCACAAGCCATTCTACAGTACAATACGACATGTAAATTGTCAAAATGAGAAGTAAATTGCGAAAATGGCATTTGAAACAAAATGCAAGCTAGAAATACAAATAGATAAGCAATCAAATGATCGCAGCAAATAAATAAAAATATACAAAAAAAGAGTTCAAAGCAACAAATTGTTCAAAACGCAAGGGCGACGCAGCGGCAAACAAAATTAAACGAATGGTTCATAAAAGCCGAAATTTAAATTCAAGGCTTTCAGCCTTCGACATCATCTTCATCCTCAAAGGAGGGATAAGAGGCAGGCATTGGAGGAGGCGGATACGTTCCTTGATAAATGAGGGTCTCGCTTACAAGAAGGCTCATGAATTCATCCACAACGACAGACGGATCCTCGACGGCCAACGGTAGAGGTTCTCCAGCGACAAGTCTAACCACTCCGGGTTGAACCCACCACGCTGGGAGCGAGTGCTGTGGATTTGCTGTATTGTGAGCACATGGGCTCTCTTTGCATCTCGGGCCCCTCCTCAAGCACTGATTTCTTGGAAGGTGTTACTCCGAAGAAACTCCTCGGCAATCTCCAACCTTTGTTGTGCAGTAGAAACCTGATCAAACAACAAAACAAGATTAACAAGGAAGAATAGAAAAATATATATTAAAAATCTAAGAAAAGAGCTAAGTACTTGGCTCAAGCCGCGTGCATATCCAACCTCTTTGGCCTCTGCAGTCCTCTCCTTCTCAGCGATGAGCTCCTTCTCATGCTCTACGATTCGCTTTTTTAGCGCAATCTTACTATTCCGCATGTTGGTGACCTGCGACTCGAGTCGATGAATAGTCTCATGCGTGAGTTTCACCGCATCCGTGTCTCTACTAGCCCGGGCAGCCTAATCCCTCACTTTCTGCATGGCCTTCTCCTTCTCTCCCAACGCAGCCCTCAGTGCATCAGGATCACTATCCCGGAATCCAGCCATCAAGCATTCTAGCTTGCTCTCCCTATCCTCATGGCCTACTTTAACCCTTCAATCATTGCATCCACAACCCCTACAGTCTAAAAATGAAAAAGCAAAATATTAAGTAACGAAGCATAAATAAAAAATTAATATCAAACTACATGATTACATTACCGTGCTGAACAAGTGGAGTGCATGCCGCTCCACTCTACCTTTCCTCGGCAGATGCCACGAAGGGCACAACAAGATTCGGGAGGGTCACCTACAGAACATTGATTGCCTCCTCTTCAAAGGATGATAATCCGCGACACGGACATGCGTACCTTGGTTGGACTTAGACCTAGCACTTGCCCTAGTAACGGGAACCAAACCACCAGCAGGCACTGGACCGGGTGTACGCGGGACGGGGGGATAACACCTCATATTTGAGAGCGAGTCTGGGGTGCTTTCCTTCTTTTATCCGACGCAAAAACCTCATATGGATAAATTTTCACGACCCCCGCTGATAAGATCTTCAAATGGATCACGCGGTGCGTCGGCCCACGCAGATGCAGTAGCTTCACCTGCAGGTTTCTTGCCCTTGGATCTCCTCTTCCTGGGGTGTAGCACTGGAATAGGAGCAGTTGTTTGGGAACCCTTAGCTTCTGCGGCCAATACTCGACTAATGCGGGCTTGGCGGTTCATGATGAAATCACGTGAGAAAAAGAGAAACATAATATTAGTAACATATCAAAATTGAAACAAAAGACACCATCAGTTAAGAACACATAATTTATACCAAGAGTGTATCTCTAGTATATCGAACTTGAGACAACCCCGCTAGCGACAACACGTGATTTTTGACAAGTTTTCTAAGATTAAATTGGTGGTCATGTATCAGGTTCGCCCTAAAATGTTCGCCCCACCTAGGAAAACCCACCCCCGGGAAATCATGACTTTCAGAACATCTACCCAGTCGAGGCGATATACGGAGAACTCCTTTGTAGAACTTTCCTTGATATAGAAGTATCGCGTCTTCTAGTCTTTCCCCTAGCCGGAGAATTCGCCTCTCAAAAATATATGATGCCTCAGTGCATTTATGTGATAGAAGCCTATCTCTCTTTTACACACCTCAAACAACGCACAAAACTCATTGGGCCCACACGGCACGCCTAAGCCTTTCATGACGATGATAAAACCAACTACATGCCCGAACGAATTCGGCGTCAGCTGGCTCGGCACCAGTCCGATAGACATTAGGATATGTTTGACTTCGGCGTGCACGGGAAATTATAACCCATTGGCCAATTACTCGACAAAGACAGTGAGGTGACCAGGAGGAGCACTGTGCATATGCTAGTTCGGACTAGGAATCATTAACTTATAATTATTTCCTATGTTATACGTTTCACGCAGGAAGGGGCGACTATGCTCCAGACGTGACACATAAGCAGTGCACACCATCCCCAGAACCTCTTTATAGTCATCAAACTCCCCATTGATAACCTCATTTTGTTCGCCTGCTTCACTATCAGAACGATTATCCTCAGTAGGATGAGGGGGCGAGTCATCCCCCCATGCTACGACACAGGCTGATCATCATCCTCCTCATGATCATCATCCCTCGCCCAATCAAACACTTTTATATCAACGGCCTCATAACCATCTCTTGTAGCTAAATTCGAACATGCAGGACCGCCTCCAAGACCCACTACTGAGTTGACAGAACCGAAGTTTGAGACGCTACTAGACTCACTCCCAAATGAAGACTCTTAACTCGCCATCTCGATGACACAAACTAAAATAAAATAAAATGGAAAAGAAAAGATGACTACGCATTTACGTCACTCCCGATACTTATGACAACTACGCGATATGCTAAAAGCACACATAAAATAATACGAATAACGAGAGGAAAAGTTAAGCAAACAGTCAAGTACCTTGATTAAAACTGTAAAATCACCAAATTGGTTGCGGGATAACACTGCGCAAAAGAAAAAAGAAAGCAAAGTCAAAATCAAAAGAACTAGTTTTTTCAGAAAAAATGGAGAAAGTTTTTCTAAGGATTAGGTCTCGATACACATTATTAAATCAGTTATACTCGATATAGAAAGCATCGAACCGCGCTCGTTTGATGCTACTCACATGTTACGCGAAACTATGCAAAGACAATAATGAGGTTCTCCGAGTCTCTTCCCCTTTATATAGAGGGGAAAAAGCCCATTAGACCCATCAGACATAATGTCGAATTGGGCGCATTCGACATAACAAGCAAGATCGAATGTCAATAATTCGATCGTTACCAGAAAAAAGACAAAATATCGATCGAATCCTTTGACATTCAATTTAAGACCCAAAATCGAATTTGACTCCTTCGATCGATGGTAATAACCTAAAATTTTAAATTAATATAAGTATAATGCATGTATGTAAGAATAACTGCAAAATCAAACCCACATAATTCGACATTGTATAAAGTCAAATTCAAGCTTGCGTTCCTCAGATCGAAACAAGAGATCCAAAACGAATATTTGGAACCCAAGTTCTCCGAATCCTGGCTCCCAATGGGGGCTATAATTTTCAATAGTGACACAACCGGTAAATAATTGACGACATAGTCATCGCAAACTTTTAACGAGACTGACTCCCAAACTAGGGGGACTATATGATGGGGTATTTTAGGAAAGGCCCAATATAAATACTGGGACGACCCACAAAGAAAGGCCCAGAAAAATTGTAGATCGAACTGAAGGAATTCGAATTTAAACGAATATCGAATGCGCATGATTCGATCTAAGAGGCAGATCGAATCAGCACGATTCGATATTCATTCTCTAACTACCACTGGGACCCACGTGACGGGGCCTATAAATACCCGGACCTCTTACATTATCAGCACACATTCAACACTAACTCAACAACTACAGAATATCGAAGCTTTCCAATTCGATACACAGCAATTCGATCTTCATTCGATCGAAGATTCCCCATTCGATACACAACAGTTCGACCATCATTGTATCAAAGCTTCAGGATTCGATGTAGACCAATTCGACATATACTGTATCGAAGCTACCCGATTCGACACTATCCGATTCGACGCACACTACTCTGAACAACAACGACTCGATATTCAATCGATCGAACCTTAGTGATTCGATTTACATTTAATTTATTGTATTTCTACTTGTATTGCATAATCAGCTTGTATTAGGTGTCCGGAACCAGGCTAGTCCAATTTATATTTGATTAGCATTATTTTGGCATCTATCAGGTCTATTGTAACAATAACATGTGTATTGTAATCCGAACGAAATAAGACCAAAATACGAACTATTTTAATTGATAGAGGATCATGCATGTGGGTGATATTGATATCTTGAATTTAAAACTGCAATTCGTTACCTCCCTCGTATTTAGAATGAGCATAGTATAAGCTAATTATAGCTTAATAACATTAATCGAGCTAGCTTTGATACGTGTAGTCTGGTTTAGGTAGTCACGTGGTGAGATTTGCAAAAATCAATATTACTCCTGCACGAATTGCCTCCGAGTAGCCCAGAGTTGCTGCAAAACTTCCATACTTACACGCCTTTTGCCATATTTCATACTATGGCACGATTTTGGATTGAAATTAGCCATTTTGGTCTTAGTAAGTTAGTAACTTTCTGCCTGAGGTTCACTGTTGACTTGATGCCTGTAAAACTAACGCGGTAAAGATAAAGATTATATCATACAAATAATAAATAAATTATCTTATTCTTGTTTGCATGTGTTTCCATTTTGGTGATCTAGCTATATATTATTAATTTGACAATGTAGGAGCCTTGGGGTCATTTTCATGTGCTAAATATTTTATCTTATCATTTAGTTTTATGTCCACAATCCCAAAAACTTTGTTTCTAGTGTTAAAGGTGCGAACGCTTGGAGAGCTTTAATGGCGGCATGGAGCAAATGATCAACACGTCCGAAGTACGTAATTGAACTATATTTAGCACGTGAGGTTGAAAAGGCATTTTCAAAAATCAAAGTTACAATTTATCCCCAAAAGGTTAGGCTAAAATGCCACATTATGTAAATTTAATTTACAATTTCACATCATTGCATATCTATCTTAAACATATAGTACGAATCAAAAGAATTACACATATGGTATACCAAGTCAAAGAATTTAGATGTGACAGGTGCAACAAGATGAATATCTTTTATACTTTTTTTTTGACACAAATAGCTTGTGTTCTTAAAACCGGATCGGACCGGCCGGTTTGACTGCCAATTGAGGGACTTACCGAGCGGCACCGTACATTTTAGCCGGCGTCGACAATTAGTGCAGGGAACCGGTACAACGCGGCCCAAAACCTGCCTCCTTGCAGCCCCAAAGACCGATACAACTCCCGGCCGGTGGTTTTGCTTTTTCCTTGTTGATCTATTGTTTTATTGGGAAAACATATCAAGCTTTCTCTAATATTTGAAAATTTTGTTATATTAAGGCTTGTCTCCAGCCACGGGAGAAGAAATGAGAAAAATAAAAGTTGTAGAACATGTGTGCAGTCACAGGGTTACAGAATAAAAAGGATTGGAAAAGAAAATTGCAATTGGAGATGTTAATCTATCTTCTTCCTTCCCGATGTAGTTAGGACAGTACGAAGACCTACCTCAGTATTGGTAGCCTTAGAAGTTGCACCCGACGCTGGTAAAACGGTACCCCACTATTTCTTCACATCATGATAAGCAATTCACATGATACAGCTCCCGCACGAGGTATCGATGGTTTTAAATAACTTCATGAATACCCCACATGGATAAAATACCCTAGCAATTGCCTTATCAAGATACGATACGGATACGCTATAACACGGAGCATCAGTATCCCCTGATCCATGATAGAACCTCCTATTCCCCGAAGGACAAATATCGGATTCCCTTCCCGAAAAGGTATCGGAACCCAATGGCAGCGGCATCCTGATATGTATCAGTACCCTAATATGTGTCAGCACCCCGAAGACAGCTATCGAAAGCAGAACGGAAATACTCAGCTCCTAAAAAATTGCATGTAACACTTAACAAGAAACATACATGCATAAAACCACTTGTATACAATCCCATTCCTACAAAAGGAGGGGGATGAAATGAATAAAGGGCAGACTTTCTGGATCATCTAATATTAGTATTTTTTCGAACTTTGGGCAAGGCATTCCAACCCACCACAAAATCAAGAAAAACCGAGATAATAACCGTTAACAAAATGGCGTCGTCTGTGGGAACGCCATGAAATACCGCCCTTGAGTGTGTTCGAAGAATCCCTTTTTATCATCCTATGGATAGTCCCGTAATCAGCAGCAGCCTCTCGGACCATCAAGAGCATATGGAAGAAGATCCATCAGTAACCCCCTCTCCATCCAAGACGAAAATAAGGGATTTCATAAATGCCCCTGATCCGTATTCGATTGCCTTTTAGGGGATGCCACTCGGAGAACTCGACAAGGTACACATATTCGCGAGGACCCCCCTGATGACACCATCGAAAGCGGTATGATTCAGAAGAATACGAGTCTTGCCTAAGACCTAGCTCTCAACTAGCTCCCCGACGCTGTGATACCCCACCTCCTGAACGAGAGCCAGGAATTTACTACGAGGACAACCGCGATAGAGGACCACTGAATCATGAAAGAGCAAGGACTGTTATCCTCGGGATCATCAGCTACCTCCCGCGCCCATAGGAGTATATGACTCCTTGTGGGATATGGCCAATAACCTGCACAGGGAAATGAGGGACATAAAGAAAAATATAACTCCGGGGGAAATGCCTATGTATCACGGCTCCCTTTTCGTCCCAAAAATTGCTCAAGCCTTGATCCTATCGGGGATGCGACCGAGAAACCTCCCCCATGTATATGGGTGATAAGGATGGGAGAGATCCTCAAGATTACATCCATCAATACATAGCAACTATGGACCTAGCATCGGCACCGAATTTTTCTCTATGCTGAGCTTTCGAACTACCCTAGCGGGTAGAGTGCAAGCCTGGTTTTCCCAGCTACGTCCTGGAATGATATCCCATTTTGACCAACTGGCGTGCCTATTCTTACAACAGTTTGCTTGTAATAGGAGATATCCTAAATCCGCTACCCATCTGTTTACTATCAAGCAAAGAAAAGACGAATCCCTTAGGGATTACATAAAGCGCTTCTTAGACGAAGCCTTAGATGTCTCGAATGCTATACCTTCGATAGTAGTGGATATTCTAACTCAATGGCTCAGAACGAGGGCTTTTCTGGTACCTTATGGGTAACCAGGTTAAAGATATAAACGAACTCATGCAAAAGGCGGAGACATACCTTATCATGGAGGAAGCTGAGAATTCCATGATCAGAACAGAGAGCAATGATCACGAACAGGGGAAGAGGTCTAAAGACAAGGTAAAAGAAGAAAAACCTTCATCCTAGCGAAGGGATGATGGAAATGTGGTAAAAAGACACTTCTGCCCCGTGCCATTGCCACCCTTAATGATTACTCCCATCAAGGTGTTGAGTTTGATGCGAGAAAGAAACGATTTGTAGTGGCCATTGCTCGTTAAAAAGCCTTATATGAAGAAGGATACATGTAAGTTCTGTAAATACCATAAAGCATATGTACATATTATCGATGCCTGCACAACCTTGAGAAATGAGAACACCGTCTATTAAACGATGGTTACTTGGGAAACTAATTGAAAGAAAACAACCAAGAGGATTCCAAGTTCAATGTTTGGAAAATAACTCGATCAGAGGCACTGGCGAAGGCGGCCCTAATGCTAAGTATCGAGAGGAAACTTCCTACCATGGATTACCCCCACCCCTGGAGTCATATGAAGACAACCCCCCCTTGGGTAGGACGATAAATATGATTGAAGGAGGGGCATCTTAGTAATACTCTCGGGGAATAAGAAGAAATATCTGAAGAAAGCCCGACATACTGAACAGGGAGCACCAATCTGTTTAATTTAAGGGGCAAAGTTGGCCATCATCACCTTCGGACTGGAATATTTAGAAGGCATAATAGAAGCCACCATCTACGGTATCGAGATCCAGCACATCCTAATCGATACCAGGTGTTTAGTATACGTCATTTTTCTACCCACATACTTGGCTACGGGATTGAAAAATAGCGCATGGAATCGACCGAAGTCTCTTTAGTAGGCTTCTCGGGAGAATCTTGTCATACGTTAGGGACTATAATCCTGCCCATGTCATGGAGAGAGGGTGCCCTACGACGAATGAAGCATACAAAATTTTGGATAGTAGAAGCATCGTCCCGAGCCTACAACGCTATATGCGGGCGACCGTCCATACGGAAATTCGAGGCGATCCCCTCCCCACTCCACCTTATGGTAAAGTTTCCTACGCAATCAGGGATAGAAGAAGTCAGGGGTTGTCAAGTCAAGGATAGGGAATGTTGTACGAACGCAATCCCCTCGGGGGATGACGAAAGCACTATCACCTCTAGCAAAAAGCGTAAGGTCAAAGAAGAACTAAAGGTACAGCCCGTTGAGGAACTGAAAATAATAGAAATTACGGAAGGGGATCCCGGAAAAAACCGTTAAGGTAGGAATCGAGATGAACTCCAAGACAGAGCACGAAATTATTTCTGTCCTTAAACAATTCCTCCATCTCTTCGCTTGGGAAGGGAGACCTCCGGGTAAAATCACTGATGGAGTTTTTTAGCACTTCTTAAATGTTAAGAACGGAGCTAAACCGATTCAGCAGAAGAAGAAAAACATGGGACCCGAGAGGAATAAGATTATAGGATCTGAAGTATAACGCCTACTTAACCTACGCAGATTATGGAGATCAGATATCCCGAATGGCTAGCCAATGTAGTCCTTGTTCCCAAAATAGGGGGAAGATGGTGGATGTGCGTCGACTTCACCAATTTAAACGACGCGTGCCCAAAGGATTGTTACCCTTTACCCAGTATAGATCAGTTGGTTGACTCCACAACGGTATATGCGCTATTATCTATGATGGACAAAGATTAAGGGCATAATCAAATCCCGATGGCACTAATAGATCAGGACAAGACCAACTTCATTACCGATGCAGGCACGTTCTGCTATATGCTGATGCCTTTTGGTTTGAAGAATGCGGGAGCTACCTACCAATGCCTGGTGAACCTTATGTTCGCGGGATTGATTGGAAAGTCGATGTAAGTATACGTTGACGATATGATAGTCAAAAGTCCTTGGGCAGAAGATCATTCGGAGGACTTGCACAAGGCGCTATCGATTATGGACAAATTTAGAATGAAGATTAACCCCTGAAAGTGCTCCTTCGGAATTAAATGGGGGAAATTCCTACGGTTCATGGTAACAGAGAAAGGGATAGAGGTTAACCCTGAAAAGGCTAAAGCCATCGTGGAAATTCCCACCCCTAGGACAATCGCAGGCATTCAAAAATTGAGTGGGAGGATGGCATCCTTGAGCAGATTCATCTCTAAATCAGCCGAGAAAGGGCTCCCCTTCTTCAAGATATTGAGGAACGTTAAGGACTTCTACCAGACGGAACAGTGTGAAGAAGCCCTTAGTAAGTTGAAGAGCTACTTGGTATGACATCCCCTACTAGTAGAGCCCATATCGTAAGAGGAATTATTCGTATACCTGGCAGTGGGAGAGGTATCCGTAAGTACAGTATTAGTCAAGGAACACAACAAAGAGCATCGCCCTATTTACTACATTACCAAAACGTTACAAAGGGCAGAAGGCATATACACCCTGACCGAAAAGCGGATGCTAGCCCTGATTACTACTTCTTGCAATGTACGACCTGACTTCCTCTATCATCCCATCATTATTTTAACTAAGCATCCCCTACGCACAATCCTTAATAAGCCCGAAACTTCAGGGTGGCTGGTGAAATGGGCAGTGAAACTCACAGAGAATGATAACTCCTTGCCCCCAGACCCTCAATTAAAGCTCAAGTGTTAGTTGACTTTGTCATGGAAATGGCAGGTATGGAAGTGGAGGAAAACCCGCCCCTGTGGCATGTCTTCGTAGATGGGTCCGCGATTACAATACATAGGGGAGCAGGGATAGTATTGACCAATAGTGAAGTAGAATAGGAAGTACTCTACATTGTAGTCAGACTCGACTATCCCCTGTCTAACAACAACGCAGAGTATGAAGCCCTTTTAATCGGGATGAGGCTAGCACAAGAGGAGGCATCAGGAAACTGATAGTTCATAGTGACTCGCAATTGATTGTGCAACAAGTCAATGGTGTTTATGAATCCAAAGAAGAAAGAATGCGAGACTACCTTCACGTAGTCCATCAGAGACAGGGTTGGTTTGAGGGGTGCAAAATAGTCCAAATCCCCCTTGACAACCAAGAGGCAGATGCCTTATCTAAAGCCACCCAAACGGCTACGATATATACCCGTCATATTACCTTTCTTCAGGCATTGGATTTAGAGAAATCCAAAACTAAAAAGTTAAATGCCACAGCAACCCCAGCCGAAGAGGAATGGATGGTCATGATTAAACCATACTTGAGACATCCAGGGGATTATTTTGTGAGCAAGTCAGAGCAGCGATTAATGGCACAAAAACCGCCCACTACTTTCTACACGATGAGATTTTGTTTCGCACATCTTACTCCTGCCCTCATGCGAGATGCCTTATCAAAGAGGAAGCTGAACAAGTCATTAGAGAAGTTCACGAAGGCACATACAGGAGCCACACCGGGGGAGAAAGCATGGCGAGACGTATAGTGCGCCAGGGTTATTACTGGCCCACAATGGTCCAAGACTGCAAAAAGCATGCAAAAAGATGAAAATCATGCCAAGCCTATGCCCCATGAATCCATCAACCCGCCATACCGTTAGAATCCAGCCCAAACCCGTCGGTTTAGGACCAATAAAGAGCAGCATTCAAAAGCCTATAGTTGGATCGAGAGCTTACTTCTTTATCTAATCCCCCATCTTATTTCTAGTATGCTCATGCCCCTTCGCAAAGTGGGGCATCGATATTCTGGGACCTCTAATCCCCAATGTAGGTTAGAAAAAGTTATTGTTAGTAGCCGTCGATTATTTCACTAAGTGGGTGGAAGCAGAACCCTTGGATAAAATTATGGCCGAAGCAGTTATCAACTTTCTATGGAGATATATAATTTTTCTTTTTGGCATTCCGAGATACCTCGTCAGTGATAATAGACTCCAATTCATAGGCATGAAATTAGAAGACTTGTGCGATCAATGGGAGATAAAGCACCGCTTTAACTCTGTAGGGTATCCCCAGGCTAGTGGCCAAGAGAAAGAACCAATCAAACCTTGTTAAACATCGTAAAGCAAGGTTGTATTGGCAAAAAGCTAAATGGATTGAAGAAGTCCCTAGTATCTTATGGGCCTACAAGACCACCCAAAGAACAACCACTGGAGAAACTCCATATAGCTTAACTTATGGCAGCAAAGCCGTGATATCCCCTGCGGTTGTAGCGGAAAGTTGGCGAGTGAAGGAGTACGAGGAAGTGAGTAACAACTCAAGTTTGGCCTTAGCCTTAGACCTACTGGAGGAACGGAGAGCACGAGCGGCCATCCAGATGGAACGATACAAAGCACGTATGGCATGATACTACAATGCCAAAGTGCGAGCCAGAACTTTCCAAGTGGGAGATCTGGTACTAAAAAGAGTCGAAGCTTCTAAAAATATAGGAAAGCTTCAAAGTAAATGGGAGGGACCCTTTAAGATCTCTAAGATCATCAGGGGCGCCACCTATGAACTAGAAAACCTTGAAGGGGAGACATTCCATAACACTTGGAATGCGTATAACCTTATAAAATACTACGCCTAATGTATAAAAGTTATACCTCATGTAAAAACATACACCATTGTACATAAATAAATGAACTATTTATAGTAGATGAAATTTTTCATTATCAACGAGGAAACGTGGTTGCCGATGCAAAATTATGGTCCCGATGAGGGCCATAAACAACCTTACCCTACAATATCATCTATCTACAAATGAAAAACAATCATAGGGAACTACCAGATTCACCTTTACACACACCTATTTACATAGGTAACACACAAAAAAAAGAGAAAAACTATCCTAAGGGGTCTAAAGATCCTCCGTCGGATGTTTTCCCTCCTGACTCAAACGGTGAAGCTGATCTGGAGTCAGGTCCATCAAATCAGCTACATCCACAGATGGAATTGTAAAATCCTCGGAAGTTCGGATGATTCCAGCGGGGGAAGTAGAAGGAACATTAGGGAACGCTTGCATAATGTTCAATTCAGAGATGACAACGGTGATGGGGAAATTGGGCAAAGGTCGCACGGTCTCTTGACAAAGCCTATACGCAATATGGATCATATCGCAGAAATCCCCTTGAAGAGATTCTCGAAGAAAAGAAGGGGTGGATATATCCATTATGGCTTGAGCACGAGCGAGTACTAGGGCCACTTCGTGTGTCCTCGCCACCTTAGCCATCTTGCGATGAGCAACATCATTTTCTTCAAAAACCTTGGAGAACCTTTCCTCCAATGAACGAATCTGATCTCAGAGATGTTCGATTCTTTCCACCAAACATACCACTCGCACCCCTTCCAGCATGAGGCGGCGTTCTAAGTCCCACGATTTCTCTAGTTCATCTTTGAAAGCTTTGTTATGGTTGTTCTGCGCAGCCTTGTGGTTAGTATCTAGATCTTCATTTTTCTTTTGAGCAAGGAGAAGTTCTCTCTCCAACTCATCCTTGTGGCAATATATCAGCTCCATATCGGATGAAACTTGATCTCTCCTATAACCCACATCATTTATAACCATAAACAGCTACAAAAGAAAAAAGAATAACTTAGACAAGAATAGCCATAACGCATGAAATGAGACTTGGAAGAACCCATACCTCACAAAGGTCCTTGTAAGCCAAATCTTGTAAATAAGACATCAGAAAGGTATCCAGCAACACACAGTCTAACCTATTCAGCAAACCACTTAACAAAGTACGACAAAAGTTCACATCGGGGGCTATCTGAGGACATGCTTCAACCCCCTATGGTACCTCCTCACGATCGCCTCTCGTAAGATGGGTCCCTGGCCCACAGGGGACGGTGGATATTGCTCGACTACATTTATAATGTTTTGACTTGAAGGGGTCCAACCACTGGCGGGCATAGCACCCTCTCCGAGAGTTGATAAACCTAAACCCTAAGAAGAATTCAGAGAAGGAACAACCACAAAAGATGATACCCTCGAAGGCTATTGGAGAGAGGAATTTGGTACATCAGTAGGATAAACCCCGACGGCTTGAGAATAAGACCCCCCCACCCAACATCAAGAGAGGGTTATCCGGGATAACAGGTCTTGGAACCAACTCGAAACCCGATAGCGAAGACCCTTCCCTACAGTCACTACTATCATCACACATATAACTTAAAAACGTCTTGTCAAATGCCCTCACGGGGACAAGTCCATCTCCAACCCTACAAGGAATGAAAAGCCCGCATCAAGTTATATGATAAGGAAATACAATATGAGAGGGCACATGGAGAGAAGGAGCTTACGAAAGAAGAAATTGGCATGTAAAGGTTGAGAAGGGAAATCAAAAGTTGTCGCACCCTCTTGTAAAACCCCCATAGCCAGAGCTTCGGAGAACTCCAAAAATCCGCATATATCATAACTCCCCAAAAATAATCCAGTCTGGCATAAAACCTCTTTTTCTTGAATAACCGCTTTCGGACTTGGCACTACATACCCCAGTCCGCATTGAATGGGTACCCCCAAGTAGAAGCAGGCCTACCCCTGGGCTTTAGAAAGAAAAAAAAAACGATTCTTCCCATCGTTCGAAGGAGTAACGCACCTAGTAATGGTTGTAAAGTAACGACAGTTATCCTGATACACCAAACTAAAGAAGGGGAGGCCACTAGGACAAGGTCGCAAAATCAACACAGCCAATACCCGATAGGGGTAAGGGGCAAGTCCAAAAGCTCACTACATAGGGTATACCCTACCAGATAACGATAGGAATGATAACGGGAGTGATAATGATATGAGTTGGGTGTAAGTTGAATAGGGCAAATCTGCAAAAAGGGGTGAAAAAACAGGCACAGCCCACATCGGATCTGATCCGAATACACCGTTATATACACACTTATAGGGGGATCGTAAGCCCTTTAGTGAGAACGAGGCACGACAATATCATACTTAGCGGGATCCAAAAGGAATGTTCAGAGTGCAAAGGAATATATAGTGAACTAATCACCCTAATAGGCTCCACAGCAAAATCGAGGACCATACCGGACTATGCGGCAACTCTAACCAATTACTATATCACACCCTTCCAAACAAAAAGACACGTGTCATCGGCTCCTAAGATAAAGAGAGAATACTCATCATCACTCATGCAATGATAAGGTAGAAACACGCAGCTACTACCCCAGGTGATTGAGGATATGATCAAAATTCAGAAGTTATTGCAGGCTTAAAGAGAGGAGCTAAAGTCCCCAAAAGTGTCCGCGAGATATTTAATCACGAAGTCAAGCATATCCACACAAGTATTGACATAAGCATAAAGTAAAAAAATCTTCATTGATTTGGAAAATTCAAAGTACAGACTCGAAGACCAAAACAAAACAAACAAAGCAGAAAGACAACAAAACAAGGTGACTACAATCAATAGAGAAAAGATCCTACACCTAAACATCGAAAGGCGGTGGAGATGAAGTAGATGGTGGAGGTGACATATCAGACAGAATGCTGGTTAACACCACTATCGAAGCAAGTGATGAAGGGAGTATCCCCCCAGGGATTACTGGCCTCAGAAGCACCGTAGTAACGGGGATTCTCATGCTAGGATCCGATGGTGAAGGCGGGACACGAGAACTATGCTTTTCGAGAAGAGCGTAGCTTCCTCGATGGAAGGCTTCACCATGTCACTGAGATCCAACTGGCATAGGTGTACCCCCGGATGCAACATCCTCTTTTTCTGAGCCTGCCCCACGTATTAAAGTAAGCCCCAGGGTAGATAACCCATCAAATATCCATGATTCTTTAGAGTAAAAGCAGCGTAACATTGTTTGAAGGTATCCTCCTCTGCATACTTAGCTGCATTATCCAACTTCGTTTGCAGGACGTTGGGAAGAATACCCCCCAAAACTAGAGCCTTCGACAACTCCTCCGTAACGGCATCCACCCGCAGAAGGGCCTACTCTAAATTCTTTTGCAACTCTACCTCTCTTAGCATCTCCGCAACTTTCTCTTTCTCCAGAAGCTCAACCCTCTCCTTCAACACCAAACACAAAGCCTCCAACTCCGATACATATGATCTGAGATGGGTAGTCTTGACATCAAACTCATGCATCCAATGAGTGGCCTTCTCCAAAGCCGCATTATACTTGGTTAATTTCTCGTGAAGAACCCAATGGTCTTCCTCCAACTTCTTGTACTTCTCCTCGGCACCTGGTTGCATTCTCTCGTAATTCCCAACCTCGAGTAAAACAACAGGAAGAACTTTAGGTGCCTCAAAACAAAGTTTGAAAACATAAAGAAAGGACCTAACGGTATCTCGGAAGAACAAAAAAAAACAAGAGAGAAGATGGCATACCATCATAGGCATCCAATTGACACAAGCTTGGAGAAACTCACACCCATCGGCAGGTATCGCGTTGGTTGAAACAAAGAAGCGGAAGATAGTGACAATAGCCACCTCCACCCCCTCCATAGGAGCTTGGGTCACAATAGGCGGATCTGACATGATGGCAGGGATGGACCCCCTTGGGGGAGGTAGTGACGAATTTGTGAACACTGGGGTCATGGACAATAGCTCGTCCAGCAACAAAACATTCCCAGCCAGCGAGGAATCTGATGGAACATTCACGATGGCGGGCAAAAGAGGGTCATCGCCTAAAAGAAAGACCAAATTAGAGTTTGGAACCTTAGATGTTCCCCTCGAAGCTCGCGATAGCTCTCCTTCTACAAACAACCAAAAATCAAAGTAAGAAAGTCGCCTTAAAATATTCATTAAAAGTAGGTCAATACCCAGAAACTCACCTAGGTCGAAGGCTTCATTCATCAAGGCCTTCTCCTTATCCAAAATCAGGGGAGATTTCCCATTGTCTACAAAAAGAACATACGTTGCGCGAGCATCATATAAATATTAAAGACTAAATCAAGTACTCACCAAGAACTTTCAAGAGGGGAGTAGCGGGTTCCAGAAGAATAATTATTCCAGAAGGACCAGGTGCTATTACAGGGGACGTGAACAACGAAAGATCGGCCATCTACAAAGAAGCCGAAGACTTGTTAGTTGAAGAGATGTTAATATATTTAAACGTGGAGGTCGGAAGGGTGAGAGAAGAGGGGACCAGTGGGGTCGAGGGAATAGTGGAAAGAGGTGGAGGGAATAGTGGAAAGAGGTGGCAGGAGAATTCCTTCCAGCCCCACATCTGCATCCCCTCCCTTTTTAGTGAAGGGAATAGGGGTAGTATCCATCCCTGCCACTTAAGACTCGTCCCCTTCAGGAAAACCCGAAGTGCCACTCAACGAATGAGATAAAGTAATAGAAGCCAAAACCGCCAAAGAACGAGTCTGGATCTGCTCAAGGGGAGGCGCCTCGTGAGCCCCCGCACCATCGTGAACCCCAGCCTCTCATTGAGCCACGAAATCACCCTGAACCCTGACATCATTGTGAGGATCCGTGCAATCATAAAGTTCAACACCCTCAATCATGTAAGGCTTTAGAGCCCTTGCTGCAGTAAGACGGAAAGCTTGTGAACTTGACCAACCAAGTATAAAAAGATTCTGAATTGATATTAAAAAAGTTGGGCATGGTGACTTACCAAAAGAGACAACATACTCCGAGGGTACAACCAAAGGCTTGTCCATCTTGTCAACATGGGCAATAAACCTTAAGCCTGCGGTCCGACAGAGACCCACATACGAAGCAGACTCAACCAGTGCCTTTGCCCCGAACACTGGCGAAAAGGTCATTCACTCGTGAGATTTGGGCACCCTCCAAGTAAGGGGCCTATCCCATTCTCCCACAAGAGGCTTGACATAGACGAATTTATTCTTCCAAGTGTTGTGCTAGCTAACATTACCCTCCAAAATAAGATCCTCCTTCATGCGATGACCGAAGAAATAGAAAGGAGCTCCCCCCGGGGATACAAAAAACTTAAAGATAGTGAAAAATCTCTCCATGATACAGTCTATCCTCTTGATCAAACACCATAAGACGAAAAGGGATAAGACGGTAAAACAATTTGGGGTGAGCTGGCTTGAGCATACATTGCAAGTCTTGAATGCCTCACAAAAGTGAGGGCGGGAAAAACGACCTCAACCCAACCTTCACTTGCACATAGTATACCGTGAGGTGCTCCAGTGGAGGAGTGTTCCCCTTCTAGTCTGTCGTTGGCATCACCACATTCAAATTGCGACCCGAAGCCCCAATATCAGTGAATAGCTTTTTCACCTCATCATTGGTGGCAGTGCTAACGGTGGCATCCACTTTTTAGGTATTCCAGGGAGCCGCGCCCTTGTAGGCCACCTTTTTAGACTTTTTCTTTTTTTGAGGAGCACCCTCGCAGCCGCCCGTCACTGTCGCAGCACCCCTTGTACTGGTGACTGGTGAAGAGACACTCGTCACCACCGGAGGATCAGAAGAGGGAGAGAAAACGGTGGCGCTAAAAACAGACGTGGTTGAAACCAAGTTGGTGTTAGAAAGAGAAGTCACTGGAAGAGCTTAAGGGAGAGGGAGATGAAAGCTAAGATTGCAAAGAGTAGAGTATAGGTTGGATTTGCAGAAATGAAAGTTGAAGCTCGAAGATTTTGCGGGGGGAGGGGTGGGGTTAATTGCCCATGATCCCTCATTAAATGAGCCAATACTTCACGACACTAAATCAATGGGCATAAAAATAGAAAAATTCGGGCCATTACACCGCTTTTCCGACCACTAAGAAACGTGGACTTAAATGTGCCACGTCATCGGAAAAAATGAAGAACAACCCCGATACTCCCCAACGAAATTCGCTTGTCTCTAAACGAGGGCAATAGGAATTAGAGGGTGGGGGGCTAGTGTTAACCTATCTTCTTTCACGATGTTGTCAGGATATCACGGAGACCTACCTCAATATCGGTAGCCCTAGATGTTGCACCCGATGCTGGTAAAATGGTACCCCGCTATTTCTTCGCATCACGATAAGAAATTCACATGGTACTGTTCATGCGCGAGGTATCACATGTTTCAAATAACTTTACGAATACCATATAGTGATACCATGCCCTAGCAATTGCCCTATCAAGATACGATATAGATACACTATAACACGGGGCATCAGTATCCTCTAATCCACGATAGAACCTCCTACTCCCCAAAGGACAAAATATCGGCTTCCTTTCCCGAAAAGGTACTGGAACCCAATGGCGGCAGCATCCTGATATGTATCAGCATCCTGATATGTGTTAGCACCCCAAAGACAGCTGTCAGAAGTAGAACGGAACTACTCAGCTCCTAAAGAATTGCATGTAACACTTGTCAAGAAACATACATGCATAAAAGCCACTTGTATACAATCCCACTCCTACAAAAGGAGGGGAATGGAATGAATAAATGGAGGACTTTGTGGATCATCTAATATTAGTATTGTTTTGAATTTTGGGCAAGGCGTTCCAACCCACCCTCAAAATTAAGAAAAATCGAGATGAATAAATAACCGTTAAGAGGAGAGAACTACCAAAATTGATGTTAACAAAAGATTATGCTTACGTAGTGATATGGAACGTGTGTTTGGCTTTGGTTAGCGATATTTCCAGAGCGATAATTGTTACTGCCAAATAGATTAGTTTTTATTCTCTAATTTACCCTTGTCAGTCACACATTATAAGATTCTGATTTTGAAGATACCATAGTTTTTTATTTACTATCCTTATATGATGGAAACTCAATCTTTTCTTAATTCAATCTAATTGTATTCTTGCACTAGTTATCATTCTTAATTCCCACCGTACAATAAAATGCGAATTATATTATAAATTCAGTCTTATAATCTTATCTCGAGGAAATATATCCATTTTAAATGAATAATTTGCTAATATAAGCTTATATATTAGAAACAATTTTAAACTAGCATAATTATAAGTTTAAATTAAATATTAAACGAGATTATGTGCACATTTGATTCTTCTTCTAAATTTTTTCTATTATTATTATTGTTATTATTATAATTATTGTTATTATTATTTTATGTTTAGGTAAGCTGAAAATATATGTATAAGACATCAAAATAAAATGAATCTCTGAAAATATTATTTATGAAAAAAACATAATAGAGCAAATAGTTAAAAACATTGTACTATTTATATGCTAAGCCTAGCATTACGTGTGTATAATAAATATACTATGAAATAACAAAATCCAATTGACATTTCGCTCTCTATAAAAACACACCAGGGTGTGATTTTGAGAGAACCACATTCCTTCGCCTGCAATGGCGAAGAAGCGAACTCAGGGTTTGATTGAACAAGAACAAACAGAATTTCTAGAAGGGGAACATGATGCGACAGAGATGCAACACACATAGGAACAAGGCGAGGAAATTAGGGGTGATTAGGAAATCGAATCAGAGACGGAAGAAGGGGATCTAGGGTTTGCGAAAAAAGACGAAGCAAGAGATTTGACATCTATCCAGTGCTACAAGGGGAAAAAGACATCAGAAACATCCCACAAAAAAAATGCTGGAATGAACTGTTTGCGGGGAACAGAAGGCCAGAGAACAGATGTCGTGTGGAGTATGCTAAACCAAATGAGTTGTCAATCTTCGAATCACATAAGAGGATGTGTTAGAGAATCGTGTTTGGGGTCATACTTTAATTGGTACTGTGATAGGTCTTAGCTTACCATATGATGACATGAATAGATACATAGAGGCTAGGTGGCCACACAAACCTAAGATTCACACCGCTACAAATGGCATATGTGTTTAGGTTTGAAAATGAAGAGTAAATGATGGAAGTGTTTGGAGGAGGACCACGGATGGTTAAGGGACCGGACCACATGTTCTGTTGCTTAAAAAATGGGAACCAGGAATGACACTTGACCCAAAATCCTTAAAGGATTACCCACCTGGGTCCAATTATCAGGATTGGATCTACAGTTTGGGTCACCAAGAATGTTGGGCAAGAATGATTTTGTCCATCGATTTGTTCTTCACCAAAATGATTTGGACTTGGAAAAATGTTAATTCGAGGGTACTTGGAATTAATTTCAAATTGCACGGTGATTTGGTTTGAGGATTGATGAAGAATGATATGTTCAAATATGTTGAATTTTGATCTTTTTTAAAGGACTTTCAATCTTAATAACAGTTCTTCGAGAGTCTTCGGACTTGATCTCGAATCAAACAGGCTTTGACTTGAAGATTGATAAAGAACAATATGAATGTTGGCTTGAATTTCATGAATATGTTGAAGCTTGATCTTTTAGGCAAAAGCACGATCTTCAAAAATGGTTATTTGATGAACTTGAAGCTTGACGCAGGATCAACTGGAGCTTTTTGCTATAAGAGTCTAGCTAGGTATTAATACATAATTACAAATCTAAGTCTGGTAACTAAATCACTATAATAAAGGAAATATAATTACAAGAGATTACAAGATCTCTATAAGATAATAGTCTAGCTAGGTCTATTAAGCCCCCTGCAAAATCGACGTTCCATCAGCAACGAAGAGTTTGGAATGCATGAGTTGAAAAACGTGATCCAGCTAGAGGCTTTGTAAGAACATTTGCTAATTGATCGAGAGTGTTAACATAGGAAACCTTGAGGAAGCCCTTGTTAACAAGATCACGAAAAAAGTGAAGATAAAACGATATATGCTTCATTCAAGAGTGTTGAACCGAATGAAGCGATGGTCCGATTTCACCCATATTATCACATCCAATGATGGATGATGGAGGAAGAGAAAAACTAAGTTCACCGAACAAGTGTTGGATCCAACGAATTTCAGTCGCAGCATTAGCAAGAGCCCGATATTCACCTTTGGTGGACATATACCGCATGTTCCTTTTGCGACATCCATAAGATGGGATTCGACCCAAGGAAGACAAAATAAGTCGATATAGAAGCTTCGTGCAGATTGACTCCCGCCCAATCCGTATCGAAATAGGCCAAGAGAACAATAAAGGGCGATTGACGAAGGAGCAAACCGTGCGATAGACTACCCTTGAGATAGCGCAATATGTGTTTGGGAGCAGTCCAATCTGACATCCCGTGGGAGACGACATGCATTGAGTAAGGTGATTGACCGTGAATGCAATGTACGGGCAAGTGAAAGCCAAGTACTGTAGGCCGCCAATAATTTGTCGGTAGGGCTAGGGTCAACGGAAGATGCTGACACGGAAGTAGCCGGATTCTAGGTCATCGGAGTTGCAAGAGACTTTGCGCCACCCATTTTATGGCATGGCAAAACATCTGCGATGTACTTGTGTTAGGATAAAAAGAGGCATTCTCGACCGCGAAGAACCTCAATGCCAAAAAAGTATGTTAAGGTGCATATGTCCTTAATGTCAAATAGCCCACAAAGGCGTGAAACAAGCGACGAGATGAGCGGAGGGTTGTTCCTAATGACAATAATGTCGTTAACACACACAAGCATGAAACAAAGAACCTTTCTGCGCGAATAGATAAACAACAAATTATTAGACTTGGGTTGGATGAAGACAAAATAGACAAGGGTCGAACTTAGTTCCAAATACCACGCGCGAGGTGCTTGCTTAAGGCCATAAAAGGATTTGAGAAGATGACACACGCGATGAGGATGTAGCGGGTCCACAAAGCCCAACAGTTGGCTCAAGAAAACGTCCTCGATAAGAGTTCCATGAAGGAACACGTTGCTTACATCGAGTTGACTGAGGGGCATTTGATGAGAGACGGCAAGCATGATAATTATGCGAATAGTCACGGGTTTGACAATGGAGCTAAAGGTCTCTTTGAAATCAAGGCCCGATCATTGATGAAACCCCTTGGCCACAAGTCGCGCCTCATATTTGTCAATGGTGCCATTGGGAAGGCATTTGATGTCAAACACACATTTAGAGCCAATAATGTTGCAATTAGGACGCGCATCAACGAGAGACCAGGTGTCGTGTTTGGCAAGAGTTGTGGGCTCGACATCCATAGCTTCTTGCCAGTTCGGATCCTTTAAGGCCTTACTAACACAAGTAGGTTCGATAGGGACAACCAAGGGATGTTTTGTGGCAAGGTTGATTTTCTTGGGCTTAAATATGTTGTTCCGAGACAGAGTGACCATATGATGAGCACGGTCCGCAAGAGCCTGGGCAATGAGTAGTAAAGGTTCAGGAGGTAGGCATGCAAATTCAATGAAGGAGAGGCCGATATAGGTGGAGCGGGAGCAGATAAGGCAGGTGCCATGAGAGGCAGAGAAAGAACAAAAATAGGCGTAGATACGCCAGTTTGTGGTTGCTCAGAAGGCAAAGGACTAGAGAACCCCAGAAAGACATCCTCAACAAAATGGACATGACATGAGATATAAATACGACAAGTGTCAAGATCAAGATACTTGTATGCCGATTGAGTCATTGAATAGACAAGAAAGAGAAGTCGACGAGACGGTGGATCGAGCTTGCCATGGATATAGGGCCAAAGATGGGGAAAGTAGAGATACCCAAACACATGAAGGCGACGATAATAAGGCGAACGCCCATGTAAGATGGAGAAGGGTGGCGCGCCTTTAAGAATCAATGTGGGAAGACGGTTCATAAAATAGACGGTCGTGGCAAATGCAAATTCCCAAAAGATAGAGGGAAGGCGAGCATGAGATAAGAGCATGCGGCCGAGAGAGAGACAACTTGCAAATGACAACGTTCAGTGGTGCCCTTCTGTTGGGGTTATGAGGAGCCGTGGAAAGCCAACTGATACCGTGAGAAAGAAGATACGGATGTAAAGCAAAAAAAAATGCCACCATTATCCATATAAAATTTTTTGATCACCTGTCCAAATTATTTCTCAACAAGAGTACAGAAATGACCAAAGACCGTATCAACTTCAGATTTATTAGTCATATGAAACAACCAACAATATTTCGAGTAATGATCCACCAACAATAAGTAGTAACAAAAACCATTAAGAGAAGTAGTTGCGTCGGGCCTAAAACATCACCATAAATAAAATGCAACACAACAGAGGATTGAGTAAATGGAAACTATTTGCTTTTATTCAAAACACAATGTTCATAATTATTAGAATATAAAGTAGACGAATCCTCACACGGTAAATTAAACTGCCATTAAATAAAAGAACTAATCCGAGACGAGGGGTAACCCAAATGGTCATGCCAACGATCCTTAGTCGCATGTTCACCAACAAAGGCTTGCACATGAGGCCGAAGTACCCTTGGAAGCCGCAGTTGATAGACTCCGCCCGAGCAAGGTCCGATTAACAGCCTATCCCCCGTACTGTGATCCTTAAAAACAAAGTGTGACGAGAAATATTCAATAGTCACATCATTAGATTTAGTGAAGTGATGCACATATAAAATAGTATGCCGTAACGTAGGGACACATAATACATTATCCAAAAAAAACGACGATCTGAGTAGTTAATAAAAGACGATCCAACATGTGATATTTTCAAACATGTACCGTCGGTAATAGTAACCTTATTAGGGTCGTCATACTCGGAGTGAAGAGATAGATTATGAAGGTCCGAGGTGAGGTTGTGCAACGCACCCGAATCAACAAGCCTTTGTTTCCCGAAGGAGAAAAGGGATCAGGGGGTCGCAAGATTAGCGTTTGGTAAGCGACACATGTGTGCGACACGGCTCAGAAGGCCGTAAATTTGGCAGATCACAGTCGAGCGAGAAGACGATCCGTTTGAACAATTTGGATAAGAGCAGTTAGAGTTATTGTTGTTGGGCCCGTACCCGCAGTGGCCACCGTGGCAAGACTGACAATGACCATTTAAGAGCGACCATGACCAGAGTTATTTCCACGATTGTGGGGATGGATAGGAAGAGGTTGAGAGGTGCTATAGTTGGTTGTGGCGACAAACTACACGGCATCAGTTTCAACACGATGGAGAAAGGCCTCTTGTGCGAGTAGGAGGGCATGTAATTTAGTGAATCTGATTGGATTTTCCCGGGCATGGATCGAAGCGTCCATATCACGGTAGGCGGGTCGAAGACCATTTAAGAAATAGAGAGTTATGTCATCATCATGGAAAGGGTGGTCGATGACGGCAAGCTTATCCTCCTTAACCTTTAGGCATGAAGGAATTCAGCGACGGATCGTATGCCAATTTTGATGGTGTTGAGATCGTCTTTCAACTTCATAACGCATGAACATGAAAGATTTGCATAGTACGTTATAGAGTAAGCCACGCGGCCACCGATATTTCTTCATTGGAGATGAGGGTAATGATTGTGCCAGTGACGGAACCAACGACGGCGGTAAAGATAAGGGAATCTTGCCTCGTCCAGTGAAGATGAGAGGCGTTGGATTTCAGCGTGGTGCCACCGGGGTGGTACCGTCGAGATAGCCAAAGAGGCCAAAGACATGGAAAAGATGGCAGACTTGAAAACGCCAAGCGACATAGTTTATGCCGCCGAGTTAGAGCAGAAGGTGCTGATTTGCACTGATGGGAACAAGCAGTTCAGTGCCCGAAGAGGCGGCTACCGCAAGCGGATGGGAGGTGATAAGTGAATCACCGGAGGACGATTGATCGTTTAGGGCCGGCCATAAGATCAAATATCTCGTTAGAGGATATTGACTCTTGATACCGTATAAGACTAGAAGATAATGTGAAAGTGGTGATCTTCTTATTAACAACAAAGGTATTAATACATAAGTACAAATCTAAGTCTAGTAACTAAATTGATAATTACAAGAGATTACATGATCTTTATAAGATAAAAATCTAGCTAGGTCTATTATTTGCAAACAACGCCTTAAAAACTGATGGACTTGACGAAAAGAATTTGTAAAACTTCTTTGCTCCAAATTTTGAATGTTGAATTGTACTTTTCTTCTTCTTCAATAACACTTCAATTTATAGTTGTAGAGTGAATTTAATCAGAATCTCATGTTGAGATGAATAGTTGTGGTTGGGTCTACGATTTCTTAATTTGGAAGATTTGGAAAACTTGATCATAGTGAATCTTATGTGATCTCTTGAATATTGAGACTTAGAGGAGATGTATTTCAATGACTTGAGATTTAATTAATATATTTATTTAATTCTTTAAAGTATTGCGATTAAATAATATATGTATTTTTTGTTTCTTTCTTTACAAGACTTGACATCATTTAATTTAATTGGATAATTTCATTCTAGTTAATAACTAAGACATTATTTGATTTATTCATCGTATATATTAAAACCAATAAATTTAACTACTTTACTTTGAAAATAAATTTATTATAATTCAAAAATAAAATAGAAAATTAATTAATTAATATATTATTTGCACGTGTTGTGATTTAAGTAGACACTAATATAAGTGTCTCCAAAATGCCTCCTTGGGACTTGTTCATGGTGTTGTAGTAAAAATATGCCCTAGACGAAGAACGATCTCTTTTTTTTTTAATATGTCTGAGGGGAAAGTATTTACAACAACAATTTATTCAATAATTTAAGCCCAAATATCATGAATAATATCATGAATATGATTAATAATACACTTCATAAATTGGTCCATGAAGATGAAAGAATTATGGAAAGCCCATCCTCCTTTCTTTTTTCATTGGTCCAGATATTGGGTTCACGTGAACCAGATACATGGGAGAAGTTCACTCTTCTGTCACATTCTTGACCCAAGTAGGTTCCTTCGTTTCTTTGAACCAAGCACATGAAATAGCTCTTGTCGTCTCCTCCAATTTGAATTCAACATATTCTTTTCATCCATCAAACAAAACAGATTTTTAGCAATGAAATTTTAATTTCCTTCCGCAGCCATTTTTTCTTTTGTGGATGGAAGTATTTCCTTCTCAGTTCTAAAGTACCACCGAGCCTTTTTAATTTTTAGAATAATTCCAGGGCTTTGAATCTTCTTCCACAAAATTGTGTTAAATCTCCTACAACATCAACATCACTCAGATGAGTGCCACGTGGAACGTGTTTAAGTTTTCTTAACACCACGTTTGCTTTATATTTAAAAGACTAAGACTCTTAACAAATTTAGTCCCACGAAAGATTTTGTTTCCTAATTTTTGTTCTCTGCTAAAGAAAAGATTTCAGCTACCAAATTATTTTATAAAGTCCATCTTCCAAAGTAAAATTTAAATGTTTATACATTAAAAATCGAGATTCAAAAATATGGCAAAAACTGTTTATATTAAAAAACAAACATGGTGATGTTGTGGAAGATTTAGCAAAATTTTGTAGGAGAAGATCCAAAGTCGATTCCCAAATACACATACTAGACCATCAACAAAATCCTCTGTGTATCCTACTTTCTTTTCTCGAGTCATGAGTAAAAGGAAACTTTTCAACTTGATCGGTGAATCTCACCTATAAAATTAGAATTGAGGCTTCATTTCATCATTCACATAAAAACTTTTCTCATGTGCTTCGAAAATAATTTTTGCCGATGCCTTGAAAGTTCTTGGAAAAGAGATAGCGAATCTCAGGCTTCCCAAGCTTCTCTCCTTTTTTCTTCTACTTTTTTTAATTGTGTCAGCCCATTCATGGAGTAAGGAACTAATCTCTTTTTTCTTTTCTTTCACATCGATCGAGAGAGCTAATCTTGACATCTGGTGGGGGCTAATTAGGCTAGCCCAATTAAGAGAAATGGGCCCAAACAAATAATATCCGACAAAAAGGGTATCGAAATGGAGAATTTGATACTCTAGTATGCAAGCATCGAATGGCCAGGTCGATGTTAAGCCAGCATCAAATAGCCAATTCGACCTTATCCCAGGAAATCCAGAATAAAGAGCTGCAATTCGAAGACTATAAATACCTCGAATCCCGAGAATCAAGCATGTCATTAATTACTATAGCACACCATGCTCTTAGATCGAAGGCTTGGTACGATATTCTAGCATTCAATCGTTATGAGCATTCGATACTTTTGTACTTCCGTTTGACAGTGTTGAAGCTGTGCATTTTTGATATTTTTTAGAGATCGATACTCCCAGTTTGAAAGTTCCACGTTCAGATAGCATTTCCATTCGAGTGTGATCCAATTCAATAATCCCCTATGTTCGATATTGGATCAGTTTGATGGTTCCAAATTTAAGACTTTGAAGATCCTAGTCAGCTTAGGCTATTTTAACGTACTTATTTGGTGTTCTGGACTAAGCTGGTCAATTATTGTAATAGATTGGCGTAGATTAGTGTATTCTAAGCCCAAATTGTACTTAATTTATCTTTCGTGTAACCAATACAAAATTATACCAAACGAACATCATTTGTATTGCAGTGGGGGAGTTTTAGATAGAACGACATTGATCCTCGGTTGTATTGTAGTGAACTTTTACACTTCGTTTTGCTTTTGGATTCTGTAACTTTGACAAATTTCTTCATATATCCTCTTTATTTCAGATTCTCACCTTTTTTAGCTAACTCTCTTTTAATTCTTGTCTTCTTGTTATTTCAGAGTTACAACAATTTCATTCATAAAGGCACAATTTGTGAGGGCAGAACTTCGACGAACACAAAATAAATTACCCGAGGAGTTCCCAAGCGCACAAAGAAATTTTTTAATATTATGCCGCTCATTATCAACAATCAGCCAACGTGATTGGGACATAAACTGTAGAAGACATAGCTACGTAGAGCGGACGACTTGCGCTAATATACATGAGTCAATCCAAGCCTATTTGTTTATACATGCTTGTGTTTTACAAAATCCGCATCACAATGAACATGCGAACGCGTCGGTGGGCTTGAAGGCTACGGAGAATGGTCGTCGCCAAAAGAGACTTTGGTCACCACTTGACGTCAAAGAAAATTGAGTGGAAGGGATTTTCTTTCAAGACTTGGCATCCGACAACGATGAGGAAGAAATTTGCTTTAAAGACTTGGCTCCAAAGACATTCGGAAGGAAGAGACTTGCTTCTAGAACTTGGCCGCAAAGACATTCAGACGGAATAGACTCACTTCTAAGACTTGGCTGCGCACACAACTTGTTGGTCACACTCATGCGGGCTTCCTATAAAAGATATAAATTTCATTCATCCTAGAAGTATTCGAGATGGCTAACCTTTTGAAGTACCTTGTTGGCTACATGCCACCCTCTAGCTTCGCCCTGATTACATACAATGAAGGTTATGTTTCTACATTAGTATCAATCTAGGAAATTCTATTAGACGTCATAATTTCTTGCTTCTAAATAATTCAACTCTATCATTAGTTGTTGATGCACTAAAGACTACAAGAAAAAGAGCTAATTTTGACGGCATTTGACGAGATTAGCCGTCAGAAATTTTTCTGAAAGCATGGTGCTGTCGAAAAGGAGCATTACTGACGGCAACACATGCTGTTGGAAATGCCCTTTTCAAAAAAAGAAAAATCGACGGCATGGTGCAGTTGGAAAAGAGCATTTCTCACGGCAACACATGTCGTGGCATATACCCTTTTTAAAATAGGGAAAAATGCAGGAACCTATCCAACGTTTGCCCGCTTTTACACTTTCCTATCCAACGTTTCATTTTTTACACTTTGATGTCCAACGTTTCATTCTGGTCACTCTTTAAGGTCTAACCTTTAATTCCGGCCAAAAACGTCACTTTTCAGCCTTATGACATCACACTGACATCATTTGAAGGGGCAATTTAGTTATTTTACATATTAGGGGGTGTAATGCAATATGTATAACTAATTTATACACCCTAAATTTTTATTTTATTATATATTTTACATTTTCCAGTTTTTATTTTTTTGTTACTTCAAAAATATTCAAAAATTTTAAAACTAATAAACTTTAACTCATCTAAAATAAAGCAAATTCTTTTTGTTTACAAGTTTAATAGTAAATACTATCAATCTTTTTTTTTTTATGAAAATGTGTCTTCAAATGAATTATATTTTTAGAAATTAAAACTTTCCAACAAAACTAATTAGTAATTTATACACCCTAAATTTTATTTTATTATACATTTTCCAGTTTTTATTTTTTATTTTTTTTGTTACCTCAAAAATATTCAAAAATTTAAAACTAATAAACTTTAACTTATCTAAAATAAAGTATATTCTTTTTGTTATCAATATTTTTCTTGAAGAAAATGTGTCTTAAAATGAATTATATTTTTAGAAATTAAATTTTTTTAACAAAACTAATTAATAATTTTTTAAGGTTGATTTATTAATTAGTTAATAATTAAAAACTAAAAAAAACAAAAAAAAAACTTCATCTTCTCCAACACACCCACCCTCCTCCCCCTCCCTACCCATCAAATCTACCACCACCAAACCCCAAACCCACCTCAAATCGACCTAACTCCATCCCCCTCACACTTCCAGGAAGTCGATTTTCAATTTTATGGGATTTTAAGTGGCGATTTGCGTACGAGGGTTTGGTGGTGGTGGATTTTAAAACTCTAAAACCGAAAATCGACTCCATGGAAGTGTGAGGGTGATGGAGTTAGGTCAATTTGAGGTGAGTTTGGGGTTTGGTGGTGGTGGATTTGATAGGTGTGGGTGGCGCGTGGGGGGTGGGGGTGGGGGTGGGTGTGTTGGAGAAGATGAAGTTTTTTTTTTTGTTTTTTTTTTCAGTTTTTAATTATTAACTAATTACTAAAAAGTTTAAAAAATTACTAATTAGTTTTGTTGAAAAGTTTTAATTTCTAAAAATATAATTCATTTGAAGACACATTTTCTTCAAGAAAAAGATTGATAACAAAAAGAATATATTTTATTTTAGTTAAGTTAAAGTTTATTAGTTTTAAATTTTTGAATATTTTTGAAGTAACAAAAAAAAAACTAGAAAATGTAAAATGTATTATAAAATAAAAATCTAGGGTGTATAAATTACTAATTAGTTTTGTTGAAAAGTTTTAATTTCTAAAAATATAATTCATTTAAAGACACATTTTCATAAAAAAAAAAAAAAGAGATTGATAGTATTTCCTATTAAACTTGTAAACAAAAAGAATTTACTTTATTTTAGATGAGTTAAAGTTTATTAGTTTTTGATTTTTATGAATATTTTTGAAGTAACAAAAAAATAAAAACTAGAAAATGTAAAATGTATAATAAAATAAAAATTTAGGGTGTATAAATTAATTATACATATTGCATTACACCCCCTAATATGTAAAATAACTAAATTGCTCTTCAAATAATGTCAGCGTGATGTCATAAGCCGGAATTAAAGGTTAGACCGTAAAGTGTGACCGGAATGAAACGTTGGACAACAAAATGTAAAAAATGAAACGTTGGATAGGAAATTGTAAAAGCGGGCAAACGTTGGATAGGTTACTGTATTTTTTCCTTTAAAATAAAACTAAAATAAAATTTCATTTTCGACGGCATGTGTCGTCTTGTTGTTGTCGGAAATGACATTTTGGCATGTGGTGCCATCAGAAATGACCATACCGTCAAAAATAACACTTTCGAGTGGTGTTCATCACTCGGATTGGTGACATGGCACAAACCCCTCCCAACATCTATAAATACCCCCAATTTTATGCCAAAAGTCATTCATTCATACACAAACACTTATCTCTCTACATTTCCTCTACTATTTCTCTCTTCAAATATTTTACTAAATATTACTTACAAAATTAATATTTCTTTTGATCTTTTATCATCTTTTGTTTTTTTATATTTATATTATTCTCAGTTTCATATATATATATTAATATGTTTATTATAACACAAATTTCTTTGCCAATATTTTACCAATTAGTATATAATTCTCATTATATATATATATATTCATTATAAATTCTTTAATGATTCTATTTTTTTCTTTTTTTATTAAGCAATATGACATTTTGTTAAAATTAGGTTTATTTATTATTTAAATATGAAAATTGAAAAACAAATCAATTTATAAAGATATTTTCTTAAATCCGAACAAAATTGGAAATCTTGAAAAAAATAATATCAATTTATGGAGCTTTTGTTTTTAAATCTGAAAGAAATTGAGAAGTTTTGAAAAATAAAATCAATTTATAATAAAAATCCGGACGAAATTGTACCACAACTTTAAATATATATATATATATATATATATATATGTGTGTGTGTGTGTGTGTGTGTGTGTTATTTCTGACGGCACGATACCGTCGAAAATGACTATGCGCGATGACACAATTCCATCGCAAAAGGTCATTCCTGCCGACACCGTGCCATCAGAAATAACCATTTTCAACGGAATCATGCTGTCGAAAATGACCTTTTTCCGACAATACCTTTTCTGTAGGTATTTTTGGACGGCATGACCCGTAGAAAAAGACCTTTTCCAACGAAAAAAGGGGCCTTCTCCAACGGGGTCGTGGCGTCCAAAATACAGCTTTTTGTTGTACTGAGATGGCTAAGTTCATAAGTCCTTATATATGTATATACATGGGTAACGTTCTGACTTTGGCTTCACCTAGGATTCAATATTGTTATCTGGTGACAACATCATGATATTGGCTTTAAATTAAACACATAGTATTTTGTTGATGTCATATGTTGTTAACTATTAACAATTATATATATATATATATATATACTATATTAAAAGCAAAGCCCTCCCACTCACAAAATGAGCAGTTTGGATACCAAATATTGAGTTTCCAAAAATACACTTGCTTTGACTTTTCAACAATTAAAAAATAAGTAATTAAAATAAGTAACTACCACCACTCCTAAAATCCTCCACATATTTAGCAAATTTCTTACGTCATTTTTAACGGAATATTCATTTTTTTAACGCCCATGTTACGTCGGGGTGTAACGTTTGACAGAATTCAAAGTTGGGGGGGCAAAGTGCTAAAAATCAAAGCTGGGGGCAAAGTGCAAAACGGCTGAAAGCTAAGGGGTCTTCTGCTTTTTCCCCTATCTATCTATGTATATATATATATATATATATATATATATATATATGACATGGACGAAATATTAAAAATGCCCGTTAACTTTACAAAAAAAATTAAAATGCCCGATTTTTTCGGGCCTGTCCAAAATGCCCGTTATCTTTTATAAAATCTTGCAAAAATGCCCGCCTGATGGCCTTATTCGGGCTAAATGTGCCTATGTGGCGGCACAGTCAACAAAACGTGTCGCCACGTAGGATAAGCGTGTTGACACGTTGGACTGCAATAAAAATGTCATCTATATATGATATATATATATATATAACCATTTATAAAAATAAAACACATATATATAAAAATAATAACAAACATATATATATATATATAAATATATATATATATATAACTATTTGTAAAAATAAAAATATATATAAAAACTTAAATCTTAATAAATTTAAAACATAAATATATTTATGTATTTAAAAAATAAATTTTAAAAACAATAAAATAGACCACCCCCACCCCGCAACCCCCCCCCCCCCCCACTGCAACTCGCGGTTGCAGTGGTAGCGATGTCGATCGACGCCGCCACCGTTGCAACCGCGACGTCAATCGACGTCGCTACCGCTGCGACTCGGTGGTGGTGGTCGTGATCCGGCGATGATGATTTTTTAAATTTTTTTATTTTTTATATTGTTAAAATGTTTATTATTATATATATTATTATTTATACAAAATAGTTGTATATATGTTTATATCTTTATTATTATTAACATATATATATATATTTGTTTATTACTATTATTACTAATATATATATATTAGCCAGAAATGTCAAAACTGCCCGTTATCTTTTGCCAACTTTAGTTTTTGCCCTTTATCTTTTTAAGCCGCCGAAAATGCCCTGTAACTTTGCCAAAAATGTCTGATTCACTGTTCATTGCCATTTGTCCGCCAAATCATCCAATGTTAGCATATGTGGTCAAAATGTGGCTGTCATGTCATAAAATGTATAATTGTTAATTTTTTTTAATATATAAATTATAAAAAATCATTCATAAATCTATTTTAAATTTTAAAATTTATAATTACTAATTTTTTTTTAAAAAAACAGAAAAATGAAAAAAATAAATCTTTATAATTAACTTTATTATTTAAATTTTAAAAACTTACTTTATAATATTTTTTAATATAATAAACTTTATTCATTTAAATTATAAAAACTTTATATATAAAATCTAATTTCAATTACTTATTTTTTTAACAATTAAAAAACTTTAAAAAAATGGAAAAAATAAATTAAAAAAATAAGTCTTCTTCCCCCTCTAAACCACCCCCCACCCCCCACCCCCTCCCCCTCCTCCGCACCTCCACCTGCACCGCCACCACCACCACTCAACCAAATCCTTCTCAATCAACCACTTCTCCCACTCCCAATCCAAGCTCAATCCCCAAAACCCATCACCAAATCGATCAAAAAAAGTTTTGAGAAATTGGGGTCAGAGTAGTTGGGGTCGGAAGAATCGCGGGTGGTGGTGGGTCGGATGAAACGCGGGTGGTGGTGGGTCAGAGGAATCGCGGGGGGTGGTGTGGTGAGGTGGCGGCGGTGCGGTGGATGTGGGGTGGGGGGGGGGGGGAAGTGACGCACTGTTCTCATTTTTTCCTTTTTTCTTTTTTTTTTTCATTTTCCTGTTTTTAAAAAGTTTAAAAATTTTCAGTTTTTTAATATATATGTTTTTAGATTTATTAGTTATTCAAAATTAAGTTTTCTTAATTTAGAATAATTTTATAACATAAAAATATAAAGGAGGGGGTATTTTATTTTTCTATTTTTTTATAAATTTTATTAGTTATTAAAAGTTTTTTAATTGTTAATTTTTAACTTTTTATTATTATTATTATTATTATTATTATTATTAAGATTCCAGGTGTAATAAAAAAAATTGCCACGTTGGACGCGATTTTGCCATGTAGGACGCGATTTTATGAGTTGGCGGACAAATGGCAATGAACAGTGAATTCGGCATTTTTAGCAAAGATAACGTGCATTTTCGGGAGCTTAGAAAGATAACGGGCAAAAAGTAAAGTTGGCAAAAGATAATGGACATTTTTGACATTTCTGCCTATATATTATTCTTACAAAATAGTTACATATGTGTTTATATATATATGACCCTTTTTTAATTATAGTTATATATATATATATATGTTTATTATTCTTATTATTATTTATATATATATATGTTTATTATTATTATTTATATATATATATATATTATTTTTACAAATAGTTATATATATGTTTCTATGTATATATATATATATGTTTATTATTTATATATATATTGGGGTGCAAAGTGTAATTTATTTTTGGGTGCAAATACAATATTTGAAATTAGAAGAGTTTGTTTGAAAATTATTATTTAAACTGAAAATATGACGTGGCGAGGCAGTTTATTGACGTGGCAGCCACTGTACCGCCACGTAGGCATATTTAGCCCGAATAAGGCCATCGAGCATTTTTACAAGAATTTTTAAAAGATACCGGACATTTTTGCAAGGCCCGAAAAAATTGTGCATTTTAACTTTTTTGTTAAAGTTAACGGGCATTTTCAATATTTCGTCCTCGAAACATCACAAATACCATATTTGAGTGAATCGAGTTCTTCAACTAATAATATACTGATTATGATTTTAATTCTAAGCCTAAGCGATAGGTTCATCATAGATTCTTTTAACTCATCAGAAATTCTGGTGTTAACTTCAACCGTAATATTGTAAATACTTCAAACAAACGGCCATTTGAACAAGATGATCTTTACCCATATTGAAAGGTATACACGTTTCTAACGAGGTTCCTGAAATCCTAATAACTGCAGCTATTTCTTTCCGCCACCTTCCCATCTATGTTCCCATTTTTGTTGTGGGTTAGAAAGTTGATTAAAGGTGATAGGATGAGATATATATATATATATATATATATATATATATATATATATATATATATATTATGTTGTCTAACACCTTAGTCCAGACAAGTATGTCTATGTGTTTGAAAAGATGACGGGTGCATAATAGAAGGGAGGTGTCCACCGAAGCTTGCACTTCTCTCAAAAAGATTTAGTCAACATATAAATTAAACAAGAGTTCTGAATCCAAATTTGTACGAAAAAGTTTTATTTTCATGCCATGTGAAGCAAGTACCCGCGTGGAGGTGAAATGGTCATCTTGCCAACTTTTTCTTTAATTGTAACGACTCCCTTAACTACTCATAATCTTAGTTTAGTTTCTAAGAAAATTGGGAATTTGTGATCGAGACTTGAAACATTTGACTTTATCATACTTGATAAGTTCATGATTAAATAGTACTTCTATTAATTAACATGTTGTGTGACATAATGTGTCATGTCAAGAAAAAGCCACGATGGCGCGAAAATGATTGATGAGTGTCGAGAAAGCTCAGAGGTAAAGCTATCTTAGTTGTATTTGGATCATCATTATATCTATATATCTAATTAGAGATTGAGTAATATGGCATTGAAAAGTCACATGAGTCTAGGTTGCAACGCAACAAGCAGAATGCAATTCGGAGGTCGAGAGAGAAAGTTATGCTCAAAATAGTAAAGTTGTGGAGGTTAGTATCAAATTTGCACAATTCGATACTGAAAAGTAGATCGAATGGCCTCAGTTCGATCTAAGCTTTAAATTACCTATATATAAGCCCCTCTAATCAAGCCTATATATATCCCATCACTCCTCAAAAGTGAGGGGGACGGACGGAGAAGTTTTAAGATCGAATTGAAGTCGGTTTGATGCACAACCGGTTCGATGCACAACTGGTTCGATGCACAGCTGGTTCGATGCACAACCGATTCGATGCACATACGGTTCAAATGCACAGTCGGTTCGATACACAGCCGGTTCGATGCACAGCTGGTTCGATGCACAACCAGTTCGATGCACAACCAGTTCGAGGCACAGCCAGTTCGATCTATCATCGATCAAACCAAGTGAATTTGATGCTCAAATAGATCAAACCCGTATATGCCCTGAAATCTACACGAGTCAGGGTCCCGAATCAAAAAGCGGATCGAGGTTTTGATCATCCTTTGAAGAGATATGATTGAAACCGTGAAGTCGCGCACTGCAGTTTGATTGTACCTCGAACAGAGCCAATTCGATATATCATCGATCGAACCAAGTTAGTTCGATACTCATATAGATGGAACCCATATATTCTCTGAAAGCTACTCAAGTCAGGGTCCCGAATCAAGAAGCGGATCGAGGTTTCGATCATCTAACAAAGAGATATGATCAAAACCGTGAAGTCGCGGTCTCGAACTTCACTGATTCGATATTGGTAGATCGAATCCAAGTGATTCGATACTCACATAGACCGAACCCATATATATCATGAAAGCTACATAAGTCATGGTCGACAATCAAGAAGCGAATCGAGATTCAAACCAACCATTAAAGAGACGTGATCAAAACCGTGAGGTCGCTCAATGAAGAACCAAGTGAACCAAGCAGCCCTACCGGGGGTCGACCCAATAGAGGCAACTCAAAAGAGATAAATGAACTACGCTCGACTTGATTTCCTCAATGGAATACGTGGACAGCTTGGCACGATCCCAAGTTCAGTCCGAAATCATAAGTATCTAACGCTCTCAATTCGACAACCAAAGAGCATCGAATATGTCCCGTTCGACTGTTCCCTAAACTTTGCCATTTAGGGATTTTTCCCGTTATCTTATATGTACTTTTGTGTAATAGGTGTTCCGGACCAAGCTAGTCCGTTCATTGTAATGGGATAGTATTATTTTGGTGAAGTCACGCCCCATTGTATCGATTTCTCGGTGTATTGTAACCTAGACGAAATAAGACTAAAATTACATGTCTCAATGAAAATTAGTTTAACATCTTTTCGAAATTAAGAAGACTCATTTCACATAACTTTTTTTTTGTTGTTGTAATATCCATAATCACTGAAATTATTCGAATGCTACTATTCATGAATTTGAAATCAATCCAAATAACAACCAAAATAATTAGTATTCATTTTATTGTCAAGTGAATTAGTTTTAATATAGACTACTTAAAAGGAACGGGAATCACAAATATAAAGAAAATATATACACTATTTTGCTATTCAAGTTCAACAAAATTGTTTTCTAGTTGATGCTTGAATTGGACTTGCAAAAATCAAAGGAGACCATTCATCCGAGTTTGTAAGCATTGTTGTAGTGAGGTCTAATGGTGCCTTTGAAGCCTTAAAGAGTCCTTCATCAACATACGAACTGTAAAGGTTGAAAATGTATAATTTATATTCGTTAGTTTATATCTTTGCATTTATTAGTTGGCATATCACTAATAAAATGTGTGATGGTTGTGTGTGGATCACAATTACAAATCCTCAATATTCAATGCAAGTTGTTGCTCAATGAGTTTTGTGAATGGATTAGATCATACGACAATTAGAAAAAAAATATTTATTTTTACAAAACTTCATTTCCACTAATTTGAGGATCTAGATCTTTATGATTTGAGGAGGAAAAAATATTGGGCATGGGTTACGATTTATCGTAGTATAATTCCAAACAAGTGGTATTAGAGCATAGGTCGTACGATTTTATTATTGAATTTGATTTTTAATAAATAGTTAGAGTGGGATTTATATTCAGTTCATGTGATGAATGATAGAGTGGATGGATGAATGTATGTTTTGATGATTGGTTTTTTAAAGTCCTAGATAGAATTATTTTGATGGGTTGTAATTAATTTGTTGATGGGTTGTAACAGTAAATAGGATTTATTTTATGTTTTTTTCAATTCCGTTAGGATTCTTGTTGGTTTGCAAATTTACTGTAATTTGAAGAGTTGAAGAATCTCGAGTGTTGAAGAAAACCCTGAGAATCGACATTTTTTTAGCAATATTTGGTAGATACATTACGAGAAGATTGAAGATCTTGAATTTTGTAATAGATAGGTCTTTATTTTATTTTTTCCAATCTAGGACTTGGTCAATTATCCATTTATTTTTCCGCGCGTATTTCTTTATTTGTGCTTTCCTTATTGTCTATATGTGCAATGTGATTTTACGATGAGCATGTTATTATGTTCCATACTTCCATATAGAAATTTAGGATCGATTCCCACTCTAACGTGCACATTTATTGATATCTTGCATTTAGAGATTAAATGCCAATTATATGAAAGATGGTTACCTATATTTTCGAAATATTTGAAAAGTTTTTCTAAAATGTTTGAAAATGGTATTATTTCAAGATTAGTTTTGAAATTAAAAGCAAGATTAATTTTCAAAAATAATTTATAGTTTCAAAAAGTTTGAAATTCAATATCATTTCAAATAGTTTGAAAATAATAATATTTTTCAAAAGTTAGAAAACCCAAAAAATTATTTAAAAAAAGAGTCATAAATCAATCTAAAGAATTTAAAATTGAGCATACCTTAAATTTAATAAACACCAAACGAAGTTTACCCAACCTGTATATATTAAATTCTCAATTCTCAAAAAGTAAGAATAAGAATAGTTTATACATGTGGGATTGCTATATAATGACTATATTCTTTGATCTAAGAATTTAGAGTATATTAGGTAAGGAACAGGAGGTATAAAAAGTTTATAAATTTAAAGGTGACTATTTATGTAATTTCTCTATAAAAAATGAGAAATTAGAATTATTTATATTTGCATAAAATGTTTCGGAAATAGAGCAAATAATTTTGAAATAGTTTTTCACAAGGGATAAAGGTTTTGGAATTTAGTTTTCGACATTGACAATCAAAAACATATTTTTTTTCAAAAAGGTTGAGTGGGAGAGGGTTTCAGTCATGACTCCCGCGGACCTCCAACATTGGACCGACAACCTTGAGATATAGAGGACCCTTCGTGACAGCTAGATATGTCCATGTTCGAATAGTTACTTGTTTGTATCAGTATTATAGTTGGGCCTCTTATTTAGGAGAGGACCTCTTGTTTAGGAGAGGGCCTGAGGAAATTGATTTGATTGGAAAAATCTTATTATTCAACGGTGACCTTTTAGAGGAAGTTTTCTTTGCCTAAAATGTTGGCATACATTCTAAACATACTATCATAAGATGATTACTATTTGGTCCAAATGTAATCGGTGACTGATTTTAATTGATGTTAAGAGTTGATTTAATATGTACTTTACATATCATTTGACTACACTGTACTGACTGTTAAATATCACAATGCCTTGCCTTTCACATAACAAATAATTCTTTTTGCTGTAATTAAATGACCTTCACATGGATTCCCCATAAACTGAGAAACAACACCAACAAAATACGCAATATCAGGCCTTGTGATAGTTAATTAAGATAAACTACCAACAAGCCTTCGAGAAAGTGTGGCATCTTCGAGCGGTTTTTCTTCGTCTTTAGATAACTTGAGAGAAGGTTCCATAGGAGTTGTCATAGCTTTCGACTCCCTCATATGGAAGCGATTCAACAAACTTGTTGCATATCCTCTTTGAGACACAAAACAACCATTTGATTTTTCAACCTCCAAACCAAGAAAATAACTAGCTTCACCGAAGTTCTTCATTTCAAAACGCATTGCCAGAGAGTCACAAAGACTTATAACTTCACTAGTAACATCACCAACAATAATCATATCATCCACATAAAGAAGAAATATTGTGCAAACAGTTGATGCTTTCTTAATAAAAAGACTTGGATCTGTATTTGAAGATTTAAAACCACAAAATTCAAGCTATTGAGCAATCTTATCAAACCAAGCACGTGGAGCTTGCTTGAGACCGTATAATGCCTTTTTGAGTCGACATACATGATCATGAAACTCCATCGAAGTAAATCCATGTGGATGTTCCATAAATTTCTGGAAAGGTTCTTTGCATGTAACCATGGCAAACTTACAGATGTTAGATGCTCTAACTTGCGCTCAGCAATCTCGTTTTGTTGTGGGGTATTCGGACATGTCATTTGACGTCGAATCCCATGTTCTCTGCAATATTCAAAGAATTGTTCTGACATGTATTCTTCCATATTATTTGTGCGTAAACATTGTATTTGTTGCCCAAATTCTTTCTCCACGTGCTCTTTAAACTACATTAATTTAGAGAGTGCTTCTGATTTATGTTCCAGAAAATGCACCCAACTAAAACGTAAAAAATCATCCACAATCACCATCACATAATGAAAATCTGTGTAGCTTGGAGTTCTCGTTGGTCCCATAATATCATAATGAACTAATTGAAGAACAACAAATGTTTTAGTCTTTGAATTTGGAAAAGAAAGACGGTGAGATTTCCCAAATTGACAACCAGGACAAAGTACATCATGATGAATTTTCTTAAATATAGGAACTCTATTCAAAAATTTGTTCGTAGAAATTTTGTGCAATAATTGATAACCAACATGGCCTAATAGAGCATGCCAAAGTGTCGCACTAGTATTCTGGCTTGTATTCTCATCATACGCATTATTAGCAGATAAAACATATAATGATTCTTTCCTTTTCCCCGTGAATAGAACGTCGCCTAAATATTTTGTACATTAGAAAGAATCTGTACATTCTTAGGACCAAAAAGAACATACCTTCCAGAATCAGCAATTTGAGAAACAGACGCCAAATTCGTCGTTGAACCTAGAACATGATAAACATCCTTCAAAGAGACTCCCTCTCCATTTAAATTATGTTTTTTGATATCAAAATGATCTTCTTTCATGACGGGATAAAGTTAATTATCAGCCATAACTATGGACTTTTTTCCTGCTATGTAGCTGGATATCAGAAAGTAAAGAAGAATTTCCCATTGCGTGGTGATAGTAACTCGAATCAACAATACATTCATTGTTGTAGTCTATGGAAGTGTTTGCGACATTAATCTAGCCTCAATAGACAAGCAGTGCTCCCACTTTGGTTGTGCTGATTCACTTTGTTCGTGTGCGACATTTGCTCCTACATCCCCAATAATAACACAACAATTTGGTTTTATATTATCTGGTTTTCCACATCGGTTGCACACAATTTCGCTTGATATTCCCCATCTTACCACACCTATAACAACCTTTCGTGTTTCCCTTATTTTGCCCTTTACTTTGCTTCTCGGGCTGTCCTCCACCGTTGTTCTTTTTGTTGTCATTTGAAGAGCATTTGCTGGAATTTTTCTGCACTTTATCTCTTGTATAAAGTACTTCCTCCATTTGAGTAGTAGCTAGTGTATTGTTACTGCTCATTTGTTTCACCAAAGCTTCTTGATTAGAAAGAAGATTTTCCAATTCAATAATCGAAGGTTGATTTTCCCATCCTTGTACCGAAGCTATGAACGGCATGAATTCTTTTTGTAATCCATGAATAAGATGATGATGCATGCGTCACTCACGGGCTCCTTCGTATGAAAATATCTTAAAAGATGTAATCCAGTTTCTTCCGGATTTTCACAAAGAGAGCACATAGCTGTTAGAGAGATTTGGCGCTTAAAACGAACCGAATGCATTGCCAAGCGTTCCTGCATAAGGAGCCACAAAAAATGCTGAAATTTGTTGCTCACATCAACCCTCCAAAACCAGCTATTGTCAATGCAGTTTCTACCCCATTTCGCACAGTTTTTTTGAAAAAACTGGTAAGCCGACTAACAAGTAAAGTCCCCACTAGATGTCCCATTACAAAGAATCCAATCAGGCCGATCTTGGAGAATTGTTTTTCGGCTGGTAACATCAGTCATTATAGGTGGTGGTAAATAAGTTTGAAGTGCGTCTAGATTCCACTCGCCAGTTGCATCCAGTACATCAAATAAGACTAAGTCACGTTCATCGTGGTGGATAATGATCCCTTCATCACAAAGACTACCATCACCTCATCAATTATCGTACCAAAAGAATATCACATCCCTCTCCCGATCTTCCACCACAGGTGAGGTTTCATAAGAGCCATACAATTCACGATCCCTTTCCAAGCTGAACTATCCGTCATTCGACATGAGTACTATTGGAATCATTTGCCGCATAAGTACTTGGCATGTACAAAGTTGCTCTATAAAGCCTTCTCCCTCGCGAGCACCTTTCATGCTAATTTTGCTAAACGAGATTCGTTTGACGTACGCGTGATACAGAGCCCAAGTCCTCTTTCCTTCTTAGGGTCTGTAACATGATCCCAATTTACAAGATGAATCCTCTTGCTCGTGATATTGATCGACCATAAAAAATCTCTATTGCATCATGTAAATCAGCAATGATGAAGAAACTGAATTGATTGAAGTCACTCGTCACGCTAAAGATATGAGCTTACCCTTCCACGTCCTAAATCAATCCATCACACGGTCAAAAATATCCATGTGCGTATCTCTAGTAATTCGGCCGTGTATGAGCTTAACTCCAAGATATTTTTCGAGGTTCCTAGTTTGGCCAAAACCGAAAAGATCACTAATATGTCATTTAATACTAGCACCTTTTGTCTTAGAAAAAAAAAATCTTGGACTTTTAAAGACTCAAATGCAGTCCCAGAGCCGCACAAAAGCGATCTAGAACTGTCTTGATAGTCTTCGTCGTGCCTACGTTGGCTTTCCCCATTACCACAAGGTTGGCAGCAAAAAATAAATGAGAAAGCTTCAGACCACTCCTACAAGACATAACCGGACCATTACAAATAAGGAAAAGAATACATGCTATCTAAGAACTAAGGAAAGAATAATTTCAAATAAGAAAAAGAATATATTCTAACTAAGAACTATGGAAAGGATAATTACAAATAAGGAAAAGAATATATTATAATAATAATGTTATCTAATACGCCCCCGCAAAATGGACGTTCCATCAACAACAGAGATTTTGGAACGAAGAAGGCAAAATCGAGAGCGAGCAAGGGGCTTGGTGAGAAAGTCCGCAAGTTGATAGAGAGTGTTAACATAAGAGACTCGAATAAGTCCTTTGTTAACAAGGTCCCGAACAAAGTGGATTGTAGACACATTAATTTTGTGTCTAATTAAATTAAATGATGGTAACTCTTAAGTTGCAAGAAATACAAAATATATTTTATTTAGTCTTAATATTTTGAGGGATTAAAATAAATATATTAATTAAATCTTAAGACAAGGAAATAATTGCTCATCAAATCTCAAGACATGGAAAGTCTTCTCCTCCAAGTCTCAATCTTCAAGAGATGGAAAGAATTCTCCACCAAATCTCAACACAAGGAAATAATTCCCCACCAAGTCTCAATCTTCAAGAGATGGAAAGAAGATTATCTCAGGTCAAGTCTTCCATATCAAGGAATTGTAGACGCGATCACAACCGTTCATCTCATTAGGAGATTCTAATTGAGATTCACTCCACAACTATAAATAGAGGTGGTCTTGAAGAAGAAAAAAACACACACAAAATATTCACAAGTTGAAGAGGGAAAAGCTCTAAGTTTTTCACTCCACCAAATTCATCCATCTTCAAGCGTTCTTCGCGGCATTCAAGACATTCTTCAACAATCTTCAAGGTGTTCTTCGTAAAGGACTCCTTTCAATCCGCCGTCAAGTCTTAATTCCATCCAATAACCGCTTCTGAAGAGTGCACTTCTGCCGAGGAAGATCAAACTCCAAAAGGTTCAACAAATCCGAAACCAAGTCCATACCGTTCTTCATTCATCTTCAAGTCAAAAATCCGTTTAATCCGAGATCAAGTCCTAAGACCCTCGAAAAAACCGTTTTTGAAGATTGAAGTCCATTCAAGAAGATCAAAACCCAAAAAAAATCGAAGAGCTGAAGACGAAGATCATACCAATCTTCATCAACCTTCGAATTCAAATTCCAAATCAGGTTTCCGTTTAATCCGAGATCAAGCCGTCAAGCCCTCGAATCAACATTTGCCAAATATCCAAGTACTTTGAAGATCAAGATTCCTCAAAAGAAGATTGATATTCAACAAGTTCAAGACGAAGATTAAATTGTTCGTCACCAAATCAAGTCAAGTAGATCGTCAATTCAAGATCAAGCTCAAAGCCCTTGGATTAACGTTCAAATCCGTTGTCAAGTCAACCAAATTTGAAGACTATTTGTTGTAGAAAAGAATCAGAGGATTAATAGAGATTGCACCACAATTGTACTTCCAAATTTATTTAAAATTACTTTGTAATCTTTTCTTGTCTTTTAATTACAGAGATCAAGAATTTGTCGTTACATGGATATCAACAGAGATGTGCTTCACCCGAGAGTGTTGGACCGGATGGAGAGACAGACGAAAGACACCCATGTTGTCACAACGAATAAGTGGCGACGAAGGAAGCGACAGACCAATTTTGCCAAAGAGATGTTGTAGCCAACGTACTTCGGCCGAGACAGTAGCGAGTGCACGATACTCCGCTTCAGTGGAAGAACGAGTAATGGCTTTTTGCTTTTGAGAAGACCAAGAGATCGGATTGGGACCGAGAAAATATTATAGGCCGAAATAGAGGTGCCGGTTCAAGTGTTGATGGCCCAGTCCGAATCCGAGAAGGCCGTGAGGGCAAGAGACTTTTCTGTCCGAAAAAGAACACCAAAAGCAAGAGTACCCTTAAGATAGTGAAGGACACATTTGAGAGCGGTCCAATCCGCGTCAGACGGAGAAGTCATACGTTGAGCCAAGCAATTAGCAGAAAATGCAATGTCAGGGCGTGTAATAGCAAGATACTGTAGACCCCCAATAACTTGCTGAAATTCGGTGGAATCAACTGAAGATGAGGACGACGAGATAGGAGGATTTGTCGCCATAGGTGTGGCGATTGGCTTAGCACCATCCATCTTGTGGCGGGAGAGCAAGTCGTGAATGTACTTTTGCTGAGATAGAAACAGCCCTTCGCGACATCGTATAACCTCAACGCCTAAGAAATAGAAAAGAGCACCCATATCCTTAACCGAAAATTTGGTGGCAAGTTGTGACACAAGAGAAGCTATCGTAGAATCACAAGAGTCAGTCACAATAATGTCGTCCACATATACAAGCACAAAGAGGCGAACAGAGGCACGAGAGAATACGAACAATGATGTATCAAATTTGATTTGAACAAAACCAAATGAGATGAGTGCAGCACTGAGGGCGAGATACCAGGCTCGTGGGGCTTGCTTAAGGCCATATATAGTCTTATGAAGAAGACAGACATGATCGGGAAAGGCCTTATCAACAAAGCTGGAGGGTTGGCGCATGTAAACAGTCTCAGATAGATCACCATGTAGAAATGCATTACTAACATCCAACTGACGAATAGACCAATGATTCATAGTAGATAAGGAAAGTATGGTGCAAATAGTTACCAGGCTGAACGTTTCCTTATAGTCAATGCCAGGACGCTGATGAAAGCCTTTCGCCACAATGCGTGCTTTGTACCTGTCAATAGTCCCATTAGGATGCCGTTTGATGCGAAACACCCATTTGGAGCCAATAATTCCACGATCAGCATGTGGCGCAACTAAGGACCAGGTGCCATGCTTTGTGAGCGCAGTGATTTCCTCTGCCATGGCCGCTCGCCACTTCGGATCAGTTATAGCCTGAGTCGCACAAGTTGGTTCAATGGGACCAACTACTGGATGTTTGGTGATGAGGTAAAGGACCTTAGGCTTGAATGTATTATTGCGCGACCGAGTGACCATAGAATGAGTGTGGGTCAGTGAAGGAGGGGCATCCGGAATAGAGGATGGTACATCAAGAGCCGGTGAAGGTGGCTCCGACGGAGGTTCAGGCTCAGCAGGGGCCGAATGCACCAATGAGGCAGGTGGCAGATCAACCGGAGGCGGGGCAGGCGTCGTGGGAATAGTGACATGCCACGGTGAGGGCAGCAGAAGTAATAACACGGCAGTGGTAGGACTGATGGTGGGAGAGGCCAGGGGCAGAGTTCCCGGAAAAATAGTTTCCACGAAGCGAACATGTCGAGAAATAAAAATTCGGCCAGAACGTTGATCAAGACAATTATAAGCCGCCTGTAAGGTGGAATAACAGATGAAGATGCAGGCCCGAGATGGTGGAATTAATTTGCTCGAATAATACAAACGTAAATAAGGATAACAGAGGCCACCAAACACCCGAAGCCGAAGATAATTAGGCGCACGACTATGAAGCATCTCAAAAGGTGACTTATTATGCAATACAGGAGTATGAATCGTGTTGTATAAGTAAGAGGCTGTAAGAAACGCATGATCCCAATATTTATGAGATAAGTTTGCACGCGTGAGAAGGGTGCGGCCTATAGTGACAATGTGGCGATGGCGACGCTCACTTGTACCGTTTTGTTGAGGTGTATGTGGTGCCGTAGTTAACCAACTTATGCCATTCATTGATAAATATGTACGAAGTGCCAAAAATTCTTCACCATTATCAGAATAAAAAATTTTAATTGGCATGCCAAATTGCTTTTCAACAAGAGCACGGAATTGTATAAAAATCCTGCACACATCAGATTTTGCAGATAGCATATAAACCCAACAGTATTTCGTAAAGTGGTCAACAAGTATCAGATAATAGTGAGCACCATAGATAGATACCACAGGACACGGACCCCAAACATCACCATAAATATAATGCAAAACATGATCGAAAATAAGTGACGAGCTATTAAAAACCAATTGTTGACTCTTGTTCAAAAAACATGAACTACAATGCTCAAAGTCCATATTATTTGACGGCAAAAAGGTAAATTGTACTTGTGCAATATCAAAGAACTAATCTTCAATGAGGGATGACAAAATCGCTCGTGCCAACACTTTTTACGAACCCGTTCTCCAACTAAGGTTGTCATATGCGGGCGCAAGTTGCGCGGAATATAAACACAATACACCCCATCCACACAATCACCACGCATCAGTTTAGCCCCCGAACTGCGATCCTTAACAATAAAATGTGAAGAGCAAAATTCAATAGAAACATCATTCGCCTTAATAAATTGATGAATAGATAAGAGATTTCGCCGCGAGCGAGGCATACATAATATATTATCAAGTTTGAACGTTCTATTGGCATAAACAAAATGAGAAGTGCCTGTGTGGGATATACGCAAACATGTGCCATCGGCAGTGTTAACCTCATCGAGCCCCTCAAATTTGGAATGAACCGAAAGATTGTTGAGATCGGATGTTAGCGAGTGAGATGCCCCGGAATCAATGAGCCACTCGTTGTTGGATGCGGTTGGGGCCGAGGGTGAAGCGGCAAAGTTGGCACTCGGATTCGGGAATTTTCTGCACGTACGCGCACCGTGCCCATAAATGCCACAAATTTGGCAGGTGATCGGAGGCCTATTGTTGTTGGAACCGAAGGGTGAAGGCTGTTCGTGGGACGATCCACGGGAATGCTGAGAGAAGCCACAACCGTGGTTGTGTTGTTGCCCACGCTTCCGACCCGAGCGCTGCTGTGCGGACGCCATATTAGCGGTGGCGACAAGGGTTGCCGCGTCAGATTCCAGTCGACGCAAATAGGTTTCATGACCCACCAACAAGTCGTGAAGTTCCGGAAACTGAATAGAGGTTTCCCGTGCATGAATAGAGCCGGCAATATCCCTATAGGTAGATCTGAGGTCGTTTAGAATGTAGAGAGTGATATCGTCGTCTTTCAATGGACCATTCGTCCGTTTTTTATTTCACTAAGTGGAGGAACTCCGAGACTGATTTTGAACCCAATTTGAGGGATTTCAAGTCATCCTTCAATTGAATGACTCTCGAGCGAGAGCGATTAGCGTAGGTACGTTGGAGAATACCCCACGCATCAGCCGAGGATTTGGCGTTGGAGATGAGTTGAACGATTTCCAGCGAAACCGAACCAAATAGGGCGGAGATGAGAAGCGAGTCTTGTCTCAACCCGATAATGTTTGCAATAGACTTGATCGTCTCAACCGTGATTTTCTCTGGTCTCGTGATCCTAATAGGAAGAAATTACACTTGGTTGGATGGCAAAAGGTTACGCGCTAGAAAAAAGAAGGGGGACTGAATATATACTTGGCGAGGTGTAATAATCAAGATTTATTAGCAAAACATTGTTGGAAATCGCTCACGGATGAAGGAGGATTGTGGAGTGAATTGATAGCGTCAAAATATCTTCGGGGTACAAGGTTGATAGAATATAAGGCCAAGGCATGTGATAGTGTGACGTGGAAAGGCATTATCCTATGCATGAATTTAATCAAACCATGGCTGAGATTGATAGTTGGTCGAGGTGATAAAATACTCTTTTGGTTTGATAATTAGCTAGGTTGGTGAAGACTTTGTGAAGTGGTGATGAACGTGACGGAGGCTGATTTCCAGTTAACATTGCGCGAGTTAATAGACGATGAAGGCGAATGGAATCTGGAAAAGCTGGAGACAGAACTGGATGAGAGCTGGACCAATCTTATTATGGAAAAAGAAACCATGCTTGAATGACAATGAGGACCGACTGATCTGGAGCAAAGCTGCTGATGGTATTTTTTCTTGCAAGAGTGCGTATATGGAAATTTTTCGACTACAAAACGGAAGGCCTAACATGTCACACAAAACCCAATGGATTTGGCGAACACCGTGCAACAATAAACTCTGTTACTTTCTATCGCTAGTGCATCAAAGTAGACTTGCAAGTAACCAACTTCGCAAGGTGCAAAAAATATCGGAGGATGCGTCGTGTGAAATTTATAGGTTTCTCGAAGAATCCACGATCCATATCTATGTTATTGTAAGACGGCTACAAAAGTTTGGAGAGCTGATGAGGCTGATTTAAGAGTGTTTAATGAGCTTCAGGATTTGATTTGGCTTAAAAGAAATCAAGGCTATAACAAGAGCAAGTGCAATCTCATATCGAATACTCCATGGAACGTGATTTTTGTCACGAGCTTATGGACCATTTGGAAGATGAGGAATGGGAAGATTTTTAAAGGCAAGTCCGCACCACTAATTGTCGTAATTAGCCAAATAAAACAATTGAGTGTTGATATGGCTGGGGTGTATGCGAAGCAAATGGACACAAGATCGAAAATATGGGAGAAACCTCCATCGGGTTGGGCGAAACTTAACACGAACGGTAGTGTTAAAGAAAGAGAAAATCTGGGTTCGTTTGGAAGCGTGTTAAGAGACGACAAGGGTGTCTGGATGTGGGGTTACAAAGCTCAAATAAATTGTCCGATCGTGTTGGAAGCAGAAATTGCGGCAATCAAAGAGGGACTGACTTTTGCGTAGGGGAAATGAGCCCCGAGAATTTGCATCAAGATCGATTCGCTGGAAGCTTACACATTGATTACGGATACGACACTTAAAAATTCGCACCTTTAACGTGAGATTGATGAATGTCGTTCATTGCTTCAAAACCCTTGGTTATACAAATTCAAATGGATTCCATGTGTGAGAAAAATAGACTCGCAAATGTTGTCGCGAGATCGTCATGCTGGATGTCGTTTTTTACCTTCCCTACTCAGGAATTTATTTTTTTAGTTTCGGATAATGTAGCTTAAGAACGATTGTTTTCTGTATTATCTTGAAAAAAAAAAGTCAAGAATAAGCTCGTGGCCACTCAAAGTGGACTGAGTCTCTTCTCTCCTCCTTTCAAATTGTAGTAGCTATTTCTAATAAAGAAGAGTAGAAAGGGAAAAAAGGAAAAAGAGAAAGGGTATTCTTAGTTATGAGATCCACGTGCGATCCACATAACGCACTTTTCTGCAGAGCTTTTGTTCCATTTTTCCAGGAACATAAGCGGAAAAGACATAAATGCCCCCACCAAAAACTGGCTTACTTTCTCTCTCATTTCAATCAAAAATACAAATACACAAATTTACAAATGCTCCCCCTCCCCTCCACCCCTCAACTTTGAATCATTCACATTCACATTTACATTCACATCTCTCTCTCTCTCTCTCTCTCTCTCTCTCTGTCTGATTTGTTGTTATTGTTTGACCTAGATCTCAAACTGTAATTATGTAAAATAAACACACACACACACACAGTCATTGTCCGATTTGAGATTCAACTCCACCGATCTCTGTTTCCAGCTCAATCAGGTATTTTTTTTTGTTTCAATATATGGAAATGTATCTCATTTTTCTTATTTGTCTAGCGTTTGTATGTATGTTGATTCACATGATCTTATATTTTTGATGCTCTGATTCATTCTCTGATTTTACTTTTCTTTGAATCTCATAGTGAAAATTCTGATGCTGATGTAGGTTGGGGTTACTCGGTGCATTTTGAATTTTGAGTTGACATTTGTAATGCATCATTGCTAGATGAAGTCAGCTCAAGTTTGGCGTGCGGGTAGGAAAGAGAAAGACCAGCAGTTATTGCCACCGCATCGCCGCCGCACTCAGATAAAGAAGCCAACATGGATTATCATTTTAATTTTTTTAGTCTGCTGTTTCCTAGTTTCTGCCTATATTTCTCCACCTCATACTTCTTCTTTAGCCTGTTATATATTCGCATCATCACATGGTTGCAAAACCTCGAGGAACTGGCATCCACCTGCTGTCACTAGAGAACTAACTGATGCTGAAATTTCTTCTCGTGTTGTACTAAGAGATATTCTCAACATGCCTCCTACCTTACCAAAGAATCCCAAGATTGCCTTTTTATTTCTTACACCAGGCGTTTTACCTTTTGAGAAGCTCTGGGATAAATTCTTTCAGGTACACTCGCTGGAATCTGGTGATCTTCAACTTTTGTAGGGATTAGTATGTCCAAATCGCCTGTTATTTTACTTTGACGAATAAATTCTTTCTTTGCTTAGACTTAAAATGTAATAGTGTGTTGTATATGTTGGTATATATTTGGGTGGAATCTGATGGATGCCAACTAACAGTTCCCAGTTTCTTGTAGTACCAGTTATTAAAACGTCAGTGAACCTAGTGTGGCTAGAAGTAAAGTTAAGGTTAAAGTTTTGTTAGCCAGTAGTATGCAGGGTTGGTTGATCTACTAAGGAAACACTAGGTATTACCGTATTAGTAAGAACATGAGGAGGTGGAGAAGAGGCACTGCTAAGAGACGAATTATTGTACTTCCAATCCACAGAATCTAGACAAAACCTTCCTTAGCTTAAGGAGTGATGGCAAGAAAGTTCGGGTAATTGGGAAGAATTCAATAGATACATTCGAGACCTAGCCTAGTTGGGTACTGGGAAAGAATATTGCTGTATTTATTTCTTATTTAAATTCTACTATCTAAGTTTTTTTCTGACTTTTCTGTTATCTGGCAGGGCCATGAAGGTAGATTCACTGTCTATGTGCATGCATCTGAAAATAAACCTGTTCATTTCAGCCGATATTTTATTAACCGAGAAATTCGTAGTGAAAAGGTTTGTTCCTTGTTTCTTTACTTTTTTTTATCAATGTTGAAGTATAGTTTTGTTCATTCTACTTCATCGTGCTAATTTTCTTATATATGCACCAGGAAATATAGAACTGGTCATATGTGATCATATCTTGAATTGTCCAATGTTTTCCGTGCATATCTGTGTGCACTGTATTTTGCAAATGTGACACGCATGTGCGTGAAAATATATTCACAAGTCATTATACTTGTAGGAGTCCTGAACATCTGATTTATGGTTTGTGGGCATTTCTGTGTGTCAGGCTACATATAATGCTGCTGTAAAGTATAACGCTTAGAAAACTTTGCAGAAAAGCCATCAGCTTCTTTAGACCTGTGTCCTATTAAATTAAATGGAGATTCTATAATTTCTTTGAAAATGTGTTGCAATGCACTAACAAGCTACTATGTAGAAGTAAATCTGTTATTTATATCACTCTAATATTGTGTCATCCGTAATATGCATGTGGAGCAATTTGTTTTTCAGCAATCTATGTTGCATTTCATTATTTGATAAGCATTTGGTGCACTAAGTAAATCTTAAGTTCATACTGATTCGTATTCAACTCCATCATTTGTTCTTACATGTTCTGTGATGTGAAAGCTTTACTACTCTACAAATGTAATTAACTGAGTGTTTTATCACTTGTTCACAACTTCAGGTAGAATGGGGAAAAGTTTCAATGGTTGATGCCGAGAGACGGCTTTTAGCAAATGCCCTCAAAGATCCTAACAACCAGCAGTTTGTACTACTTTCGGACAGGTTGCTATAGAATCAAATCTTAGTTGGGTTCTTCATTTTAGCTTTATTATGGGAACTTATGTAAGTAATCAGATACTAATTGAGGAGTTTCCTGGATTGCAGCTGCATACCACTTCGTGATTTTGATTACGTGTACAGTTATCTCATGTACACAAACGTCAGCTTTTTAGATTGGTATGTTTGGTTTTTCAGTTTTCTTCATGTATTTACTATTTCCTAATAGCATCTTTGATGCAGTCACAATATTATTGCATTAGCCAGATTTTATATAATCTTTGGTGATTTCACTTATAGGTTGAATACCAAATAAACAGAAGCCTAGAATAAAGCTTTTATTCTTTAATGACGTGGGAATCCGTAGCTGCTACCCTTTGGGTGCGAACTAGGTAAACCGGGGGGTTGACGCAATAGCCCGCAAAACTCGCCAACCGGACAACCACACTAGGCTAACCATGTGTCATGTGTGTGACATGCACAGACATAGAAGGCATAAAATCAAGTTGTTCCTTGTAGGATTCGAACATGAAACAATGAGAGAAAGTTCCTCCTCTAGGCCACCATTGCGGGCACCTAGAATTAAGTTTAACAGCTTCAATATGTTTCTTTTAGATTTTGGTGCGAGTGTAAGAAGACATGTAAAACTATATGCAACTAATGTACTGAATAAGAACTGATATGCGTGTAAGAGCAAGAAACTCTCTTAGATATATATGAAAAGGTGTAGACATCTTTTAACATACTTTAATCTTTCAAAAAGCCCAGATACTATTTTGTTTTCACTGTAATAGTAATCATATTATCATTCACTAAATAAGTAAATATAGAAAGAAGAGCTCAGCACTAGTCTTTCTATGCAGCTATGAGGATCTTGGTCCACATGGAAGTGATAGGTACATTGAATATATGTTGCCTGAAGTCGAGAAGAAAGACTTTCGAAAGGGTTCACAGGTGTGGTTTTTGCATTTTGGCACCATTTGTACTTTTAAAATAAATTTGAAGATGGCAACTATAACTCAGATTTTAATACCAAATACCGGGGGTATAACGATGAGCACGTAAATCTGTTGATGTCCATGTAAAGGTATAATTGTTTATAATTTTCATGGAGCAAAAAGAAACACCTCACAGATTTTTACCTTAGCAGTTCGTGTTTCTAAGTCAAACCAGGAATTATTCAATGTAATGCACTAATCATGAACACGTGTCGTCCCTAAAGGAGATCATTACTCTAATTATGCTTGCTCTACTTTATGTCTTTGATTCCTTGTTATTTAATGCTTTTTGTTTGAAATTGCAGTGGTTCACTATGAAACGACAGCATGCTATTATAATTATGGCTGACAGTCTCTACTATTCAAAGTTTAGAGATTATTGTAAGGTGACCACAGTTTATTTGACATGTGTATTTCTTACTGGCGACTTCTACCTTTTTGTTTCCTATTAATGTTGTCTGTGTTCCTGATATTTATTGATAATTCTTCGTTTCTAGGCCTATAGGTGGCTGTTCTTGAAGCTCTACTTTGAGTCATATGGCCTGGATAAATTATATATACTTATAGAATTGTTCCACTCTTTTGGCGAAGGCTGGAAACTTAATTTAGTAATGAAATAAACTAGAAGGGAAGCAGATTCTTAAGTTTCATGACATGTCGGAATTGTAGGCTTTGTTGTTATTGTTACTGTCTTCGGATGCATTTGGCCTTTTTGAATTTCACACTCGATGCTAGAATAAAAATATGTCTTTGTTTCATGCTGAGCATATATCCAATTGATCAGCTCTTTTATTTGTCAATGGTTCGTTAGTTATCGTCCTATTCTAACTCAAATATGTATTACTTAATATTAGACCAAGATGTATCAAATGTCAGAAGGCAGACCCTTGAATAAATCTTATTTTTTCCTTTAACATCTCAAGTCTAATGTATATTATTATTGTTGCACTCTTCAAATGTATAGGTTCTTTTCCTTTACTAAGACCTTTTTACATCTGATATTTTTCACAATTCCAGTGGGTGGTCATTTCATCAATTTTCCATTTGTTGTTGCTATATGTTGGCATGTTGGTTGGAAATATGATAGTTTTACTAAACTAATATTGTTTGATTGAACAGCCAGGCATGGAAGGACGTAACTGCTATTCTGATGAACACTATTTACCAACTTTTTTTTATGTGAGACGATTGAACTTTCTGCTTTTGTATTACTGAGATTATCTCCCCTCTCTTCAATATTTCTTTTTAAATTCTTTTACGAGTGGTTTTCTTCTTTTCAGATGCTTGATCCGGGGGGAATAGCCAATTGGTCTGTGACACATGTTGACTGGTCTGAAAGGAAGTGGCATCCAAAATCATTCAGAGCCCAAGATATCACAATTGAGCTGTTAAGAAATATTACGGTATAGCAATGCTCTTGTTAAGTGTTTCTGTCAGTTCAGTTCATAGTTTTCACATGTCTTCCCAAATTCTATTTCTTGGCTAGTTATGCCTTTTTTTTTCCCCTCATTATTTTGATGTATATTTTTGAGAACACAGTAAAAATCTTTCCACCTATATCACTACAAGGAGATGCCTGTCGTTGTAATGCGTAATTGCACGAACGTTGGCGACATGTTTGTGATTGATTAAGTTTTGTTACTTGTTTGAGTTTGCTGGTACACTATGGATTAACATTTCATTCGTATCCATTTACAGTCGGTCATAGACCATGTGCATTATACAAGTGATGAGGTTAGTATTCTTTAATGGTACCCTTTCTCAAACGATCAATTGTCTTTGGTACTCTGATGAAAAATATTCTTCTGCCCTGCAGAAACTGTTTGAGACCAGGCCTTGTGTGCGAAATGGGGATCAACGACCATGTTATTTGTTTGGGAGGAAATTTTTGCCTGAAGCTCTAGATAGTTTATTGCAACTTTTCCCAAATTATACATCTATTTAATCACACAACGACTTTATTGCTGATTCTTTGGTCGATTCAAGTTTGGCATTCGGCCAATTTTCGTCTCCATTTTTCATGTAGCTTCTGCTGTTGTAAAGCACTGTGGCATTGTATAGGATTGAATGCTTCTCAGAAATGGTGTCCAAAGGGCAACCGGTAGAGTGAAGTCGACTCAAAGGAAACTGAAGCAACGAAATGGTAAATGTAGCATTCTTGGGGACAACGGATTGATGTTCAATTTTTTACTCTTCATTTGAACAATATACATACACTACATTCTTTTACATGTTACAAAATCTCTGGTGACTCAAAGGCAGCTATTTCTAATTTGAGGCTGGCCTTTGCAGAAGTTAGACCATGTAGTTTCCAGCTGGAAGTTAGGTTTTCTTTTCTTTTGAAAATATTTTTTTAGTTGTTCAATCGAATTTTGGTTATTAAATGTTCTTCATTTGAGAGAGTGATGTAGTGAAGTCAATGAAACTTAGTGTTTGGCTGCAAACGTAATTTATTGGTAACTATTAATTAGAAAATGCCTACTTGTTACATATTCAAGATATCCACTTCACTGCTTGTCCATGTATTTGATTTCTAAATCTTTTGACATATGGGATTGCTGTGTGAAGGCTAATTTCTATTAACAATGGTATCAGTAATCTGTGCTTTCCCTTTTTAAAATAAGAACTTTAATAGTATTGGACTAAATTGAAGAGCGTAAATACTTTTTAGCAGTTACGTGATTTATATGTATACACACACAGACACACACACACACATGTGTGTGTGTGTGATATAATAATAAATATATTACTTTTACCACATAGTTTGGTCACTGAAAGGTGATATAATAATAAATATATTACTTTAACCAAAACTTAGAAAGAATAGTTGTGAAGGCTAATTTCTCTTAACAATGGTATCAGTAATCTGTGCTTTCCCTTTTTAAATAAAGAACTTTAATAGTATTGGACTAAATTGAAGTGCGTAAATACTTTTTTGCAGTTACGTGATATATATATATATATATATATATATGTGTGTGTGTGTGTGTGTGTGTTCTTCAGTAAATATTTCGTGATTGTGTATAGAGAACGTTGCTCTGCTGACGTCGGTTGCTCATATTTACGCATATCTACTTATATAAAGAAATAAATATACCAAGTTAATATTTGAATAAATAAACGAAATCCTGTAAGGTTAATACAACATTTTATGTACTAAATTATTTTTGGATGGTTGTATTTAATACTGACAACAAATAAAAAAAAAAGGACAACCCGGTGCACGAAAGCATCCCAGCAATGCAAGGGTTCGGAGAAGGGTCCCAACCACAAGGGTGTATAAGGGGCAAGCCTTCCCCTGTCAATTTTGACAAGAGGCCGCTCCCAGGACTTGAACCCGTGACCTCTCAGTCACACAGCAACACCTTTACCAGTGCACCAAGACTCCCCTTCTAATACTGACAACAAATCCATTCCTAAATTAAAGGACCAGAGTGCACAAGGCACAGCACTTGGCGTTGAACAAGTCTTTTCTCCTCCAAGTCAAGGTCTTCGAAAATGTCCTTTTGCTTTGTTAATGATAATGCCGTAGTTAAGGGTGTAGCCCCAGTAACTTGGATTTGGGTTCAATATCTTGACGTATTCGTCAAAACTTGAATTATTACAAACTAACTTATGGGATTCTCTGATGGTAATTTCAAAATTGCCACATAGTTTGGTCACTGAAAGGTGATATAATAATAAATATATTACTTTTACCAAATCAGAGAAAGAATAGTTGTGTTTTTTTTTTCATTATAACGAGACAAGCAAAAAATGAGTGATTTCGAAGAGTTGGTTGGTTTCTTAGAGAATAAAAACGTAAAATTGAAAACACATACTCGATGTCAAAATGTGTATATATATCTATACTATTATATAAAGAAAGGCAAACTGTGACACCAAACTTTTGATTTCCAGTTTTAACCTTATAATTTTAATGTTGCACTAAAAATGTATTATTAAGTTCCTATTCTAACCTTATAATTTAAGTAGAATCATTAATTACAATAATTATGGTGATTGGTAATTTAGTTTCCTAGAATTTGAATCTTTCTATATAAATTATATATCCTTATATATGTAGTCTTTTCTCATTAAAATTATTTTCCGCCTACACAAATTAAAAATATATTTACGCGGGAACCGCGTGCCAGCGTTTCTAGTATATATATATATATACGTGTGTGTGTGTGTGCGTGTTTAAATTTAAGTATTAGGCAATATGTCGGGGTTGCACATTGAAGATTTAATCAAAATGCTAGAATATGTCGAAAATGCGTGCAATGGCTGGCAGGAATCAAACGTAGGTGGTGAGTTAAGTTTTATTTTTGAAGAATAATAAGCATGGAATTTAAATAAAAGTAAGAGGAGAAAAAATCGAAACAATACTTGAAGAAAGACACTATTACTTTGAATTGATTTTTAAGGTTCTTGGAGAAGATGAATGCACATAGAGCTTTTTGCCAATCTACCTTAAACAAAGTTTCTTACGAATTAAACCTGCAGTCGCACCATGTTTAAAAACTTGTATAAAAGATGACTACCCTAACGCCGCCGCTCGCTGATCAAATGATGGCCGGAGCGACCAAATTTGTCCCTCCAGATCCAAATCGGTCTGAGATCCGAAACCAAAAGAGAATCCGTCATGAAGAAGGGGAGACTTTCACATTCACGGCTCAACAGGAGACAACTCCTACGGAGATCAATCCGAATCGGACACTCCCGTCATATGCAAGTTTTCTGAAACCCCGTCCTCGCCATGTTAGAGTCGAGGAGGATGATACGACGGACGAAGATCACCTTATCCACATTGCCCCACCATCCGGCGACATGCCGTATAAGCAAGTGACCTTCGACCCGGAACTCCAAAACCTCATTGAAAATTCGTGGAAAGAGGCTATCATAATCCGAATCATAGGAAGACCTTGGTACTATCCGGCGCTCGTCAACAAATTAGATTCAATGTGGAAACTCCACAACAAATTTGAACTAATCGACCTAGGTTACGGATGCTTCTGTCTAAGAGGGATCAGCGCTGAAAATCGAGAGAAAATCCTCACCGAGGGGCCATGGCAATTGGCCGGAAGCTTCCTATCGATCAGGAAATGGGATCCAAATTTTGAGGCGGCCACAGACAAGATTGATAGTGTAATCACCTGGATAAGGATCATTAACCTACCTTGCCAATACTTGCGGCGTTCGGTGATCAAAGCCCTTGCAAAATGCGTTGGAGATCCCATAAAAATCGACGGAAATACATATAACGCAACAAGGGGAAGATTCGCACGAATATGCGTTCAGGTCCGCACCGATAAACCCCTCGAACAAGGCGTTTGTGTCAACGATAAAGTCTACCAAGTCGTCTACGAGAATCTCCCTAGTCTATGCCACACATGTGGAAGGACCAGCCACGACACCTCAAAATGTCCAAAGAACCGTGGGGTACACATGGAGGTTTCGACTAATGAATCACCAGATTTATCACCCCTGGACGATGCTGCGAATAGCAAAAAAGAATGGCTCCTCGACATTGGTAGAAACAAAAGTTATGGAGATTGGACGAGGGTGCAAAGCCGACGAGGCAATCATGTGGTTAGCAAACCCCCTGGAAACCGATATCCAGTTAATAACAAAGGGAAGGAAAAAATGCCTAACGCACCAGCAGCGGAAGCGAATAGAATTCCCAAAAATCCGAGTCCTATAAACCCTCCTAAAGCGATGGGGAAAAGAATCCTACCAAAATCAATTGTTGCCATAAATCCATTGAAAATCGGTGAGAGCTCTTCCACAAAAGGGATAAATAAGGAAAAAATAATTGCCAGAAAGAAATCAAGCAAATCCCTTACAAACACTAGGGCTGGAAACCGTTTCGAACCACTAGCCCAGGAGTCGGCTGACAATACTAGTAACTTGGTAAACAGCAGCCCCGTCCCGAAGAAAACCCCTACCTAAAATTTTATTGATTATGGAGGATGTACAAGTATCTTTCCGCCACGGGGGGATGATAGTATCATGGGTGAGGTGGATCACGAGGATCCAAAATTTCCTAGGGCCCTCAATGACATCACGAATACGAATGGACGAACGAATCATACAAGTAACGAATATTCCGGCAAGCATATGGGAGATCGAAACTCAATGGTCGTCCAACCCGACGGAAGAGGAGCACGAATTATGGTCTCAGATGACCACGGTGAGCGTATGGGAGATAAGGAGACAGCTTACTTTGATGCTTATCACCCTTCGCCAGCTAGCGGCGAGATGGATGGGGTGTCCTATTGATAACCCGGTCGAAGTATCTCATATTTTTCGATCATCAATGAAGATCGTCTCATGGAACTACCAAGGGGCAGGTAGTGAAAATTTTCGTAGGAATTTTCGTGAATTGATTCGTTCATACCGACCGAACATTGTCTTCGTACTGGAAACAAGAGTGGGGGTTGATGTCGCCCAGGATATAATTATGCGTCTGGGTTTTACCAATACTGTTATGGCGCCGACGTCGGGAATGAATGGAGGGATTTGGCTACTTTGGAACGAAGCTGATGTTCAGGTAGAAGTCCTTAGAGTTAATGAACAAATCATCCATATAAGAATCCGAAAGAACGACGAAAGCACTTGGAGGATATCGGGTATTTATGCCCAGCCGCGTCGGACGGATAAAATACAAGCTTTTGACAATCTCGTGGAAGAATCCGAAAGGGATAATACCCCATGGCTCGTTACGGGTGATTTCAATGAGATCACCTACGCACACGAACGACAAAGGGGGAATATAGCAAATTCGAGCCGTCTTAATTTTTTGAGAGAATATATGGAACGCTGCGGACTGAGTGACCTCGGCTTCAATGGCCCTAGCTTTACGTGGACGAATAAACGAGAGGCGGAATCACATATCATGGGAAGAATTGATCGGGTCCTCGCAAATAAGGAGTGGATAGAAAAATTCCCAGATTATAAAGTGCTCCATGCGACAAGAACTCACTCCGATCATAATCCGATCATTACCTTTTGCCACGGGGAACAAAATCGAAGAGGAGTTAGACCATTCCGTTTTGAGGCAGCGTGGCTACGCCATCCCGATTGCGAGGCAAAACTCTGGGAGATATGGGCTGGACACACGGGGATTTTGGAAGCTATTAAAGAAGTTCCAAATGTGATGGGGTCGTGGAATAAAGACAAATTCGGAAACATCTTCTACCGTAAGAAGAAACTAGTAGCTCGCCTAGATGGAATACAAAGAGCTGCGAGTTATGGCCGAAATAAATACCTCCAAGATCTCGAGAGGAATTTAATTGCGGAGTATAATGAAGTCCTCAAACAAGAGGAGATTTTTTGGCTCCAAAAGTCGCAGGTTAATTGGTTGTGCGAAGGAGACAACAATACCAAATTCTTCCACCGCTCGACACTTGAAAGGCGAAAAAAAAAATGAAATTCTATCACTGATGGTGGAGGGGGTTTGGGAAGAAGACAGGGGCAGGTTACAAGAACACGCGCACAACTATTTTGCTGCACTTTTCACGACCGAGAATGCAAGAACACGGCCTGTGCGCAGCTCATCCAAAGCTTCGGTGTTTCAGCGCTCACTTACGATTAACGAGCAGAATAGACTATGCAGCCCACTGGACATGAAAGAATTACGAGAGGTGGTGTGGTCACTCGGTCCATTGAAGGCTCCAGGCCCGGACGGACTCCAGGCAATAGTTTACCAAACGAATTGGGAATGGATGCAATCGTCACTCATGAAATTCGCACATGAAGTGTTCGCAACACGGGGATTTGATCGCAAAATCGGAGAGGCTCACCTTTGTATTATTCCCAAGGTAAAAAATCCCGAGTCCATAAATCAGTTTCGACCCATTTCCCTTTGTAACGTGTTGTACAAGTTTATAACGAAATGCATCACACTACGACTTAAGGATATGATGCCCAGCCTTATCGCGCCCACTCAGTCTTCTTTTATTAAGGGAAGGTCCACTCAGGATAATATTTTCCTCCTTCAAGAGGTGCTTCACTCTCTAAGATCAAAGAAAGGAAATAAAGTTGGCGATATGATATTAAAGCTTGATTTAGAGAAGGCATACGACAAGGTCGACTGGAACTACCTTGAAGAAACGCTCGTTTGGTTTGGTTTCCCGTCGGATATGGTAGAGTTAATCATGTATTGTGTTCGTAATACCTCTACCAGAATTCTTTGGAACGGAACCCCTTTAGAAGCGTTCAATCATTCGTGTGGACTACGACAAGGCGACCCGTTATCCCCATATCTCTTCGTCCTCTGTGTTGAAAGACTTGCTTATAAAATCCAAGAAGAGGTCGAAAAGGGAAAGTGGAAGCCTATAGTGCCATATCGCGGCGGACCATTATTGTCGCACATGTTTTTCGCTGATGACATAATTCTCATGGGAAAGGCGACGACGTCTAATGCCCGGACCATCGACCGAGTTCTCAAAGAGTTCTGCTATGAATCCGGCCTCAAAATAAGTGCTCATAAATCCAAAATATATTTTTCCAAGAGCCACGGTGCAAGTCTCAAGAGACGGATCAGCGAGTTAATCGGCTTTGCTCAAACCCCCAACTTGGGGAAATACTTGGGAGTTAAATTAATCCACGGGCGAGTCGATAAAGAAATGATGGCGGAGACTATGGACCGAATTATGAAACGTTACGAGGGCTGGAAAAAACAGTTCTTATCTCTCGCGGGAAGGGCCACTCTCATTCAATCCGTGTCCTCGGCTCTACCAATCTATATTATGCAATCGGCGTGGCTACCCGAGAGCATTTGTGGGAAACTTGATAGGCTGAACCGTAGCTTCCTTTGGTCAACCAACATTGAAGAACGAAAACTACATCTTGTTGGATGGAATAAAGTGACGCGACCAAAAAATGACGGGGGGCTCGGCATTAGACTCTCCCGAATTAGCAATAAGGCTCTACTCGGAAAAATTGCTTGGAAAATCCTCTCGGGTGAAGAAACGGTGTGGACAAAGTTGATCCAAGCAAAGTATCTTCGAGGAGAGTCAATTATAACCCATATTCCAAATATGGGGGCGAGTCTTGCATGGAAAGGTATCTCTCGAAGTATGGCGCTCATGAGACCTTTCCTTAGATGGAAAATTGGAGACGGGGCTAATACATCCTTTTGGTTTGATAATTGGCTCGGCGATGCGAGACTCTCGGATTTAGTTGCTAATATCCACGGTCAGGACCTCAAGTTTCGGGTGAAAGATGTAGTTGACGAATTCGGAAATTGGAAACTTGAGAGACTCAGCACTCCATTACCAGCTGATGTGTCACTAAAAATCAGGGGAAAAGCGATAAATTTAACGGACCAGCCGGATGTGGTACTATGGAACGAGGCAAGCAATGGCGTGTACTCTTGCCAATCGGCATACAGGACTTTATATAAGTGCTATGGGCAACAACCGACTCTCGGTTCGAATGGCAAGTGGATATGGAAATTGAAACTGAGCAATAAGTTGAAATATTTCTTATGGTTGGGGGCGCAAAATCGGATCGCGACAAACAGCTTAAGGTTCACAAGGAAAATTGCACTTTCAGCTTTATGTCCCTTTTGCAACGATCCGAATGAAGACGTTTTACACGTTTTTAGAAATTGCGAGGCGGCGAAAAGAGTGTGGCGAAGGCTACTAACCGAGTCGGACCTCCACTTTTTTGAGAATATTGATGAGGGTAGGTGGCTGCGGGATAACCTGGTACGAGTTAATTTAAAATCCCCAATAATCCCAAACATCAACTGGTCGATCATCTTCGCAGCGACCATATGGAATCTATGGCTGGAGCGAAATAGTTTGGTCTTCAAGCGAGAAAGCAAGGGGGCGGATGCTGTGATACAGAAGATCAAAATCCTGAGTAATGACCTGCACCTAAGCTGTCGAAAGTCGACACAAAAAAACAAACATACCTGCTGGACGAAACCGCAAAAAGGATGGTCGAAATTAAATGTTGACGGGAGTCTTTTGAGCTCGAATAACAAGGGGGCTGCGGCAGGTGTGTTGAGATCGGAAGAAGGTGCATGGATATGGGATTCAAGGCACAAGTTGATATGCGGACGGTGGATGAAACGGAACTTGAAGCACTAAAGAGGGGATTGGAGCAAGCTTGGGAGAAGAGGATGAACCACATTGAGGTCGAGACGGACTCGGAATCGTGCTATAACCTAGTCACAAGCATAAGAGAACCACAAGGAAGCACGGCTAACTTGGTGAGAGAATGCCGAGTGCTACTTCACCTTCCATGGACGATAAAATTTAGATGGATTACACGAGAGGCAAACAAAGTCGCGGACATGCTCGCCAAGGAAAATATTGGAGATGACCGAGTCGTATTTTGGGATACGCCACCGAGTCGAATAGCGGATCTAATCCGCGAGGACTGCTGCTAGTCTTAATGTTTTGTTGATTTTCTTCTTGTAAGCAAAAAAAAAAACCTGCAGTCGCCACCTTTTTGGGTGTGCACTAAAGCTTTTTAGTAATTATTTGCTAATTAGATATGACAAAGAGGCGTTCTTACAATTTTTATGCACATATGTAGGTTTTTTGTTTGGACGAATTATTATTTCTGCCTCATAGTTTTTTTCAAAAACTTAAATGCTCGTTTTTTTGGGCCTTCTTTTTCTACCCCATATCTTTTAATATTGTTATAAAAAAAGCCCTCCACCCCTTATTCGGGTTAAAATGCCTACGTGGCGATACAGTCAACAAGTTGCTAAGCCTAGTCAATAAGTTGACAATGTCACGTCATATTTTTCAGCCAAAAAACTTTTTTTTACACAAACCCTTGTAATTTTAAATATTGTACTTACACCTCATGATAAATTACACTTTGCACCCCAAAATATATACACATAAATAATAATATATATATAACTATTTGTAAAAATAATAAACATATTTATATAAATAATAATAATAAACATATATATTGATTATTTATTAAAATAATAAATATTTTAACAATATATAAAACATCATCCCTTCCCGTACCCACTCACACCCCCCCTCCCCCCGGCCGCCGCTACTCGTCTTCATCACCCGATCACCGCATACCACTATCGAATCCATTTACCACATTGTTGAATCCATCACCACCACCCAAAGATTCCCCAAATCCATCTGCCACCTCCGCCATCGCCGCATTCACGAATCGCGTCGTCATTGCCGCCATCGCAAATCGCACCACCACATCTCCCCTACAAATTGGGCCACCGTCGCTCCCCTGCAAATTGTGCCACCACCACTCTTTGCAAATCGATCGCGCCACCGCCACTCCCCTGCAAATCGATCGCGCCACCAGCGCTCCTTTGCAAATCCAAAAAATGGTGGTGAATTAGGGTTTCGATTTGCAGCGGTGGCAAGCGATGAAGTGATGGTGGCGCGATAAAGTGGTGGTGGCTTAATTTTGGAGCTGGTGGTGCGATTTGTGATTTGCAGAGCTGGTCGTTTGGGGGGGGGGGGGGGGGTTTGAGGAAAACGACCAACATTTTTTTTTTGAACGCCAACATTATTTTTCTTTTTGGATTTAAATAATAAAAAAATATTTTAAGAGTTGATACATGTTAAAAATATATTTTCTTTTTGGATTTTTTAATATATATATATATATATATATGTTTTTTTATATATATGTTTAGTATTATGTTTTATATATATGTTTACTATTATGTTTTATATATATGTTTATTATTATTATTATTATTATTTATGTATATATATTTTGGGGGTGCAAAGTGTAATTTATTATGGGTGTACGTATAATATTTAAAATTACAAGGGTTTGTGTAAAAAAAAAAATTTGCTGAGAAATATGACGTGACATTGACAATTTATTGATTGTACCGCCACGTAGGCATTTTTTGCCCAAGAAGGACCCGATAGCATTTTTCATAACAATTTTAAAAGATATGAGGCAAAAAAATAAGGCCCAAAAAATGGGTATTTAAGTTTTTTTGGAAAAAAATATGAGGCAAAAATAATAGTTCGTCTTCTTTTTTTTTTTTTTTTCTTCTTCAAACAAATAGCTGCCCCAAGCCCTGGCTTAGCTGGATAAGCCAGTTAGTGTGTGGGTGAAATTAGCTTTAAATTTAAAGACCATTTGCGAGCTGTTAACAATGTTTTGTTAAACTCGTTACAGAGCTGGTTCATAGCTAATTTCATTTTCATCATCATAGCTTCTTTTTATTTTCAATTTTTTTTTATTTTTATTATAAATATATACGTAATCTAATATAAAATGCCAAAATTTGTGGAACTTTCCACCTTATCGTGATGTACCTAAGAATGTCTTCTACTTGAGACGCCCCTTTTCTACGCTCACGTACGACCTGTCATACACATATGCCCAACTTCTTCAACAAAAGTTGCTGGCAATATTAAATCTTTTTCTTGTTCGAATTAAATATTTGAAGGCACGAGAGGATAAAAAAATAAGTAGAGAGACGAGAACTGATTATTTTTTAATACAACAACTAAAAAGTATAATAAATATAATGATGGGCTGATTATCCCACTTACACAAATTCCTACTGCCTCATTGACTAAAACGAAAGACCAAATCAAACGTCTTGCCAACTTTTTTTCCTACTTGCAACAGAAAAACCACACCCCTATCCATCATGATCATATATGCTTATGTTGTACTCCCCTATTATTTATAAATGCTCAACGATTTTATTAATTCCCAAACCACACTCATTAAATCCATAAGACAAAAAATGGGATGCAGTTTCTCTTGCAAAAGACTAACATCCACCCAAAAACAATTCAAAACCATCATTAGAATTGTACACTTAAATGGACACATTGAACACATAAACTATCCTGTCACAGTTGCAGAAGTAACTAGCAATCCACCAAACCACTTTGTCTTCACTCATGCTAACCTACTTTCTCCCGCCTCTACGCCTCTCAAACTAGACGCACGTTTGGAGCCAGGCCGCGTTTACTTCTTGCTGCCGTTTTCACTGTTTAAGTCCAACGTTTCGCCTGAGGACTTAGCCCCCTTGGCCAGGAGGCTTATATCCACCGCGCTCAACAGCCGGTTACAAGACTCTAAATTGAATAACAAAAACAATCTTCCACCAAGTTGCGACCGCGCCAAGACAGGTAACGATGCGATGTCGTGTGGAATGCACAAGTCTGCTAAACCACGATTATGGAAGCCGATTCTGGATACCATCCGCGAGAGATCGTTTAATAGGAGAAGCGAATCGGATTTGCACGAAGGTTGATAGTGCAGTGAAGCTTAGACATGGATGCTTATTATTCTATGAAGTGAATAGCTTTTATGCTAAGCGTGGTGTAACTCTTGTTTGGATCAAATTGATTTCATTTCACTTTCTTGTTTTCTTAAGGATTTTCTTTTGTAGAACATTATATTGGTTGAGATAATATGTCTAGTATTGTACAAATTAATTTCTTAGAGATTACAGTTATCAACACACTCAGATTCCAAAAACTATATATGTAATATACACACATCAATATATGATGTCTTATTTCATTTTAATACTTCACCTCTTTTACACATCAATCATGCATCATATAAATATTTTTTCTGACAACATTGATCCCTTTTAAAAACAAGTGATTAGCTAGGGAGTCACTACAATTGGAGCTGAAGGTACCAACTTCTGATTCGGCAAGCTTTCCCACCCTCTTTCGTTGCTGTGAGTTACCGTAAAATGTTTGGGTGTCCAATCTTCGTTTGTCGACTTTCTCTCACGTGCAATCTCCCTCTGCCTTTCCTCAATGCAAGTCTTGGCTTCCTTGGCTTCCTCCCAATTCTTTTCCAAGATGGCTCGACTCACATCCGCCCATACGACTGCTGACTCACTCGGCAAAACCAGCTACATCCCAAAGATTAATTTTCAGATAAAACAAGGCCTCAACAATTCATGCATATAATGCAGCTCAATAAAATTGCTTCATTATCAAATCTTAATATATGAAACAATTTATGTTGCATCACCTACTGATAGAATTCCCATACCTTTGAGTCCTTAACAACGGGAGTTTTCAATCTTGAGAGCGCCTCTTTGGCTTCATAAATGACCGTCGTTTTACCAGTGGAAACATCCTTCACTGTCACGGTTCTGCATATTGAAGAACAAACGTGCAGACAGGAAAAGCAGTATTCGTATAACTGGTTAGAAAATTGTTACTATACACGATGATAACGTAGTACTCGATAATAAACAATATTGGAAGAAAAATTACCTATCCCAGTGGCCGTTTATCTCATAAATAGTCTTTGATGTCGATGAAAGAACGATTTTTCCTTGGACCGACCTATGCATTGATGGTCGTACAAGAAACGTGTTGCCTCTGTAACATAACTCTGACTCAAGGCCAGTTTCTTGACACCGAATAGTTACGTTTCCCAGCCATTCGACTCGGGGGAAAGGTAAAAATCTTATGACAAGACTCGGGGAGTTCATTACGTATGTTTCGTTCATGTCTAGTAGCTTTAACTGCCGGATGCCATGCACCTCAGTTTCAATGTGAGTGCCTGTCACATGTAATGTTCCTTAACGATTCATTTCGACAACACTCAACAGGGCAACACTATTTTGCCCAATTACGTACTAAAAACCACTCTATAAAATGCAAAATTAGGCCTGTCGAAACTTAAGTAAGGTCAACAAAATTAGTCAAGATTTCGTAATTAGTATTACTTAACCGATTATACATACATTTCAATTGGATAACGCTTCTCGGAGAAGACATAACTGGATACATACCGTAAAATTTTGGGACAGGGGAATGACACCATAGCAATTCAATATTTTCTTTCTCATCTGTTGCGTGGAGTGCAGTTACCGGTGGATGATGTGAAACCTGGCAAACATAATATGGCATTTTTTTCCAATAAATTTCAGTCACTAACTATGCTTGCTACATGTATTTTTTTCACATGGTAGAAATAAGAAGATCAACTAGTTTGACTTCATAAAACTTCAAGAAAATAGCTTGATGTTGCTAAAAATTACCTGTTCTAGTAGAACGTTTAACGTGCCCCTGGAAACATGATGAGTCTCTCCAAGAACAGGATTGTAAGGGGCAAAACCAAATGACAAAGGGCGCACAGTGGATATGCTCCATGCAACGACCGATACAAAGCGGTTAAGGGAGTTTTGTTCATGGTTGCATTTGCTTAACATATCAGAGTTGATGCAGTACACTGCTTCTCCATAGCATTGGAGCTGTGATTTTGGGAAGTTGAATTGGGGTGGAAGCTGCTAGATTTAAATTTATGGTAAAAATATTGATATGTTAAGAGTAAGTAAAATACAACTGATCAGACAAATACATGCAGGGGATGGTGACAGTAAATGATGAATGATACATTAAAAAGTTAACTGCTATATATTATTATGGATACAAATTTGTAGGACTAATATTGTTTGATTGGGCTAGATCATAATAAAATTGAAAAACATTGAGATAGATTGCAGAAATACTAAAAGGGTGCTTGAGATGAAATTAATTTGTTGAATAATATTCCATGCCATTAATTTGTTGCACGTATATTACATTTGTGTACAAGCTAGTAATATTTTCATCATGTAGCATCATATATAATAACTTTGTATACTCTTTTCGTATTATTGTATACCTTCTTATTATTATTTTCAAAAGGAAGTATCAATTATCCGTATGTAATCTTATAACAAGATGTGTATATATATAAATGACCACTTGCCTGGAAGCGGGTGAGGTCTGATCCTGGCCGTACAGTTTTGAGAAGGCTAAGAATTCGTTGAATGATGTTTGGAGCTGGTCTATATTTTGAATCTGATGACTCGTCACTCTCACCTTCCAACGATAATGGTGCACTCAGCACTACGGCCTTTGTACCCAACTCCCCTTCTATAACCTGCATCACCATCAAAAAGAATTTGAAAAAAAACAAAAAAAACAACGAAATTAATGTCGAAAGACGTATACAATGACATAAAACAGTATACAATATTAATTATATTTCATTAAAGTTCCATCGGAGATTCTACTTCCATAGGGAACAAAATCGTGTGCATTGTAACATGGCAACACAGCAAAACTTGTACAATTATTATTGTTTTTTAATACAGTAAGAGGAGGACATGCACAAATTCCAAACTGAATTCTATTGGATTAGATTTTGATCTTTATGTTTGATGTGAACTATATGCGACATATTCTTTCAAATTACTTTACCTAACCGGTCTCACGCTTTATATGTTTTTCCTTTATTTGCGGGCTATGGAGATGCGTCATAGCATTAACAACAAAAGAGTACGTCAAATTTGGTTAAGTCATATATGATTCAAAACATACTATTCATCAGAAACCTAATCACTAATTAATTAGTGGGTCAGTTATGTATAGAATAGAAATCCTTCCCTTCCTCTGCAGAAGTCAAATATTCGCCGATCATCTCAAAAAGCAACTGGGATCACATCAAGAAAATAATAATACTCAAGTATATCCCATTGTTTTTACCGGTTCTCTTTTTACTTAGTTTTTCCTCTCGGAAAAGGTTGGGCAACATAGAAGTGATTTGTCTATCTTGATCAAACAAAAAAGGGCAAAATATTTGTTTTGCCCTTTATTTTATGCTAACTTCAAGTTTTGCCCTTTAATTTTACGGGCTTAGAAAATGCCTGCTAATTTTTTTTTTTATAAAATATGCCCGACTGGCTCAAAAGATGCCACTGAACTGTTTTTGGCTGACGTGGCGTCTGAGTGGGATGTCAGTCGGACACCACGTCATTAATTTTTGTTTAATTTTTTTTTAATAAACTTAATTTCTCAATAAAATAATAATTGCTAAGTAGAGTATAATTGCTTGCGATTTTTTTACATGTCACCTTTCTAATTCAGACACATTATAACCAGTTCCATTATTCCACATTGATTTATTGTGGTTTTCCATTTTCTACATTAGATGTTGAAAAGTTTCTTCTATTTCATATGAACAACTTGCATGCAAAACTTCATAATATTCAATTATAGTTACTACATACTACATTTGTGTGTGTGTATATATATGTATGTATATGTAGTAAAAAGCAGCCCCAAAAAGGTCCACTTGCGCTTACAGGACATAAATGACAATTAAAACTTCAAAAGTAATAAGTTATACCTCTTATCCGGTTTTCTTTAAATATGTGAAAATGTATATATATAGACCGAAGATGCTTCTTCTTGTTATATTAATTCTCTTAGTGGTGTAATAGGGAATATAAACATCTCAATTATTACAACACGTCAAATATTCCTTATCATCTCGTTATACATGAAAGTATAGGTTGCATTGCCGGAAAATTAAACTACCTTAATTTACTTGCCGGACACCAAGAAACATAACGAAAAGTAAAGCAATTAAGCAAAATAGTATTTGAGAAGACGAGGTCGTCGTGTTATATTCGATCTATCTATCTATTGTGTGTGTGTGTGTGTGCAAAACTGAACGGATTTTTAAGAATTTATGCCAACGGCCTTTACATATTAATTGCATGCATCTATATATTATAACAAATGACAAAGAGTTCATATCACTCTTTTTTTAGGGAAGAAGACTTCATATCTCTTAATTTGCAAATACAACATATATATATATATATATATATATATATCATTAGAAGCACAAATGTTAGAGAACTAGAGAAGTAAATACAAACTTAACCGCATAGAGAAGAGAAGAGTTCGTGTACCATTTTCCGAGGATGAACTTTGGAACGAGAGAGAGATCTAGAGAGCGCAAAAGAAAAATGATATTTGTCTAGCTTATTAGTGAGACGAATATGGAGGAAAGGGAGTGTCCTTTTATAAAGGCTTTGCACTCCCCTCTTTTACAATTTTATGAAGTATATTTTAGATAGTGTATTCGGACAAAATTTTATGTTATTAGTTGATCATTTTATATTTATAAGGTACTTACATTTGAATAATGTGAAACCTATAAATAAAAAAATAACAATAACAAGTAAAAATACAAAACATCATTCACTCAAGGAGTACTAACGACCTAGGTCACATAATCCTTCACATCATCAAAGTTTTCGGCGCACCGGTCTCGCACTGGCGCATTCAGTCCCCGTGCTTCGCACTGAGACGCATTATGAATTCTTAGTTCTCGCACTAAGATTTCTTAGTTCTTTTATTTAAATTTAATGAATAATCTTGGAAATTTTGCAAAGACGAAACAAATGAATGATAATAAAGAAGAGTCGAAGCAGATCGAGAACAAAACTAGGTTGAAAATAAAATTATATAGAATATTGGAAGTAATTTTAGACTTATACCTTTGTCTTTCTACCATAATAATTTAAATAATATTATATAAAATTAATTATCATGAGTAATTATTAAGCAATACTCAAATATCTACGAAATTATACATCAATATCTAATATTTAATTATTTTTAATAAACGCATTAAGGCGCATTGAAATTTATGTATTTTTAAATTTGGCGAACTGGCGCACCCGCATCCGCACTCGCACTCGCACCCGCATCCGCCTTATGTGACCTAGCTAACGACTAAGAATCAAAGTTCCTGAATATTTTCTCTAAAACCAAAATATGCTGAGAAAACAAAAATATGCAAACATTTTCCGCAACTATTGGAACAATTTTTCTGAATTTTTTGAAACATATTAAAAAAATAATATGCGCCTAATTAAATATTAGATTAGAATCCTTAATTAAACTATCTTTAGTAAAATATGATCGATAATACGTGGTTGCATAGTATTGACAGTCGTGGCAGAAATATAGGTTTTCGTACACAGTGCATTTTTATACAGTTCCTGATTGCAGATGATAATAGGGAAACGTGAATCAACGTCATTAGATATCAATTATCACAAAAAATAAATGAAAATCTAGACAAACAATTTTTTAATAACGAGTTTCAGACTACGTTTAATTACTATTAATAAGAGAAGTTTTTACCTTATCAGTTACAAAAGACTAGAGCACCAGAAAGGATGTCCAAACCTACCATCCTTCTGCAAACCAAAGGCTATATTCTTACAATCTGAAAGTTGGAATACAAGAAATTCCACCATATATATTTTAGAACTAATCTAAAAAATAATAGGCTTTTGAGAATTCAAGAAGCCTACTTATCCTTACATCTCCAAATATATATTTTTGGACAAAATACATCTACCCTTATGCATCTTATTTCACACTGATCCAAAGAATATCACGATACTCACAGTTCCTACTTATAATATCCCATGGCCACAACAGGAATTCTCACCCTATGTCCTCTGCTCCCTTTGAGCAAAACCTCACCAAAGCTATAAGTTCCCGTTACTGATCGGACAGACAGAGTGACGGAGAACTTCCTAGAATTACCCGGTCTTAGAGTCATTGCTGGAGGATTAGTTTCGATGGAAACCGCTGGTGCCATTCTACCAGTGATCACATACGTTTCTTCCTCCGCGACATTTGTTACAGTGCGTGTAACCGTTTGAGATCCCACGAGATGTGAGATTGTGATTGAGGGAGTGTTGAGATTTGATGGATGACCAAGAGTGTTATTGCACGGAGCACGTGTGTAATTTTTGATCTCGTTAGTATTGATTCCAGGAGTAGTGCACAAGAATCCCAAGTAGTCTTCATACCCTGAAATGAGATCAAACAGAATTGAGTTATTTGATCCAATAAACATAAGAATCTGAAAATAACTATTTATATCGAATAAGAAAGAACTAAGGTTCTGTACGGATAAACATATAGAAAGAACTTCACGAAGGTGATGATATGATTCGAAATAAGAGCAAGCATGGAGTAAAACTACAATGATGGACCAACATTTCTCCAAGTCAAAAGACTACAAACTTGGTTCAACATGTGATTTGAAACAAGGAAAAGAGAACACCTCTCGTGAAAGACCTTCAGCAAAAACTTACGAGAAAATTGGAACGTTGATTTAACTCATAATTAAAAAAATATGGCTTTAATGATTTAAAACAGCTTCAGAAAATCGAGGTTGTTTAAAAGTATATCAGAAAATAATGTTTTTTTTTTCCTTTTTTGGCTTTTAAGTTTTAACTGGTGTCTCAAGATTATTTCTTCATTCATTTTTGCAGTGATGACCTCGTCTATTGACATGATGTGAACTATTTCTTCTGATAGTGCTATCAATAACCATGGGCTGCTTCGGTAATTTTACCTATGAGGGGATATCCTCGTTATTCACCCCAAGAAAACATATTTATTTCTGCCTAAAACGGTTAAAAAATCAGGATATGCAGTAATGCAACTCTGATATAATTCTTAAGATTTGAACACAAAGTATTCTGAATCTTGATCCCTCTAATGACCCGTCAATTTAAAACAAAAACCATCTGATCCCCAAGTTACCAGGCAATGATTTAAAGGGGTGGAATATTCTCACCTGCGTCAAATATAAGTCCAGGATCTAGAGCAGCTGTCGGATCGACATGGCCACTTCCATAATCAAAAGGTGTTGCAGGAGCCAGGGACATAGTCTCTGAGCCTGAATATTGTTGTGCTTGAAGAGGTCTCTCGGCCCTATCAAGGGTTGTCGAGGTAGTCATCAATGCCGACTTGATAGCTGCAGGACTCCAATGAGGATTCTTCTGCTTCAAAAGAGCAGCTATTCCAGCGATGTGAGGTGTAGCCATGCTAGTTCCAGATATCATTGCAAACCCTTCACCTGTTTCAAGCAATATACAGCTCAATTCCATAACTTGAATCTTAGGGATAACTAAATATATACTCCATGATCTAATAAAATACTACTTTTACCAGAGTAGTTCGGCTCATCTGTCCCGTTAGGAGCCCAAGCAGACCAAATTAGGGAACCGGGAGCGAGAATGTCTGGTTTCAGGAGATCTGCATCTTGAAAACTGTAATCTTTGATATTAGGTCCTCGAGAAGAGAATAACGCTACTTGTGGCGCAGACTTATGAAGTATAGGCCTTATTCCTTCCGCGATGCTTCCAACTGCCTTAAAGCTCTTAACTCGCCCAGTCCAGTCTCTAAGTGTTGAGATATTGTAGTAGTCTATAAGTTCCTAAAACATATGTGTCACGGAACAATAAACACAAATGAGAGCTACACTTATTTGAAGCAGAATCACAGTAAGATATGAGATACATTTATTTTAAGTAAAATCATACTAAGTTATGTATGTTTTCCAGTGTATAGTTAATTATATGGGTGAAGTACGAGTGTGTGGTCAAATTCAGAACATTGTTCAAATTATTGTATTGAACACATAGTTGTAAGTACACTGTTACAAAACGAAGAAAGGCAATGAAGAGATAATTTCTTTAATTTGAAGAAAGAAGTTGTAATAATTTGCTTTATTTGTTCTTATATTTTTGAATGATCGTCATCTGGTCCGAATCAAAGTTTCATTTCATCAGTAGTTTCAGGAAGTTTACAAGATGAAGTGTTTTATGGTAATTTTTTGAAATGTGAGGAAATGGCATTATAACTAGATCAAATGTCAGCTCGTCTCAGTGTCCTCATAGTGGGGAATTCAAAGCTCATTTCTGATCAGCAAGGAAATTGGTGCGACCAAGGAGGCAAAAACAATAGAAGTTCGAACATATTTTTCACAAACAACTACCATTAACACCATTTTTACACTCTTAATAGAACCTCTCCCCTTAAATAACATCAAGTTCAAGAAGAAAAGGAGAGTGTCATTTACCGTTGACATGCTGACATCTGTGATGAGGATCCCTGGTACACCAACAGGAACAGGATCGTATTTTGTCCCTGGAGACGCACTTTCAACTGCAAGGACAAAGCCAACTGCACCAAGACTTTTGGCAGTTTGCGCTACTTTTTTTATTGAAGCAGTACCAGAAACGAAATTAAAAGAATAGCCACAGAGCAGAATGTTCCCATGCACCAAGTGTTTGTTTAACAATTCTGGCTGCTGGCAGTCGCAAGGACTGAATTTGGTAACCGAGGAATCCAGGAGAACATCATTAGCAGCAACCAAGGTAAATGTTCGATTTGCCTGAGTGGCAGCTGCATGAGTAGTATCACATAAATCCGAAACAGTAAATAATAGGTGAAGAATCGGAGTTGTTTGCAAAGACAATGTTTAAAATAGTATTTTTATATCAACCAAACTGGGAATTCTTGGTACGGATCTCCAAGAGCAAAGTCTAGAATCAACAAAAGGACTATTTACAAATCCCTTTACAAAAAGAAAGATAACAATACCAAATTGATAAAAAAAAAAAAAAAATCTGCTTATATCAACTATAAAAGAGTTACTAGATAATCCTAATAGCAGTAAAAGAAACTCACTTTTTTTTTGGTTAATCCTACATATAACAAGAATATTAAAACTTGTCACATATAACATGCACGTGTATATTAAAACTCATATATTAGGTTGGATAAAATGAGATGCAGTCCCTTAAATTCTGACGTCAATATAGGTTCATAACAACCACAAAAAGTTCAAATAGGATGCGCACAACCAAGTTGGTACTCTCTTCTAAGGTATATCAAACGTCAAAATGCTCTTTGATTGTGTTCATCCTTGGAGCAATCAAAATCTTTTGGAGTAGAATAATATAGATTGTTTTCAAAGGAGTTATTTAACATTTCTTTATTTGAAAAGCTCTATTTTGCGAATTTTACGTTCTACGCTGAAGGCTTGAAGCTACACCAAATGAAAGGATGAACGCGCCAGATGACTTATCTTAAATTCAAATTGACAGAGCGAAGACAAAATAGTGCATGTTGCCATGTATATTTGATTTACCTTCATTCTCAAAATATCAGAACATAAGAACGAATTTTATCAAAAAACAATATAAAACATAAGAACAAATTGAAAGGAGAAAAATATGTCAAACTATGCTACATGTTGATCTTATCCGTAACGTAAAGAAACAAGCCATAAGGAGGCTCTGAGTCTTTTAGATATCAATCTTATCTAATCTCATCTTTTCATACCAAACATGCAATAAGAATTTATGAACTTACGGGACAAACCAATTCCAGGTAACATTTTCCCATTCCCCAAGGTGAAGTGGTTCTTGTATCTCCGGTCATCAACAGCAGCGGCTACAGATACTATCCACGGGCTATAGGAAAGCATGGTTTTAGGAAAAGGACCTCCGTTCCCAGCTGCTTGTACCACAAAAACACCAGCTTTAACAGCTGAAAGAAGGGTGGCATCGAAAGGGTTTAAAAAAGTAGACTTTGTAGCTGATGCTGGACTATTGGGGGCCACTGAGAGATTCAAAATATCCACACCATCATGAACAGCCTGTTAAAATGCATCACAGAACAACCACTATCAAGCTCTATTTCTTCCTGATAAATTGAGTTAATAGTCACAAACAGAATTTGCCTATGTTGAAGTATATAACTAAAAACTGGTCAAAGTCATCGAAATCTATATTCATAAAGCAACGTATTCCTGACAAATTGAGTGCAACATTTCATGTTATACAGGTTAAAGACTGTTAAAAATTGTGGCTGTGCATTAACTTAACATTAGACATGACCATCATCAATTATTTATATTTTAGACATCAGGATTTGACCTTTTAGTGTACCTGATCAATGGCAGCAACTACATCTGAAACAAATCCACCAAATATTCTGTAGAGTGCCTTGTAAACAGCAATCCTGCATGAAGGCCACCCTATAACTGTTGGACAATAGACCTTGTAATGGTTGAGAAAACAACCTGTGAAAGGCTTATACTCAAAGGTGCGTGTTAATATTGCAAGAACCTTACCTAGCACGAGGCGCCATTCCACTTGCTCTTCCAAATTCAGTTCCATGCATTCTTACTGGAATCCCCTTATTCCCAGCTGCAATAGCAGCTGTGTGACTGGCATATGGTTTTGTTGCAGTAAGTCCAAAAATCATATGAACAATATGATCGAAAATGGTTAATGCTATCATTAATAGCTGGCACCAAGTGTTTATGATTGTGCAGTACAGATAATTTATGCAATATTAGAGTGAGTTTATGAGCGCATGAAGAACACAAAAAAATTGACTTGAAAAATAAGGTTCAAGGTAAAATAAGAAGAGCTCGATTTTCGTAGCTTAACTGCCATAAGGATAGCAGGAAATATCAAGTATTTGGATTTCTGTTTCAACTTATCTCCCAATGCTAATCTTAGCTTACTATATAATTGCGAAGCAAACAATCACAAGTTTGATTTTAGAATGGTTTTTTGAAAGAATTTCTCATTAATCTTTGTGGGTGTTGTTTGGTTTTAATTCCAAAGATCCAATCAGAGCAAAATCGTATTTATGCCCTTAGAACTTTGGCCACGCTAATGTGTTCCATGAGCAATATTCATGCTCCAAACTTCTTCCAGAGGTGAAGCAACTTTTAGATACATACAACATTCGAACATATCCAGTCATGTACAAACTAACCATGAACATTGTCTTGTCAGTCCTATTAATAGACCAAACAAATCTAACATCAACTAACGGAAAGAAGAAGATCATCACAATAATATTGGAAGAGGGGAGCTACAATCCGTTATGGGGGGCTTAATGGTGGTTACCCACAAATCAGGGTTCTGCCCATGATTGTGTAAAACAAACCAAATAAAATCTAAACTCTATATTTAATTTATCACACGTTCTGACCAAGCCCAACCATCTTTGGATAACTAAGATCAAATAAATATATGAGCAACTTTACCATTATGATCAAAACTTTCGCAAGTTTCTACCCAAGAGGTAGCATTTAAACTCAATTGAGTAATTTAGTGGTATGAAGAAGAAAAAGTTAGATGGGATTTAGAAAAGCTGCGAAAAATTCTAATATTTGGCTGGGGTGGTGAAACACACTTTAGAAACAGGATCTGAATGATATGTTCACGATATTACAATCTGTTTTGGTAAACAGTGTTACCTTGAAACTACAGGTTGATTTTTTCAAGAGAACAGTGTCTGAACCCAATTGTGTAGATTATCCAGGTCCTTCAGTAACTAACAGGAAAAAAGTTGTTTGAAAAATTTACTTTATACTGGCGGCTCTTGTTGAGAGTAGAACCCTTAACAGGTATTCAGCTCTATAAAGATATTAATGTGACAGAACAAGGCTTTCACCCCAGAAAAGTTGGTGCCACATCGGGTTTGTCATTTTTGTGCATCCACAAACCTCATAAAATAGAATATGTATTCCTAAGGAGAATGAGATATCTGCTCAACAAATAAGGACTAGATTAAGTAATGTCTCCTAAAATCCACCTGGCCTTCTCAAAAGTAGTTTATTATAACTCTTGGGAGAGCAAAAGTTCAAAAAAGGACAAAAGTTTAGAAGCTTAGGAACTAGATGCAGAAGAATCATCCGACCTACATGTTCATGGATATAACAAGCCATCTCTATCATTTCTACCATTAAACTTCTGACATTAAGATATCTTTTATGTGTCACTTAAATAGCGCAAGCCGCATGTCCTAAGTGCTTTCTGCGGGGTTGGGGGATGCAGCCTTACCTCATCCCAGATCAATAGGTCACCAGCAGAAGAAAAAACAAAATCATGAATCTAAAACATTTGTGAGGAAAAGAAAAATTGAGGTAATATATATAAATAACCCACTCTCTGTAATCCACCTCAACTAACAATAAGAGGAACGTAAAAAATAAGAAATCAAAAAATTTAACATGCAAAAATATCATCAATCTTGACAAAGTTAACATATCAATGCACGGTAGCTCATACCTTCCATGCCCATCGCCATCAAGAGGAGAATCAAAATCAAGATCTGAGTTGAATGCACCAGCCATTTTAGCAGCTTCCGCAAAATGTTGAGCTCCGATAATCTTCCCATTACAAAAATGCCTCTTGGTGTCTGGATCAACCTCGCATTTACCTCTATACTTAGGATGAGGTCCATAAGGATCAGAGTCGTGGGTTGCAAAGCTTGGGTGATGAGGATAAATTCCAGAATCCACAAAACCGATAACAACATCCTCTCCAGCTCGGTCAAAGCCACCCCCAGTGGTCCATACTCCGGTCGGAAGCCCCAGAAATTTTGGAGTATGGGTTGTAAGTTTCCTCACTTTCCAATCTCTCTCCACAGACTTCACGCCAGGTGTTCGTTCAAGTAATTCTGCCTACTAATAGTTTGATTGCATAAGAGACCCGGGTAGAAGTAATCAACAGTAATCAGCTCAGTAAAAGGACAAGAAGAGTAACAAAGGAAACATAAAAGTAATTTCACCTGCTCCGGTGAAATATGAACAGCAAATCCATTGATAAGATGACTGTAGCTGTAGAGTTTCTTGTAGCTGCCTTCGTCGAACAGCATGTCAAGAAGCATATCATGTCTCTTCCTTAGATGGTGGGCATAGGATATGACCAATTCACTGAAAGTGAACCAAAAACAAAGAGGGGTATGAATTTCAGTTTATAGAACTTTGTTGGTGGCTTCAAAAGAAAAGTTTTAACAAACCATGGCAACAATTTTAAGAGTCATTGTCTTGCAGAAGAATCAAATAAGGCAGTGGTAAATTTTTGTATTTGTGGCTAATCACCCATAAAGCTGGGAAATCACAGTTGAGTAGAAACATTATTTTAATACTAACCACGACAAACTAAAGATCCATCACCCATCACAATTAAAGTTTGAAAGAAGCAGAGTTGCATTTGAGAAAATCTCGTGGTACTACATAATTTGTCCCATAACAAATATCAGATAAAGTATGGTTAACAGCTTCATAGTAATTGGACTGACACCCTTGACGAACACAACAAATAAGCAAAATATGCGTTATATCACATCCACGAAAACAACACAACTGATGCAGATTGCAGATAAATAAACCTCGAAGTCGAATCATTGGGCTATACTAAAACAATGATTCTGAGGGGCAACACTGAAAATAGATATACATTTAAGCTAAAAAGGTACCTGGTAACATCAATCTTGTTATCAGAATCAGGGTCCACCGCAGTGGGTTCAAATCCAGTAACACCTCCTGTATAACTTATGACAGGCTCTCCTTCAAGAGTCACAATATATACTTCCGCATTCCCCATAGACCAAGCTCCGAATAATATTATTAAGACCATAAAACAACCATTCAAATCCATGATTTTCTCTTCCAACACAACTCTCGCTACAGAAAACCTGTCCTTATATTAATGTTGGGAAAACCAAACACATTGCGAAAAAACGCTAACAACCAACACTCAGATAACAATAAGACCGGCATATAAATCAACTCAAAACTTCCGGTAAGCAAATGGTGGACAAAATTATAGAAACTAATCAAAAATACCCAGATAATAAAATAGAATACCCAGATACAGAGATTAATTAAACTTGAAAAGGAAAGTACCGGCTGGTTAAGCAATGTTGAATATTATTATCCTCTGCAGCTCACATTTGCGAATAAATATTACCTGCAAAATATATACAATAACAAACAGTGTACTTGTGTTAGTTCTATATCCCAGATCTTGAGTGACATTACTACATTGATCCAAAAAAGAAAAAAAAAACAAAACCTAAAAATGCAAAGCACAACTAACTAACTAACCAACCAACAAACACTAACACAGTAACTGAATATTTCAAGAAAGCTACTAACTTCCGGTGATTATTTGGATGATGAAAATGTGAGTACAGTTTTAGGTAACTGTGTGAAATATGAGTGAGTAGTAGTTAAACTAAGTAAGTACGGAGATTCTTCATTTATTTATTATTATTATTATTATTATTTATGGTTTTGTTGTTGTGAGATTGAATGAAAGATTAATTAATTAATAATGTGTACGCGCCAGACAAGGGACCGACGATGAAGGGGAGAGAGAGAGAGAGAGGACGAGTTTCCATTATTAAGACTACTACCTCCAACCATTTCTCTTTTTGCTTTCTTAGGCATTTTGATTAGGAGGAGAAAGGAAATAATCTTCATGATCATATTTATAGTAGGCCCATGCTTATAATCATGTACTAAAATTATGATCAAAAGATTGATATTATATAAGTATCTCAAAAAGCTAAAGAAAAAACATTTTATTTCTCAAGTATTTGATAGTATTAACCAGAGTTGCTTATTGTCATAATTAATACTTGATTAATTATTTTTTTCTACATCATAAGGGATAACCCAAAGTATCAATCACGTATTTGCAAAAGCTTCGAAAAATAGTATTTTGGTCTTATTTCGTTCAGGCAACAAACACCAGAGATAATTACAAATGGGCCTCACAATGCCAAAATAATATTAACCCAATATAATAAACGGACTAACTTGGTCTGAAACACCTACTGTTTATTGCAAGTATTGAATTGCTCTAGATATTATAATAAGACAAATAATCGTGAAGATCGAATAGAGGGCGTTCGATGTGCGCATCGAACGTGGCTGGTTCGATGTTGTTGTAAGTCGAACTCAATTGGTTCGAGTGTGTTGTCGGTCGAATTAATTAAGTGCCGAACCGTCCTGGTTCGATGTTGGTGCGTCGAACTAAGCCGGTTCGATAGTGTAGAACCTCGAACGGGGACCGATTCGATCTTAGTCAACGTAAGATGGGTCTAAGTCGAACAATAAAGTATATTGAACACGTGTGTTCGATGCGATAATATGTGTTGTATGTGTGTCTCTTTCTCTTCAGGAGGTTAAGGGGCGCGGTATTTATAGACCCCGTCCCTTGGGACCCTTCTAACCTCGGAGAGTGAGCGTCGAATAGGCGTGGTTCGATGCTGAATCCGCATCGAACCTCCTCCGTTCGATGCGCCCGTTTCTGCAGGCCTTCGCTGATGGACCGGTCCAATGTCAACTTTGGAACCTCCTCCGTTCGATGCGCCCGTTTCTGCGGGCCTTCGCTGTTGGGCCGGTCCAATGTCAACTTTGGGCATATCCTAAATAATCCCCATCACATAGTCCCCTAGTTTGGGAGACGGTGTCGATTTATGCGTTTCGTTCTTATATGTTTGAAAAGCATGCCCTCGATTGGGAAACGATCTCGAATAGAGATCGGGGTCCAATTTTGGAGGACTTAAATTCATTAATTTCCCAAAATTTAATGGCAAATTTTGGAGACATCGAACCATGGACGTTCGATGTACTCTGGTGACAGCATTGAATTTGGGGAATTCGATGCGTGTGCATCGAACGGGGTCTGTTCGATACTATTGCATCGAATCGGGGAAGAGAGGCGGTGGTGGGTCTATAAAAGGAGCCAATTTCCACCTCATTCTTATTTTTCTTTATAGGGGAGGTTTTTTGTTGCTCTCCAGACCGCATCGAACTGTGAGAATTCGACAAGTTTGGCATCGAATCGTTTGCGTTCGACCTTCTCATCCACATCGATTTTTGAAGATTCGATGCTTATATAATTTTTATTCTGTTTTTGATTACTCCGGATATTTTTCCATAATTGACTTAAAATGGCAAGGAAAAAATCTGAAAGTCGGAGTAAACTTGTTGTGTCACCCGGGAATATTTATGGTGCTCAGACCGAAAGCGGGGAGATGAACACATCGGATGTGGGACCATCATTTGCGAGTGTTTTGTCGGAGGGTTCCTCAAAAAAGGCCGCGAGGACTCAACCTGTAGTTAGGGCCCCCGGAGCTTTGTCTGATAATTGGGGTGTAGGTCGTTCTGGTCTTCCATCGGTTGATCGTTCTACGATAAGGCTTAGTGGCGTAACTCCTGGTACCCGGGTGCCTGTTGTGAGCGACTTCGAGCGTCATGAGGATTTTGTCCCGCGGAGAATGGTGATGACTCAAACTGCCACCGGTGGTCGCGTTAAGGTTGGGACTAATTCTCAAATCCAAGCGATGGAAGAAATTGACGCGGAAGATGAAAGGATTGCTGCTAATTTGGCCAGATTCAATGCAAGTAATCCCGCATTCTGGAATGCGCGAGGACTCGATGAAGAGGGTTCTTCCCGGTCAGGAGGTGAGCATTGGTACGCTGCTGCCAAGAGGAAATTAGCTGAAGATGAGTCTGCTCGAGAGGCCCAGGTTATCCTTCCGCCTCCATGTAGGCGACCTCGACCTTCTGGTAATTCCAAGACCGGCCCTTCCTAGGAGCCTCGTTAATTATGATTTTCTTAATGACGAGAACTCAGACTCTTTGAGCATTACTTTGGGTGGATATCGATTGAGGGAAGAACAGTCGGTAAAGATTATGTAGGCCCTATGGCCTCAACTTGATCGCCAAACCATAATTGATAAGCTAGGATACCGTGATCTGGCGCGCTTTGGTCGTTTATTTTTTGTTGCAATTACTATAGGAGTGTATCGACTGTGCCGAGATCACAGTGGTTTGATTGAGGTACAAGCTCAGCATAATTCCGTCGTCGACAGGCTGCGCGCAAGTATCCGTAGTGGTGATGATAGTCGATGCAATGCGCTGAAACGCGCCAAATAATCTGAGAAGGTGGCTGCTAAGGCTGTTCGTGATGCCCACAATGCTGGAGTAACGGCCAAGAAAATCGAGGAGAGTGTTGTCGCATTGCGTGCATAAATAGCTGCATTGAAGAGAGAGAATGACTCTTTGAAGCGTGAGAATTCTTCTCTTAAGGCGTCGTATGTTGTCGCGGATAGTGTCATAGCCGATTTGGGTCGTCGAGTCCAACATTTGGAATCATAGGATTACAAGTGCTCCATTGCCAAATCTTTCATGCAGAGTAATGTTTATAAATTTCTTGAGTTACTCCATGGTGCTGCGGACATGAAATATGGTATGGAACTTGGCGTCGACCAGAGTGGTTATCTCGGATATCTTGGAGAGGGTTTCCGAAAAGATATGCTGGATGCTAGTCGTGGTCCTAGGATGGAGATCTCGGAGCCTAGCGGCGATGACGACAACGATTTACAGGCCCCTATACCCGGTGATCCATTTTACGCCGTATGGCGTGACCGTAAAGGAAAGAGTGCGATTAGTTCCAGTTCTCTGAATCTGAGTCCGCCTTTAATGCAGAAGGGAATAGATATAGGTGCTCCGAGCGTTACTTTGACCGAGTTGGAGAGGGTCAATAAAGTTGAACTGCCTCCAAAAGCGTCCAGGTCTACGATTTTTCTGTCAAGTACTCCTAGGACGTCAGGTCTTCAACACATGCCTGCTGTGGTTGTGGATAAGGGAAAGAAGGTTATGCCCGTGTCCGAGATTCCTGGTCCGACAATGATTCTACCAACTGGAATGTACCCTCCTCGAGATCATTCTCGAGATCTTGGAACTTCCATTATTGAAGTTGTTGTGCCAAAACGATCGTTCAATGACCAAAATTTGATTTCTCCTAGCAGATATCAGCTTGGCGATGCCTCCGAAAGAGATAAAGTTATTTTTCCCGAAGGTTGGGCACAAGTAGATGACTTGGTGCTCACAGAGGATCAAATCCAAGGAAATTGTGCCAATTATGCAAGTTTTGTGGGTGTGATCCTTCGTTCTGAGTCCCCAGTCGTCAACTGAGTAGCGTTATACCATTTTGATGATATTAGGCTTTTTGTTCTGTAAACAATCTTTGCATTTCACTTGCAGCGGTTCTTGAACGAGACCGATTTTGTAGCTTGATATCATAATTTTTTGATTTATACTCTATTTGCACAATTTATTTTCTAATTAGCCAAGCTCAACGCGCATTTAATTGCTCTTTGTCCATTGTCAATTTCATAATTGTGTTATACCTTATAAGCATTATCGATCTCGCGTTGCATCTCTGCCATGATGCTTGTGTCATGCATGAGGGTTTCAACCATTTTGGGCTACTTATACCGCCGACATGACGCTCGTGTCGTGCATGAGGGGTTTGACCACTTTGGGTTGTTTATACTGCCGTCATTATGCTTTTGTCGTGCATGAGGGGTTTGACCACTTTGGGCTGTTTATACCACCGTCATGACGCTCGTCTCATGCATGAGGGGTTTGATCACTTTGGGTTGTTGATATCGCCGTCATGACGCTCGTGTCGTGCATGAGGGGTTTGACTATTTTGGGCTGTTTATACCGCCGTCATGACGCTCGTATCGTGCATGAGGGGTTTGACCATTTTGGGTTGTTGATACCGTCATCATGACGCTGGTGTCGTGCATGAGGGGTTTGACCGCTTTTGGTCATTTATACCGCATCGAGTCCACCTGCATCATTCGACAGATAGAAAATATAATTAGTTATTTGAAATGGACTAAGCTCGATTCTTACCGAGGTGCCTATGTTTCCCAGTTTGCATGGGACTCAAGCCTTCGTAGGTCATACTATTATTTGACTGTCGGGTGATATTGTTTCAATTCCTATGCATAGTAACGTCTAAGATGTTGCACATTCCACGGACGCTTCTGCTGAATACCCTGCATAGTTTCCAAGTAATATTATCCTCGCGAACTTGCTCATATGACTCTGAAAGGCCCCTCCCATTTCAGTTCGAGCTTCTCGATATGCTGTTTTGCCGTAATGCTTCTCAGGACCAAATCACCTACTTCGAAGTTTTGGAACTGAACCATTTTATCGTAGCTTTTGGCCATAACTGCCTTAAAAGCCAATGTGTGTTGATACGCATCTTCCCTTGTCGAGCCTATCATATCGAGATCCATTTGTCTTAAACGGGTCAATTGTTTAGGGTCGTAATCGTTAATCCTGCGCGTCGGCATACATATTTCTGCAGGCAGAACAGCCTCGATACCATAGATAAGAACAAATGGAGTCTGCCATGTCGATGTTTTCGGAGTTGTTCTATATGCCCGTAATATTCCTTGAAGCTCTTCTGGCCATGTTTTTTCTGTGCTTCTCACCCTTCTTTCAAGATAATACTTCAATGTTTTGTTGGTGGATTCCGTTTGACCATTTGACTGGGGATGATAGACTGGGGTCAGATTGTGAGATATCTTTAATTCCGCAAACCATGATTTAATCTACCTTCCGCAAAATTGCGTACCATTTGTCACATATAATATACCTCGGAATTCCAAAACAGCATATGATGTATTTCCAGATAAACTCAATCATATTCTTCTCAGTGATCGATGGCATAGCCTCTGCTTCGACCCACTTGGTATAGTACTCAACCACCACTATCAAATATCTCTTTTGACCTTTAGCCGGAGGAAAAGGTCCTACGATATCGATTCCCCATTGATCAAATGGACACGCCACGTCGATGGGTTGTAATGGGTGTGCAGGTCTATGAATAAGACGAGCGTGGTACTGACAATTGTCACATCGCCTCAAAAAAGCTGTTGCATCTTTTAATAGAGTTGGCCAATAATATCCCTGACGTAATATTCGTTGAGCCATAGCTCTTCCCCCAGAATGATTTCCATAGCATCCTGCATGAATTTCCTTCATGACATATTTGGCCTTGGTTGGAGTCAAACATCGCAGAAGTGGTCCTTCGAAAGATCTTTTGTAAAGGTCACATTGTGGATAGTGAACCTGTAAGCCTTATATCGCATTCTGCACTGTGCATTCAAATCTGTCGGGAGGATACCCTCCCGAAGATAAATCATAATCTCGTCCTTCCAAGATGGGTCTTCTTGTATTGCCATTATAAATTCCACCCGCGCCTCTGTAGCGTTATATTTTGATATCCCGATCGAGGGCTTGTCGGCGGCCATAAGTGTTACTCTCTTCTTTATCAGAATCTTCGAAGAACTCGCGAATTTAGAGAGTGCATCGGCTTTTGCATTTTCGTCCCTCGGGATCTGAGTAATATCAACGAATTTAAAACTCATTGCCAATTCTTTAACCTTTGTGGCATACAAATTCATTGTCTCATCTCCCGTCTCATATTTTCCTGAGAAATGATTTGCCACTAGGAGCGAGACGATAAATATGTCTAAATGTTCAATGTTGAGTCCGAGAGCCATTTTGATATCGACAATAACTGCTTTGTACTCGGCTTCGTTATTTGTCACCATGTAGTTTAGACTGATAGCGAATTCAAACTCTCTTCACTTTGGGGACAGAAAATGAATCCCAATCCCTCCTCCATGAGTGGTTGCGGATCCGTTCCTGTGTAGCATCCATGTTATGGTTGCTCTGCTGGTTCTAGCTTGGTCTGATATAGAAAAGATGCAGCTTGCGATTTCGGCTACACTGTTACCCAATATTTCAGCCATGAAATCTGCTAAGGCCTACATTTTAATTGTTGTTCGCGACTTGAACTCCAATACGAATTCACTGAGCTCAATCGCCCATGTAACCAATCTTCTAGAAGTTTCAGGCCTCGGCAACACTTGTTTCAATGGTTTATCCATCACCACCGTGATTGGGTGAGATTGAAAGTATAGTCTCAATTTCCGTGCGGTGACCACGATCGCCACTGCGAACAACTCTATCTCCAAGTAGTTCCTTTCTGCCCCCTGTAGAACTCTACTCACATAGTGAATGGGTACCTGCAGGGTTCCCTTTTACTTGACTAATACCGTGCTAATAGCGTGCGAGGATACCGCTAGATATAGATACAACATTTTGTTTTCCTTCAGTTTAGCTAACAATGGCGGGCTCACCAAATAATTTTTCATTTGCCTGAAAGCCTCCTCACACTCTGATGTCCAAACAAAATTCTTGCTTTGCCTCATGATTTTAAAGAAATGGAGGTTCTTTTCTGTGGAAGTCAATATGAACCTTCCCAAGGCAGTTAATCGGCCCACCAGACACTCCACATCCCTCATTGTCTTTGGTGATGGTAGATCCAACATCGCCTTTATCTTATTTGGATTGGCTTCGATTCCTCTTTCGTTCACCACATAGCCTAGGAACTTCCCCGCTGTTACCCCAAAAGTGCACTTCTTAGGGTTGAACGTCATTCCGTAGGTTCTCATGATAGCGAACGCCTCATCTAAATGACGCACATGCTCCTCAACCTTGAGACTTTTCACAAGCATGTCGTTGATATACACTTCCATTGACGTCCCAATTTGATAGTATAACATTTTTGCCACCAGTCTTTGAAATGTCGCTCCTGAATTCTTCAAACCGAAGGGCATTACCCTGTAACAGTACACTCATGTATCCGTGATAAAAGTTGTTTGTCTCTGATCTTGTACCGCTATGAATATCTGGTGAAATCCACTTTTTGCATCCATCATGCTCAACAACGCACAACCCGCAATCGAGTCAACCAGTAAGTCTATCCTAGGCAATGGAAAAGAATCCCTAGGAAAATACTTATTCAAGTCTGTATAATCCATGCACATTCTCCATGTCGCTTTTTTTCATAACCAATAAGACATTACTCAACCATTCTGAAAATCTTAGTGTATAAATATGTCGTGCCGCTAAGAGTTCTTATACCTCTTTTTTGGCGACTTCATTCTTCTCTTTGCTAAAATTCTGCTTCTTCTGTCTTATCGGTTTTGTGCTCTTATCAACATTTAACTGATGCACTAGGATTCTAGAGTCTATTCCGTGCAAGTCAGAATCAGACCAGGCCAATATATCTGAATTCCATCTGAGACAGTCCACCAAAGCTGCCTCTATCATTCGCTCCATTTCTGCCCCAATCTTTATTATTTTTTCGGCGCTCTCCCTAAATAGCTGTACAATCTTGAATTCCCCTAGGGGTTCTATTTTACATTCTTGTCATTGTTTCAATAACTGATTTTCTGCTTTTTCCCATCCCTGCTCCTTAGGCTCGGGTCACTTCCATTTTCGTCAGTTACCACTTTGATCTACTTTCTTGATTTCTTTGTTCCATCTGATTGCGCACAATGTCTCTTTGTCATTCTAGCTACTTATATCTAAAAACAATGTAAACGGTGTTTCCACAGACGACGCCAATATTTTGGTCTTATTTCGTCTAGGTAACAAACACCAGAGATAATTACAAATGGGCCTGACAATGCCAAAATAATACTAATCCAATATAATAAACGAACGAACTTGGTCCGAAACACCTACTATCTATTGCAAGTATTGAATTGCTCTAGATATCCTAATAAAACAAATAATCGTAAAGATCGAATAGAGGGCGTCCGATGTGCGCATCGAACGTGGCCGGTTCGATGTTGTTGTAAGTCGAACTTAATTGGTTTGAGAGTGTTGTCAGTCGAATTGATGAAGTGCCGAACCATTCTGGTTCGATGTTGGTGCGTCGAACTGAGTCAGTTCGATATAGTAGAACCTCGAACGGGGACCGGTTCGATCTTAGCCAACGTAACCTAGGTCTAAGTCGAACAATAAAGTATATCGAACCCTTGTGTTCGATGCGGTAGTATGTGTTGTATGTGTGTCTCTCTCTCTTCAAAAGGTTAAGGGGCGGGGCATTTATAGACCGCGTCCCGTGAGACCCTTCTAACCTCGGAGAGTGAGCATCAAACATGCATGGTTCGATGCTGAATTCGCATTGAACCTCCTCCATTCGATGCGCCTGTTTCTGTGGGCCTTCGCTGCTGGGCCGGCCCAATGTCAACTTTGGGCCTATCCCAAATAATCCCCATCAAATAGTACTACCAATAACATAAAAAAATGCAAAGTTAGATAGTCGGCGGTGGGAGACAAAAAAATTTGTTGTTTCTTTATGGCAAAGAATATGACAAATAAAAGTACGAATACGTTAGTGAAGTTTCCATGCTAGATTCCAAGAGGAAAATCTTGCCACTCTTCATTTGAGAGCATATTCCAAGCAGGCTTCACCGGATTCCATCACTTGTACAACCCTAGTATGGTGAGTCCAATTGCTCATCATTGAACACTTATAATTTCAACAAGAATTCGAGAAGGCAAAAAGTGCTAGAATTCATTCCACTTCTATTACACGTTGATGTCTTAACCTTGACTTAGCCTGAATAGGATGAATAGCGCAATCAGATAGAACTCCAGAACCAATCCACCAATCGAGCCAAAACCGTGCAACTTTATCACTGCAAATGTCCCGTTTCAGTCCATTTACACGAGGATCAATGCAAGAATAAAGTTGCTACCATAAAGTAGAACACTTCGAAGGCTACTCGTGTTAAGAATATTTCCATCAATAGTGTATTTTACGAGTAATCATATGTACCCCATAGAAACTTAAAGTAAGCAAACAAATTTTACCTAGAAGATGTTGTAGACTCTATTTTTATGGGTTTCTACTTTGTGGGGGTTTTCTAGACAACTATAATTATTATTCATTAATGAAGCACTTAAGAAGTCCCTTTTTTTCATTTGGTGATGACTTATATCCATTAATACAGTTACATGTTTGTTCTTTGACAAAATTATGGTTGTTATGTTCAAGAATATCATTTACATAATTTGGAATGAAAGATAATTTCACACCACAAACTGTAAATGACTTGTAGAATATTGATAACCTCTTGTTCTTATTTTCATGAGAATACTTTGGAGTTTAAGAAAGTTGGTATGTGGTGTAATTCCGATGTTGGGCAAAATGTCGAGGTATAAGTTGAATTCTTTATCTTTAAAATGATATTATCCAGTGCGGTTCTTATGACGGCATGGGAATCGTGTCCCAATATATAAAGGCACAACCTTAATATAGCAACAGTCTAAGATATTATAAAAAATACAAAACATGTCAGAAATGATTGAATGAGCTATTTTCGAAAAACTATATTAGTATACATATAATAAGCAAAATGGTTGGCTTTTGGTAATTGGACAAAAATATTTACACTCTTCGTAGCACCATTTCGCTAATATGTTACTTTTCAGTGGTGATCGTGCACCTTTTTGGTTAGTGAGTGTTCGTTTTTAATTTTACAACTATGTGGTTGCTCATCGACTTGGTAGTTTTTTGTCAAGTGAAAACACTTGTTAGGTTGTGATTTGCCACTTGTCATGATTTATTTTAATTTATTTTCACAATATAATTTTTCTAATTAACTTCTGTCCAAGAAGGAATATTTTTTTAATGAAAGTCCAAACCACCACCCATGCCCAGATTCACACCCATGTTCGACAATCTACGACCACAACTACGACCTAAACCTAGGTTGGTTGGACGACCAACACCGGAGAACTCCTGCACGTGGTGTTTGAAGCATGGTCGGTGGCGTGCATATCCTACTGCATGTGGTAACCAAAAGAGCCCATGACCTTTTGAAAAACTAGTGACATTTAATTTAAAAAAACAAGTTCAAATTTTTTTCCAGCCAATGTTAGTGTTTCACATACCTACCCATTTTATTTAAGTTAACTCATTTTAAGTAGCTAAACTTAGCATTTAATGTTTCATTCACCCATCAAATTAGTTTCAAGTAACTGAACACACAAGATCCATTTGCACGTGTAGAATACAATAAGCTAATAGTTGAAAGCCGCTTGAATAATCAGTCAAACATAGGTTGTAAACTATTTTCCAACATAATCATCTACACGAACAAAATAGAAAGAGTTTCGCCAGAGGGCTTGCTGCATTAATAAATGTAGTTTTAGGTTTCAAAATTTCCTTAGTGGAATACAGTCGTTAGTGTAAACCAAGACGACTATACCATGCAACAACTCTTAAAAGTTTGATTCTCAAGGTTGTCTCCATTTCGACCATGTACATTACTATTTTATGATTGATAGCATCTTTTTAAAGGAGAAACTATGGTGAAGGTAACGCTTTATTTAATGTCTTTGATTCTTTCTTTAACATATATATGTTAGAAAATCTAGGCAGTGCTTTAAGCTATTTTAGTAATATTATCGTGTCTATGTACATCATCTTCTTCATAACTATTCTTGCAGATTCATTGGTGTTTTTAAGAGAATAATATTATTTTCTCTCTTTACAAGGGAAGACAATATGCAAAGAATACTCTCTTTCTTGATGCAATGACTTGTATTCTCGTAGATATATAAAAAAAAGTTTTTGTCCTAATAAGCAATAAGTGTTGCTAGTTTGGGCATATCCGATGAATATACGGTTAACAAGCTTGGAGCCGTATCTTCCATTTAAAAAAAGGTTTAGACACTTGATGCAACGTAATATTGCAAAGTAAAGTAGAAATAATACTACAACTACATGAGCAAGTGCACGACCAAGTAATATAAAATAGAAATTAATATTAAATTCCAAGTATTGAATTTCATAGTGAGTGTAAAATAACAAAATAACATGCGACAAATGGCTTGAAGATCGATTAATTAACACTAGTGAGCTGAAACTAAATTAGTGCAAAATTTAATTAGATTGAGTTGTGTATCAAAACGAGAAAAGTGTATTTAGGAATAAGATTTCATTATCATACTGATGCATGTACTTCATAGACGAAATACCCATGTACCTATTTGTTGTTATTTTCTATTGATATCACATGTTGTTGATAACTCCTCTTGACTAATTGTGCCTTTTTTCCTAGTAACTAATTACTCATTTAACTCCTTAATGACTGTCCCAGCAGATCCTACTGAGATTTAAAAAAAGATTTAAAGTGTTTTATTAATCCAAACGCCTCTAGTGTCAACCACATGAAGACAACTTGTATAATCTACTATACGCGCTGTTTTAACAATCGCTAAGACACGATTCAGTCAATACATAATAGTCTAACATTTACGCTCAAGCAAAATTGCATTTGCGTCGTGAATCTAGCGAGAGCTACTCCAGTCTTATCATGTAGCATCTAACACAAGCCAAATTCACAAATACGTAAACTCAATAGGAATGAAAGAAACATGGGTCAATGTGCATCAATTGATAACTATATACTATCCCCAGCACTGGGTAAATACAAGACTCATGATTTTAGATTCAAAATAACGAGTCATTATGGACGATATAAGAAAAGTAAAAGAAAGACTAAACTTTTGATATTGGCAAGATGTCGACAGGCCTTCTCCTTAATTCTTCATCACTTCTCTCCAAATGATTGTGATATTGCTTCAATCACATTTCTTCCAAACTATGATCGCAATGTGTGAATATGGATGAATGAAACAGTGTGTTGTGCTTTCGTAATGTGTTGGTGACTCCTTTTGAGTGGCAACACTGAGCGTATTTATAGTTTTGCAACACGAGAACGTACCCATAGGGGTTTAATATCCACTGTTGAACGCGTTACTTGTGGCATTACGTAGGCGTTCTTTATGCATGTAGTGGTGTTAGTGGCACAAGCTGTGATGCACTAGTCACATGTTATAACATTACTCGTGCCTCTCTCTTGGCACTGGTCGTGCCTCTTTCTAGGCTGATGGCATTGGCAACGCCTCTTTGGTGGCGCTAATTGTACTACCAATTGGAACAATGCGTGAGTCTCCGCTTGAATGTCGTGGCTCACACCTCTTTCTGGCGCTTGATCTTTATTTTAGGGTAACCTCAGAGGCGCTAGCAATGCCTCAAAAGTGTTGCTAGTTTTTCCTTTTCCATTTTTTTCGTAAATCGTGCGCTCTTCTTGTACTTTTCATATCTGGCTCGGTGTCCTTCTTTTTTAACTATTTGCCTTGTTTTACTCCGACTCAACTCAAAACAACAAGTAAAACAGTACAAGTTGTTGACCAAAAGAACAAGTAAATAAGGTACTAGAATTGCTGATTTTGACACTCATAAAATACACCTAAACTTAAATCATTGCTTGTTTCCGAGCAAACAAGACAAGACTTTAGACTCAAAACTAACATTAGGTACCACTTTGGAGGTTCAAACCCTAAAAAGATAGAAATTTTCAATTTTCATCTTGTAAACTATAAAATATATGAATCAAACCATATGATATATGATTTTAACCATTGCATGCACTGGTTCTGGGAATAACAACTTAGGGTTTAGAAAATATTAGAATACATACTCGTAATGGGCGTGTTCCTCATGCGGGATGTTGTTCATACTAGAAGAAAATTAGCGAGCAGATAGAATAAAAAATTATAGTTTGGATATAATCAATGATATAGAATCAAATATTAGCGAAAAGATAGAATCAATAATATATTTCCCAGTGATCTGAACCTCAAAGTAATAAAATTAATAAATATTATAAATTCATGTTTATTGCGTAATATTTTAATTGAATATTATAGTTCAAAATTATTTGAATGACATAATGGAACGAAATAACTCGAAATAAAGTACATCTTGTAATTTAGAATCATATCTTGTTTTAAGTAGATTACTTTTAAGTTATAAATAAGATTTTTCTCTTTTCTCATTTTGGTTTAGGTTTTAATTTATTTGGAGAAAGTTGCCAAAAAGTATTTGTTTGTTATGCAAGTTTAATTCATTTTAAAAATAAAACTAGCTGCTGAAAACTTATTATTCATATATTAGCAATGTAATAATTATATTTGACCAGGGGAGATTTAATTTAGAAAAATCTTAACTTTCCATATGAAGCAAGAAAACTACTAGAATAATTTTGGCGATAGAATCATACGTTTAATAAATTACGTTACTCTAAATAAGCCAATTACATTGTGATCCATCAAATTTTTAACTAATATCTGTTAAGGGTATAATAGGTATTTAAATAAATTTGGTCTACGATAGGGATTTTGTCTGTATATATCATTTGACCATAATAAATAGATAATGTTATGATTGTGGAGCCTAAACTGTGAAGATAGAGTATTGAAACTGAAGACCGAAGGTTCTGATAGCATAACAAAATGTGCAAGCAGGAGGCAGCGCGGGCCGCGCGCTTCAAGGACATGTCGCGCCGTTGGTCGTGGGGGTACATGCGTTGGTCGCGTGAGTCATCCACGGAGGGGCATTAGTCGCATGGGTGGCGCGCTTGTCCGTTTTGGCTCATCTCGATTCTGATGCCCTAACAACTATTTATATGTAATTTCGTACATATGAGTGCGATAGAAAAAAAAAGGAGAGATAGAAATAAGAGAGAAAATACTTGTGAGATCTGAGAGTCATTGTGAGATATTGCTCTAGATATGTGAGACATTGTGAGACACAATTGTATCTTATTTGTGACCATAAATCGCTCATCATCATCATTATGGAAAGCATGGCTTGGATCGCTCCCAGAGGTAGTTGTAGACAAACTGGGTAAACAAATTGTGTCTTGTGTGTTGTCGTTGTTTGTTATCACTTTTCAGTTGTGCATATTTCTATGTTCTTGTTGCTGTTTGTATTTTTTGATGGGCAAAAAATAATTTTCATTAAGAGGGACGTATTTAAATTCACGGGATGCTTTGGCTATATATAGCTTGATGTTTTCGATCTATTGGTTCATTAAGTTGGACCTCTCCGACCAACTAGCCATTTCCAATCTAGGTCGTTTTCGGAGTATCTTGGTTACGAAGTATTATTCTGACCTTTAGTCCAACTATAGGCTCGATCCATCACATCCTCACACAAGCATCATATTGTACGTAATGTAGTACAACACAACCATGCAATGGCATGGAAAGTTATGCATCTGAATTTCCATTTTTCGGATGCATGACCAGTAGCAATGGATAAATCCGATGCAATTGCCCTTAGGGTCAATTGCATCAGATTTATTCGATGCAATTAAATTGCATCGAATGGTTCGGATGCAGCCACATAGGCTGCATCCAAATCATTCGATGCAACACAATTTCACCGGATAAATTCGATGCAATTGCCCAATCCGATGCATAAAAAAAAATAAGAATTAATTTTCCTTCGCCCCTAAGACTATGTTTTGTAAGCATTAATTTTTGTGTAAGATGAATTGTAATTTGTGATATTGTGGATCATATGTGTTATTAATGTTATTGTAATTTTTATTCGGAGTACGTTGTAATTTGTAATATTGGGACTATTGTAATTTGTTGTGGAGTACTTATTTTTATGAATGCATATAACAATAAGTAGGAGTGTTCTTTCTAGGTGAAAATAGAATTATTCAAAAGTTGCAAAACAACTCGAAATTTACTTTTTCTTTCACCAACCTTTTTAAAACAATAACTAGGAGTGTTCTTTCAAATCTCATAAAAAATAGAGTAACGAAAGATGCAAACAATCATTTTGGGGTGAAAATGTAAATATTTAAAAGTTGCAAAACAACTCGAAATTCACTTTTCCTTTCACAAACATTTTCTAAACAATAAGTAGGAGTGTTCATTCAAAACTCGTCAAAAATGGAGTAATGAAAAATGCAAACAAACCTTTTGGGGTGAAAATATAATTATTCAAAAGTTGCAAAATAACACGAATTTTTCTTTTCTTTCACCAACATTTTCTAAACAATAAGTCAGAGTGTTCTTTCAAATCTCGTCTAAAATGGAGTAACGAAAGACGCAAACAAACCTTTCGTGGTAAAAATATAACTATCGAAAAGTTACAAAACAACTCAAATTTTACTTTTTCTTTCACCAATATTTTTTAAACAATAAGTAGGAGTGTTCTTTCAAAACTCGTCAAAAACGGAGTAACTGAAGACGCAAACAAACCTTTTGGGGTGAAAATTTAATTATTCAAAAGTTGCAAAACAACTCGAAATTCACTTTTTATTTCACCAACATTTTCTAAACAATAAGTAGGAGTGTTCTTTCAAATATCGTCAAAAATGGAGTAACAAAAGATGCAAAATAAATAATGTAACCATATAACACTATATGATCTTAAACCCTAAACCCTAAACCCTAAACCCTATACACATATACTCAACTAAACCAAAATTGTATTTTCACATGTAGAGAGTGTCAATCAACTCCAATCATCGATTTTCTTTTACCATACTCTATGTTATTAAAAATAACCGCATTCTTCAGAATTTCGTCAAAAATAGAGTAAAAAAGACGTTTAAAAAATATTTGGGGTAGAAAATCTAATTATGCAAAAGATGGCAAACAACATCAAAACTCCATTTTTTTAACCACTATTTTAATAGCACTTATGAGGCATATGTACATTCAAAATTTGTCAAAAATGCGGAACGAAAGACGTTTAAAATACTTTTAGGGTCAAAAATGTAAATACAAATTTAATAAGTATTTATTTTTTAATAAATAATAATAAAATATATGAAGGAAAACATTTCCATGAAAATAAAATTCATAGAAAAATTTCTATGCAAAATGTACCTGTTTCCACTTGCATGGAAAAATTGCCATGCAAAGTGTATTATATACATGCTGCATCGGAAAATTGCAATGCATTCTCTCAAAAATATTTGTTAATACCTTATAATATTTTTTAAACATAACTTGTTTACTCTATCACTTAACCAACAAGTAATAGTTTATTTTATTACTTAATGAGCAAGTAATAGTTGGTCAAATGGGTCAACGGGCATTGTACGAAGCATATACAATATATATTTTGAAAAGTTAATCAATATGTATTTCAGAAATACGTATAAATTAGTATAAAATACGTATTTCTTTCATAAGAATAATACTTTAAAACTTCAAATATATATAGTTGCAAATGAATTATTTATATTAATAAAAGGGGGAAAAAATTAAAAAGTGGCGGAATAATTTCACACTTTTTTTTAAATAATTCAAAAATATGTTGCATAGAAATATTTCTATGCAACATATATATTGCATGTGACTTTTTCTATGCAGGCTCTCCACCAATCAAATGCTGCCACGCGGTGTGTTTTGCCTAAAGCTGACTTTTGTTTCTGCATCGGAATTTTTCGATGCAAGCGCTTTTTTGCATCGAATTTTTTCGATGCAGCGAGTTTTGCATCGAAAATTTCCTATGCAAAGTTGCACCTGAAAATTCGGATGCAAGGTCTAATTGCATCGAAAAATTTCGATGCAATTCTCTTGCATGGAAACCAAACGCATGGAAACTTTGCATCGAAATGTTTCTATGCAATTGATCAATTGCATGGAAAATATAGCCTATTGCATAAAATTAATGCGTTTTGTTGTAGCGATGTCAGCCGAACCTAGCTCACGTGATGTGTTTTTAGCGCATAATTCTCAAACTTAAAGCTAAGTTGACCATAACCAACTAGGAATTTAGGTTAGTTTGAACACATAAATTGCTTTAATAGTTAGCAAACAAAATTACTCCTCCTCAGATTCTATTTTGGAATTTAAACAAGTTCCGTTCAATATAATTTTACTTTTCAAAATAATCTAGATTCAAAACGAACGATAGAAACGTGAATGAGTGATTTTTTTTTTTTTTTTGAAGAGGACTTGAATGAGTCTTTAATAACCAACCAAATAGTACTCTAAGACCACGCCTATAGTAAGCAAACCTTAGGAGTTCGATCCATGATCCATACAACGTGCAAAAGTTGGACCATATTACTTCTTAACTAGAAATTGACTAACATTGATTATAATCGATTTAATTTAATCATTTTGGTCACAAATATTATCTTAGCTTTGTCATTCTTTGAATCCTTAGCAATACGTTAATTGTTTACAGTTGGTGAGTTGGAACATGCTAATTCATAGTATTCATAAGATTAAATACATCAAAGCTTTGTTTTTTGAAAAATATAACTTTGGAAATATATTTTCTTTTTTTGCATTACACAAAAACTAAATATTTGAACTCTGTCTTCTAGACTCGCAATTAGAAGGGTGGGACACACAATTCTCAACACTATGCCAAAGAACTTATGGGCGTATATATTTTCTCTATTAACATGCATGCAGTCATGCAATCAATTAACTTCTCATCAAAAAAATAAAAATAAAAAATTTAATCAATTAACTTAAAGCGTTTAATATTAGAGAAAATAAAATCAACTTAAAGCGTTTCTTTAGTACACACGAATGCCAATTTGGCTCAACTTTTTTCTTTTGTGTTGGCTGCTAAATGTCGCTTTCGAGTTTCGAGTGTACATATCTTAATTCTTAAGACTAGATGATCAAATATTCAAACTGATAAAAAAACGGATACTTACATCAAAACCCCCCTAGGCTTGGTGTAATTACAGATCCCATCACTCTATTTCGAAAAATCGCAATCACCTCTCCTCTAACCAAAAAATACAATAAACTTCTAATTTTGGTCTTGATCAGTTAATTTTTTTATAGGGGATTTAGATGCAATGTTAAATAAAAGAGGTTCGTTTTGTAAAAATTTACTTTAAAGGCTAGCCATAACATTTAAAATATATATTGAAAATAGCTATAAAATAATTTTCTTTAATTATATAATTAACGTTATTGCTTATCTTTTAACTTTAAAAATAATTTAACTATTTCCACTGATGATAATGGCAAAATCTTAGTAAATAATATTGAACACTCAATGTTCTACCCTGTGAATTAAAATTTAAGTTGTTTTGTTCTACAAATAAAAATAAATTATTAATATAAATAGCTCATTTCTAAAATATAAACACATGTTATCGTTTTCCACAATGAAGGCATGGGCATGAATTTTGTTCTTGCACCAATATATAGTTCTTTTAGATCAATAAAAAATTAAGAGATAATGTAATATCATATACTTTTGTGAATGATCACACTGCTATTAAAATCTTATAGAATAAGTAATAACTGTTATATTTAGGTTAATTTTTATTTTTCTTTAAAACTTTGTACTAAATGACAATTTTGTCTTTATTGTATTTTTTAAAATCTTACCCATTTCTCTTTCACCATTTTTTTTACCAGCAAAGAAGTTTTATTAAAAATGAGTACAAGGGGTACTCACCCTTACAAAAGATCCGAGACACCATAATCAACCACATACATCGACCAATGAAATGGAAGAGAATTCACCCAAAATAGCCAAAAAAAACAACAAACTCAACAAAACCAACAAAAAAAATCAAGGAAAAACCAACTAAACTACCCTCTGGTTTGCTTCTTAACCATCATATTCAGATAAACCGTCCAAGTCTTTGCGTCAAAAGACGACTCGAAGAGACATCCACAAATTAAGCCTCCAAAAACTGTCAAAACACCCCAAAACGAGAACTAAGACCAAATTAAAATAATCACCGAGAATATCTCTCGAGCCAACAATCTCCTTTGTTCAAGATTCTGATCCAAAGTTCATCCACTCACTTACTTGTATTTCAAAACCCAACATCTCCACATCGTCATCCCCTACAACAAAACATACACATCTTCATACCCTTTATGCTCGGTTACCATTGTTAAGGATATAAGAATCATTATCCCTTTTATCAATGTTCTCAAGCCTGGATATAATTTCCACCTCATTATCATTATGACAAATGCCCAATTTCTTGCGAAATTCCATATATCGATGGCTTCTTCGTGTCGATTCTTTCTCAAAGCTCTATTACAATTCTCTATATTGGAATCATTAATAGAGGAGTTGTTAGTGCAAGGGATGGGATTACCTTTATCGTATGTCTCTTGGTGCCGAATGAGGTCTTGGCTTTTAACCTTCTTTGAGAAGGTTGCTTTCTCCAATTTAGGTTGTAATCGCCCTTGCGGTTTGTCTCTCTCGAGTTAATCGACTTCGAGTCTCGAAGTATATTATATTTTGTTATTTCTGCATTACTCTCATGCCCTCTCCCATTACGAAAAACATCAAAAACTGGTGCGATGTGCTTTTGGTGATTTGGAGCTGAAGATATGTAGTCAAATTTTGGGAGATTTACACGTAATTTCGATCCTCCTATACAAATCGAATCCAAGGTGTGTTGAAAAGAGAAAACAGACCCGACATCTCTGAATCGTGCAAAACTAAATCTTCTCCTGAACATGTCCATTTTCTGCGGGATGAAGACTTCCACAATGCTCCCATATCGAAGGAGTGTCTCCCATAGGTCTTTGGCCGTCCATCTCTCTGAAAAATTCGAGATGAAATAAGTACTAAGGTTCCTGTTTGCCCAGTTCTCATACCTCCTATTTTCCCTTGCTCCCTACTAATCGCCATTCTTTTCGACGGTCACATTCTTTCGAGGGTTAAGATTGGCTCATAGTGGTGGTTGTGGCGTCGAACGGCGCTGCGGCGAATGAAGAGGGGTGGCAGCAATTTAGTGATTTTTTTGTGCCCATACCATCTTCTATCTGATGTAGTATTGTTGTGGCGTTTTCTCTTCCAGCATCCTTTATACCAAAATCCTAAAATCCTAAAATCACATAGTATCAACAAGGACAACTCCTATTCAACAATGGGTGGCTCGTGTGAATGCATCTCAAGCCACCGACATGGCCGCCACCGCCTCTTCTGCCGAGCCGACACCTGCACTTCTAGCAACGTTGTCTTTCAACACGGTCTTTGCAGGTAACACGATATTTAATTCGAAAACACTATTCTATTAAAGCTTTCAAGGAATTTTTGATGCATATGTTTGACATTACATAGCAATTTTTTTGTAGATCAAGTGTTCGATATAATATCATAAAGAAACATGATTTTGAATCATGTATGGGCTAGGTTCGAATTTCGATCCATTTCAGTAAATCACCAAATGTTTCGGTTTTAGTGATTTAATTCGTTGCATGTGATTGAAGAAATAATAAGTTTTTTATTAGTCGTAAAATGTTATACACTATTATGAACTATTGTAAGCATGACTATTCAACCGGCAATTTTTATTTTGTTATATTGTTCGTGGTTGAGTTTGTATGCGTAAATTTTATTTTATTTTATTCTATTTTTTTTGCGCATGTGTTTTTGGTTTACTAGCCGAATATATAATATGCCATGTTACATATGTTATTTTTTAGGCTTATTTAATATGACTAATTCATGTTGTAAATGCACGCTTATTTTTATTTCGAATTGGTGGATTTAACTTATAAATAATTTAAATACCAATTATGTATTAATCATCTTTAAATAACCTTATTTTTTGTGTCACATTAGGAATATTTGCGACATAACTATATGTTAATTTGGTCACAAAGCATAAAAAAGAGGGGCATTATGGACTTTAGGACTTAATCTTAGTTGGGCTTAATTGAAGTATTATTAATTGGGTGGGGGGTGCCCAACTAATAATACCCCAAATAACCTCCGAAAGTACTTACTGAGCTCGGAATGGTTGTTCCCCGCGAAAGGTTTCGTAGCTAGTATGTCATCCAGACCATACTTCTCGTAGAGGGCCGAGAACACGCTGACATGGGACATCTTGCTCCAACTAAAGTCTTGGTCAAAAAATCACTCATCCGCCAATTCATCCTTGGCATTTGCATGATTCCACGTAGGCTAAACACAATTAATTATTAAGCAAAGTAAATAACATTATATCTACAACTATTAATCTAATTAAGCTTAGTTGGGCAAAACAAACAAGTCTTAGGTTATCAGTCCTGTTCATTACTGATATCTGTAACCAAATTAAATAAATTAAGATAGGCCAGGTACGACAAGGCAAACTGCGAAATTATTAAAATATATTGATATTGATAAATGTGACTGCACCTATGGTGATAAAGAAAGATATTTGAATGCTAGGCCCTGAACAAACAGTATAATAATCCAGCATTTATTATTTCACTAACCCTGAAAATATGGGATTTTTCACGCTTCGCCCTCTTTATTTCGTTTTTGATGAAAGGAAAGTAAGAAGACGGGTTGGAGTTGGAACCCGATATTTTTTTCTTTTTCAATTTGAGAAAAGCAAGACAGAAGTACAAACAATTAAGTCCTTAATTATCATAAACTGAAATAAATTATCTTATTTAAAATCAAGATATATATATATATATATATATATATATATATATTGGTGGGGTTTAAACACACTCTTTTTATTTCACACAAATCATAATTTACAAACACTCAAATATTTGTATTTTCACACACACAATAAGTATTACAGATTCTATCTCATTTTCTACTTTTCTTGTTTTCTCTCTCTCTCTCTCTCTCGTTGTATTTTTCTCTCTTGCTATCGCAATATGTTATAGGAGGAGGAAAAAAGGTTGAAATGTCCTAGTCTTGCCATCACCATCTTGTAGTTGGCTTTGTCGGATCATGAAACACGAGGAGAAGTGTCGACAAGGTTGTGGCTGGACAAAGCTGACTTTTTAACAATCTCTCCCTCCAGCCTCAACCGTATTTCACTCTCTTATTTCTTCCATTTTCAAAAGAGGAACACAATTTATCTCTCGCTAGGATCATCCTCGAACGACTTTATATGTAGGGGTGAACGCTCCCCCTTGCTCAAAACTTCTCTTTCTCCGTAATTCACTGAAGAAAGGCAAGCGAACATGGAGATATATCATATCTCTGTATACCCAATCTTTCTTCGAATAACCCTAAAGAAAGACAAACAAAACATAGAGACATACAATATCTTCGCGTACACCTTATTTCTTCGAATAGCCATGAAGAAAGGTAGACACAACAATTATCTCTTTCTCCGAAAACCCAATCGAGGAGATATAACAATTCTCCGTACACCATCATTCTCTTTTCTCGACTCAACAAAAAGAATGGAAATCACCATAGAGAATTTAATGTATGTACTCCATCTTTCTCTTTCTCCAACATCACTATGTAAAAAGGCATACTCTCTCGTACGAACTATGCCACATCATCAAATATGGTGATCAACACATCACCATTTTCTGACTTGTTATTTTCACTGCTTTATGCTAGTTGTTCTTTCAAGAACTTACGACATTTCCTTTTCATGTGACCCTCAATGCCACAATGATAACATATCAGCTTGTCTTTCTATTAATTAACGTCGCCCATGACGTTGTACGATCCTTGTGGTACACTTCCACTGTATTGGCCTCTTCCTCTGCCTCTACCTCTGCCTCGTCCTCGTCCTCTGCCTCGTTCGTTTTTCTCATAAACGAGAGCATATGACTCTTTAGTATGATTCTCATTCCTTTGGGCATCCTCGTTCAGGAGAGCGTCTGTGACCATCTCCATGGATATTTTACCGCCAGGAGCTGAGTTACTCAGAGTGATGACGAGTGTCTCCCAATTATCAGGTAGAGAATTGAGAAGCAAGATGGCTTGTTCCTCGTCTTTCAGGACCCAATCAGCGACAACAAGCTGGTTCACGGGGTCCTGGAATTGACTCGTATGCTCTGCTATAGACGTACCACTTCGTAGCTTGTGGTTCACCAAATGCCTCATCAACATAGTTTTATTTAGAGCTGTCTTTGCTTGATACATATTTTCAAGCTTTTCCAAAGATAATACGCCTTAGTTTCTTGCGCAGTGTGGTGGAACACACTGTGGTCAATCCATTAACGGATCTAAGCCACCGTCTTCTTGTTCATTTTTTTCTATATTTCATCCGTCTTCTTCTCCGGTTTCACACCCTTACTCTCAATTGGGTCGGCTAAATCCTTCAAATTCAGTAAATCTTCCTTGCGAGACTTCCATATGCTGTAATTTGTTGCCGTCAACCGCACCATCGTGTCCGACGTTAAATTTTCCATGTTAAAATTCAACAAGCTTGCTTGTACCAAAATTTAGAGGCTGAATTTGGGGAAACTGAGCACACGGTTGGATCTAGAATGGTTGAAAACCTTGGGAATCGTTTTGACCTTGTCAAAAACTAACAAAAAATGAGTTAAACCGGACCGAAACAAGTTGGACGAAATTGAACTGGGACAAATTCGGTCTGACCGGGCGTTGACTGGACCAACAGTTGACTGGCCGAATCGGGATCAGGTGAGTGGGTCAAATCCGGGTATGGATCCTTCTTCTTCACCCGCTTTTGAGTTGGAGCCGAGTTAATTCGCCGTTAACTCGGTCGGCGTGAAACGACGCTTTCTGATGACCAAAAAATTTTGAAAAATATTTATTCGGAATCCTCGCAACACGAGCTTCACAACGGTAGTAACAAAGCACGATTTTGAGACGGAAAAATTTTGACGTCGAATCGGGTCGGCCATGAACGCCACTCTTCGGCGATCGGAATCCTCCGAAAACTATATTTTCGGAATCGTCGGAATGAGAGCTTCGCAACTATGATAAGAAATCATATTTTTGGAACGAAAAATTTCGAACGAAATTTATTAGAGAACGAACGCAACCTTAGCTCTTGATACCAGTTGGGTTTAAACACTTTTTTTATTTCACACAAATCACAATTTACAAACACTCAAATACTTATATTTTCACACACACAATAAGTATTACAAATTCTCTCTCTTTTTCTTCTTTTCTTGTTTTCTCTCTCTCGTTGTATTTTTCGCTCTTGCTACGCAACATGTTATAGGAGGAGGAGAAAAGGTTGAGATGTCCTAGTCTTGTCATCACCATCTTGTAGTTGGCTTTGTCGGATCATGAAACACGAGGGGAAGTGTCGGCAAGGTTGTGATTGGACAAAGCTGACTTTTCAATATATATATATATATATATATATGATGAGCGCAGTATGAATAATATTTCTCTTTGCATACTCTAACCAGTAACCACGGTAGTATAATTAATAAAAGTAAAGGTGGTTAAATATATTTTGCGAGATACATTTAATTCATATGTGCTCATTAACTCATTTGTTTACTGTGATTGAAATTTGCAAAATAAAATATTTTTTAAAAAATAAAGTTATATCCAAACGGTCACTTTCGTAAACCATAGTGTTGTCGTTATTCTTGTACTTGACATGTGATTGTAAGATGAAATTCTTGTAGCAGCATCTGAGGTGAAGATCCCAAAATGAGAAATTATTAATATATGAATACATAATATAAAACTTAAATTTAAACAATCTTTCCGTTAGTAGCGAAATCCCATGGCATTTGTTTTTAATACTTTTCCACAGCCTTATTCAGCTTGCTTGAAAAAGGAGAACAAATGTTGAGGTGTTGTTTTTATTTGCTTATGAAAGCTCTGAGTTTTCCTTAGTAACTTATACAATATTTCTAAGTGATTCTGAAAGAGTTTTTGAAGTTATTTTGTTATTAGGCATCACATGTCACATTACTTTTTTTTTTTAAATGATGATATGGCTGCCCAGATAGAGTTGGGTCTGGGCTGGTCCAACTCAAAATACCTCTATGTAGGTACATGGAATCTTGGATTCGATGTATTCATTAAGCAATACATCGAACTTGTGATTCAATGTATCTGTAATTCGACTTATTCACGATTTTGCACAAAGTGATTGTAGACACATAAATTTTGTGTCTAATTAAATTAAATGATGGTAAGTCTTAAAATTTAAGAAATACAAAATATATATTATTTAATCATAATATTTTAAAGGATTAAAATAAATAAATATATTCATCAAATCTTGAGATAAGGAAATAATTGCTCATCAAATCTAAAGACATGGAAAGCCTTCTTCACCAAGTCTCAATATTCAAGAGATGGAAAGAAGATTCTCTCAAATCAAGTCTTCCAAATCAAGAAATGGTAGAACTCAATCACGACCGTTCATCTCATCAGGAGATTCCGATCAAGATTCACTCGACAGCTATAAATAGAGGTGCTCATGAAGAAGAAAAATTACACTCAACAATCAAGAAGTCTTGGAGCAACGAAGTTCTGCAAATTCTCTCCACCAAGTCCATCAATCTTCAACTCATTCTTCACGCAAAGACCTTTTCAATCCGGCGTGAAGTTTCAAGTTCATCAAATAAGCATTTTTGAAGACCGTGCTTCTGCCGAGAGGGTCAAACTCCAAAATATTCAAGAAATCTGAGACCAAATTCAAATCATTCTTCAACAATATTCAAGTTAAAACTTCGTTTAATTAGAGATCAAGTCACAAGACCCTTGAAAAAAACGTCTTTGAAGATTGAAATCTCTTCAAGGGAGATCAAACCCAACAAATTCAAAGATTTGAAGAAGAAGATCATACCAATCTTCATCAATTTTCAAATTAAATCGCTTTTCAATTCGAGATCACGTCCAAGTACCCTCGAATTAATGTTTCTCCAAATCCAAACCATTTCGGTGAAGATCAAATTGAAGATTTTCACCACAAGTCTTTAATCATTCAAGATCGAAGTTTCTTGTAGAAAAAAATCAAAGAGAAAATAGAGATTGTAACTTATATTTGTTTAAATTTATATGAAATTCATTTGTATTGTATTTTTTCTTGTTTCTTATTTTAAGGACTTGAAATTCAATGAGGCAACAAGTGAAGGTTCTTCTCAACTGATGATGAAAGTTCCAGTTGTACCGGGGTCAAGGTATGAAGCTAAAAAAGATAATCAAACATCCTCAATAGAAGAACAAGTTGTGGCGCTTACCAGAGCCATTGAGAATTTTACAAACCAAACTCATAAACGTGATGAAAAATTGAATCGCCTTCACCAAAAGCTAGAAGTCCAAGAAGGAGATCAAAATACTAAAGAAGTCGCCAACAACATTGGAGTTCAAGGATGCAACAACGCTACAAGAAAGGGAATTAAAGTCTCCCCTCATCTCCAAAAGCAAGAACTCGTAAAAAGCGACGATCAAAGCATGACGCATGAAAATGCTACTCTAGCAGTTAAAGCTCAAGAATTTGATGAAGTCCTAAGTGAAAGAATCCAAGTCACTTCTCTTTTTCACAAGTCAAATTTCTCAAGAAAGGAAGAGCAAGGTGTTAGGATGCACAAAAAGTTTTCTAAAGAAACCATTCGAGAACTTGAAGTTTGAGAATATTCTATGTCCTCAAGCCAACCAATCCATGTTTCCCTACAAGGGCTTGTCTCTACCGATCAATTGAAAAAGCTCATTGAAGAAGTTGCAAAGGATCATAAAGCCCATCACAAAAGTTTCAAATCTTACACAAAGCCCTACACTTAAAGAATTGAGCAATTACAAATGCCTAAAAGCTATCAACCTCCAAAGTTTCAAAGATTTGATGGAAGTGGAGACCCGAGGTAACAAATTGCTCACTTCATTGAAACGTGCCATAGAGCTGGAACTGATGGAGATCTTCTAGTCAAGCAATTTGTAAATCCTTAGAAGACTTTGCATTTGATTGGTATATAAATCTCGAACCCAACTCCATCGATTGTTGAAAAGATTTACAAAATGAGTTCTTCAATCACTTTTATAACACTCGACGTATTGTGAGCATGATTGAACTTGCAAATTCCATCAACAAGAAGACGAGCCAGTGATCGAGTACTTCAATAGATGGAGAAATTTGTCCTTAGGCCTCAACGAAAAACCATCTAAAACTTCAACCATTGAGATATGCAGTCAAGGAATGCATCAGAGCATTTCTTACATACTCCAAGGAATCAAGCCAAAACCTTCTGAAGAATTGGCAAGTCGAGCACATGCTATGGAAATGGACTTATAATCAGATGAAGAAGAATACTCGTTAAACGCCCATGACACTGAAAGAAGGCGACGAAGATGAATATAAAAATGAAGAAGTTGAAGAAGGTGAAGTATCATATTAAATTGCTCTAAGATATGAGGTTTAACTATCTAAAATCTTCAAAATCAAATCAAAAACTCCATAATACGAGTATAAACTATTTGCAAATTCAAAGTTAAATCAAGAATCCTTGACAAGAGTCAAACTGTCCACAAATATTAAATCAAAAACTCCTTAATACGAGTATAAACTGTTTGCAAATTCAAACCAAAATCAAGACTCCTTGACAAGAGGCAAAACTGTTTACAAATATTCAAATAAAAAACTCTTTAATACGAGTATAAACGGTTTGTAAATTTAAAGTTAAATCAAGACTCCTTGACAAGAGGCAAATCTGACTACACATATTCAAAATAAAATCTTTTTAATACGAGTATAAACTATTTGCAAATTCTTCAAATTCTTCAAGTCTTAAGTCTCTGAGATAGGAGCCAAAAGGTCTACAGATCTTTCAAATCAGCAGGTATACTAGACACGAGCAAAAATATCTACAAATTCTTCAAATCAAAGCATCCTTGGCGCACAATCTTAAATTGCAAGTTATTCCTAGTCCACATGAGTATAAACCGTGAGATGCAAAATAACAAGTTTTGAACTACGTCATGACTTGATTCCTTCATTGGATACGTAGGTAACCAGAACTTCATTCTTAGCCCAGTCATATCTAAAAAAGGGTTGACCATGCAATATTCTAGTTCAAGTTGATTCAAGTTGGTTGAATTGAAGCACCAAAACAACAAGAACCTGAAAGATGTCGAGACTTATCAACTCAAATATACGTTTCAACACAAATCGTGAACAAGTCTCGAGGGGGCAATTGTGGACACATAAATTTTGTGTCTAACTATATTAAATGATGGTAAGGCTTAAGATTTAAGAAATACAAAATATATATTATTTAATCATAATATTTAAAAGGATTAAATAAATATATATTCATTAAATCTTGAGATAAGGAAATGACTGCTCATCAAATCCCAAGACATGGAGAGCCTTCTTCACCAAATCTCAATCTTCAAGAGATGGAAAGAAGACTCTCTCAAATTAAGTCTTCCAAATCAAGAAATGGTAGGACTCAATCACGACCGTTCATCTCATCAGGAGATTCTGATCAGGATTCACTCTATAACTATAAATAGAGGTGCTCCTAAAGAAGAAAAATTACAATCAACAATCAAGAAGTCTTGGATCAATGAAGTTATGCAAATTCTCTCCACCAAGTCCATCATCTTCAAGGCGTTCTTCACGAAAAGGTTTTTTCAATCCGGCATCAAGCTTCAAGTTCATCAAATAACTATTTTTGAAGACCTTGCTTCTGCCGAGAGGACCAAACTCCAAAATTTTTAAGAAATCCAAGATCAAATTCATTCCATTCTTTAACAATCTTCAAGTTAAAACTCCGTTTGATTTGAATTCAGATAACCCCCGAGAAACTACTTATGAAGATTGAAATCCCTTCAAAGAAGATCAAAACCCAACAAATTCAAAGAACTCAAGACGAAAATCATACCAATCTTCATCAACCCTCAAATCAAATCACCGTTCAATTCGAGATCAAGCCAAGTACCCTTGAATTAACGTTTCACCAAATCAAAACCATTTTGGTGAAGATCAAATTGAAGATTCCACCACAAAGATTCAAGATCGCTGTTCTTGTAGAAAATCATAAGAGGAATAATAGAGATTGCAATTCATATTTGTTTAAATTTATATGAAACTCATTTGTATTGATTTCTATGGGTTCTTATTTTAAGGACTTGAAATTCCATCGCTACAGTGATCTTGGATCCTGATGCCTATAAATATTGTGGACCCGATAATTAAGGTATGTCATTTAATATATATATATATATATATATATATATATATATACTCAAATGACACTCGCTCTTACATCTAACCCCAGATTCAATATAGAGCACTCGATATATCTTGTGCTTCGATATATCAAAAATCTACATGTTGAAGATTCGACTTATTGAAGATTCTATTTACCCGAGGATTTGATCTATGCAAAGATTCAGTCTATAAGATGATTCGCCATAATACATTGTTCAGACTGTTGAGTTGGTGTGTTCCGGACAAAGTTGATATGTGAGGCCCCTTAAAAGCTCTAGATTAGCATAGTTGGTGTATTCAGTCTATTTGTATTAGTTCATTGGCATACATGTAACCTAGACGAGTTTATACCAAACTAGTCGCACTTTTGTAGGCTCTACCATAAAATGCAGACAAAGGCATTATCTCAAGAAATTTAATTAGAAAGAGGGCATATGCCACTACAAAAACCACTAGAACCAAGCGAAGTAAGAATGGCCAGTCCACTAGGACAAAGATCAATGCTAGAAAGTCAGTCATTGGAGCAGGAAACTAAAAATTGTGAGTGTATGATTTCACAACAACACTGAGGTGGCTTAAAGATGGAACCCATGGGTGAGTTTAAAATATTACCACTTTATCCAGATAACTAAAGCAAGGTAATAAGGATAGGGCATGCATTGCACCCTATCATAGAGAATGGTTTCGTTGATTTTCTTAGGTGCAATACAGATGGATATATTTACTTGGTATGATGGGGATTTGCAAGGCATTGACTCAAAGTTTGTAGTGCACATGTTGAATGTGAACCCTCAGGCCAAAATGATAAGGTAGAAGAAACGTAACTTTGTAAGAAGAAGAATGAAGCGGTATAAAAGAAGGTGGTAGAGTAATTTGCTGCTAGGTACATTTATGAAATCACATACTCCGAGTGGCTAAGTAAGATTTTGCTAGTGCCGAAGAAAGAAGCAACGTGGAGAATGTGTGCGGACCTACACTGACCTTAACAAGCATTGCTCGCATGGCCTGTTTCCATTTTTAGAATCGATTTACTAGTAGATTCTACGGTAGGGTGCACCCTTCTGAGCATGATGGACGCTAAGAGTTATTTCCATTAAATATTCAAGGTAACCCAAGATCATAATAAAACTACTTTTGTCACCGACACTAGGGTTTATTGTTATAGGTTAATGCTTTTGGAATGAAGAATGTACGACCAACATTTCAGAGGCTGGTCGAAAAAATGTTCTATACTGATTGGGAAGTCCATGGAGGTGTACATCAATGATGTGTTAATCAAAAGTATGAAGGTGGAAGAGCACGCCAAGCATCTTGATGAAGCTTTCTCTATAATGAGATGTTATAGGATGAAGATGAATCCCAAGAAATTACCTTTGGGGTCACGACGGGCAAGAACAAAAGAGGGATAGAGGCAAACCTTAACAATAAGAACAATAATGGATCTGCCAACCCAGAACGATCAAGGACATACAATATCCGGTTGGACGCCTTAGTACGCTCGTAAGATTCATTTCAACTTCGACAGAGAAAAGTCTGTCGATGAGTATCTAAATGATGCAAACTTGATATCCTTTTTAATAGATTTTTCGTCAACTTGTAGCATTCCTAGTATTTTATTTTTGTTGTTGCGATTTTATATTTTTGAGTCAAGTTGAGACGAAACAATGGAGAAACGCACCAATTGGAGGAAAACACGATGACACGACTTCAAAGACTAAAAGGGACTAGCGTTTAAAAGACGTTATTGGGTGCATGTTCTCTTAACCTTTTGATCACTCCTTATAGCATTTTTATTAGTTTATGTCTTGTTTTGTTATTTTGTAACTTATAGTCGAGTCGACGCAGAACGAGGCATAATTGTGGTGAATTGAGCATGGAAATGCATCAAGGGGCAAAATGGGCATTTTAGAGGAGTATATGTCCTAAAACCACGCGACCCATCGCCAGGTGGGGAGCGCAGCCTGCACTAGGAAAGTTGCACGACCAACACTAGGAGCAGCGCGACAAGCGCTGTGGAACCACGAACGAGCGTGACAAATACACTGAAAGTGGCGCAACGACTCCTGAGATGCTGATGACTAGCGTAATCAGTGTTGCGCCAAAAGAGAACTGTGACGTATGAGCTCTAGGTGGAGCGCAACATGAGAAAACAAAGGCGGTTACAACCAAACCCCAGAGCAACACATTCGAAACATAAAAAACTGTAAAAGGAGAAGGTCAACTACCACGAGGAGTATTGCGAAAAATACATTCCATAGCATAATTCCACCATTCATTCATTGCTATCATAGTTTGAGAAGAAAGGTGATTAAAGGAAGATCATAATCATGTAGATCAGAGTAAAGGAGAATCAAGGAGAAGACGCACCGACATCTCACTGAGATCAATAATTTAGTCTTTTCCTTTTATTTATTGTGATGTTCATGATGAATTATTATTTTGAATCTTCGACCATAAGGATATAATTTATCCAATGTCTGGGATATGATACCTTTATCTTACGAATGCATCTTGAAACTATGTTTTTAATATTTCTATTGAAGTCTAATTTTGTCGGATCATGTTTGTTGCATATAGTACTTGGTAGGATTAACGCGTACAATATTCTAGGAAACATTCTAGTGACGTTAAACTATCTAAATCATGTAGAAGATATTGGCAGCTCTACACTTGCATAGTAGATCATACAAACAAATCTCTAAACCTTAGTCACTAGCGTCTCACGAGGAATTTAGATTAAATTATCAACTCTAGTGCTTTTGTAAAACTCTGTATGGATCCTTAACAAGGTGATTTTTTTTAGGGTGGAGAGATCTAGCGGGTCAAATTACAAAGACTCTTTAGGTATCGCAAGAGCATTTGATTTATCATAACTTGAAAGAAAAACAAGAACTCAGTAGAAATAAGAATTTCATAGTGACATTGGTATTTTGTCTATGGAACACCCGCATTAGAGAATAATGAATTCTGAACCCTTGATACGCTTTCCTCTCATCTGCAGCACAACAAATTCAATCAATTCAATTATGTTCTCTATTTAATAGTTTGTTGTGCATTGGTTTCTCTCCATTCAACTAATCCACTATATTAGAATAATTAGTAGTTTACTTGCATCTTCCATTTCTAAACAAATAGAACACACTCTTTTGGTATTTGATACTTGGGACGTAATATACCTTTCATTTTATTTATACTTGATCGTCTACTTTCGAACAAGTAGGCGAAGCATATTCATTGTATTCATCTTATACAATACACGTTCGCCACTCGTCAGACTACATAGGAGGAGCCATGATGCATCAACATAGCACCACGTCATAATGAGGAGGAGTGCATACTTAATTTCATACGCATCCCAGTCGCCGACCTATAGCTCTCAGGACGTTTGCATGTAGGACGCCTATGATTTTTATCCATCTTTCGATAAGTATTATGAAATGAATTCAGCTGGAGATTGACGTTCAGATTGGTTACTTGGGGCTCATAAGGACGAGTTACTTCGGGATCCTAAGGGTGAGGAATCTGTCGGGATAAACTTGATAGAATAGATCATGTACGCATAAGTTCTCTTTCCCCTCTAACTAAAAATTCCGTAATATAAGATAGAGAAGGGATTGTAAACTAGATCCCAAGTATGTGCAGTTGATTAGGTTGCAACACGAGCAGCGGCATGCATGCAGTGTGGCGAGGGTAAAAAAGTCAATCCCCATAGCTTATATGACAACTGAAGATCAAACTTAGAGAAACACCAAATATTTACAGAATAGGAGCTGGTTTAGGTTAAAACGTGTACAATTAGAGTCCAAAGTTCAACAAAAGGTTTACATTTTACCACATGTTGTGAAAGAGAGAATTGAGAGAAAAATGTGAAGAAAGAGATTGAGAGAAACATCAATAGTCTTAGAGTCAAGAGATATAAGAGTTGTGAATGTTCCTCCGGATCAAAGAAGTTCTCCTATTCTTCTGTCTTTCACTATGTTGTTTATTCTTTATTTGTTGTTGAACTCGAGATTATGAGTAGCTCAACTACTCTGTATTTGGAGTAGGGAATTAACTATGATTTATGAATATGAGTCTTTTATTGATTTGAGTATTGATTGAGTATCTAACATGTCTATAGTAGTTTGATTTATATGATGTATGACAGGATTAGCTCTCGCTGGTACGACACAACTCGTGATGACCGACACAATATAGATGTTAGATCATTACGTATAGACTCGATTTTGTCTGTAGCACCTTATGTGACTTTAGGCACATCCTTAGATCACACAAATTCATATTTTTGCTATGTACACCTTGTTAATAAGAATGAATGAGTAAATTGAATGGCAGACTTAATCTCTCTTCTTAAACAATTGATAATTGGATTGTGCACACTAACGCATTAGGTGTTTAGAGAATTAAGGATTTATAGTACGAATAACTCTGGCTTTGGGTCTTGGATATATTAGACCCGAAAGAACTCAAACAAGGCTCAATATGTTAGAGAACCATATGTAATATGTTTATGAATTACTAAGTAATCAGTAGTGAAACCTAGACCCCGAACACATTTGTCAATCATATACATTGCAACCAAAGCAATCAATCAATTTTATTTAGCTTCGTTTGTTAGAGTAGCTTCGCATTTTAATTCATTAAATAATGATAACACATACTTCTCAAAGTATGGTAATTCCTTAATTATCGTAAATACTTATGATTCGGAATGCAATTCTCGTAATTATTGACATGTGAACGAAGAAGGGGCTAACCCAACAAAGATACTCCGAGGCCTAAGTTAGTTGATGCCCACCGAGGGATGAGCCTATAAGTAGGTTACAGGCCGCGTAGAGCATTAGAAACATAGTTGACAGTATTGATCAAACTAGATTGGCCAAAATTCTATAGGTAGAATCTCTAGGTGCTATAGATCAACAATTACATATCAAACTGCTATAGGTCAATTTCTATAAGTAAATCTCTACAGGTCAACCTCTTAGTTAAATATCTATAGGTCTATCTAAATAGTGATTAAGTAAAAATGTACATTGATAATGAGGATTAGTTGGGAATTTATCTGCGATTAGTTTCTATAATTGTAGGTGGGATTCTAGGCCTTACACCATGGGCTTGGGCTTGTTTTGAGGTAGATCGATCTACTTAGGGCAAACGAGAGGGGTTAGGTCATCTGGGCCTCGATTGTGATCAACCTTCTAGGAAGATCTATGGGTCGAGCTGTGAAAAATGGACTAGGTCAACCTCCAAAATTGTGTTGACCTATAGACCATGTTGAGTTATGCGTCCGTGTTGACCTATGAGTCCACGTTGACCAATGGGTCCATGTTGATCTATACGTCTATGTTGACCTATGGGTTTGTGTTATCTATATGTCTATGTTGACCTAGGCCTTTGTGTTGACCTATGCATCCGTGTTGGCGTACATGTCCGTGTTTATGCCTCTGTGTTGACTGATGAGCTTTATTTATCGTGATTTTAGTACCTATCTTATACTTTTGGCTAGTCTAGTAGCATTTTTATTTATTTTGGTCTGGTTTTGTAATTTTATTGTCTGAGTCGAGTCGGAGATAAATAATGCATCATTGAAGGAAAATGTGCATGTAATAACATAAAGAAAAAAAAGGGTAAATTAGGGAGGTCAGCAACGGAACCAACACCACGAGTCCACGACTCAGCCTGCGCAGCAAACATCAAGAGGTAGCACGACAACAAAGATGACATCGTGACAACAAAGATGACAACGCGACTAGTGTGTCTGAGGCAAGAGGCGGCGTGACCAGCAACGAGAGCCGCACGATACGCGCCACATGAACATGAGGTGGTGCAACCCGCTCCACTTCTCACATGACCCACATTGTAGACAACGGGTGGTGTGACCCACGCCACTACACGCGTAGCTCGTGCCTCATGGATAGAAGGCGGTGCAACCCAAGCCACTACTCGCGTGACCCGTGTCACCACATGCACAATATGTGCGCGACCTAGAAAGTTTGGCAATTGATCTGAAACCCTAGGGCAACAAGTCCTGGGCTTAAAAGGTATAAAGATGAGGTTACATTCAACAACTAGGGTATCACTCTCACCACTCAGTATAGTGAATAAAAGCTCAAAACATGTTACGCCCATTTCTGTCACTATTCTACACCATAATCCATTATTCGATTATTGTGATCAATGTTCGAGGAGAAATGTTATCAATTAAAGCACATAATTATATGGTGTAGAGTAAAAGAGAATCAAAGGGAAGACACGTCGACATCTCATCGAGATCAAGAGTTTAATCTTTTCTTTTTCTTTCTTGTAAAACTTTATGATGACTTATTGTTGTGCAACATTGGTCATGAGTAGCTAAATTTCCAAGTGTATGGGATATGATGTAGTTGTCTCAATGAATGCAACTTGAACCTATGTTCTTATTATTTACATTGAAGACTTTAAACTTTTAGATTTCGTTTGTTGCTTACTCCTTGGTATATTTGGCATGTACATCTTTCTTAGACGAATAGTGCAGATGTTGAACTGCCTTGTATTATGTTGAATTATGTGTAGAAGATTGTTAATAAAACACTTGCATAGTAAATCATACAAACCACCAATCTCTTAACCTTCATAACTAGCGCCTTACAAGGAATCTAGGTTAAGTTGTCAACTCTAGTTCTCTTCTAAAACTCAATATGAATCATTGACAAGGTGAACTTCTAGATAAGGGAGAGTACCTCACGATCTGACATCATTACTGAGTTAAGGGATTCTTTAGGTAATACAAAAGTGCGCTTAACTTATCACATCGACTTGAGAATAAAACAATATTTAATAGGAAGAAGAATTACATAAGGGCATTGGTTTTTTGTCTATCAAATACTTGTATTCAAGATTAACGAATATCACATTCCTCTTTACGTTTTCTTAATTTGCATTAACAACACAATCAATATTCAATTAATTCAATTTTGTCTTGTCTTAAATTTGTTATTTTCATTCTTAGAATTAATTTACATTATTTTATCTATTTCATTTCTCAAAGTAGTAGTTTCACTAGATTTTAACAAATTGAATTGCTAAACCAGATACTACTCTAGTGGGATACGATACTTGGTTTGTAAATGTACATACCATTTATTACTTGACCGTACACTTACGAACGTGTAATAGTGATGCGTATGTTTCACATTTTATTAATAATAGTAATACACACTCCCGCAAATATACGAGTCAAGTAATAATAAAATTGTAAGTAAATATAACTGACCAAGTATCAAACTCCAAGAGAATATGAATCTTTTATTAACGATCTGTATTGTTGAAAATTTAAATGAAACAATGCTTTGAATAATTTTGTTAAATAGAAAGACTACTAAGCAACTTTAACTAAACTAATTTAATTAAGACATAATTGAATTGGTTGATTGATTGATTGATTTGGTTGTAAAACAGATTGAGGAAAATGTATCTAGAAAGTGGATTTCGTTAATCTTGAATGTGGGGTATTGCACAGACGAAATACCAATGAACCCTATATGGTTGGGGTTATTTAGGTGGCCCAGTAATGAACTAGGCTGGCCCACCCTACTTCTGGCCCATTCGAGAGAGTATCAAATTGAGTTGGTTTGATACTTATGGAACTATCAAACAAGAACGTTCGATGGTTATTTTTTTTCGTAGAGGGGCCTGGAGTCCGAGGTCTATAAATACCCCTGATGCCGAGGTTCACGCAAGATCATTAATTACGGTTCACCAACCCCGTCAAACCTACCGTTCGATAGTTATTCCTATTCTAGACTTATTTAGTTTGATTATTCCCCAACCAGTTCGATCGCCCATTATTAGCATCCCCGTTCGTTGTCAGTATCAAATCCAGAAGGGTTCGATTGTTCTGGGATTTGACAGTTATCTTAGCATCAAACCAGTTTTGTTAGAGTCAGACTTTCCTACTGTGTAATAGGTGTTCCGAACAAATTTAGTAGATTTCTGTAATAGATTAGCATAGTTTGGTATATTTTAAGCACAACTGTATCACTTTTCTATTTTCGTGTAAGTTAGAAAAAATAATACCAAATTATTGGCGCCGTCTGTGGGAACACTGTCATCTACACATAGGAGCGTAGATATTTTTTAGGCAGAATAACAAAGAGAGGCAATAATATTTTGGCAGCTAATGTTCAGAAAAAGAAGGCCAAGATCGAGTAGCTGAAGAAGGGCTCAAAACCAAAGCCACAATGACAAGGTCGAGAGAAGTATGGGCGCCAAGTTATGAGACAATGGGATGAATCGAAGATGTCACCAAGGGGAGAATTCTAGTCTTTACAATTGTTCAAAGAGGATGTGGAAAACGCTATAAGAATCGGTACGACAATGAATTAGCAGGTGGAAAGTGCTTTAGTAGATTGTCTCAGGCATAACGCATACATATTAGCTTGGATAGAGTCATACTTGCACGGAATCAATACAAGGATCATCGTACATAGGTTGAAGATTAACCCGGATGCTAAGACGATTAGGCAGAAGAATTGCAATTTTAGCAAAGAAAAGAATGAGGCAACATAAAAGACGGTGCTAGCATTATTGCCAGTGCGGCAAATTTATGAGATCAAGTTCACTGAATGGTTGATCTACATAATACTGTACTAAACAAAGAAACGATGTGGAGGATGTGTGTGGATTATATGGATCTCAACAAGTAGTGGTCACATTCCTTTCCCGCTTCCAAGGATCGATTTGTTGGTAGATTCGACTGCATGGTGCGCCCTTCTGAGTATGATGGATGCCGATAGTGGTTTCCATCAGATCTTTATGGCTCAAAATGACTAGAGTGAGACTACATTTGTAACAAACACATGAGTATACTGCTATAGGGTGATGCTGTTTGGTTTTAAAAAACACAGGGTCGACCTTCCAGAGATTAGTCGCTAAGATGTTGTACAATTTTATTGGGAAATCAATGGAAGTTTACAATGATGACATGTTGGTCAAGAGTTTGAAGGCGGACGAGCACATCAAACATTTGGGCGGGGCTTTCTCTATCATGAGAAGTGATGGCATGAAGTTGAATCCAAAGAAGTGCACGTTCGGGGTGACTGCAGGTAGGTTCCTCGGTTATATGGTGAATGAGAAAGGCATAGAGGCAAATACTGATAAAATAAAGGCGGTGTTGGAGTTACCCTCTCTAAGGACAGTCAAGGAAATACATTGCCTGGTAGGGCGTCTAACTTCTTTAGGAAGGTCCATATCGCCTTCAACAGAGAAGAATCTACATTTCTTCAAGGTGATTAGGAAAATCAAGGATTGTTTTGGACATCAGAATGCGAGGTAGCTTTCCAGCAAATGAAGAAATACCTAGTAAGACCATCCCTTCTAAAAAAATTAGAGCATGGTGAGCAAGATGCTCCAAGGTGTCACTTTGGCAATAGTGGCGATTACTAGGAAATTACGACCGTACTTCCAGCCACATCTTGTTTTGATCGTGATAGATAAACCTTTGAAACAGGTGATGTCAAAGCCATAAACTTTCGGTCATCTTGTCAAATGTGCGATCGAACTTAGTGAATTTTATTTGGAGTTTCGCCCTTGCAAGACAATCAAGGCCCAATTGGCAGATTTCATGATAGAGACACTACGAAATAGCGTGGCAGGCTCAACAAATTTCATTAGGGCTATATCTGATGAACCCAATACCAACCGTGCAGCCTCTACATGGTTGCTCCATGTTGACAAATCGACAACTAGTTATGGATGGTGGGTCAGAGTACATCTTCTTTTGCTTGACCATCGTGAATTTAATATTGCAACAAACCTAAATTTTCCTGTGACCAACAATACGGCAGCATATGAGGCGGTCCCGGAAGGTGTGCGCATGGATCGGACCCTCTATGCTGATCACTTGGAAGTATTCACTTATTCTCAGTTGGTGCCAATCATTTTGGGGGAAAGTATGAAGCCAGAGAGGACACACTGATACTGTACTAGGCTAAGCTTAAGGATCTGGCCGGTAAGTTCTCATTTTTCAACCTTCTCCAAATTCCGCATTCCGAGAACACAAAAGCTGACACGTTGTCAAAGTTTGCCAGCTTGTCCGAAAACCATGTGCAAAAGTGCGTAACTTTATTGGGCGTAGCAAAACCTGCGATCAAACTATCCATATACAGAAAGGCATGTGCTGGAGTGGATTACCGATTTCATTTTGTCAAGACACCATCATGGAAATATGGCATATTCCAATACCTCACTAAAGGTACCTTACCAGACAGTCCAATGCTCGGTGCAGATTATGATACAAGACATTTAGATTTACAATACACAACAGAGAGATCTACAAACGATCATTCGAGACACCATCATGGAAGGATGACATATTCCAATACCTTATCAACGGCACCTTACCAAACAGTCCAATGCTCGGTGCAGACTTACAGTACAAGGCATTCAGATTTACAATTCACGATGACGAGCTCTACAAATGATCATTCGAGGCACCATTGTTGAGATGCCTATCCCCGACCCCAACGAAATATGTAATGAAATAAATTCATGTTGGAAGTTGTGGAAACCACTCAGGGGGAAGGGTACTAGCACAACGTATCCTCCATCAAGGATACTACTGGCCTACCCTCCTTAAGAATGATACTACCTATTCACGGGGATGTGAAAGTTGCCAATTTCATGCTAGACTAATTCACAGGTTGGCACAACCCATGCAACCCTTGGATGTTCCATGCCCATTTTATCAATGGGGGATCGACATTGTGGGTCTGCTCTCTATTGTAAATGGGCAAAAGAAGTTTCTAGTTGTGGCAGTGGAATATTATACGAAATGGGTAGAAGCGGAGGTGACAATTACTATTACGGAGAACAACATGATTGAATTCATTTGAAAAAGCATAATATGTCGTTTTGGCATACCAAGATTTTTGGTATCTGATAATGGGCGACAATCCTTAGGGAAAGAGATCAAATCTTGGTGCGAGAAACTGAACATTTCCCAACACGTCCTATCGGTGTCATATATTCCAGCCAATTGGCAAGTGGAGTCAACCATTAAGACATTGAAAGACTATATCGAAAGAAGACTGAGGGATAAATGCAGGAGTTGAACCGAGGAGCTGCACGGTATTCTGTGGGACTATTCAACCACCCCAAGAACATCAACAAGCCAAACTTTCTTCGTTTTGGTATATGGTTCTAAGGAAGTTTATTGACCGAGATCGGGATGCCAACTCATCGGATACATGAATACGATACAGAGCAATCGACCAGGTTACGTCGGATGGATCTCGACATGATCAGATCAATAAGAGAACAAGCTCATCAATGCACAATGGCCTTTAAAGCTACCATGGCCAAGAGTTTTGACAAGAAGGTTCATTTCATGAATTTTGCGGTAGGTGACCTAGTCTAAATATCATCGAAGCAAGAAAGTATGTGGGTAAATTACAATATGGGACGGTCTTTCCGGTGTCATACGCGCAAGAGGCTACTACTAATTGGAAGATCTAGAGGGCCAGAACATAAACCGCATTTGAAATGTATAGCATTTGAGGCGTTACTACGATTAGATTTTCTTTTATATGTTTATTACATGGTTCGTAACACTTAATACAAGAACTACGACAACATGAGTCCTGATGCACCACTCCGAAATGTTGGCAACTCGACATTATACAAGGCTCAACCTTATCCTTCTTTATATACCAATGTCTGGATTTATGCAATATCTATTTTTGTTTCACGAATGAAAATAATTCTCCAGGTGCAATGGTATAAATTTATAGCCATTAAACACGGGGCGATCAGTTGAAGACGCAAGGTCTTGAAAAGGTATGGACATTTGAGCCAACATGGTCAAATGTAAACCTAAAATCTCATGATCAAATAGAGAGGGACTTTGGACCCGATGTGGTTGAATGCAAACCGAAAACTCTCATACAAGAAAATGGACATTTGGCTCGACCTAGTCAAATGCAAACCTAAAATCCAGTAACTAGAGGAGTCAACATTTTCCCTTTGCAATCAAAACAAGTAAGAAGCCACACAATAAATATAAAGTGAATAATATTTGAAACAACTGTAAATCAAAATTCCTTATCAAATCGTTGTGAGCAATTTAAGACAAACGACAACGGGTCAAACAAAATACCTACACATATGAAACCATAACCAGAATGCACAACAAATCTATCTGAAGTTAGCCAAAACCTGCTATAACTCTAAAAAGGGTACTCATAGGTATCCCTATAATCCCCATACAAATTTTGGGGCCTCGACGGATCCTTAAGACTAGTCCAAGTGATCGGGCAACCCAAGTACAATTATTTCTACTCTCCTCTTGGTCATACTGAGCCCGCCATTATCAAAATCGTGCCATCCCTCCGACTAGACCTCGATGTCCTCTTCCACGGTCTCGACCGCTGAACCCTCCATTAAATAGATACTTGGTGATACAACGCCCCCAACATTGACCGGTGGCATATAAGAAGCCACTTCAGAAGGAACTACATGTTTGGGAGGACCCAACAGTGCCTTTACAACAATACATCGTAGGCGCAAAATTTCCAGGTGCCCCAGTCAATCCATCCATCGACGCTCTGCTCGCAAGATCGATACTAGTAGAGAATGATGATTTATTGATTGCTTATCCATTGGACCTACAAGAAAACTACGCTAAGGACCCCCAATATTCTCCATGCCCTTACCTGCGAGAAAACAACCCTCAAGGCTAGATTTATCAAGGGGTGAGACCACCTCGTTGTCAATACACCCAAATGCGCTGCAAATCATATCTTCAACCGTGTCTAGATATTTAGCGATATCAGCTTTTGCCAAAGCTGCGACCCCGCCTAGATCAGTGTATGTTTTGGCAATATCCTCGACAAGCTCTGTCTCAAGAACGGGATCAGTCAAACCAACGTCGAACATGGTCTCTCTAATATGACCTATTTTCTCTCGTAAAATACGATAAAAGGATCACCCACTTTAGGTGGAGTTAGCTCTTCTTTGTCGTCATCTGAATCCTTGGGAATTTCCATATGAGATCCACGACTCACGTCAAGCATCTCCTTCCAAAGCCCCTCCTTCAAGAACACTAGATGTCTGATTTGGTCAGCACCAAAGTTCATTCCAAACCTGACATCCTCCACGGCTTGACTCAGCTCCATCCAACGAAAGACACGACTCGATAAAAAAGACCTAACCATCTCACATTAATAATCCTTAAACTCCAGACGGTGAACTATAGCCTTCAAACGACTAACTTCGAATTCGGTCGGTGAGTTTGACTCCCCATATGAGTCTCTCTCTCGTCTCAACACATCCCTTTCCTTTCACAAAGTATTGATTTCTGCCCGCAACCATCCCATACTGCTTTTGGCAATTCTAGCGGTGACAACACCAGCATGTGCATGTTGCATAGCCTTGACCTTGGTCTTCTCAGCTTTGGGAGCTCAGGGATTGGCTGCATTGCGATTGCAATCGTATCTTATGTACTTATCTTGTATCTTGCCGATGATTCCATTGTGCTGATTTTGTACCTCTCTCAACGCACTATAATCACAGAAAAGTCAATACACAATGATATCGTGGCCGCAACAAACAAATGGCTAAAGCGAGCCAAATTCCTATATCCAAGGTTTTCAATGGCCTCATTTCGATCAAGTTGAGGCGACAACCCTTTTGTAATTTCATTGGCCTACTCTTCTCTTAATTTAAATCCCATTAACTTAATATTCAAGGAGTAGGACTACTCATATCCTTGAGGAAGCTATGACCAGACTGCCCTAGGCACCAGCCTCAGATTATTGGAGGGTTGTGGCCATTTAGGCGGCCGATGAGGTACACCGGGAGCCTCATTCACGTTATGCGACTCAGCTTCACATCTTTTTGTAGTGGTATACCAATGCTTGGTACTCCCCAGTAACGGGAGCGAGAGTCATTTGGCTTGGGACGGCATCAACCCTCCTCATTTGCTTCTCTACATTGTAGCGCGCCAAGTTATCTACGTTCTTCTAGTTGACATCATCCGCTTCCTCCATCATTCTAATACGCGCATCAGAGCCGACCTTAACCCTGCCCCCTTTGGCAATATGATTATAATAACTCGGAGCCTCTCAAAATTACTGTGACGCTCAAATCCATATACAAACGATGCACGAATAGGACAAGACACCCCTCAAATTATTTTAGTAGACATATCTTGCGGTTTAGTAACTATACAAAGCGCGAACCAATTAGCAGACAAACCAGTTGACGCCTTAACAAGCATAGAACTGCCAGAGATCTCTTCTATGGACCCTGTGGGCAGGCCACTCTAACTTGTCGAGGCACTAACAGTTGAATTCCCCACTTGGGTGCACTACCTTGACACCCTGTCATGTTAATGTTCATGGGTGGCTTCACGACCTTGCTATGACCCTTCGATTTACGCCGAGCCATCACACAATCAATCACAATAAACTCTTACAAAATCGATACTCAGTTGGTGTTCAATACTGATAACGTTTAACACTTATTTTGTTTGATACTAATCACAATTTGGTACCAAATTGGCATTTGATACTGACAGTGGTTCGACACTAAAATACAAACCGATAGAGGTTCGCCACACAATAACAAATGACCTGGCAACCATGGGCCCAATATATAGGCCCCAACAACACCTCGAAAATGATACTTGCATTCAATGTTACAAATTCGATACTAAAGTGTCAAACGACTACTATTCAATACTTCCAAAAGTATCGAATCACTTAAGAACATAACAATCAAATCACTAATATTTGATACTGATCAATATTCTTGAATCAACTAAAACTCGTACTATCCATAGCAATCAAATTCCTGGATATTCGAGGTTCCCCCAAAACCATCGAATTACTCTGGATCCGATACTATCCAAAACAATCGAATCAACTACCATTCGATTCTCTTAGTAAGTCAAATTAAATACGATATTGTATACACCACAATGCCCAAATTTGTTGTCAAACAGAGGATTAAAAATCAAGTATAAATTGAGGATTGTCGAGGCACCCAAATGGGGTGCATATTTTGAAGCCAAATATTATTATTTTGCACTCGTTCTATCGGATAACGGCCCCCAAAGGGGATGGGGGGTGGGGGCAAATCCTGAAGCCAAATATTATTATCTTGCACCCCGCTCATTTGGATTATGACTCCCAAATGGGGGGCATATATTGAAGCTGAATATTATTATTTCGCACCCGTTCCTTCGGATAACGGCCCTCAAATTTGGGTATATTTGGAAGCCAAATATTATTATTTGGCACCCGTTCTTTCGGATAACGACCCTAAAATGGGCAGACATATTTTGAAGCCGAATATTATTATTTGACACCCGTCCCTTTGGATGAAGCAAAATATTTTTAGACACATATCAAATACATCAACAGACAATTCTTAAACTTGGCACCACTCTTTAAACAAGACCAACTCCCAAATCGGGGGAGAGAGGGGGGGGGGGGGGGGGGGGCAGAGGGGGGACTAAGTGGGGGTTATTTAGGTGACCCAAAAATAAACTGGGCCGACCTACCCTATTTGCGGCCCATTCGCGAGAGTATTGGACCGAGTTGGTTTTATACATACAGAACTATCGAACGAGAACGTTCAATAGTGATTGCTTTTTTCTATAAAGGAATTCGCATTATGAGGTTTATAAATACCCATATCCCAAGGTTCACGGAAGATCATTAACTATTATTCACCAACCCCATAGGTATCGAACCTACCGTTCGATAGTTATTCCCCTTCGAGACTTATTTAGTTCGATTGTTCCCCAACCGGTGCAATCGCCCAGCATCAGCATCCCCGTTCAATAGTTTCTAGTATTGAGTCCTAAAGGATTTGGTTGTTCTGGGATTTGACAATTGTTGAAGGCACTTGCTCTGTTCGACACTTAAGTATTATTCTAGTCATTTTAGGCATTCCTACTGGGTAATATGTGTTCCAGAAAAAGTCCCTATAATGGATTAGCATAGTTTGGTATATTTCAAGTCCACTATATCGAATTTTTGTTTACGTGTAACCGAGACGAAATAATACCAAATTACTATGGAAGCCTCATCATATTGATTATTGTTTTGTTCTCATGCTGACATGATTAACTAAACAAACTTTCGTATCACCTAAAGAACCCTCTAATTTCTAATAATGTCACGCCGTTAGGCACTTTCTCCTCTCCATAAGTTCAATATGTCACATGATCCATACAAAGTTTTAGAAGAGAATTATAGTTGACAACTACAATCTAGATTCCTCGGTGTTCAAGGTGCATCCATATGAGATAACTACATCCTCTCCCAGACACTGAGAGGTTTAACTACTTATGATCATATTATAAGAACAATAATTCACAATAAAGTTGTGCAATAAAGAAAAGTAAAGATTAAACTCTTGATCTCGATGAGATTTTGGTGTGTCTTCTCCTTGTGATTCTCTGTTGCCTAGCTTCGATTGATAACTAGCTACTTTTGATTACCTTTATCCCTCAACTACGATCGCAATACTTTGAGCGCTGAAATTTAGCTATGAATGTGTTTGTGAAGTCTGAAGAACTCTTGAGATAGCAGTCTACCCTAGCTGCTGAACGTCCTCCTCTATTTATAGTTTTTCATTTGTAGACTATAGCTCTCGGTGGCGCAATCTTCTGTCACTCAAGTGCTATGTCACGGCTAGCTATGCCATAGCGCTTCTTCCTCGTGTCTTCATTCTTGTGCTTAAATCCCTCAAATAATCCTTTTTTTCTCCAATTCGACTAAAACTAGAAAAACGACAAAACAAGACAAAATCAAGTAAAACTGCTACAAAGATTGTGCAAAAGTATAAGAATTTCGGCACTTAAATCGCTAAAACCTATCACTAATCAAAGACCCCAAACATAAATCATTGCCCATCCTCGAGCAATACTCTAAGCAAAAAAAAAAAAAAATCAAGTTCTAGTAATAACAACATGTGCAGGTTAAAATTTCGTCTCAGAATGCCACCTATGCTTGGAAGTTGGAGTAGTGAGAATCATACGAGTTCAGTCATTGCACAACAAGGTTAATCATATTGTCTTCATGTAGAATTTCATTGTGCATCGTGGTGTGCTCATGAATACATAAGTATAGAATATAAGACTTTCATAGAAAAATCCACAAAATCACTAAGTTTTACGCATAGTTACTTCATCATTGCTTTCTACTTTTCTCACTATTTTCCATCCATGTGAACTTTTCATGTTGAGAATTTTTAGGACTTGTTTAGCTTGTAATGTTAGGCTTGGGTATGTGCTCTAATGGGAGGAGACATTTATGAGTTTTAGAGATGAACATAGTAAATCAACTCATTTGATTTCTTTTTTCTCCCTTACTTGTGCAATTGTTTTTTGCCATACATTTTAGGCTCTTTTTGCACCTTTTCCTTGCATTTTTATTTGCACAAGTACTAAACCACCCTATACTTTTCGAGAGACACCCCCAAACTTAGAGTTTTCATAGGGTTTTTCTATTGTGTTCATACTCCTTTAATCCTTTAGCCCTTTTCTTTTCATTTTTCTTTTAGGCTCTTGCTTTCATGTTGAAGCACCTACCTTATCCTTCCTTGTTGATCTACTATATCGATCTCTAGATTGGGTATGATATAACTTCTCGGCTAAGGGTAGATAATTGGGTTTCATAAACAAATGCTACATAAAAAAGAGTTCAACGAGGTTCAGTGAATAATCGTTATTCATAAAAGGTTTTTGTGCTTGAAAGGCTAAAACGTAATAGTAGAAAAGATGGCATATTTCATTTCCTCAACAGCTCAAATCCACAGTTCTTTTAAATAATAATAGAGTAAATTACTTGAGTTTCATTTTCTATGTAATTCTTCATGTTCTTACAAATTCACTACAATTATCTCAATATTTCCTCCTATAGTAGGAATATATCATTATAGATCCTAACTTTTGCATGCTTTATTTACTTCAAACTTCAGTTTCACAGACTAAAAAAAAATAGACTCTAAAAAAAACTAAAACATAGAGTAAAAATAAACTTAAAAGCGAAACTATTCACACCCCTCGTAACTCAAACTATTCAATGTCCTCATTGGATAAAGAAATAAAAAGAAAAGAAATTAAAATAACGGACTCCCCCTAGAATATTCTATTCTTCTTGCACGCGTGCGGGTGCTGTGTCAAATGCTTCTCCGTTCTTCTCTGTTATCTTGTTCATGACTGAATTCCATTGAGCATCCAAGTCATCACGAAGCTTTGTGATGTCAGTTTGAATGAACTCTTTGAGAATTCTCGTTTGCTCTTCCATTGCTAGCTTCACCAACTCTTCCATGACCCTTGATTTTTTTGGTATATCATTACCACCTTTGCTTTAGCATTACTGTCAATTTATTTCTGAGCGATTATATCTTTTATGTACTCCCTCTTGTCGGATGGCTTGACTAGAACTTCCGCCTCTTTGCAAATTTTTGTAATTAGGCCTTCATGTAAGATTTCTCCAAAAGTCTTTCTATTGCATGATAGCAATTTCAATCTATTGCATGGTTCATCTATCATATGGTTAGTGGGTAAAATACGAGAAATAATGAAATTATACTAAGCCTTATATTCCGGTACAATTCTACAGTAATGGATATGGGGATGTTCTGAGTTTGGCTTGTGGAAGATCGCGTTGAAAAGGACCACGTTACTAAAAGTTTTTTGTGCAGTTATTGTCTCTAGCTATTGAAGCTTCCCCGCTGTAATCTTCTCCAAATCTAGTTGGTAGATCTTTATGATGAGATCCACAGAAATGTTCACCTTCTTCCCCCTTACTTAGTCCATTCACTGTTGCAATTGCATTACTAAAGAACTCTATCACCATTCTCTTGTTGACCTCTCCTAGTTGTTTAACAAATTTCGTCCATCCCATGCTAACAACTTTATCGTAAAAAACGTTAAGACCTCTTTCAATAATGAAAGATTTCTTCATCAATCCCTCTTTTCTCGAGGGTGAAGTCTCTTCTTCTTAGGGTTCCATGGTGGAGCGTATGTATCCTCCTCATTGGAAGATATCTCTTCCCTAATGCATTTGTTGGTGTTTCTCTGCAAAGTGATGGTAACTTTGAACAACTAAAAAAAAAGACAATAAAGCAAAATAGAAAAGAGCAATTATTGAGAAAAAAAAATCTAAAGATTTCTAACTTGTGTAGTAGAATAATTATATAAATCCTAAATTCCACCTTATAGGTGAATTAAGAATTAGGGAAACATTCTATAATGCAGTTAATACAATTAGGTAACCTCGAATGTACAAAATCCTGAAATATGATTGAAAAATGAAAGAAATAAATTTTGGAAACTTACTCCCGGATCAGCACAGGTCAAAAACGCATTCTGGAAGACGTGCGACAAGATGTCGCGCTGCACGTCGCGTAGCTAGCCGCGCAGCTTGCACAGTTCGTCCAGCGTGTATCGCGGCCCGCAAAATCGTTATACTTGTGTCGCAAGTAACATTCAAAGAGTGGTGAGTCACGCGCTACTTAATGCAGGTTGCGCAACGCTATGGTTTAAAAAGCTGCTCATGTCAATGCTGTAAAATCTGCACTCATTTCTCCATTCAATATGAAATTTTTCTCCATTTGCTCTTTAACATTTTTTCTCCTACAAAACAATCAAAGTTGAACAAAATTAAAGTATTAAAAAATGACTCAAAAACAACAAGAATATTGGGTTGCCTCCCAAATAATGCTTAGTTTTTATGCCGTCTAGCCCCTTGCTATAAATCCTAAGGTGTGACTATCCCTTCGTAGTTATATGGATGCGTAAATTTCATTTCTTTTGCTACGTTCTTGATTGATGGTTTATCACGATAAATACTTTTCTCTACTTTCTTGATGCGTAAAATCCATTTCTTTTGCTATGTTTTTGATTGGTGGTTTCTTAGGATAAATCATTTTCTCTACTTCGCTACGTTCTTGATTAGTGGTTTATTAGGATAAATCCATTTCTCTACTTTAAAAGTAACATGACTTTTTACCAACTCTTAAAGTAACAGTTCCTCCCGCTACATCAATCAAAGCATTAACAGTTGACAAAAATAGTCTCCCAAGAATCAGTGGAAACTTATACTTTTTACGCATATCAATTACTGCAAAATCAGTAGAAAAAGTAAAGTCACAAATTTTAATCATAACATCCTTGATAAGGATAACTCACATTCCTATCAACCAATTGTATCGTTAGATTAGTTGCTCTCAAGTTAGGCAAATTCAATTTTTCTTAGATAGAGTATGGCGTAAGATTTACATTAGCACCTAAATCACATAAAGCATGTTCAAGTAAAACATTATTTACAGTACAAGTTATAGGAAAACTCCCTGGGTCCTTTAGCTTTTCTGGCAGTCCTTCAATTGCTTGAAGTGTTTTTTTAAATAGTATTTTATCGCAGTCTCATTACGCAAATAATCCTTTATCATGGTTTTGTCCAATTTTAGTTCTTTATCGTGCTTATTTATCCAATTTTGGTCCTTTCAGCATTTTTAAATTTCTTTTTGCCCCTTAAGTTTTATTTAATATCAAACAAACCCAACATATATTATTTATAATTAATAAAAAGCCTCCATGTGTTATTTATTCACCCAAACTTATATATTTACTTAAAACAAGCTGAAAAAGTATATAATAAACTTAAATACTGAATATTACCTTCAAGAAAAATATTCCTCTATTAATTAATTAAATAATTTTTCTTCATTTTTAAAGTATAAGCCCAAACTTTTTTTGTTATATTTATAATTTTATGATGTATTAATAATTTTGTTTTTAAATTTTTAACAACCTTCAAAGGGAGATTAATATAATATATTTTTCTCAATTCAAAAATGTTATTAACTTGTCATTATATATTTAAGTTTTGTTTTCTTTATTTATAATTGTATTTTGACTTTTGCATCACGCTCCTGGATCACGGTTGTGAGAACAGTCGGACTTGCCCTATATGTGCCTAAGGCATCCCCGAGCACCGTGAGCTACAAAAAAAAGGGAAGAGGAAGTCAGAAGCTAAACAATAGTTAAAAGTCTATAAATAAAAAGGAGGGAAACAAGCTATCACCTCGCATATACTCTTGCAGAACCACCCCCATAAGGCTCCATCACTAAAACCCCCAAGAAGCTCACGATCTCTAGGGTTAACAATACCGCCCACAAAAGTATGGCAGTAAGAGGGATCCACGTAACCCTCCAGGAAATTGAAGGCGCAACAGAATCGCGGAAAAAATCCTCCTCCGAGGATGGACTTTTTCTACTTTTTGGCCTCACCGGGGGCAAAGGGTCTATGGGGCATTTCCCCTTGATCTTATCCAAGGATCGGGCTGACGAGCCTTTGTCCTTCTTTTTAGAAGGACCTCCGGTAGCCGGGATCTGATTTGTCAAATGATAGAAAGATGTCGGTAGCGGTCCAAAGTCAAGCACATTACCGAAAGAAGGTATGATATAATCAGCAAAGTGTTTACCCATTGCGGAGTCCATGGCTTGAGGCAAACCTTCAAAAGTCGCCTTGTTTCCTCTTTTTTCCATAGACCCCAAGACCTCCTCCACATCGGCAGGCATCGGGCTACCCAGAGCACGCGGGCAATATTTGGCGTCGAAGGAGTTAGAAGCTTTAGCTGAAGCAGCCTTCGAGGACTTCGCAAGCTTTCGACGTTGCTCTATGTTCCACAACTCCTAGTCGGCAGAGGAACATCGAGACCTAGAAACGAAGCAGTCTGAGTTAATATCGGTTAATTGTTGGAGGTACCTTCGGAATAGGACTCGAGCATGGCTAGCCATCTCCAAACCTGAAAACAAAAGTTGAGGCTCAGTAAAAAAGAAAAAGAAAAAGAGAGAGAGGGTATACTATAGATACTCAAAGAATAGTTTCGAAGAACCATTTGAATTTTGTTTTGCAAAAAACACAAGAGTATTTATAGAATCCATCAATAAGACGAAGGATGGTCGAAGACGGGAATCGTCCAACCCACCTTGCAGACCCGATAACATCACGACCATAGGGTTTCGAAGCATCGAGGATGTTTCGTATACTCCGCTGTTTAAAAGGCCCCTTTGGTTCAGAAATGTGGCGACCTCTGTGAACACCTCAGTAGAAGGATAAACATACCCTATACCCCATTGAGTACACACACCCTCAAACTCCAAAATAGACTATTCAACGGGGGTCATGAAAAAGTACCCTCGACGCCAATCTCCGTTGTTAGAAGAGTCATTCTTCACAGTTGTTACAAGAGACATACGTTTGTTATCGTGACTAAATAGGGTGAAGAACGACGAACCAAGCGCAATCGTCTTTAGCATGAACGTCTCGACTATGATATGTGGGGTGCAAGGGATGTTCAACAGATGGCAACACATTATGAACCCCACCAGATGACGGTAGGAGGCAGGAGTCAGATAACTCACGCAGACCTTCCAAAAGGTGAAAATATCCCTAAGGATTGGATGGAAGAAATAGGGAGCCCACAACGAACTTGCTCCAAGTACACGATCATGGGAAGATGTTAATCGACTTTAATAAAGTCCGAGCTTCCTCCATGGTTAAAACTAACGCCGTGGACCCAACTCAAAGCTTACCCGTCATACGATTGGGCTCCAGAATTTCTTGGGTGAAATGGCACCGTCAACCGGGGCATGGTAAGGAGCACATCGGGAAAATACCACGAGCACATGGTCTGCCGCAGTATTTGGCACAACAGAGGAACCACCATCACCATGTGCGCCACCAGAGCGGGGACTTCGCGCGCCTCTCCCAAAAGCAGAACGAACAGACGCGGAAATGGTTTCCCTTCAACAACGACTACGTTAGGACGCTGCAGCACTACTACGAACGGGAGAGAATGAAGAGTTGAGAGAATCACGAGAATTTTCCTCGCTCGAAAAGACAAAAATGGCGTGGGACACCATGGTTGTGTAAGTAGCAAAGCTTGAAGAAAAGTTTTGTTTGCAAAAGGTTTATTTGTAGAAGAGAAGAGTGTGAGGAAAAATGGAGAAGGGGGTCGCGCTTTTATAGGCAGGGGAGACGGTTTGAGTTCTAAAGACGGACCAAATTCTCGCATGTAATTCAAATGGTGGGATCCTCCAGTCGCCCACTCACGCCCTCTCGAAAGCGCCACGTTCCATGAATCATTGCTGCCCTATAATGTTGAGCGTCACCATAGGGGAGGTAATCCGACGCTTCAACTTCACACCTTTACTCACATTTAATGAGTGCCTCTTCCTAAGGTTGCAAGACGATCATACCAACAGGTGGGACGATTCAAAACAACAACCACCTCGGGAATCCGAAATCAGGCCTATGCCTCCATAAACGGGCCACAACATACCCACGGAGTCTACGAGTGATTTTGCATGAAATCAAAATTATTTCCAAGTATGGTAGCCTGAGGCATCGGAGCACCCTCATGGCATAACTCTCACGGACTCTCGCAAGGAGATCGTAAAGACTCCCACAAGCGATGCCCACGGGTACTCACCTAAAGGGGTCAAGAAAACTTCTAAGTACGATGTTTGTGGCTACCCACGAAAAAAATTGCTTGTTGATATCCCACAAAAGGAAGAAGGAAGTCAAAACCTCTAGTACGAGGTAAAAACAGGTACCCATGTAAAACATCAATTTTTTTCTAAATGTGGAATCATTAAAACAGTATATATAAAAACCTTGATCGTGATCCCGATCATAGAAATACGAGTTCGTAGCCAGAGCATTTCATTCTACATAAAAAAACCGGGGAGGGACTACCCAGTACAAACCCTAAAACAAAGGCCATTTGGCCACAAAGCTCTCCTTACACTACTTACGGGGAAGGGAAAAACCAGATGTAAATGAAGGGGTTGGAGAATCCCGAGTGCTTGGAGCGCTCTCTTGCAACAACCCAAGCGCTGCATCAGGATTCGGGGGATGAGTCATCATTGTGGAGGACAACTTCCGAAAATCGACCCCCTGGCCAAACATCCCCAGCTGGATGCCCATCCTCTTGCAAGGCTTGAACCCCCACATCAGATGTGCATCGCCAGTAAGGGGCTAGCTGCTCCCTAACCTCCCTCTCTCGGGCCACCAACCTCACGTCTTGATCTTCCACGGTCTTGGCCAGCTCATTGCAAATCGACGAAACAACTTCCTCCGCAGATCAAAGTTTTTGCGCTCAGTCGGCCTACTTACCTAGGAAGGACTCCTTCTCCTTCTCCACGGTGGCCAAACGCCCCTTCAAGAGATGCTCCAACTCCTCTAGCTCCCTGACATGAGTCAACCGACCCTCAGCCTGGGCGGACAATTCCGAGCAGCGAAGATAGGTGGCACGACTCTCTGCCTCAACTTCTCCAAGCTTTGTCTTTAAGGCGTCCCTCTCACGGGCGGCCTCCTCATAAGTGTGCAAAAGACCCTTCAACCCTATCGGGCTCCACACGAGCAATAAAGGAATAAGTATTAGTAATTGAACTCATGAAACTGAAGAAAGTACAAAAAGTAATACACTCACCAAGGCCGCGCACAACTGCGCCATAAGACCATACTCTAGAGTGCTTAGAAGACGGGGTTGGAGAAGACGAGAAGCTACCTCACGGGAAAGACCAAGGGTCTGTTTCCCCAGATTCATGGCACCCTTTAGCGGAGAAGGAAAAAAGGAGGCACGACTGTGGCCTAAGTAACAGCTTCCTCAGTAGGAGAGACCAAACTAGGAGCCAACAATGGACCGAACGACTCGGCCTCACGACGCTTGATCACGGGAGATGCCGACCTTTCACCTACCGACTCCACCCTAACAGTCGGAAGATGAGGTGTGGAGGACTCGCATCCTGCGGTCCTGCCAATATCTGTCGTTGTAGCGTCAAAATTTCAAGCCCCTAAAATAAAAGACATGAAAAATTAAGTACAAATAAACTTTGTATATTTTCAAACAATATGGGGTTACAATCTCTAGTAATCCTCTGATTCTTTTCTAATCATGAAACCTGGTTGACTCTAAGGTGGAATTGACTTTGATCGCTTCCATGTGATTTAAGTTAAACGTTAATCCAAAGGCTTCGAGCTTGATCTTGAATTAGCAATCCACTTGACTTGATCTTCACGACGAACAATTTGATCTTTGTCTTAAACTTGTTGAATGTCAATCTTCTTTGGAGGAATCTTGATATTCAAAGTACTTGGATATTTGACAAACATTGATGCGAGGGCTTGGCAGCTTCATCTCGGATCGAACGGAAACTTGATTTGGAATTTGATTTGAAAATTGTGGAAGAACGATATGATCTTCGTCTTCAGTTCTTCGGTTATGTGGACTTTGATCTTATTGGAAAGGGACTTTGATCTTCAAAACAATTTTTCGAGGGCCTTGCAGCTTGTTCCTGAATCAAGCGGACTTTGGGCTTGAAGATCGTTGAAGAACGGTATGAACTTGATGTGGAATATGCTGAATTTGTTGAAGCTCGATCTTCCTTGACAGAAGTGTGGTCTTCAAAAACGGTTATTTGGTGGACTTGAAGCTTGATGATGGATCAAACAAAGGTTTTCGCGAAGAACGCCTTGAATCTCGCGAAGAACGCTTGAAGATGGATGAACTTGGTGGAGCGAAAAACTTTGAGCTTTTCCCTCTTCAACTTGTGAATATTTGTGTGTCTTCTTTTCTTTATGAGAGGACCCCTATTTATAGTTGTAAAAACCTAGAGTTCCTTGCTTGTGATTGGTCGATTTTATTTTCAAGATAAGCATGGATTTAATTTGGCTTACTTATCAAGAAACACATTATATTTCCACATGGCTGAACATCATTGGTTGAAATACTCCATCTTTTCCACGTGGCTTTATTTGATTGGCCAATCAAATATATATTATAAAATCAATTCATTAATCTATTAATAACTAGAATTTAATTTAGTAAAATCCCATATTAAAAATAAAAATAATCAATTTAATTTCCAATAATTAATTTGACACTTGTCAATATTTAATTGGAGGAGACAAAATTAATTTATCTACAGTCGCGCTCTGAGTCTTGTACATGTCCATGAGCCACACATCATCTTCTTACGACCCCACAAACAAGTCCACAAAAAGGCGAGAGGGCGTAGGGTTTTTCCCAATCTGGGCATGCACGGTCATCTTCTCAACGGAATCTGGCAATAAAATATACGAATCCTTGGAGCTTACCTCAGGCTATTCCTCGATAGGTTTTTGCACGGATGGACCAACATCCTTCTCACTCGATTGGCTCGTATGGGACAGAACCTCACGAATAGCACTCCCCCCTTTCGAAGGCTCATTTACCAACGTTGCCAAAGTGGCAGACCCCCGAGTCCTCCGAGGCTTCTTGACTATAGTCTTCTTTTTCTTAGAAGGACGAGGAAGGGGACAATCGCACTTCAGCTTATACATCGCAGCCTCTGCAAACCAGCAAAAAGCAAGATTAAACAATAGGAAGAAACAACTAAACAAAAGAAGTCTTGAAAAATTACACAAACACTTACTTAGGAAAGGACGCTTATCCTTATGAAATGAGGTAGGGCGATAACATCATTCAAACTACAGTCAGCGAAAAGGGATGAGAAGACTTCAACCCGTTACATCTCACTCCAACTAATGCCTTGATAGAAAAATCCTTCCCCTTCGAGCTGGTATGTGGCTTCCGCAATATCATACCTAGAGGGGATCCAGGGGTCTGTATTCCATGCCGTTGGAACCCATTGTAGGACGTCCTCGTTTGAGTGGCAAAGGAAAAATAACTTGTCCTTCCACCTGCTATGGGACCCGAAAGCTCATGGAGGACCCTCTTAGTCGTCTTCTGCATGGAGAATGTGTAGAAGAGCTTATCCCTAGAAGAGCTCGTCAGATCAAAGGCACCAAAAAAGCGGCTCAACAGGCAAGAGTAGTTGTAGGCCGTGCAGATGAAGGCGTAGGCTGCCAAAGTTGACCATCCATTGAGGGAAAGTTAACTCGGGCAGATCATGTAGGCCTTAAAGTCCTCCCGATAAAACATTGAGAGGAAAGATCTTAACACAACATTAATTTGGATGAAGTAGACCGTGTAGAAGCCCTCACGAGGGGAGGTTGCTCTCTCGTGCTCCAGAGGCACCTCAATTTCCAAGCCGACAACATCCACCTCATACTTGGTGAACTCGGCCATGATCCCACCATGTGGCTTCACTGTGCTTCTCACCCCCTTCGCCAAAACCCTAGGCGCGACGCCGCATCAATCAACGTTTTTGCCTTTTTAGAGGATGCCTCATCCATTCCAGAGACATCGCAACGTCGCCACGAACTTCCTTTTATCACAAGAGATGTCGCCGCCGCCATACTTGATGCATCTGACGCCACCATGTGCCTGCCTGCACCAATAACCTCCTCGTCGGAACTACTCTAAGATGCCACTAACACAAGAGCTTTTTCGAAGAAATAAAGAGTGGGAAAGAAAAAGGAACTCGGGTAGAATGAAGACAAAAAAACGCTACATCCTTTCAATTTATAGGCGAAGAAGTTGGATCGGCGCCATTGACGCTTGGTCAGCTCAACACTACGTGGCACACGCTGGACCACAAATCCACAAAGTGCACGACAACACATAGCTCATTAATAGTTCCAAGTGATTTCTAAAAGATACACTCGGAACTGGGAGGACTCCTGATGATGCATAATCCGCCATGCTCTTGGAAAAAGGTAACATGAGTATCCCACAAAAACGGCGAAGGGCTAGGTAAAGGTTACCCCCGGGTCACGACCAACTAACACCCCAATTAGGGTATACAGTCTAAACACTAGGGAAAAGGTACCCCCGGGTCCCAACCAGCTAAAACCCTTGTTAGGGGTATACGACTCGGATCAAAAGACCCGAGTATATTTCATCTAACAGCCCAGAGTCGCCCGCGTTTTGGGACACCCACAAGGAAAGTCACGAGAGGCCCCTTTCTTTTTAGGTTGATACGACGACCATCAAACTGGCTAACTCCACCCGGATCTCACATGGCTCGCAATAAAGGACCCCCGAGTGGTAACATCCAACACTTAGCCAAAATATCTTTGAGAAAGGAAGACAATACAAAACAATAAAGGAACGAGTGAATACAAGAAAAGGGTCAGAACAGAAAGACCTCTCATCCACGGTCTCAATATAACAAATCAAAGACAGACGTAACTTGGACGATCTTGCGGCTACTCAGATGAAGCACAACTCAAGCACCCCCCTTAAAATACATAGGGATAAACACAACTCAAAGGGTAACAAGACCCTCAAGGAGAAAACATAAAACATGATGGCACGACCAAGCTCAAAAGGAAATTATCAACTACCCATGTTAAAAGCAACTCCCAACTACCCCTGATTAATATGGAAGACCATGCCTCATTGGCCTGAGACTCCTATTAGATCAAAAATCGACAAATCTTACCAATTCAGACCAACGATTGGTGTAGGACCGATTTACCCCCATTGGTCCATAAGATCCTACAAGATGACTGGAGCAGGCATCATCATTATTCAGTCAGAAGGACTCAACGAAACTCACATAATTGGGTCCCTCGTGCCAAACGACCCCCATTGGCGCGAAAGAACAACCGCATTACCACCACTATACTCACCATTTTTACTTAGCAAATTACGAAAAATACTCTTCACAAGAGAAAGTACCATATCCCCACACGACCCCCTTGTAATTCACTCAAAACTCTTAATAAAATAATATTGCTTCCTTTTCCTCAAATTCAAGATAGGTGTTCTGAACAATATTCAGTGATTATAACCTCGAATTCTCCCGACTCTACGGGCTCCGGACAATATTGCATCACCACAAGGAAAATGGGGGAGTATCCGAGCTCTATTTTCACTATTCCAATTCGTTGTTCATGCAACTCAAAAACTAAGGGGAGTGAATGGTATCCCTCAATAAAATACTCGAGCATACAAATCAAGTTTACGAATTATCATCTATAATGATAACTCCTAAACTGGGGGACTATTGGTATGTATAAATATATCATTTAATTAGAGTTTGAAGTATGCTCATGTTCCAAAAGCATACTCCAAACTAGGGGACTACTAATACTACATAATATAGTAACAATACGTGTTATGTCACATGGATGCCACAATTGCAAGGATCACCAATATTTGTGTATAATGAACTAGGCATCCACTAATATGTCATTGGAAATCCACATATGTCTAGGTCGTAACGCGAATCGTGATTCAGAGGCTCGGAGTGGAAGTTATGCCCGAAACGGTGGAACCGCGCAGATCTGGGATAACATGTCGAATATATTCGATATGCACCCCCTGATCTTTTGCCTATAAATAACCCTCTATTTGGCCATAAAGGAGAGTGAGAACGTCAATGGAGCACCCCCACAACCCCTATGTCGAGTATAATCGATATACAACCCCCGACATGCTATTTTTGACATGTCACCTTCGACATGCAAGAGACTCGACATTGTATTCAACATAGAGAATGTTTGACATGTCCATTCGATATGTATCTTATATTAAATGAAAGACATTCAAAAATGATTGTTTAAGAAGAAGCGAATCGAGGTTTCGATATACGTATATCGAGATATAGCAGATACCGTGAGGCCACGTAGAAATACCCGATATGGTATTTGATATAGAGGATATTCGACATGTCCCCCCGATATGTACCTTACATTCCATATCAAGAAGCGGATCAAGGTTTGGATCCTCCTACAATGAGATATGGTCAAAACCGTGAAGTACCGCAATGCAGAAACAAGTGAATTACATAGTCCGAGTAGTGCTCGCTAACCAGCATAAATAAATAAATTACGCCCGGTTTGATTCCCTCAAGGGGATACATAGGCGGCTTGGGATAACTCGAGTTCAGTCGCAAATCATTAAGATCCATCCGTTCCCTCACCCCGTCGCTTGGAGTACATGTGTACAAAAGACAAATGTAGTTGGTTCTAACATAGTCCTAACCAACATGATGTGAAGTGTTTTGCCTGTCTGACAAACCAGCAGACGACAACGCACCAAATCAAATAAATCGGTCAACCGGAAGATTCATTGTTAAATGTGGGGTATTTTATTTTTCTTTTCAACTGTATAGTAGACCCACTAATTTTCGCAGACGTCGTAAGAGTTGCTTTCCACTTGGTTTGAAAAATACGTAATACCAGAAAATATTTTGTTAAGATATTTACGCATTTAGCTCTATAAAGAAACATCACGTTGCATAACTGGCTGTAGATACATATATCATTTCAGATGTAATAAATTGCAAATAAGTTTGTTGTCGGTCAACTGGAAGATTCATTATTATATGAGGGGATTTTTTTTTTCTTTACAACCGTACAATAGACAACCAAATTTTTTGAACTCTGAGAAAGGTCAATTATTTTTGCTCGATCCACGCAGACAAGAAATCGTAAATGTGATACTCACTTAACTGTAGCTCCTGCAGGAACACATGGGTTTATATATAAGGACCAAACTGGTGTGATTATAATCTGGATACGGGGATCCGTTGGTAGATCTTTTATATCACCACAAGCTGCAGGGATATCATACAATAATATGGACTTGTTTTTTTTTTTTTTTTTTTTACAGATCGAATTCAATTAACTCCGCCAGTGAGCTATCACTGCCTGTCCCAAGCTAAGATAAATGAAGATGGTTGTGATAGGCTTGTGACAGCCAACGTAAAAATCCCGTCACATCCTATGATATGAACCATACTATGAATTTCGTTGGGGCGTTCCTTACTCAGCGACGCGCTACATGGGATCCCGAGTGTAGTGATAAATGGGCAAGGGTTGCTAGGTCGTCGCCCGGAAGCGACGCGCCACATCGACGCCCGAGTTTGGTGTCAAATGAGCAAGGGTTCTCTCTCCTTCCAGGATGGGTGATGGTAAAGAAGTTAGTCGAGGAACGACGAGTTCGCCTTGCATCGTGGAATGTGGGGCCACTCACATGAAGATTGGCCAAGTTAGCTGAGGCAATGTCCAGGAGGAGGATCAACATCTTATGCGTGCAGGAGACCAAGTGGGTTGGTGAGAAGGCCAAAGTAGTAGACCCTTAGGGTTGTAAGCTTTGGTATACCGGGACATAAAAGAGCCGAAATGGTGTTGGGATCATCATATATAAGCTTTGGTTCGAGGACGTGGTGGAGGTCAGAAGGAAGGGCGACATGATCTTACTGGTTCATATGCGAGGATATTTTGAATGTCATTAGTGCCTATGCACCACAGATAGGACTAGACGAAGCTGTGAAATGTAAGTTTTGGGAAGATTGTACAAATGATCCCTAGTAGCGAGAAACTCTACATTGGAGGTGATTTTAATGGTCATGTAGGATCTAGCCGTGATGGGTTTGAGGACATCCATGGCGGGTATAGCTTTGGGGATTGCAATGAGCCGGGCAACGCTATCTTAGACTTCGCCCTCTCATATGATTTTCTTGTAGCAAATACTTGGTTTAAGAAGAGAGAATCTCATTTGATCACTTATAGAAGTGGGTCAAATAAGAGCCAGATGGATCTCTTCTTAGTTAGGAGGACAAATAGAAGTCATTGCTTAGATTGCAAGGTCATCCCCGAAGAAAGTGTGGTTACGCAACATAGGCTTTTGGTGTTGGATATTAGACTGCAAAAAGGATTGAAGAGGAATAGGCGACGGGTGGAACCTAGAATTAAGTGGTGGCGGCTTAAGGAGTTTACCCAAAAGGCCTTCGTGGAGCGAGTGGTTTAAGAGGTAGATTGGAAGATTGACGACGATGCAGATGCAACTTGGACCAAAATGGCTTGTTGTATCAAGAAGGTAGCTAAAGAACAATTAGGTGAAGCCCGAGGTAGTAGCCTGACATGTAAAGACACGTCATGGTGGAATGAAGAAGTGAAGGCGGAAATCAAGGCCAAATGGGATTGCTACAGGGATTTGAAGAAGAACTATGATGGAGCAAGCTTTGAAAAGTATAAGCTAGCCAGGAAAGAAGCAGATAACAAGGAGGCCGAGAAGGATATATACAAAATTGCTCGCATTAGAGAGATGAAGAATAGAGACCTAGGTGTAGTGAAATGCATCAAAGATGAAGGTCAGTCTGTCTTGGTGCATGAGGATCATGTCAAAGCACGGTGGATGGAGTACTTTGAGGGTCTGTTCAATGGAGGCCACACCCAAGCAATGGGTGACATATCGAAGTCCCTTCAGGATCTGAACCGCAATTTTATACGCCGTATTAGAAGGTCGGAAGTCAAAGATGCTTTGAAGAGGATGAAGACTCAAAAAGCTGTTGGCTCAGATGGTATCCCTATCAAGGCTTGGAGAAGCATGTGAGAGATAGGGGTGACCTGGTTGACGAACCTCTTTAACAAAATATGGCGAACAAATAAAATACCAGAAGAGTGGAGGAAGAGTACGCTAATACCTCTATATAAGAACAAGGGCGATGTCCAAAACTATTTCAACTATCGTGGGATAAAGCTTATGTCTCATACCATGAAGCTATGGGAGAGGGTGATCGAACACCGATTGAGACCATTTGTTCCCATATCTGAGAACAAATTTGGATTTATGCTCGGAAGGTCGACCATAGAGGCCATCCATTTGATTCATCAGCTCATTGAACGCTTTCGAGAAAAGAGTAAAGATTTGCATATGGTCTTTATCGACTTAGAAAAGGCCTATGACAAAGTACCTCGAGAGGTATTATGGTGGACCTTGATGAAGAAGGGGGGTACCCATTAAATATATAAACATCTTAAAAGATATGTATGAGAATGTGGTGACAAGTGTCCGAACTTGTGGCGGTTTAACAGACGCCTTCCCAATTACAATTGGCTTACATGACGGGTCAGCTTTGAGCCCATTTTTGTTTGCCAATGTAATTGATGAAATCACCAAAACCATCCAAGACCGAGTCCCATGGTGTATGTTGATTGCAGACGATATTGTCCTCATCGATGAGACAAGAATGAGAGTTAACGCTAAATTAAAACGATGGAGACAAACATTAGAAGCACGAGGATTTAGACTAAGTCGAACAAAAATAGAGTACCTCAAATGCAAGTTTAGCAAACAACAAAGAAACAACGATGGTAGGGTTCAGTTGGATGGCCAAGAGATACCGAGAAGTACGCATTTTAGGTATTTAGGCTACATACTACAGATGGATGGAGAGTTAGACGGAGATGTCAACCACCGCATCCAAGCTGGATGGACAAAGTGGAAAAGTACAACAGGGATCCTTTGCGATCGTAACTTTCCTTTAAAGCTTAAAGAAAAGTTCTATCGTACGACTATTAGACATGCTTTGCTTTATGGCTCCGAGTGCTGGGCTATAAAGCAAAGTCATGCACAAAAAATGAACGTTACAGAGATGCGCATGCTTCGGTGGATGTGCAGTAACACCAGGAGAGATAAGGTGCGCAATGAAGATATTTGGCATAAATTAGGTGTGGCGGCCATCGACGAGAAAATGCGAGAAAATCGTTTAAGATGGTTTGGACATGTTAAACGCAGACCCATAGATGCACCGGTACGACGAGTTGAAGATCTCGGCTTAGGACAGACGACTAGAGCTTATGGGAGACCGAAAAAGACGTGGATGGAGGTCATACGTAACGACATGAAGCTAAAATATCTAAATAAAGACATGCTCGTCAACCAAAACATATGAAGGCAGAAGATTCATGTTCACGCTCGACGTGATTCATTCATGGTTCATATAGCCTACCCCAATTTAATTGGGATTACAGGCTTGGTTGTTGTTGTTGTAACATATAGAATTCAATTACATTAATGAAAATAAAGGTCCTCATGATGCATATTATATCATATTATTATTTCTTTTATGAGAGGGAGGATCGGGAGCAACCACTGACAATCACACTTAACGAAAGGTATTGGGTTACGTCCCTTGCGCTCCCCCCAATCTTCTCCCAACAAGTGGGACTGGTAGAATCTCCACCGTGGTAACATCCTTTGAGCATGCCAATGGGGCTTGACGAACCGAGTCCTATCCACTTCCCACAGATGTATCTCGTCGTACCCACCCCTTCGAAGCGACGACCCTAAAAACCATGCATGCTTACATTACCATAGCGGCATCTCCCCTCTAAACCACTCGTACCCCGTGTTATACCTAAGACACTATTATCTCAACTTCACGAGGTCAATTACCTAAGGAGCCTCTTCATGACACGCCCATTCGGGCCTAACAACATATCTTTATCCTCTCGGACGAATCTCTCGATAGAAGCTCACTACAAGTAAGCCTAACATTCTTAGAATCTCTAACATTATATTCTTCCTTTTGGCAGGAACAAAGAAAGCCACGGTGCAAGTTGATGCGAGGAATAAAGAGAGCTACGAGAGGTTACAAAGAGGAACTCAACGCGAATTTATTGCCTGACCCCCAACTACCTACCATAAATACGAGAAAGTTTGAGCCTGATTGGTCACCACCTGCGAAACCCCAACGATTGGATCAAAAAACCACGCCACTATGTGGTTCATAGAAGTCAACTATCTCTATTAGTAGCAGAAGATCTCACTTTATTAGCTTCCTAAACCGGCGACCCAAGATAGCGTAGAAGAAACCACACAATAGGCTGCTCTCGTCAGTCGAGCCTATTGGTACAGAAGAATTTTCCCAATTGTCATAATACATTCCGAGAACTACCCCTCGGCATTAGAGATCTTCTCCTATTGGTGCCCTTTGTCAAAATATTACTTCTGGAAGAAGACTCTCGTCTATTTTTCGAAGGCTTCCATGAAAGTCCGATAAATAGAGGCTTGTTAGGATGCGCATAAGAGAAAGAAGAGCTTAGAAAAGAATAGCACTATCACTCACTTCCATCCAACAGTTTAGTCTCATCACCTTTTTATCACACACTTTCACGCACTAACCTAGGCCCATCATTTGCCACAAAAAATAAGCCATACTAGTAACACATAAGCCATTGTTCATGATAGCTCTCCCCTCCCCAACTGAGTTCCCCTCATGTAATCTATTTCTCTCCCCTCTTGATCATTAATAAAGGCAGCATTCGCTCTTTTTAGGCTCAAGATCACCGTTCAAGAAACAAAATAAATATAATCGATATCCCTAGGTGTATCTCACTCGTGAGCCCAGACGATATTGCATCATTAGGCTGCAACCAAGTAGGGCATGTAATGCAAACATGATATGGTGGTGGGTCCAGTACATAGTTGCTGATGGAAGTTGCTCTCATTGTTGCAATATAGTATGTTGTCTAGTTCGTCTCTCTATTGTGAAAGTGCTAATCAATGCTTGAAAGGTGGCTAGTCTAGTACGAATCTCCTGAAGCATTCCACTCAAGTGAGTCAGTGGGGATTGTGGCCTAGAGAGACAATCAATCAGAAATATAGAGTCCGATGAGATGATGATGTTGAGTGAGCGACAATGACTAGGCTAAAATAATTTTGTCCCTTAGTGCCTAAAATCTAGCTTGGTTGTAGTGGGTTCTACTGATGCATAGAAGGTCGGCATACATGTTCCATTAGAATCCAGGATTATGCCCCATATCCTTGCCTGACCTGGGTTTCCATAGGAGGAACCCGTCTATGTTGAGTTGGGCAAAACCTAGAGGAGGTGGAGTCCATTTGAGAAACAAGGAGGAAAATGAAGGGTTATGGTGATGGTTATTTGGCTCAATCTGCTTGTATCTAGATTGTAGGTGGTAGTAAAATGACGATCGAATCTAGAAGCTCGAGAAAACTTGATTATTAAATACTAGCGAGTGGCGGGCATTCTAAATAGTCCATGCAAGAGTCGACCAACTCTCTTGAGTTTTATGGGAGAGTGAGGTAAGGTGGATCAAGGGGAGGGTGGTGTAGAGGGGTGGCATACTTGGTAGAATTTGTTGAATTATGGGCTTTGTCACAGGACATTCGACTAAAAGATGATGAATAGATTCTGGCGACTGTTGACAGAGAAGACAATAAAGGTTTGGCATTACATATTGCTAGAAGAGATGTTGCTTAGTGGGTAACCTGTCATGGCTCAAAATCTAAAAAATTGATTTAACCCTCATGTTAATTTTCAGTTGAGAAATAGTCCACCAACACAATGAGAGGTAGTGGGTTTTATGTCCCTGTTGGGTAATTGCTTGGTATGTACTTGATACAGAGAAATGATTGTTGGGGGGTCCATGCCCAAAGAAATCATCTGTGTCATTGTCCACCGGTAATTGGGTACCAAAAATGGCATGGATTATGTTTGAAGAAGGAAAGCAACAACTTGACGAAGATTCCATGTTCCGTTGGAATGATTGATGACTTTAGCTATTGTCAGGTTAGTGTGTTGTTGCGGAATAAATGGCATATATTCAGTAGTGGTGAAATTTCCTAGCCACTTTGTGTGACATAAGTTCAACATGTGTCCTTTCATGATGTGCCATCGAATAGTTGTTTAGAGCAGATCGATTACTGATTGAATTGATTTCCAGCCCCAGTTGTGCTGCATTTCAGTAGGAACCAGAAAACGATGAATATTCTAGGAGTACTTCTCTCTCATAATTTGGGTCCTAAGAGAGTCTGGTTGCGTAAGTAAACGCCACCCGAGTTTGAGGAGCAAGGCGTAATTATTTCCATCCGGACTAGCATTCTATAGAAAGTTTCTGGTATGTTTCTGTATTTTGGTTATAGTGGTACGGGGCAGCTTGAAAACTGACATAGCATCGGTTGGGATAGCTTTCAGCAAAGAGAATGATATGATGGTATGTCCCGTGATACCAGGTGTCCGTTTTATAGGATGCACGAGTGACCAAGGGTGTGAGGCTATAATATTTTGAGCATCCATACGAGACGAAAAGACCTTAGTACTTATCCTCAAGACACATAGCAACCGGATTAAGAGTATTTACTAACATTTGCTTACATTAAGGGGGAATAGATGGGGGCAAACAAGACTTTAGTTTATGACTAGTTAATTGTTTGTCATGTTACTTTAGCAAACAACTGAAGGTTTTGCTCAAAGAGTGCACGCTGGTCTTGAAGTGGTATCGCAAAAGAAGAAACAATTGTCCGCAAATCTAAGAATACGGATTTAAGATCCAGTACGGTTTGACCACTTGGCCTTATAGGGTCTAATTGGGTACTTTGTAGCATGAGATGGATGAACATTTCCATACAAAGTATAAACAAATATGGTGAGAGAGGATCACCCAGTCTCAGTCCTTTGGCAGGGGTCCATGGAGCAAATTTGGACCCATTAGCAGAAATCGTGAAAGTGATGGTTGTGAACATGTCATAATCTGCAGGATGACAATTGCAAGAAAATTGAAAGCTTTAGGTTTTTTTTTTGAGGAATTCCCAGCTAGGATTGCCATTAGCTTTTTCAATATCGTGTTTTAGGGACATATGGCCCTTTTTCCTCTTACGCTATTGCACAATATGGAGAAATTTATGAAATTGTGGATAGGTTGATACGAGACCGTTGTTAACTTCTTAATGTTAGTTTAACAACGTCAATGTTAACAAGCAGCGGAAAACTAAATAACACAAAATTTAAGAAGTGAATATATTAATATTAACTTCCGAGCCATAGGCAAAGCAGCACGAGGATTTATGAAAATATGTTTCTTACAACTCTCAAGCTCTCACTCTCGAATTGTTCGAACTCAACAAAGCAGACAAGAATTATTCTCTCAATCCTAAACTAGAATTAATTGAACAACTCACAAACTTTGCAAAAGCAAGACAAAGAGACTAAACAACTTGTAAGTAAATCTCTTGGATTATTAGATCTTGTCTCGTGTTTGTCTTGATGTACTTCACACCTATATATAGGTTATTGTCTTGATCTTTAAGGTGTGTTGCACACGGTTTGGTAACTCTTCTAATTCCCTTTTCGGACTTCTCTTCCTTGTTCTTGTGTTCTTCTTGAATAACAGTTCCTTCGTTAGTGAACTAACTTAGGAAAGACTCCTTCTTCAAATCAGAACTCAACTTGGAAGTTTCCTAATTGCACTCGAACTCATCATTCCTTATTTGATACGCGACTAGCTTTAATTAAGGAAACTTTTCTTTATGGAAACTTTGAGTGATCAAGATATGAAAAGTTTGTTTCCTGAATAATAACCAAAGATAAACACAACAGAGGAACTAGATTAGACGAGTGAATAAGGCAAAACAATAGATAAAATTATTCACAGCTAGTTAGTAAAACTGATTATGTCAGTCAATGTTACTCTAACATTGACATTCTAACATTGCGAGAATACTTGCACTTTCAGTTTATACGCCATCAAAACATTGTCAATAATCTGGTGACCTAGAACGAATGCATTCTTGAATGATGCGATGAGATCAGTTAGGAATAGTTAAATACGGCTCACCAAGATTTAAGTTGTAGAACCTACTTTTGCAGTCTCCTAGTTGGATCTAGTGGTTTTTTGCTCTCTACGCCAATATACTTGCTTTTGGGAGATTAGGCGGTTAATATAGTTATGCAAGGATTTCTCCCTACGGAATAGAGATGGTGTGGAAGACGGGTTTAAGGTTGTGAGGACAATATTCATCATGTTTTGGGTGTGAGTGATGTTATAATCTAAGTTTCCAAAGCACTAAGATTTCCAACGTCGAGCCACGTTGCCAAACATTGAAGATTGTTGGAAGGATGATGGAGGATGAGAGAAGGAGAGAATGAATAGGCTCCAAGTGGATTCTACAAGAGGGGGAATATGCGATGTTCGTCCCATGCAGCTTCATGCCTGAAGGGCCTAGCAGTACGACTCTGATTATGAGAATTTGTAAGGAAAATGGGAGCATGATCAGAAGCTTGAGACACCACATGAGTAAAAAGAGTGTAAGGATGAGTAGTGAGCTAAGTAATGTTAGAGAAAAATTGATCAAGAACTTCACAAATGAAATGACGACCAAATCTACTGTTAGTCCATGTAAACGGGTATCCTACAAAACCCATGCCAACAAGGCCATATTTTTGAATACAACTAGTTAACCTATTCGTATCAATTTGGAATTTGAGGTATCCTCGGGACTTTTCATGAGGCACATGTATATTGTTGAGATCACCTAATAATATCCATTTACAGCTAATAGAAGTATTTAATTTGGTTGATTCAAACTATATTTGTTCTTGCAGCGGTGGTTTACTTCGAGTTGTTGACGACTCCAAGGATGAAGGCATATGACGTGTTGTTGCCAACTGCTTCCATATGAAGTGTTCTGGCAAATTCCCAATCTAAGATAATGTGATCATAGTTGATTTCCATGACATCCAAATACCACCTGAAAAGCCAACATATGGTACTATATAATGATCGGTAAAAGAAAGTCGTTTTACCATCAACATGTTGGATTATGCGAGAGTCTGGTTTCGAGAACTGCTACTACTGTTGGTTGATGCATGTAGATAAGTTGGATAAATTCATCCTAAAATGCTTGTCGCACTGTTCCTCTACCGTTTCATGCCAGTATTCTTACCATCATTGGGGATATTGGTGAGATGTTGAAACCTAGTCCACTGGAATGATTTAGGTTTATTCTTCCCTGTCCCCTTTGGTGCTGAGGTTAATGGTAATGGGGTTGCTGAAGCAGTACATTTTTTCTTGTGAGGCGAGTAGGGATGGTGTTTATCGGCTCAGACGACACACCACATTTGTATCAAAAAATTGATGTAGGAAAAGATGAAGCGGAAAGGTTCTCCGGTCGTATTATGAGACTGTAGGCGGGCTATTGCCACTAGAAAGGTGGCATGTCATGTGGACGAGCTGGGATTAGCGAATCCAGATGGGGTGCATAAGTGATATGGATCACTTGTTTTAGGCCCAATGATAATTGTATCAGTAATCAGAGGCCCAACTGGTTTTGGGGTAAATTGTAGTTTGCTCTAAAAATGTATTGATGATGCAATACCACCTGACTCTCTGGGGAGGTGACGTAGCGGAAGCTTATAGGAAAGATTGGAACAACACGCGATAAACCAAAACTTGTTGATTCTGTAAAGAATGCCAAGAAATTAATGCAAAAAGAGAAAAACTCTCAAAAACTTTATTCAATGATCATCTGACTGTCTTCTAAGGGTTTACATAGAATATAGGGAAAAAAGCACAAGACCCCCTTAACTTTCGGCCATTTTGCACTTTGCCCCCCCAACTTTGATTTTTAACACTTTGCCCCCCCAGCTTTGAATTTCGTCAAACGTTACCCCCCACGTAGCATGACCGTTAAAAATGTCGAAAGCTAGGGGGGCAAAGTGTCAAAATTTAACAAAATATTTTTTTTTGACGGAATATTCTCGTGGGGGGGGGGGGGGGTAACGTTTGACGGAATTCAAAGCTGGGGGGGCAAAGTGCTAAAAATCAAAGCTGGGGGGAAAAGTGCAAAACGGCCGAAAGTTAAGGGGGTCTTCTGCTTTTTTCCCTAGAATATATACACTAAAAGCATAATTAAAATACTAAAAAATAATTTTTTTTCCATAAATGGAAAAAATTGAAATAAAATCATAAAATAAAAGTGCTACTCATATGAGCACGCTCCAACAAGTGGAATGCAATTCTAAGTTCTAGATATAAAGATATAACTAAAACGAAAATTACTAAAAACGGCAAAAACGACATTTTCGAAGCCTAAACGATGGAATTTGGCTAAAATCCGATCCCTTAATGATCTTTAGATGATGAACAGATTCCTTGGCCCGTTTCGGATGCAATTGGACTAGTTGCACGTCAAAAACGAACCAAGTCAAAACCAGCCTCTAATCTTGGGATGATCCCGTTTCACCATAAACTCCAACGCCTTCTCGACTGCATCATTTTCGCCGGGGTGGGAAAACATCGCCCTCGAATTTGGCACAGGAAGATCCTCATCATCATCATCATCAGAATTATCACCCCGAAACGGCACCAAGTGTTTGACATTAAACACATCAGAAGTACGAATATGACTATGCAACTTCAATTGATAAGCATTGGGATTGATCTTCTCAACAATCTCTACTGCACCAAGCTTCTTCGTCGAGAGTTTGTTATACTCATGTGCTGGAATACGATCCCGAGTCATCACCGCCAATAGAAAGTCCCTCACCTCAAACTCAACATTGTGCCTCTTTGCACCAGCAGCACACTTGTAATCCAAGGCAAGAGCTTGCAAGTAGTCATGAGCTTGAGAGTGCACCTGCTGCAACTGTTGGATAAAATCAAGGGGACCCCTAGGAACGAGGCCATACACCACTTGAAAAGGACTAAACCCAGAACTCCGGTTGACAGCGTGATTGTGAGAAAACTCATCTTAGCACAGTTTGTGATCCCTAGATTTAAGATATCACCCACAAGGCAACGCAACAGATCACTCAAAGAACGATTCAGAACCTCGGTTTGACCATCTGTTTGTGGATGATAAGCACTACTAAAATCCAGCCGTCTATTCACCATGCGCCACAAACTACGCCAAAAGTGACTAAGAAAGCGAGTGTCCCAATCAGACACAATTGACGTAGGCAACCCATGCAAACGATAAACCTCACGAATGTACAATAAGGCAACATTAACAACATCAGTAGTCTTCTTGCAAGGGATAAAGTGCACCATCTTTCAGAAACGATCCACCACCACATAAATAAAATCAAAGCCACGCTGAGTTCGTGGTAACCCAACAACAAAACCATGCTCACATCCGTCCACGGTTGTGTTGGAATAGGTAGTGGCATGTACAACCCAACATTCGTAGCTCTACCCTTAGATATCTGACAAACCCGGCAACGCTCCACAAACTTACCCACATCCCTAAGCAAAGATGGCCAAAAACATGAAGCCGTCGCGAGTAGGAGTGGGAGTGGGACGGGTACCCAAAAAACGGGTGCCCGCGATTTTTGCGGGTACCAAAAAATGCTACCCATTTATTTGGGAACCCGCTAAACGGGTTCCCAAATATTATGGGTACCCAGTTTTTGGGTACTGGGTACCCAAAGTTTTAAAGCCGAATCCAAAATAATCCCTAATTTTAAAACCCTAATTTCAAACTCCTCAAATTAAAACCCTAATTCAATTGCTTTATAATTTATTAACACATACAAAATAAATCAAGAAATTAACACAATAAGTAGGAAAGCAACTACGAAACGAAAGATGTTTGTAAAAAGTTGAAAAAAGAAAAAAGAACCGTGAGCAATGAGTAGTGAGCTGCGAGCGGTGGCGAAGCGGCGCGGTGGACGACGGAAGAAGCCGGTTGTGAAAGAGAGAGAGAGAGAGAGAGAGAGAGAGAGAGAGAGAGAGAGAGAGAGAGAGAGAGAGAGTGACGATGAGAGAACTGAGAAAGAGTGAGAAAGAATGAGTATTTTATTTTGTTTTTCTATTTGAGTAATTGCAATTCAACTCTCTATTTTATTGGATTACTACAATGCAGCCCTATACATATTATTTTTTATTTTTTGTAATTTTTAGATTGGGTACCCGTTTCCCGCTGGTTTCCTGAGCGATTCCCGTCTCCTGTCCCATTTAGTCGAAACGAGAGACGGGAATTCCCAATTTTCCCAATTAGGTGAATTGGGAATTCACAATTGGGAAATACCCGTCGGGTATAGGACAGGTACCCAATTTCCCATACCCACTCCCACCCGAAGTCGCGAGATAGATGGTCCTATCAGAACCACATGCCCCTCATTATGCAACTCCTGAATAATTTTCACACTTATACTACCCTCTGTAATGCACAACTGAGTGCCCCAAAATCATGCTTTGCATATCCCGAATCACGCCAAAAAAGTGTGGATCAACAGTGTACAAATTAAGCAGGCTGTCAAAGCCAGAACCTCAATGCGCATCTCCAAGAGAATGTTATGACGCCTACTCAACGCATCTGCAATCTTGTTCATAGCACCAGCCTTATGCTTTATCTCGAAAGTGAACTGCTGCAAGTAAGCAATCCATGAAGCATGTCGAGCAGACACTTTATCCTGAGTGCCAAGGTGTTTAAGGGCATCATGATCAGTATATAAGATGAACAATAGCATAGAATTCCACATTGCTATATCGAGACTTGGAACCAGACAACTTCTCACTAAAAAAGGCCACGGGGCGATTACCCTGACTCAACACACCACCAATACCAACCTTTGATGCATCACAGTGTGACTCAAACGGGCGATTGAAATCAGGTAAGACCAACACGGGAGCAGTGGTCAATTTCTCCTTGATTAATTGGAAAGACATATCAGCCTCGTCGGTCCACTAAAACTTACTACCCTTCATGCAATCTGTGATTGGTGCCATGATGCTACTAAAGTGAGGGATAAAATGACTATGAAGACGTAGATGTTCGCGCGTAGGCAACGGTGAAGGACGACACCAACGGTCATCCCAAAGTTTTGAGGCCATCATGTAAATATAGAAACTTTGAGGGGCGGATTTGTAAATAGGACGAAGCCTAGATACTTGTGGACTAGTCTAGAGTTCTTATTCGCGAACTCATGATGAACTGATCGCCTGTCAAACTGTCATGGCCTACCTAACAGTTGGTGGCACGCATCCATCTCTACCACATCATACAAAACCTGATCCTTGTAAGTAGGTCTAATCAAAAAATTGATCCGGACATGTTGGGATACCTTGACATTGTTCCCGCTCTTCAACCATGCTAATTTATAAGGTTTTGGATGCTTCTCAGTCTGTAAACCCAACTTCTTAATAACCTCCTTAGCCAATACATTCTCACAACTGCCAGAATCAATAACCATTCGACATACCTTTCCCTCTACCCTACATGTTGACTGAAATATGTTGTTGCGTAGCTAGTCAGTCTTGTTTTCTGTGGGAGTAATGAGGTTGCGCCTCACCACTAAAGCTTGGCCAACGTCCATAGTAACGGATTCCTCATCAAAAATAGGCGAAGCATCATACTCATCATTAGTCTCATCAACAAATATTCCTCTCCGCAAATTCTTAGGACACTTAGATTGCCTATGACCCGTAACACCACAACTAAAACAACGGATACAAGCCCCAGGGCGTGCTGGTTGTTGGATAGTGCCCATTTTTTGTAGCTCCGATTGCACAGTGTTACCAAGACGTGGGACCTATTACGAGCTACCCGATGAGTTCTCAATAGTGATAGGGTTCATGACTCCCCGCGATTTTCGCTTCTCAATATGCACTGCTCGCTGTTTTGCCTTAGAGACATAGATTGGGTCAAACATATTCAGGGTATCCTGAATCTGTGGATGAAGACCACTCACATAACGTGACACCAATTGATCCTCCATTTCCAGCAAGTCGTTGCCAGTAATTAATAAGTGGAACTCAGTGGTATAGCCACTTACAGACTTCCCCCCTTGATGCAAATTCTGCAACTGTTGATACATAGTACGCACATAATTGTAGGGTAAAAACTGTTTCTTCATATGTTTCTTCAGTTTATCCCAAGACACAAGTTTAGGTTTCCCCTGTCGAGACCTCGTCACCTTAACTTGTTGCCACCATGCCCTTGCTCTCCCTCGAAACCTAGTTGCAATGAGAGAAACAAGTTTGAATCTAGAACATCTTTAAAGTCCAAAACCTCTTCAACTGCAGTTACCCGATCCAAGAATTCTTCTGGGTTCAACCCTCCCAGAAATTCTGGTATGTCAACCTTAAATCCTGATTCCCAACGTGGATTGTACTCTTGGACACATTGTCTCTGAGCAAAAGGATTCTCTTCCTCCAAATCCTCAAACGATTGGTCTTTAGGTCTTGATGCTGACGCAGCCTGTTGTGAAACCATGGATGCCATCTGTTGCGTCAACAATTCAACTTGCTGACGTAACGGTGTGAATCCTCACGTCTATCTTCATAGTGAAAGAATGAACCTGGGACTGATGCCAACTCACGTAGCGGAAGCTTATAGGAAAGATTGGAACAACACACGATTATCAAAGACTTGTTGATTCCGTAAAGAATGTCAAGAAATTGATGCAAAAAGAGGGAAACTCTCAAAAACTTTATTGAATAATCAACTGACTGTCTTCTTAGGGTTTACATAGAATATATACCCTAAAAGCATAATTAAAATACTAAAAAAACATTTTTTCTTAAAAAATGAAAAAAATGGAAATAAAACCATAAACTAAAAGTGCTACTCATATGGAACACGCTCCAACAAGGGGAATGCAATCGAGTTCCAGAAATAAAGATATAACTGAAACGAAAATTACTAAAAACGGCAAAAGCGGCCTTTTCGAGGCCTAAACGATGGAATTTGGCTAGAATCTGATCCCTAAATGATCTTTAGATGATTACTACTTTTCGTTCGCCCATTTTGGATGCAATTGGACTAATCTCACGTAAAAAATGGACCAAGTCAAAATCAGTCTCTAATCTTGGGATGATCCCTTTTCACCATAAACTCCAATGCCTTCTCGACTGCATCAGGAGAGCAATTTTGGTATATTGATCAAGTGAGTTTCATGGGATGCTGATCTGTAGCCTCAGAGAGGGAGCGATATTCTATTATAATATAGAGGAAGAGAGGGCTACATGTGGATTAACTTAGTTGGGGAGGGAGATTTTATAGAAATAATTAGAAGTAAAGTACACAACTAATGAAAATAAGTTTGCTTTATTTGTTGAGAACTTGGTGACAAAGTGTTGCCGAAAGATTGCTCTATTTTCTAGGGCAGCACTAACATGCCTCTATTTATAGAACTTCCAAGTGGGGTCGATAGCTAATCACAACTGATCTTCTGTGGAAAGTTATTGTCTGGGTCAAGTCAACCAATGGGATAGGACTTGTTCTTTGACAATGAGAGTTCCTATCAAGGGTGACCTATAGTGAGATCTCGCTGCACCAATAATGATCGTCGGTTGGGGGAGCCAATCAGGGGAGACTCTTGTGGCCCAAAGGGTGTCGTCTGTGTACTAAACCAATGAGAGTTTTTTTTTTCCTTCGGGTCCAATAGTCCATCTTCTGCGATGGATGGCCAATAGAGTTTTGTCTTCTCTTATTTTTGGTGGGTAGTTGGGGGTTGAATTCCTCTAGATTAGTTCATATTGTGTTCCTTCTTGTAGCCTCTTGTTTGTTAATATTGCTTCATTTCTCGTTCTTGCTAAGAGTTAAAAAAGTATAATAGCATAAGTGCTAGCAACATATTTCTTTAAACGTTGGCGTGATAGTCGCTCGGGTTGGGTGCCTTCGAAAGTTTATTCGAGGGGGTCGTTCCGAGAGAGATTCATATAAGATTGCCTAGTGTCCTTCAAGCCAGACTCATAAGGCATCTATTTTCAGAGACTTGTGGGAGTCTAAGCTAGAGTTGCGGGAGTAGGACTCTTGGTAGGTGGTTTCCAAAATAGAACTTGGAGAAAAAGCGTGAGTGTGTGACCTTAGAAGTCGTGACCCTGTCGATGGGTAAATAACAGGCATTATCCACGAGGGGGAAATAGATCTCGGAAGGGTGAATCTCCACAGTTTACTCGTACATGTCCCCTGTGGTAGGAGGAGTAAATGTGTGTCACTGGTAATGAGAGCCCTTTGGACGTTGCCTGTTAGGAGAGGATCGAGTGAGGCATAAGGATCGCGACCTAACGCCTTTCAGTTGGTGTGGTCGATGGACTGTTATGTGAAATAATTCTTTGTCCCTAGGATGCTACTTGTTGTTACGGGAGTCTTCCTCTCGTGGGAGGAATTAATTATAGCTTTAGGATATGCATAGTCAAGACTCCCCCCAACACTAAGTGTGCTTCGTAGAATACAGTCGGAACTAGAGTGTGTCCATGCATTCTTAGGTTTAGGGTTTAATGTTGACCGCATGGCTCTTCATTGTCCACGCGTCTTGATGTAACGTTTACCCTTCATTGGGCTATAAATAGAGGACTCGTCTCTTTTGTCTCTTCTCATTCTTATCTGATCTACTTTTCCCTCTCTTTTCTCCTTCTCCAATTTCTCAAAGCTTCCTTTAGCATAGTATTGGCGTTCGAAAATCCAGAACATAAACGATACACAGAATATGCCCTAGGCATCGGAATAAGATGTGGATGAAAACACGCCACGTAGCCCGAAGATACACCTTGGCACGGGGTCTCAAAGATACTAGGCGGCGACATTGGAAAAAGCTGGCCAGCTACTAAAAACACCATTGAAAGCACTTGTCAAGGCATTCCCCAATTGTAAGACACTTGCACCACCAATGTGCCTCTATAAATAAAAGTAAATCCTCTACAATAAGGGGCAAATAAAAAAGGAAAAAAAGATACGAATTTTCTCTGTCCTTTCATTTATATTCTTTGCACGTCATCGCTAGTTACACGATACGCTTAGCTTCCAAAATTCGGGTAGGGCGTTCTGACCCAAACACATCGTAAATGCTCCGGTACATCATCGATAACAAACCGAGTGTTAACCGACCTGATTTAGGGGGAAATTCAAATTTGGTGAAAATTCAAAATTCTCACCCAAAATTTTATATATACCCACCATTCATACTCTATAATTTTCAATACATTCAAACTATACTCTCCAAAAAATCTCACCCCCTTCACTAACTCTTCTTTTCTTTTCATAAATCTACAAACTCGTAAGTTTGTATTCCATTTCTTTTTTTTCTAATTTCTTTCTCTTTACTTTTTATTCTTTTTCTTTTCCTCAAAGTTTCATTTCTTTTATAACTCTTTTCTTTGTTTCGCTCCTATTTCTTTGTTGGCTTTAATATACATTCGTAATTTATACATTGTTTTTAATATTCGGGAAATTTATCGAAATAATGTTGTTTTTTATTCTGATAAATATTATTTGCTACCGCCTAGCGGTAGTAAATAATATTCATATGATTCTGTACCGCCAGGCAGTAGAAAATAACCTAAAGATTATTCACTACCGCGAGACAGTCGCAAATTGTTTTTCTACCGCCCGATGGTAGCAAATGACCTCAAGGTCATTTACGACCATTAGGTGCCATTTGCAACGAGCCGCAAATGGACCCCGACAAGCCGCATCTGCGACCTACCTATTGCGACTGCTAGAGGGTCATTCGCAACCGCCCAAGCGATTGCGAATGACCCCCTTTTCTTTTAGTGATTATTATTAACATGATAAATGGTTGTGGTGTTGGTGGCTGGACCCCCTTTTCTTTTAGTGATTATTATTAATATGATAAATGGTTGTGGTGTTGGTGGCTGGAGGTGGGGGATGAGAGGAGGGGAGAAAAAAGGTGGTGGTATAATAAAAAAAAATATTAACTTATATTTATTTGATTTAAATTAAAAATATCATTTTTACCGACGGAATGTTTCTTTACCCTTGCGTTTGTGGTTAATTATGCTGATTAGAGCACTGTGATATAAGTCGCAAAGTTTAGGGATTAAGTGATAAAATTTAAAGTTTAGGGGGTAAAGTGAAAAATAGGTATATGGGGGTTTACTGATTTGTTTTCCCTTTTGTTATTAAATATCGGTAAGAGACATTTTTATTGGTATTATTTACATAACTTTATAATTATTTTCTATTAATTCTAGAATAATGTTTTGTTATTATGTATAAGTTCAAATATACTAGCTATTAGGTCAAAAACTATATATTTATCGACAATTTGTTTAGACTGGATCGACTAATGATTTCATAAATAAGATTTGTTCTTATTTAAGAAAGAACAAAAAAACTCCTAAGAAATTTAGATAAGAGAGAAATATAAACTAAAATACTTCTAATTTTATTCTTGCTCTCACAATACGTACAAAATACATAAACAAAAATCTAGTTTAATTAATAAAATTTTTAGGACGAATTATTATTTATGCCCTGTATGTTTCACATTTTTATGAAAATGCCCGTTATCTTTCGAATTATTGAAAATGCCCTGTAACTATTCTTTCTTTTTGTAGAAACTGCCCTTTGCGTGCCACATGGGAATTTCGGACGACGTGGCATCCACCGTGGCTGCCACAAGTAATATATTTAAAATATAAATATATTTATATTCATAATATATATAAATATATAAAAAAATATATCTTTATGTATTAAAATATATCAAATATATATAAATATATGAAAAAGGAAAAAAATCATAAATATCATTTATATCGATAATATATATAAATATATAAAAATATATATCTTTATGTATTAAAATATATCAAATATATATAAGTATATAAAAAAAGGTAAAAAATCATAAATATAATTTTTTATTACTGAAATTAAAAAAAAATCTTTTTTTTACTGAAATTAAAAAAAATACCCCCACACCGTCAACCCCCCCCCCCCCCTCCCCCCACCACACAGTAGTAAATCGCCACCAACAGCGGTGGCGGCGTCGATCGACGCCACCACTCTTGCAACTGCAAGTTGCAGCGATGGCGGCGCCAATCGACGCCGCCACCGCTGCAACCGGCGAGTTGCAGCAGTGTGGTGGGGGTGGGGGAGGGGGGTGGTTGACGGGGTGGGGGTGGAATCATTTTTTTTTTGGTTTTTTTATTTGTTTTTAAATTTAGTAAAAAAAATGATTTTGGTTTTAATTTCAGTAAAAAAAAGTTTTTTTTAATTTCAGTAATTAAAAATTATATTTATGATTTTTCCTTTTTTTTATATTTATATATATTTGATATATTTTAATACATAAAGATATTTTTTTTATATATATTTATATATATTATGAATATAAATATATTTGTATTTTAAATATATTACATGTGGCAGCCACATAGACAAAATATATTACATGTGGCAGCCACGGTGGATGCCATGTCGTCCGAAATTCACATGTGGCACGCAAATGGCAGTTTCTACAAAAAAAGGCATAGTTACAGGGCATTTTCAATAATTCGAAAGATAACGGGCATTTTCATAAAAAAGTGAAACATACAGGGCACAAATAATAATTCATCCAAATTTTTATTTTTTTCTTATAAAATACTATTAAAAATAATATAAGATTGTTCAAATAATATAATCTTAATGACTTTAAGATACAAATATAAATATTAGTAGTTTAGTTTTGAAGATATAAATAAAACAATTACGAAAACTAATGAATTAACTTTTTTATATGTTTTGTGGTACAAAGTTCAAATTTAAAATTATCGGGTAGTTTTAGAATTTTCTTATTCTATAATTATAGAGTGGATGTGTAAAAAAAATGTTTGATATTTCTACGCTGCGACGAATGTGACAGCCACATCAGTCAAAAAGCCCGAATAAGGGCCAATTGGCACTTTTTGCGTAAAATCGAAAATTAACGGGGCAGAAATGAAGCTCGAAATTCTTTTGGAAACTTTGTCAAAGGGTAGAGTTACATGGCATTTTGAGTAATTCATTATATATAAAATAAAGGACGAATTATTAAATATGCCTAGTGAGGCAATATCGTATGGGTCCGGATAATCGGGGTGTTTGGGGATAGTTACTCAAGTATTTGTGTTCGGCACACCATTCTCGAGTTTGAGGAAATGAGACACAATATTTTTATTAAGGACTTTGAGTAAAGAACAAGGGGTCGTGTGGAGTACACGAGTTAGAGCTAGAAAAATGCGATAAATTCTAAGTACATGTAGAGTGTAAGACAATGGGGAATATTGTTATTTCTCGTGTGGAGAGGATTAGTGCTTGAGTTGGAGCCTATCCTCCCTATTTGCTGAGAAATTGGGACTATTTATAGTGTAATTTCAAGGGCCTTTGGCCAATGAGGGCCGATCTTGTCACTTTTGCTGGTGCCCAATGGTGTGGGAGTCTTCTGCGCCAATGGTCTTCGGGGATAGTCTGAGCCAATGCATGCAGTTCGGTCTGCACAAATGAATAGTCTGCACTAATGATATTTGTTGCTTTCTGCCCCAATGAATGAGTTGGACCAATGGGGGGATGGTATTTCCTCGTTATTAGGGTAGTCATGACGTTTGGAGAGTTGGACCAATGGGGGATGGCCTTTCCTCGTTATTAGGGTAGTCGTGACGTTGGGAGTGGTGATGACGAATAATGCATCTTTCGAGGTGAGTCGGAGGCCGTGGTCGATTTGGTACGTCCTTGCGGATCATCTTGTTGATCATGAGTTGATTATGGTGGGTCTTTGACCTTGCCTTGTCTTTACTCGTGTTCGTAATGTTGGTTATGTGCTCATGTTTCCTCAATTTTGGCTTAGTGTTGGTGACAGCTCCTTGGGCGCCTCGTGGGGGTGTCGATTGCTCTGAGGGCGGCGGTTATTCTTTCGGACTGGGGGGCCTCAAGTCGTTTTTTCGTGGGTACCCTAATCTTAGGGAGGTCTTAGGTCAGTGGGGGGTAACGTGTTCGAGCCTTCGTGGCCTCACCCCATCCCGCCCAAGAGACATTGGCCGAGTCTGAGGGCAGCTTTTCTCCAAATGTTTAGACCGAGTACCCTTGGTGGGTATTTCCGGGTCGTGACTTGGGGGTACCATCTCCAGAGCTTGGGATGTACATCTGTATCCAGAAGGAGTAGGGTCGTGGCCGTTACATTCTTTTCCACAAGATCATGGACAATTGTTTTGTAGGATACCCGCTTTTCCGCTTCTCTATGAGGGTGGGGTGGATTATGAATCATCAGGAGTCCCCCCAGTTCTGAGTGTATTTTGTAGAAATCACTTGGAACTCATTAAATGATTCTATGTGCTGTCTAGTTTTTTCTGAAGATATGGTCCTTCTTGATCCACGTGGCGTTGAGTTGGCCACGCGTCGAGGGCATCGCTTGGGCTGCTCTGCCTATAAATTGAAGGGACTCGTGGTGATTTGTCTTCATTCACCCGATTCTTTTTGCTTTTCCCTCTTTTTTCTCTCTCTTTAGTACTGTGAATTTTCGTGGGCTATTGGATGACTTCAGCAAGTAGTTCCAGCAAGGAGGCGTACAGTATGGTAAGGCGGCGGACGACGTCTGATCTGGCGGCTTGAGGCGTGGCGGTGTCACCTTCTACTGAGGAGGTGTTCCGACGCCGTCGTATGTTTCTGGTTTAGCAGAAACTTTTCCCAAACAGGCAAAGCAGGTGATGGTGGCGGCGGCGCGACCTAGGGTTTTGACTGGCGGTGTATGGAGTTTGGTGAGATATCTGGATGAGACTAGGGCTAAGTTTTCTAAGAACGGGGCGAGTACTAATGGTCTGGAACTCCCAGTGCTTCGGGGTCATGAGAGGGCTACTTCTCCTCGCTCCAGCTACTACACCGCCTATTTCGTGTAGATCAAGGTGGGCTGAGATCTTTCCTCCCTACTTTCTATCGGCAGGTCTTCTATCAAGTTATCTTTCCTCCCTACTTTTTATCTTTCCTCCCTACTTTCTGTCCGAGTTAACTTTCTCCTAATGGATGGTCAGCTCTGGCGGCGTTTACCTTTATCTGCAAGGGCCTATGGACACCCCTGTACAATGCTCAAATTTTTCTGGGCCTTTGATTTAGTGAGCTCGTCGTCACACAAGCTCTTTTACACTTTCACCATGCGAAAGTCGACGAAGAGGATTCTTCATGACCTCCCGAGTTCTCACAGCAACTGGAAGGAGAAACTTTTCTTCGTCCGCCCTACCATCGGGGGCCTTCTGGATTGCGTTCTGACAGAGTGGAATCAAGACCCCCGAGTTCCTGCTAACGTGGACCATGCGAAGGCCAATGAGGAGTAGACCAGCGAGGGATGTTTTAATCAAGGCCACAGCTGGAACAAGATGTCCCAGGTCAGCGTGTTTTCGGCCTTTTATGAGGAGTGTGGCCTGGATGACGTACTGGCTTCAGAGTCTTCCGTGGGGCGCAATCGCCCCTTGATTAGTAAGTATTTTTTGATGTTTTTGGTACATATTTTTTCTTTGGGTTTTTCTTCCTCGTTCGAATAAAAATCTTAATTCTTGTAGAGACCATTATGGAGATGCTGAAATGCGATGCTCCCCCTCCTCGTCCTTCTAACAACAAGAAGAAGAAGGCTATTGCTAACAAGCCTCAGATGGCAAAGGGTCGGCTACTTCAGCGGCATCAGCTAACGAGCCTTCTGGAGAGAAGAGCGCTTCGGTAGAGGACCCCTCTCGTACAAGCCAGTTGAGTGAGAAACAGATCGAACTGGTCAGAAGAAAGAGGCATCGGGAGCAGGCCGAGGTCTCCTCCAAAAGTAAGGTGATCTTGGTTAAGGATTCTGAGGATTAGCGTCCTGTTCTAGTGCAGGTGGGAGATAGTCCCATCACCTCTCGTCTTTCCCCGAGTACACTAACGGGTTCTGGTGCAGCCGGAGACTGGTTCTCACTTCATTATTCTTCAACCATGGGGGCTGACATTGGTGGTATCATCCCGGGTCAACCTTCTACTCCCCAACCCCGACCACGGGAATAGAGTCGGTGGCTGAGAAGTCTTCTTCGCCCCTACCCCAACATCATGAAGTTGGGCCTTTGGACTTATAGGTCGCTCTTACTGAGGAAGTCAGGACTTGGGGTTAGGCCACCATTCCTCCGGTGGAATCACTTTTGAGGAGTGCGAAGAGCCTAAGAGCTCAAACTCTGGGTCTTTCCGACCAGTTGGCTCATCTTGGCTCTTCTCCAACCCCATCTCTGTTAGATGCCCAGGAGTTTGGGAGACATTGGTAAGTGAAGGCAGTCCGAAATAGGGATGCTCTAAAGGGATCGAAGCAATAGTTGAAAGATCATCTGGCGGCTTTTGAGTAGTCAAGAGAAGCTTTGGTCGGAGGGAGGCTGAGTTGGTCGGGAAGCTCGAGGACTCTAAAAAGCTGGTGATGTCATTTCGGAGGGTATTAGGGAAGACCATAATGGAGTGAGACGAACGTCTCGCTACTCAAGAGAAGGAGATAAGGGAGCGGCTCGCCCCCTACTTCGAAGGTCACCTCTTGTGTGGTTTTCGAGCTTGTCGACATCTCGGCATTGCAAAGAACTTCTTCCGCTCCGACGTTGACCCCCAGAGGCTGTCTACGAGCCAGATGTTCTGCCCTGAGAAGCCGGAGGATACTTTGAACCTCCTTCTCGGTCGTGATTCGGTGGCCCAAAGTTCTCCTGCTCCTTCTACGATGGCAGGCCCCAGTCACACCCCTAAGGAATAGATAGCTGTAGGGACCCTTGTGGCCGTGCTGGCCTTAGTTTGTTTAGTTTTTGTTTTTGTTTACAGGGGTTGTACTAGGTCGTCCCCTCCCAGAGTTCTTGATTATGAATGGAATTTTGAAGTTTTCTGAATACTTCGTCGTCATATTTTTTGTTTTTAGCCTTCCGAATGGGCTTTTCCTTTTCTTATCCACTGGAGGAACTCTTCCCCTTCTTGTTTAACATTTTGGCGCTTACCACGACCATAGGGTTTTGGAGTTTATGGCAAGTGTTCACGATTATCGAGGCTCGTGGTTGTCTTGTGACCATTTTTCATGACTTGTCCGAGGGTAACCCATTTTGTGGGGAGATTGATCGAGCCTTCCCCTAATGGGCCTCAGAGCATCGCAGTGGGTACCAAGCATTATATCCGATAGTGGATCTATACCTAGGAATTTTTTTTGAAACTTTCAAGTTGCTAGTGTGCTCGTGGTAGGCGTCTTCTGATGGGGGTGGTTGGGCGTCGTCGATTGACGGGGTAGTCATGGATTTGAATTGGACCGCTTTTTTTGTTTTCCAACTACCCACCTTGGAAAATGGTGCCTCGTTTATTGTGAAGAGACGTGGGGAATTGGTGCGCCGGTCTAACTATCCTATGGTGACGTCTGACATGCTAGGGTTACAATGATTCGGGGAAGGTGGCGGTTCGTCTGGGTCGTGAGTGGGGAACCAAAAGGTCCTGCCTTCCAAACCGGGGGAGTGGAAGCAAAATGACTCGGGATATGAACCGTCTGTTCCCACCTATATAAACATAGCCACCTTCATCCTTCTTCTTCATCACTTCAAAACCCCTCTTTGCTCTGTAAAAATACTTCTTTCTTTTCTCCCTTTTTATAACCATGGTATCTCAGGACACCAGCGTATTTTCCAGCGATGAAGAGTCTCGTGACTCCGTTATTTCTAATTCCTCCCTCACAGCGGGGCAGCGCCTCCACTTCTCACCGCAATCGGCAATGAATGGCTGCACGTTTTGACACGCGGTGGCGGGAACGAGGCGGTGATGCTGCTATTCTGCATATAACGGCGGTGAATTGTATTTCTGCGGCTTTCAACCATCGGGCTCCTTACAAAAACGCGGAAGAGGGTGTTGTAGCGAGCATCTAGATCCGAAACGCATGACCGGTAGATTTCGGGTTAGTTCCACCCATTCTGTGATGAACATGGTGGAGATTGGCTCTTTGCTGGCAGAGTATAACATCCCCCTTGAGCAGTTCCACATCATCATTCCCTTCGGAGACGCATAGGGCTTTCGACCCTCCCGAGGGTCACATGACGGTATACGCAGAGCAAGTGCGTTGCAGACTTCACTATTTTTTCCATCCAGTGGTGAGGAAGCTCTTTGAGTTCTGGAAACTGTGTCCAAGACAAGTGACTCCAGCTTCTTACCGCCAATTGGTGGGGTTTATCCTCTGCTGCCATCTATTAAAACTCCCCTGCACCCTTGCGACTGTTGCATGGGCATTTATCTTGCGGGCTACCGCGGTTGGTTTGCCCTTCTTTTCCCTATCGGTGCAGGATAACAAGCGGGTATTTTTGACTGCAGCGACCAAGGATCCTGCGAGCAACGATGATTGGCATTGGAGATACTTTTGCATGGCTCTTATGGGAGAGTCGTCGACTCTTTAGGAAGGTGTGCCCCGAGTTTGGGGGTTGGGTTATGTTTAGCCCTCCCAGTTGGTGCCTTCAGAGGCTACTTCGTACTTTGAGTAGAGAGGCCTCTTCGACGACCTCTACGACGTACAAGGACCCCGACCACTATAGGTCTTTTAATAGAGGGATCTTGAATCTTGGGGATCATGAGATCCTAGGGGGCTATGGTGATGTCGCTTTGTGGGAGCGTTTCTGTCAGAGCATCTGCGAGGTAACGCCCCCCTTTCCTCTTTGTTTTTCTACTTACATTTTCTTGTGACAACCGTCAGTCTCACTATTAATCTTTTGTTTTGCAGCTTACTGTGCTTGGAGATGCACTAGGCACATAGAGAGCCCTAGTCTCCTGAAAGTTGTGGTGGATGAGCGTAATGCTCTCCGTACCTCTCTTAGGCATGCTCATTAAGAAAATGCTACACTGGAGGCCACTTTAAAGGAGGTTCGTGGGCATATGGCCGAGTTGAGAGCTTCAAATCGGGACATGGGGGACTTGAATAATTGCCTAAAGGAGGTTGTAGGTAAGTCCGATGCTAAGGCCCCGAGGTGGGAGCATAGGGCTATAGAAGCCATTCGGACTGCGGAGGAGGTCAACCCACTCTAGGAGGAACATGATCAACTTGAGGACGCAAGGAGAGAGCTTCAGGTGGGTGTTGTCAGTGCCCGCCTTGACTAGGTCAGACCGCCCGGAACCATATGGTGGTATCCGAGACGAGGGACCTTGTCCGGGTCGGATATGGAATGGCGGCATCCTCCTTTATTTCTCTCTCCGTCGTTCCCCGAGGGCCATAAATTCCAAGACCATCGTTTTTCTCTACCTCCTCTGGTGCTACCTCGTCGGGTCCTCGTAGGGCCCCGTCTGAAGTTTCGATGACGCCTTACCCGACCGAGTTGTCTGCCAAAGAGCATCGGGATGGATCAAGCCCAGAAAGCGCCCTGAAAAGAAGTAGTGATAGGCGGGCATTGCCCTTGTTTCTTTTTGTATCCCGCTCTGGGTGTGGTTTTGCCATTTTTCGTGGGCGTCTTTTTTGTTGTTGCTTCTTATATGGGTAAAATCCCCTCAATTCTCGTTTTTTTTGTTGGTCCTTATAGACCTGTTAATGGAAGATTACCTTTTGGGATCTTTTCTTTTCCACGGGTATAACCGCTATGTTCAAATACAAGCATACTAACTACTTGAACAAAATTTAGTCGTCGCAAAGGGTCGACTACAAAGCGCCTCCTAAAGGCAATACTTCCGGAGGTTAATGCTGTACCGAGGGGAACGTGAGCTCTTGGCTGTTGACATCCTTAAGTACATATGTGGCATGCCCGAGCATCTTAGAGATTTGATAGGGGCCTTCCCATTTTGGGTCCAACTTCCCGACATTCTTGGAGGCCTCTTCTCTTTTAAGGTCGAGATCTTTGACTTGGAATAAACTGGGCCAAACATTGGTGTTGTACTACTTGGCCATGGAGGCCTTGTAAAATCCTGCATGGTTAGCAGCTCTTATTCGCCTTTCTTCCAAGGTATAGGGCTAGGGTGAGGTTGGCATTGTTTTGGTCTTACTAGTATTCCTAGACCCATAGACTTTGTTTCACCACCTCAGAAGGGACCATTAATTCAGTACCAAAAACGAGGCTGTAGGGGGTTTCACCTGTTGCAGCTCGTGGAGTAGTACGATAGGCCCACAGTATGCCGGGGACTTCTTTGACCTACTTCGACTGATACTGGTCAAGACAGACTTTTAACATTTTGAGGAGTGTTTTATTGGTTACCTCTACTTGGCCATTTCCTTGGGGGTATCTGACCCCTGTGAAGCGGTGTCTGATTCCTCATTTGTTGCACCATTTCCCAACGATGTCGTTGCAGAACTGCAACCCGTTATCGCTCACCAGCTATTGTGGGAATCTGAATCGAGTCAACATATTTCTCCAGAGGAAGTTTATCACAATTTGATTGGTGATTTTAGAAAGGGGTTCTGCTTCGACCCACTAGTAAGAAATTCTTTTACCCCCTATCGGGGACCATAGCTCCCACGATGTCAATTTCCCTTCGGGCGAACAGATAAGGGACGTTATCGGGTTCCCAAGGGGCGACAGGCTGATGCCTCATGGGGGCATGGAACTGACATTTTCGACACTTTCGGGCGTAGTCTTCGCAGTTGGCTGTCATGGTCGGGCAGTAGTATCCTTGGCGTATGATTTTAGCTGCCATGCTTCTTCCACCAGAATGATTGCAAGGCATCCATCATGAATTTCTTTCAAGATTAACTACACATCTTGTTTGTTGACACATCGAGAGTTCGGGTGGACCATGACCTTTGGAATAGAACCTCGTTCTCTATGTAGTATCAGGCGGTATGTTGGCATATGGCGTGTTGCTTGGCTCGATTGTGAGTGCACTTTCTGGGATTCCTGATGAAGTCGATGATCTCGGTCCCTCGATGGGGGCTATCATCTGGATCTCTTCGTCTTGACTATGCCTTTCGGGTCTAGAGGTTGAAAAGAAAGTTATCCTCCGACTGCGGATGGCTTGGGCTTGGCTGGACAACTTGGATAAGGCATCAATATCTTGGTTTTTGGACCTTAGGATCTGCTTGATAGAGAATTCTTAGAACAGAGCCATTTCTGCCATGACTGCTTCCAAGCACTCTTTCATGTTTTCTTCACGAGCCTCGTAGGTCCCATGGATCTGTTGAACCACAAGTTGCGAGTCGCTATGCACCAATAACCTTCGTATTTTTACCTCGTTGGCTAGGCGCATTCCTAGTAAGAAGGCTTCATATGTAGCCTTGTTATTGGAAATGGGTTATTCCAGATGCACGACGAACTCCAAAACAGTCTTTTGCTCGTTAGGAGCTATTTTCTACTGCCCCGTGGGTGTTAGCGGATGATCCGTCGATGTAGAGGTGCCACAGGGGTTCCACCACGTCTTTTTCAGGTTCTTCATGCATTTTCGTGATGAAATCGGCCAATACCTGAGCCTTGATCGCCGATCGGGGGAATCAGTAATATCGAATTCCCCTAACTGGATGGCCCACTCGATCATTCGTCCAGACACCTCGCGATTGTTGAGGATAGTCGGGAGAGGCTGTTCGGTAAGAACGATGATGAGAATGGGCTAGAAAGTAGCCTTGGAGCTACCGAGTTGTGGTTACGAGGGCTAACCCGACCTTTACTATGCGGGCGTATCGGGTCTTGGCATCGAGGAGGGTTTTGCTAACGTAATACACAAGAAGATGTTTCCTTCCTTCAACTCAGACCAAGACTGCGCTAATTGACTCTTTTCCCACGGCTAGGTATAGGAAGAGCATTTCTTTAGGGATGAGTTTTACCAGAAGGGGCAGATAAACCAAATATTCTTTCAGTGCCTTGAAGGCTTATTCGCATTTGTCGGTCCACTGAAACTCCTTTATATTCCTGAGAATTTTAAAGAAGGGAAGGCCTTTCTCGGAAGAGCGAGAAATAAACCTGCTTAGTGAGGCCATCCTGCCTATTAGCTTCGGGACGTCTCGCATGGTATTCGGCGACTCCATTCCGAGTATGGCCTCAGCTTTTTCCGGGTTAATCTCGATCCCCTTCTGGGTGACCATGTACCCTAGAAATTTTCCTACTCGGATACCGAATGAGCATTTTCAAGGGTTAATCTTCATTCTGAATTTTTCCATGATCTCGAAGGCTCTAGCGAGGCCGCGAGCGTGGTATTCCTCCTGCTGGCTTTTTACGATCATGTCCTCGATGTAGACCTCTATGGTGTCACCGATTAGCCCCTCGAACATGAGGTTGACTAATCTTTGATATGTGGCGCCAACATTCTTGAGGTCAAACGGTGTCGATACCGGTGATGAAGCTAGTTTTTTCCTAGTCGTGGCATGCCATTGGGGATCTGATTGTAGCCCTGGTCCCCGTCCATGGTGGAAAAGAAGGCGCATCCCACGGTGGAATCGACTAATATGACAATACTTGGTAAGGGATAGTAGTCCTAGGGACATGCACTATTGAGGTCGGTGAAGTCTACATACATGCGCCACAAACCTCTCGTTTTTGGTACTAGGACCACATTGGCCAACCATTTTGGGTACCCGACTTAATAGATCTGGTGGAGGTCTATGAGTTGTTGGACCTCGGCCCCGATCAATTTGTTTTGCTCCGGTCCCATGCTCCTCTTTCGTTCTTGGACGGGTTTGGCCGTAGGGTACACGTTGAGCTCGTGTACGCATATTGCTTGACTGATTCTCCGAGGGGGTCCGTCTTTCCAAGCAAAGAGGTGGTGGAACAATCTAAGGGTGGCGATGATGTTATGTCTTCCCCGACTTGGGTACCGATTTTCACTATTTTGCCCTCAGCACCTTCCACCAATTCGATCATTTTGAGCTCTTCAGCGGACTGGACCCTGATCTCCTCCGTACGAGCCTTCTTATTGGGGGCCGTAGCTCAGGCGGGTCGGACATAATTAGCAAGGCGTTCATGTGGCATTCTAGCCCGAGGGTCCGATCCCCCCTGAGCACTTCTATTCCCGATGGGGTTGGAAATTTGACCTTCAATCGGAGAGTGGACGAAACTGCTTCGATGGTTTGAAGGGCAAGTCATCCACATATGATATTGTTCATGAGGGGGCGTCCACCACCCAAACTTTTGTGGGCTCGGTACAACGTGTGACCTTTTTTCCCCACGACATGGGGTGAATTATAATTCCCACTATTTAGCATTGTTCCACGGAGAACCCCGTGAGGGGTACCTCGATCGTCTCCATCTGACTCCGCGAAATTCCCAGAGCCATGTATGTATGCAGAAAGAGAACATTGACTAAACTTCTTGTGTCTACCAGTACTCTTCTGACTTTGGTCCCCAATATGGTATATATGACCACAAGGGGATCTTCATGGGGGTATACGATTCCCAAGAGATCCTCGGGGACGAAGGAGATAACCGGTAGGTTAGCTATTCTAGTAGCGAAGACTTCCAACTTGTTGTCTGCATTGCGGGATTTTCGAATGTAGTTTTGCCTTTGTTTGAGGGTTACCATTAGTACTGTGCCCTAGATCATATTCATGGTGCGACCTGTAGGGGCGTCATCACGATACGTACGATGGGGGATGGAACTTGTCCCTGCGCGGCAGACTCGGACTCATCGTCTTCTTCGGGTGATCATGACCTGCATTTTTTCTTCGAGGGTGCTTCCTTGCGTCCTTTCTTTTTCATGGGGTCACGATCATCGGAAACCACGTATTCTCCCAAGTAGCCCAGCTTCAGAATCCTGGCTATCTTCCTTTGGAGGTGGACGCAGTCGTTTGTCAAATGCTTGTACGTTCGGTGGTACGTGCATAATTTTCTTGTGTGCTTAAGCCTCTGGGCGTCCTGCGCAGCCCGAGGCCACTTGAAGTAGCGTTCTTCCCCCACGGTGGTCATGATTTCCATATGGGATATCGTAATGCTCGACAAGGGTACTGGGTCCGGTTTCTTCTTGGCATTTTCCCTCTTGCTTCTTTCCTTGTCTTCGCATTTTTCTTTCCCCTTAGTCGGGGCCATCGTGGTTTTGGCAGCTTCCAAGATCTTGTGCGTTTCCCCCATTTCTATGAAGGATTTAGACTTTTGCAATAGGTTCTTCAAGTTGATGGCGCGATTCCTCACGAGGTAATTGGCAAAGTCCCTTGGAAGCAATCCTCGAACGTTGATATTGAAGCGCACACCTGGGTCGAATCGGACCACTTCCCCGACTACCTGGGAGAATCGGCGCATGTAGTCTCGAAGGGGTTCGTCTGTGTTCTATCGGATGTTGAACAGGTGACGACAAGTCTTTGTAAAGAGCCTATTACAGGCGAACTGCCTTGCAAACATCTGGGTTAGCTGGTCGAAGCTATGGATGGTCCCCGAAGGCAGATAAGAGAACCAGGATTGGGCCCTTCTGGTGAGGGTTGTGTAATACGACAAGTCAATGCATGCTAGGTACTGGCTGATGTAGTCACGTGAATCACGATCATTGCTCTCTCCAGCGTAGGTTGGAAGTCCGGTGGGCTTCATGGTGAGAGGGATCTGAGGTTCGGCGATGGCTAGCGCGAATGGCGACCCCTGATAGGCCGGTTCCTCGCCCGAGTTGAGATTGCGACGGAGTTCCCGCAATTCTATTTGCATTTCTTCCATCATGCCTCGTAATGTGGCGTCGGGTGTCGGTGAGCACCGACTTCTTGCTAAGGTCTCTAGATAATATGGCTCATATAGGTCGGGCGCATCCTACGCTGCCCCTTGCGGATGGGGTAGCATGGGGGGTTCACCTCCTCGTGGTGCGCCGACTGAGCCGGCAGTGTCCGATGAGGGTTGTCTCCTTCTTTTTTGTGGAGGGAAAGATCGGGTGTTGTTCTGCGACAGTCCCTCTAATCGAGCCCTAGGAGGTGGGGCCAATTGGCAACGTAGGGGGTTTCCCCTCTCCTTGGAGCGTTCCCTGTCCTGACCCCGAGTATTTTTCGAGGTTGTGGCTTCTCGTCGATTGAACTGATCGAACATGTTGTGATACATGTCCAGGGGCACCTGCACGTAACCCATAGTGGGCCCCATTCCTGGAGGTACCTACTGGTGGTCCGACGGTACAGGAGCTTCAGCTGCAGGTGATACTGGGACTTCAGGGGCACGCACTGGACCATCTGGTCATGGGACCTCGTCAGGTGGGAGTGGAAGGCTCGTATCTCTCTCTGTTTCATTGTCGTGATTCTTTATGGATTCGACTTCGGTATTGGATCTTGAGGATCATGAGGATACTCGAAATGGTACTCTTCTAGCTCTTTTTCTAGCCATATAACTTTCCTCAAGCTTTTCTTAGAGAACTTTTAACGCGTTCCCACAGACGGCACCATTTGGTGAGGCAATATCATCTGGGCCCAAATAGTCGGGGTGTTTGGGGATATTGTAACTCAAGTGTTTGTGTTCAAAACGCCATTCTCGAGTTTGAGGAAAAGAGGCACAATATTTTTATTAAGGACTTTGATTAAAGTACAAGGGGTCGTGTGGCGTACACGTGTTAAAGCTAAAAAGGGTCATGTAAAGTACAAGAGGTCATGTGTACAAGGGGTCGTGTGTATGACACTGGAGAATATTGTTGTTTCTCGTGTCGAGAGGATTAATGCGTGAGTTGGAGCCTGTCCTCCCTCTTTGCTGAGAACGAGAACTATTTATAGTGTAAGTTCAAGGGTCTTTGGCCAATAAGGGACCGGTCTTTTCACTTTTGCTGGTGTCCAATGGTGTGGGAGTCGTCTGCGCCAATGGTCTTCGGGGATAGTTTGAGCCAATGTATGCAGTCCGGTCTGCACCAATGATATTTGTTGCTCTCTGGCCCAATGAATGAGTTGGAGCAATGGGGGGATGGTCTTTCCTCGTTATTAGGGTAGTCATGACGTTGGGAGAGTTGGACCAATGGGGGATGGTCTTTCCTCGTTATTAGAGTAGTCATGACGTTGGGAGTGGTGATGATGAATAGTGCGTCTTTCGAGGTGAGTTGGAGGTCATGATCAATTTGGTACGTCCTTGAGGGTCGTCTTATTAATCATGGGTTGATTATGGTGGGGCTTTGACCTTGCCTTGTCTTTACTCGTGTCCCTAATGTTGGTTATGTGCTCCTGTTTCCTCAATTTTGGCTAAGTGTTGGTGACGGCTCATCGGGCGCCTCGTTGGGTATCGATTACTCCGAGGCGGTTATTCTTTCTCACTAGGGGGTCTCTGGTCATTTTGTCGTGGGTACCCTGATCTTAGGGAGGTCTTAGGTCGTTGGGGGCGGGGGGGTAACGTGATCGAGCCTTCGTGGCCTCACCCAACCCGTCTAAAAGGGGTTGGCCAGGTATGGGGGTACCTTTCTCCGAGTGTTTAGACCGAGTATCCTTAGTGGGTGTTTTTGGGTCGTGACTCAGAGGTACCATCTCCAGAGTATGGGCCGTCCATGTGTATCCGGGAGGAGAAGGGTCGTGGCCGTTATGTTCTTTCCCGCAAGACCGTGGACAATTTTTTATGTAGGACACCCATTTTTCCGCCCCTCTCCGAGGGTGAGGCAGATTATGCATCATCAATGCCCCTTAATTTTTTCCAAATGTTAAAATGCCCTTTTCTTTTGGGCCTTGAATAAATGCACCATATCTTTTTAAAAAATCTAATAAAAATGCTATCGACCCCTTATTCTGGCCAAAATGCCTACGTATTCGTACAGTCAACAAGTTGCTAAGCCCAGTCAATGCCATGTCATATTTTTCAGCCAAAAATAATATTTTTTACACAAACCCTTGTAATTTTAAATATTATATTTGCACCCTAAAATAAATTGCACTTTGCACCCCAATATATATATATATATATAATAAACTTATATATATAAACACATATATATATATAACTATATATATATTAAAAATATAAACAAATAAAAAATTAATCATCCTCTCCATCTCCCCCTTCCCAACACCCCCGCCGCCGCCGCCGAGCACCACCACCACCATCTTCATCGGATCCATCACCGCACACCACCACCATCTTCTTCCCCACTACCACCCCCACCACCACCATCGGATCCATTAACGAGATTTGAGTTTTGAGGGTGGTGCTCAGCGGCAGAATCGATGTTGGTGGTGGTGCTCGGCGAAATAGGTTACGAATCGCAGCGGGATCGATGTTGGTGGTGGTAATCGGCGGCAAAATCGATGTTGGTGGTGGTGCTCAGCGAAATAGGTTACAAATCGCAGAGGAATCGATGTTGGTGGTGGTGCTCGGTGGCGGAATCGATCTTAGTGGTGGTGCTCGGCGGAGTAGGTTACGAATCGCGGCGGAATCGATGTTTGTGGTGGTGCTCAGCGGCGGCGGGGTCTGTGAGGAAGATGACCAACATTATTATAATTTTTTTTCTTTCTTGAACACCAACATTATTTCTCTTTTTGGATTTAAATAATAAAAAATATATTTTAAGAGTTGATATATGTTAAAAATATATTTTCTCTTTGGATTTTTTAATATATATATATATATATATATATGTTTATTATTATAATTTGTGTATATATATTTTAGGGTGCAAAGTGTAATTTATTGTGGGGCGTAAGTACAATATTTAAAATTACAAGGGTTTATGTAAAAAACGTTTTTTGGCTGAGAAATATGCCATGGTGGAGCAAATTAATGATGTGGCAGAGCAAATTAATGATTGTACCACCACGTAGGCATTTTGGCCCGAATAAGGGGCCGATGGCATTTTTAATAACAATTTCAAAAGATATGGGACAGAAAAACAAGGCCTGAAAAAAGTAGCATTTTAACTTTTTAAAAAAAGTTAAGGTACATATTTAATAATTCGTCCTAAAATAAATTAAACTTTCCACTAACACACTACTCCACAATCTTATCCTATTACATATTAGATAATATCCAACACATAAAATTTAATAATTAATAATTAATAAAATTTTATAAATAATTATAATATATTAGTTCCGTAACAATATCAACCTGCACCTGTAAGACTACCGCTTGAACGTCTAGTTGGTTTTCAATATACTTTTCGAGCGGGTGAAAAATATAGATTAGCCTAAGGTGGAGTGTTCTCTCAGCAAACGGAGACACCCGCATGAATCATGAACACTATAACTTATTAACTTGAAAATAATTATTAAACTAAGGCCACCGACTTAAGTTAAGGGTCCGTGCATGTGACACATGCTTAACTGCAAATTTCGATTTGATTGCGTCTCTGATTTCGTCCACTTTCCCCCTATAAATGCAGATGGTAGTAAGTAGCATGTGAGAAATGCAGAAGCACTCGCTAGCTAGTCTCTGATCTTGTTTTTCCTTTTTTTTTTTTTTTAAACAGTGCAACTAGTTTAAACGCGCATCTTCTTCTATTAATAAAAATGTTGCTTCCTCAAAGCTCATTTATTTGCCCTTCCTTAAATTTTTCTCGCCAAAAGATTAAGAAAACAAAGGTCTATTCTCTTCCATTAACCAATAGTTCTTTGGGAAAACTGAAATTTCCAATTTTTCATAAGGATGGTGGAAAGAGGTCACGCCCAACAAACAAATATATTCCCTCTTTTACTTCACAGTCACTCAACCACCCCCTCGAACCCGAATCACCGCAGGGCAATAATGGTGGCATAGGGATCGTCAAGTTTTTCCATGGGAAAAATATTCTCATTACAGGTTCGACTGGTTTTATTGGGAAAGGTATGCACATAATGTTATATTAAAAAATTCTCTTTTTTTTATGACACAAAAACATTTCTTGACCTTATCGTTGCAACCTCAAAATTCCAATTGGAGCTTGCTCAACATCAAAACATTTCTTGACCTCTATTTAATCTAGCGTTTAGAATTTAAACCTATGATCAGGTGTCCAGTGGTTTTCAGAGGGCAGAATCTAAACTTTATGGTATGTCAACAAAACCGTTGATGAGTTACGTTGGATATAGTTTAAAAAGAGAAAGCACAATTAATTTATAGGTAATGACACAATTCTCCAAAATGCAGAGCAAAATTATTAGAATTCCAATTTTAACCCTTTCAAAATTAAATCAAAAGAAGAATATCCACAATTTAAGGAAATGCCTTCCTTGATTCTAGGATATAGTTAATTATCCAATAATTTATCATTTTGAAACGTAATTAAGTCTAATATAATTGGAAATAATATCATGGAATTTTATTTCATTTCCTAAATAAGTGGTCAGTGGCTTAGTGCTATCACTTGACTGTAGATTTCATTATAAGAAAACTTAATTTTAGAATACGGGTATTCATCATTATTATTACTTAAAAGTATTTATAGGATTTCAAGGCCAATTAAATACTAAAAAAATAGTTATAAGAATTCTACTTTTATAAGTTTTTTTTTTTTGGTCGGCAATGAAAGATTTTATTTCGAAAAGATTTTGGGTACAAGTAGTACACCACAAAAACTCAAAACAAAAACAGGGGGAAAAACTACAAGCCAACAACCATTACAAGCAATCAAGAGGATGATTTATCCAATCACTAAAGGAGTACGCAAATTGATCGAATTTCACATGTACCCATATCCATGAGTGCACTTTGATGGCTTCCTCAACCTCGTCCAGAACAGCTGCACAATTCTTGAAGATGGCGCGATTCCTAGTCTTCCATATTGTCCACAACACAAAAAACAAATAAACATCCATATTTCCTTATTTTTATTTCTCGGGAGAAGTTGATATATATAGTTCTGCCAAAAGTGTGCTTTCATATTTTTTGGGAGCATCGTACTTACACCCATCCATTTGTATGTTCTCATCCATATTTCGTAAGCAACATAAGAAAATGCCACTTCCATATTTCGTAACCCTAAACCCTTGTTTCCAAAGCGAGTTCTCTTGCACCAGAAAATGCCACTTCCATTTGTTGAGAAGTACGAGGTTAAACTTCTCAAGATTACGGACATTTAGACCACCATGTTTTTTTTCCTACAGACATCGTTCCACTTAACCCATGAGATTTTTCCATGATTCTCACTCCCTCCCACAAGAATTGTCGCTGGAAACTTGTTAATGATTTCAGCACAGTTTTTGGAGCTTTGAAAAATGACAAGTGGTAAACAGGGGCAAGGACAGAATTCAAGAGTGTGATCTTCCCTCCAAAAGAAATGTGTGTTCTCGAGAGGTTAGCCAATTTACTCTTCATCAAGTTTCTGATTGGCCTCCAACTTGAAACTCTGTTATGTTTAGCGGCAAGCAGAAGTCCGAGATAATTGAAAGGCATTCTCCCCACTTTATCATTGAGGTAATCTGCAAAACTAGCAACCAAAAAATCTGGTACATTAATAGCAAACAAGTTGCTTTTAAAAAAATTAATCTTTAAACTAGAAACAAGCTCAAAATTTCGAAGGATATATTTCAACGCCCTCACATATTGGAAGTCACTTTCACAGAAAAGGATGGTGTCATCTGCATACAAGGATGGTGTTATCTACTTTTATAAGTTAATTATAAATTTTCTCTGTCATGATAAAGTAACCTATATTATTCATTTTATTTTTCAAACTTAATAAAGATACATAATAAGATATTGAGTTAAAAGTAATAAATCCATATTAAGAAAAATATTTTTGAATTCAATACGTGAAGACAAGGAAAATATAGCCTTACCAGTTAATAACAAGCATTTTTACCATCAAATTATATGTATGAAAGTTATTGTGTAAAAACTATGATGAGAAATTGATCATACCAATGAGATCATATGTATTTTAAAACAAAAATATTATTTATAATTTTTGAGTACTCAAGTATGTTGTAGTCAATTTTATTAATGTCTTACCTGAATAGATTACTCTATAAATATTTTATTTAGATTGATTTTTTTACTTATAGTTTATTTTTGTGATTGGTTCATCTAAAAGGATTTGTGATAGCATTAACTATAGATTTAAACAAACAAAAAAAAAAAGGATTCAAAACTAAATAAAAACTTTCTACTTGTGTATATATAGTATCCATTTATAATCCTCAAAACCCACAAATTAATTTAGATACCTATAATGATGGGGATGAATATCCAGGAAGCGTGGGTGTTAATTTAAAAATTAAATTATATAGTACGTTTTTTTGTTTTGATTTTAGGAGCTCCGTATATATCATTACTCTCAATTTATCTCTTTTCTTCATGAATAATGTATTTAAGAAAATAATTATCTAAATTAAGAATCACATATGATAATAGATTTATTTGTCCACCATTTAAACTACGTGATAAGATCAATGCCGATTTAAGTCTTCTCCTAAGATTAAGCATCCATTTTGTGGGGAAATATAATTAGGACTCAAATTCTAGAAGTAATTTGTTTAATTTTTTCAAGCTTATACCCCTGTAATTAATCTATGAAGTTAAAGCATTAATTATTCCCATATAATCTTAAAATAGAGACAACTACCCATGTAATCTTAAAATTGGTACATACAGCCTCCCTGTTAATTTTTTTCATATAGTTGTACTTGTACTTTATCAAATTCTATTATTCAAAATATTTATATTTTTTTTATTTAGTAAGTTAATGATATATTTTATCATTTTTTGGTAATTTAAAGTTTAAAGTATTTTTTTAAAAAAATCTCAGAGGTAAGGATAAGAAGAAATTAATCACATTACTCTCTCAACTTTTGGCAAATGGGTTGCTCCTCCTTCCATAAGGGGGTATTTTGTACCATTTTAATATTACAGAGAAGTAATATGCTTATTTGTTTTTTAGAATAGGTAATGCACCTCTTTTGCACATTACAGAGGGTTGGTGTTGCACCAAAAACTCTTTATTTTTCACGTGTTGTTTCAATTTCACATAGTTCTTTAATTGAATTATTACTTCTACATTTAGTTAATACATTTCACCAAATTATTAATCAAGTTTCTTGTCCTTCAATAAATTTTGTGAATGTTAATTAAAAATAAAAATCAATTGAAACTTAAATAGGCATGTTTTTGTATTTTTCGCCAAGATACAATAAACTCTTGGCATGTCGCCATTGGCTTGTATATTCGTTTTTATCGAAAAATTAAAAGATCATAAAAGATTGGAGTAAAAAATACACCAAATCAAATGTTCAGAAGGGGATACAAGAAAGGGAGAGGAGGACCATTCAAAGAAAGAATACATAAATGACCTATTCTTAGATTTAATCCAACTCCAAACTTTGACTTTTATAGTCTCAACAACATCATGTAAACAAGGTTGGATTCCATTAAAACATGCATTATTTCTCATTACCCAAATTTCTCAAAAGACAGAAACCCATAAGCTGTTCCATTTACTCCTCGCTTTTGAAGACGGTACGATGCCACAAAGTTGCACAAGAAGACATTTTGCATTTTCACTAGTCGTTGTGGCAATTCCAAGCCAATTTATAATAGAATTCCAGATCCGCGTGGAGATAGGAAACTTACAGAAAATGTGATCAGAGTCTTCGACATGAGCACGACAAAGAACACAATTAGCGTCGCCACTACGAAGAGATATACTTATTTTAATTAAGTTTGTTTTTGAAGGAACCTTGTCAACTATCACTTTCCAGGTAAGAGCTTTCATCTTCAAAGGTGCCTCGATATTCCATAGCAATTTGAAGCAAGGATCCTCCATTGTTCTATCAGGTGGTGTAAGCATTTTGTAGGCAGATCTAATAGTAAACTCGCCACTTTCTTCACCTTTCCAACGCCAACGATCACTTTCTTCAAGTTGAGGCCAGAACCATTGAATTATTGAACAAAATTCGTCAAGAAGTTGAAGCTCCCATGCGAAAAGATTTCTTCTCCATTGCCAACGGAAAAAAGCCTGCTAAATCGAATGGAGAAAGGGCCATTCCCCACCCACTTAACTTTCCAAAAGGACGTACTGGCCCCAATCCCGATTTGCTTATAAACACCATCACCAAACCACATCTCATTAAGACATTTCTTATTAAGAGTTATCAAGTCTCTCCACCAAATTGAGAAAATTGCAAGGCGACTTCTCTCACAATTGAAATCACAAGGTTTGGTAATCTCACCATATTTAGAGTGAAGAATCTTCAACCACATGGAATCTTCTCCTTGAAGGATGCGCCACTTCCATTTTTATAGAAGGGAGATGTTAAATCTCATCATGTCTTTCACCCCTAGGCCGCTACCATCTTTGCTTTTACTAACTTGCTCCCACTTGACCCATGGAATTTTTTTAGAGCTACAATCGCCACCCGTAGCTTGTATATTGTAATGCTAGGCAGTGATCATTGATTTGAACCAGCAGGTTTTCAATTTGACGTTGTTGATTACCATAAAGGAAACTAATCAATGATTAACATTAGTTATATCTTTTAAAACTTTATGCCAATATTTTGCAGTTCTTGTGGAAAAATTATTAAGTTCAACGAGTGTGGGTAAAATCTTCTTGCTGATCAAAGCCAAAGATAAGGACGCTGCATTTGAAAGAACTTCAAAAGAAGTACGAGTGTATTGACACCCTAACTTAATTAAGTATACTTTTACTTTTGAGTTAAGTTCATTACTATTACTTGTACTTGACAATTTTTTGGTCAATATGATATGTCCTTATGTAGATTGTGAATTCAGAATTATTCGAATCTCTTAAAGAAACACATCATGGCAAATCCTACGAAGCATTTGTGAGGAGCAAATTGATACCAATTGTTGGCAATATCTGTGAACCAAATCTTGGCATGGACCCTGATGACGTTGATGTCATTAAGAGGGATGTAAATATTATAATTGAATCGGCAGCTATAACAACAATGAACGGGAGGTAACGCTTTTCTTTCTTTAACCTTTTCCTTTCGTTTCTCCTTATTTTTTCTTTAAGAATATTTTTTATCTTGATTTGTATTAATTGTTAGGTATGACATGTTACTCGATACAAACGTGAATGCTCCTCAGCGATTAATGAGGTTTGCGAAAACGTTAAAGAATCTTGAGCTTTTCGTTCATATTTCAACTGGTATGTTCAAATATTCTTACTAGAACCAAAAATCAATACATATATGTAAATATATCTTGTCAATGCATTTTCTAATATGTGGAAATGAATAATTTTTGGTGTAGCTTTTGTTAATGGAAGTAAAGAAGGCATCATATTTGAGAAACCTTTAACCATGGGAGAGAATGCAAGAAAAGATGATGCAAATTCTTCTAGTAATTTGGCTCAAGTAGATGCTGCTCATGAGATGAAACTGGCTTTCATGTCGTGCCGTAGCGCATCCACAGACTACGATATAACTAAAGAGATGAGGAGGCTGGGCCAAGAGAGGTTATATATTATATTATACACTTCAAGATATACACTGCTCTTATTTGATTTCATTTAGTATTCTAATTTTAGTTTGAAAAAATAATATAAGGCATAAATCATTAAGATTTTCAGTATTCTCCCTTCACAATTCTTCATACGTTTAAAAGTTTGAATTAAATGACATGCAACTATAGACACTTACACAAATAGGGTTGATACTTTTTCTTTAACACTAGTGGAGCACAAACTATAGTTGAATGTATGATTTGCCCCATAGCCAATTTTTCAGCGGTTTTCGCCAAAAAATAACTAAAACTTTAGTTTCAAGTTTGAACAAAATCTTCCCTCATCGAGTTGATTCCGATGGTGGCGAAGGTGTCATTACACGAGAAATTTAATTTAAGTTCACACGAGGGGAATATTCTGTTCAAACATAAAAAAAGAATTGCCAATTTTTTATCGAAAAACCAACAAAAAATTATTTTGGGACAAATCGCGCATACAATCATAATTTGTGTCCCAATGGTGCTTAAAAAATAAAATCTGACCCTATTTACATAAAATTCCTATAATTTAGGGGTTTAGTGGTTTAGCCCTTCTTAATAGTTTCGTCCATCGTGTCATATACATTTGTTCAATTTGAACATATATCTGTATCTTTTCACTATCTTTCCTCACGAGGAAAAACTATCCAAAATCAATAGGTTGAAAGCTTTAATGAGATTTTCAGACATTATAATTATTTGGGGGATTTAATATTTTTTACCCAGTCAAATATATACTAATTATAATTATATATATCTTGAAGAAAAATGAAATAACTATAGTAAAACAGGATCTCAATATTGGCCCCGTATGGGGTACTAGAATCAGAAACAATCCCAATTTTAGAAACTTCTTATTTGGTCTAAAAGAAATATTCAGATCAAAAGTAGTCGTATTGTGTCAAACTTGATCGAGAAATGATTACATTTGGTACGCGAACTAAAAATCAGTAATTAGCAATTGGCACTTTACCCCACATAAATACTATCTGTGACCCTTTACACCTCAAAAAATAAATTTTGCCGCTTTACACCCCCTAAGAAAGCATATTTTCAAATATATTAATTTACTCATTTTTCAAATCATGTTGCAATTTAGTAACTCAGAGAATTATGTTTAATTATGCATATCTAATTTTACAGCTTATGAATAATAATTTTTATTCCAAGATATTTTTTTCCATAAAATATATTCAAAAAATAAAAAAAAAATATAAGGAAGAAATATCAAGTATATATATATATACATACATATATATATATAGAAATTACCCAAGAATTAGAAGTATGAGTATTTATTCAAAACAATTATCAGTTTACTAAGTAGGTCTGCTGATATGTTTTAACTATAAATCACTTTTATATATAAAATATAAAATACTGATAAATTATTTTTTTATTAAGAAATACAAACGAAAATTGGAATAGTTTGTCAAATAATTTACCTGTTTCTTTTTTCATATTTTATTTTATCTTGTTAGTTCTTGTTTTGTTTTGTTTTCTTTACTAAAATAACGGAAATTTTGATAATATATAGTTTTTTTTTTGTTCTTACTTGTTGCATGCAAAATGGTCCACAAACACCTTAAATGGTACTACAGATAGTTCACACAGAATTAGTATATGGTCGCACCTAATATCAGTAGTCAACTTATACGTGGTTGCACTGTAATTAAACCACTCATCAAAAATATAATACAAATTTTGGCCTAACAGCACCTCAGAAGTATTATTGACGAATTGTGTTAACAACTTTCTATATTTTTATTTATTTTTGTGTTTTCTGATTCTTTGTCTATATTGCCGTATCAGAGCAAAATGACATTAAGTGTTATTTTATATTAATCAAAAAAAAGTTCTAATTAACATTCCTTCCAAATAACAGAGCAACACTCTATGGATGGAAAAATGTATATCAGATTACCAAGGCTATGGGTGAGATGACTCTCAATGAGATTAGAGGGGATGTCCCATTGGTTATTATCAGGCCAACTATCGTTGAAAGCAGCTATAAAAAGCCTTTCCCTGGATGGATACAAGGAAATAGGTAAGAACTACCATATCCAGTGGCGTATCCAGGAATCTTATACGCGGGGGGCTAAAAAAAAATTTTGGAGAACAGTAGGAGAGAAATAAAAGGAAAAAAAATTGAAATACTAAGTAAAGAAAAAAATATTGTTTTGAACCGATTTTTTGGAGTTTTAAGAGAAGATTAATGCGTACAAGAAAATTTTTGGATCAACTTTTAGTTTTTAACCGAAAAATTCACTAATAAATATGTACAATAACAACAACGATAACCAAACAAACATTTTTTTTTATCCAATATATATTTATCAAGGTAAATATTATTGACTATGTTATAAACTTTTTAAATATATTTGAACGAGATAAAAGCAAAGGAAAATCTATTACACTTTGTATATATGTTTTTACATATTTTAAAGCTAATATTTCACAAATATGATAAAAGGTATTCATATATTTAATTTGAACAACATTGATTCTTTGCGTATCGAAGAAATATGTTAAACAAGTACGAATTAATTAAATGTAGAATAAATTGTTTGCTATTAACACCACGGAATTTTTTTTGCAAATTAAAATAACAATAAGTTATTTTCTTACTAAATATAACAAAAGGGGAGTTTTTGCAATTTACTATTTGATTGGGCTTTTAAATATAAATATCATAGATCTTCTTATTTTCTCTTTCCCTAATTATATATATATATATATATTGGATTTTTTTTCTCAAAAAAAAATGGCGGGGGGGGGGGGGGGGGGGGGGGGGCTACAGCCCCCCCTAGCCCCTACATAAATACGCCCCTGACCATATCCTTTGTTTTTTTTTTTTCAAACTATTTTGACTCACCTGTATAGAAACTATTAGAAAGGCATCTTATATATATATTGTTTATAAAAGTGGAAACTGTTATGATGCAGCTAAGTGTGAAAAAATTTGGTGCACATAAATATCTTTTTTCTTTCTATTTTATGTTCTACAGAAACAAATGAGCAAACATGAAACGAAAGGGTTTAGAAATTCATATTAATATGGGCAATTCCCGTAATAGGTTAGCCCCCCCAATTATATGGGCTGAGCCCTGTAGATAGCCGGCCCAACACTTGTATATCGAGGATCGGCACCCGATATACATTACTATATCGTATATGACATTCGCTATAGTTCAATGCAAGCCGGATCCCAAGATATATAATGTACCCTCACTTTGCATACCGAGACAAAATGATAATTAATAGCACTACCTGCCCACTGATATCGAATACCCATATTTGACATCCAGCACCTTCGATATACCATGTTCAATATATGGTGGTCCTTTGATACACTTGCATTCTCCATATACATTATCTCCGGATATTCTCTCACCTCGACATCTGGTCAGGTTTCCGGTCATAGGCCTTGGGTATTCCAATCTAAAGTCAACCTATAGCTAGCGTTAGTGGTAGATTGACATAGTTTGTATTAGATTGGTTATTGTGTCATTGTAATCTTGCACTTCGTCAGTAATAAACAATCTATTACCAAATTATTGGCGCCGTCTATGGGAACACCAGTTCTCTTGGTTGGATAGCCATGGTGTAGGTAGATACTAAAGAGACTTCAGGATACTAAGGAGTCAGTCTAGAAGAATATAAAGAGGGTAGTAGACCCTAAGAGATTGAAGACTTGCGCTAAGACCAAACTATCAAAAAGGGAAATGGCGATTACAGAACCAAAAATGGATCCCGTGGGAGACTTTATCACCATTAGCATTGATCTAGAGACTGGACCGGACGTTGCAGATTGGATCGAATATGTCTGATAGCATTAGGGATATGCTAGTGAACTGTTTCCGAAAGAACACAGACATATTCGCCTGATCAGACTTGGATTTAAAGGGGATCATCCCCAAAATCATAGTGCACATGTTGAATATCGATCCCAAGGTTAAGCTTATGAGACAAAAGAAAATGAAACGAATAAAGAAAAAAATGAGGTTGCAGAGAAAGAAGTAATTGAAAAACTGAAGGCATACCACATTTACGAGATACGTTATTCAGAATGGCTCAACAACATAGTGCTGGTGCTCGAGAGATTGGCAGAATGAAGAATGTGAGTGGACTATACTAACTCGAACAAACATTGCCCCCACAATCCTTTTTCCTTACCAAGAATTGATCTTTTAGCGGACTCGACGGCAGGGTGTGCATTGTTAAGTTTTCTTGATGCAAAGAGTGGTTTCCATCAGATATTTATGGCAATCGAGGACCAAGCGAAAACGACTTTTGTTACAGATACCAGAGTTTATTGTTACAGAGTAATGCCTTTTGTTACGCGGGAGCCACCTTCTAGAGATTGGTAGCCAAAATGTTCTATAATCTCATTGGGAAAACTATGGAGGTTTATGTGGTCGATATGTTGAGTAAGAGTCTGAAAGCTAAGGATCATTTGAACATGTGGAGGAATACTTCGGGATTATGAGACTCTGTGGAGGAATGAAACTCAACCCCAAGAAGTGCATGTTCGGTGTCCCAGTGGGCAAATTCTTGGGCTATATGGTTAGTGAAAGAGGAATTAAAGCTAACCCATACAAGATCCACATAGTGATTAGTTTATTGTCCCTGTTGTCCATTAGGGAAATCCAATGTTTGGTCGGACGCATCACAGTGTTAGGATTGTTTATTGCCACATCAGCGTAGAATAGTTTTCCTTTCTTTAAGGTATTGAAGAAGGCAACGGATTTTCAGTGGACGGGTGATTGTGAGAGGGCATTCCATCAAATTAAGAAGTATTGGATGACTCTGCCACTGTTAGAAAAGCCTGACCCATAACAGATGCTTTATCAGTATCTGAAGGTCTCCACAAACGCCATCAACATTATCTTGGTCCAGGATGTCAACGATAAACAATTACCTATCCATTATATAAGTCGCGTGCTTCATGGCGCGACGAAGAACTATTTGTAGATTGAACTATTCACCTTGGCGATTGTAATGACAACGTAAATTGAAGCCTTATTTCCAATCACATCTGGTGACTGTGATAAAGGATAAACCACTTGGACAAATAATGGCGCGCTCAGATACTTCCAGTCGTCTTGTCAAGTGGGCAATAGAGTTAAGTGAGTTTGGCCTATAATTCCACCCTCGAACCACTATTAAGGCACAAGTCTTAACATATTTCATGGTAAAAACTCTGGGCAACAATGTTGATCACTCATGCAACCATATATTTACCATAGTTCAAGATCTGTGGTCGAGTACTCGTCATTCAGCTTGGTTACTACACGTGGATGGCTCATCCACAACCAATGGTGGAGGGGCAGGGATTCACCCTGTCTTTCTAGACCGTCGAGAGTTTGATTTTACTATAAGCTTAAACTTTCGTATTACGAATAACAAAGTTGTATATGTGGCAGTGCTTGTGGGAGTAAGAATGGCGAACACATTAAGTTCCGACCACTTGGAGGTGTTCACAGATTCGGAGTTGGTCGCAAATCATTTTCCAGGATTCTTCGAGGCAAAGCAGAAAACATTGGTGTTGTACTTAGCTAAACTCAAGGCTTTGGCTTCAGAATTTGCCACATTTAGCTTGGCTCATATTCCGAGGTCAGAAAACACAAAGGCATATGCAGTATCTAAGTTCACAAGTTCATTCGACGATTATGTGGAGAAACGCATTACATTATTAGCCATTAGCAGACCTGCAATAGGTTTCACCAAATCCAGCAATGTTACCATATTAGCCACTCCATGTTGGAAATATGAGATTTTCCAATACCTGCAAGATGGGAAATTGCCTAAAGACGTCAATGCACGGCGACGCCTTAAGTACGGAGCATATAGATTCACCATCTACCAAGCTTATACAACACGGTAAATATGTTAATACAACAGCTAAAATGTTTCGCCCTTACGACATATCGCTTGAAAAGGCGACTGTCCATATACCCTCTCGCGGTAGATAGGCTGAAACAACAATCAAAGGCCTTGCCCTCATAACAGATCGGTCACATACAATGGCCTAGATTAACAATGTTTTCTACAAAAGCGTTACGGTACAAGAACGTTGAGATATTGACATATCAATAGAGAAAGATACTTCGATAAATATTAAAACCCATCCAAAACAGAGGATAGGGTATCACAGAAGTTCCACTACAACGTTAGAATTACTAAAAAGGCAACAACGTTACCCTCACGATAGCATGTCCTACATTTGCAGAATAAGTAGAATAGTTATTAGACGTCAAAGACGTCTTCTTGATAATTATCAGAAATTTCATGATGAATTTCTTCCCTCGTAGGAACACGAGAGGATAGATCATATTGGGAGATATATATAGGGAACTTCCACGGTTCCTTGTCTATATGTTTAGCGAGTTCAACGATTCCCTGAGGCAAAAGTACGTCCAGATATTTATGTCATTTAGGATTATCGGTTTCAGGATCATCCTTTGGCCTATGGCAAGCGTGTACCCCATATCGCGATTGATGGTATCCATCAGCATTGGCAATAACAATTGGCGATTCAAGCACAAACATAGCCTATACGCCATCCCCACATCCTATGTTGTGGATGCCATCAGAGTCAGTATTAACACCAAATACTTCATCCAGTCTATCATGCACCTCATTAGAGGTCGCGGCCTCTTTAGTGGCAACAAAATGTGAATCTCTCACCTCCTCACCTCTACCAGGAGTCAGTGTAAAGCCAATCATATATGACCCTCTCTATTTCAAGAGGGGTTGAAATGGATCTTCAGTCCTAGGAGGAATGTAGTGGTCACTTACTGAACCCTCCGTCTCTTCCATATTCGGTCCCAAGCTTGGATCAAGTAGGCCCGCGTCAAAACATTCCCTTAAAAACCCTAGGGGTCCCTATTTGACCCAGCGTCACATACATCCCGATTTTCAAATCATTTTCTCCTCTGGAAAGGCCGATTGGATTAAAGATCGAGGACCTCAAGAACTAACGAGCAACATTTTGCTTGTAACAATTCGACTCAAGATACTTTATACAGTCGACCAACCCATGATCATGTGTCTTGACTGATGCCACTGTATCTCGATAGCAATCTTGCTCTCTTTCCAATGCCTCATTTCGACGCGCAGCAGCTCAGCTTCAACCTTAGATTGTTCAAGCTCCTTTCTAATCCTACCCATCTCAACCTGAGCTTTCCAAGCCTCTTCTCGAGCTTAATTTTCTTGCACACAGCCTACACATTTGCGCGCGTTCCCTCTATTACGAGAATCGTTGCTCTCCATATCTTTCTTCCCCATATCATCAATTCTCGCATCATGACCCGCATGCACCTCTGCTAACAAAAGATGATCTTGACATATAACATGGGATATATTTCCAAACTGTAACATCAAAAATAACGGCACGGACAACCTACCAAAATTACCAAAACAAGACTGTATGAATCTCTATTTCAAACATCTTACTACATAGCACAACATCACACACATGTGTTGCACAACGGTCGCCTCAAGGTCCCGTATCAACGCTTCAACATTAATATCGAGATAGATATGATTCAGTCTTGCAATGACATATTGTAACCTCAAAGTGTGGCCCCTTATCCTCATAGTTAAGCGATCTCAATTCGGAACATTCAAAAAGTCACAATTTCTTCTATTTGTCCGTATGGCGGCGTCATCACAATCTTGAGAAACCGTGTCACGATTGTGACAACCCAAACACGGTGCCTCAGATGGCATGACACCAGGAGTAGGCACACCATCTCTACATACCCCGTATCTAGCCGGCCTAGGCACCTCTAGAGTCGACCTTCCATCAGTAGACCAATCCACTTCACGGACTTCGGGGTCTATATCTTCCCCTGCACCGGCATTGCGAGCCATCAAATGCTAAATCAAGGATTTCCACAATGTCCGTACCAAATTTGGCACCTTAGTCAACCCTAGAGGTGGTGCCACTAGAGCTTGCGTTAGGCTCCATACCATCAAGATTCTTATTGAATTGAGCCTTAACGTTTGGATGCCAATAGTTGGAGGGAGCATTGGGGGGGTAGTGGCGTAATGAAAACCTTAGGAGGACTGGCCAAAAGCCTCCTCTGTGACTCAACCTCTAATACTACAATGCGTTGCCTCGCCTCATCAGCGCTCAAACCCTCTTGAATTTTTGTTCGAGTGCCAACGATAATACTACCAGCATCGGCCCTCGGTTTAGCAACCAAAAATTAGCCAGGGAATTGAGAACTTTGTTCGTATAAATGAATGCAGTGAATTCTGACGTTGGCTACAACGACTAATACTTGCAAGGGTCCCTGATTAGGCGCATCATCCCGCTGATCAGTACGAGGTATATTTCCTTTCTCCGTTGCATTGGCGGTTGGGGGATTCTGTCCAGATGCACTCCTTGCACAAACGCTAGACACATGCTGTCTCAATGAATCGACTTCTTTTCGACGAGAAGGATTCTTAAACCGAACCATAATTCACTTGAAAAATACAGGTCGTACTCAACAACATGTGTTATCGAATATCGAATATACATATCAAAATCCGAGATAAGATATGTATATCGAACTTTCATACTGAATATCCTATATCGAAAGTGGAAACCCGACATACCTTGATGCTTCGAAATAATGGAAATTCGATATTTGGTTCAGAAAATAACAACATGACCTAAATAAAATATTAGCATCCGGACAAATAGGGGGGACTAGTCTATATAATAACCACACGCGGACCCAGCCGATTATAAATGGCTTTCTATACCGGGGAGGTATCAAAAACGTATATTCGACATCCACCAAATATCACAGAATTTTTGACTTCCATCTTAACCAAATTGTTCAGCAAAATGTGGAGTATCCAAGCTCTATTTTCACTACCCCAATTCATTGTTCATCCAACTCGAAAACTTGGGGGAGTGAAGGACATCCCTTAATAAAAACATGAGCATACACATCAAGTTTACGAATTATCATCTACAATGATAACTCCTAAATTGGGGGACTACATGATATGGGCAATTCCCGTAATGGGTTGGCTCGCTAAATTACAGGCCGAGCCCTGCAGATAGCTGGCCCAACACTTACATATCGGGGATCGGCACCCGATATACGTTACTATATTAAATATGGCATTTGATATAGTACAATACATGTCGGATCCCAAGATCTATACATACCCCCACTTCGCATACCGAGACAGATTGATAATTAATATCACTATCTGCCCACTGCTATCGAATACCCGTATTCGACGTCCAACAACCTTTGAAATACCATGTTTGATATACGATGGTCCTTGATACACTTACATTCTCGATATACATTAGCTCTCGAGATCGGCTCACCCACGACATGCAAGAACCCCGATATAGATATTCCATATCCGTTAGGATTTGACATATCATCACCCTTGACATCTGATCAGGCTTCCGATCATAGGTCTTTGATGTTTCGAACTAAAGTCAACTTATAGCTAGTGTTAGTGGTAAATTGACATAGCTTTTTTTAGATTGATTATGTATCATTGTAATCTTGCACATTGTCAGTAATAAGCGATTTGTTACCAAATTACGTATAGAGACAAAAGTGTAAATCTAGAATGGAAGTCATTTGTACCACAGTCATATTTATCAAATCATAAGTTAACTTTGGAATTAATATGACTACTTTGAAGGACAAGAAATATACAATTGAATGCGACACTTAAAAAAGGTGCATAGTTTTCATTAAAATTATAACTTAGAATAACACTATTAACAATTGATAAAATTGATAATTTATATTATTTCAAATTAGGAACATATTAATTTAAACTTGACTTACTGCCCAACTCTAAAGGCTAATTAAGGTGATGTTTACAAATTCTTCTTAAAACGTAAAAATTCGCCATTTAAGTTGGTGTCGAAATTGTTTATGGGTATATAAAAGGTACTAATGAAAGATATTACGTGGTCGGTCTTTTTTCACACCATAACATAAGTTAGGGTTTGAAAACATGTCCTACCCGGTTCGACATAAATAGGTTTTCAATTTAGTTTTTTTCTTTTCCTAACCGCAAAAGGTGAAGAGATTTTAAGAGTTTATAAATGAAAAGAAATGAGATAACACGTGTTATATCTACCTATTATTCTTTTGTTATGTTAGAGAGAGATACAACAAAAGATAATTATAAATCCTTGTATTCTTCCAAAAAGTCTCTACTTCACTTAATGACGGTGAACTAAATTTATAGGCATACAATTTCACCTAACAACATTAATTAAGTATTGGAACTAGAACACGTAGTTGGCAGATGTGGTGTGACATAATGTGTCATGTCAGGAAAAAGCCACAATGCAAAGCTACCTTAGCCGTATTTGGTTCACCATTATATCTATAGAGCGAATTAGACATTGAGTAAGATGTCATTGCAAATCCATATGAGACTAGGTTGCAACGCAACAAGCGGAATGCAATTCGTAGGTACAGAGAGAAACTTATGCTCAAAACAGTAAAGCTGCGCAGGAGACTATCGAATTTACACAATTCGATACTGAAAGAGTATCGAATTACCTCAATTCGATACTAAACCCAAAATTACTTTCAAGCCCCTCTAATCATGCCTATATATACCCCTCACTCCTCATAAGTATGGAAGACATACGGAGAAGCCTTAGGTCAACTCCAAGTCGATTCGATATTGATAGATCGAATTCAAGTCGATTCGACATTCACTTAGGTCGAATTTCCCAGTTTGACATTGCTAGATCGAAAACAAGTGATTACAGATTCACTTAGATCAAAAACATACATAGCCTGAAAGATACATGAGTTAGGGTCTATAATCAAGAAGCGGATCGACGTTTCAATCATCCAACAGAGAGATATGATCGAAACCGTGAAGTCGCGCTATGCAGTCTTGAATCCAAGTGATTTGACATTTATAGATCGAATCCAAGTGATTCGACATTCACTTAGGTCGAACCCATACATGGTCTGAAAGCTACATGAGTTAGGGTCCAAAATCTAGAAGCGGATCGAGGTTTCGAATAAACATTAAGGAGATATGATCAAAATCATGAAGTCGCGCAATGCAGAATCAAGTGTACCCAATAGCCCTACCAGGGCTCGACCCAATAAAGACTACTCAAAAGAGATAAATGAACTACGTTCGGTTTGATTCTCTCAATGGGATACGTAGCAGCTTAGCACGTTCCCAAGTTCAGTTCGAAATCATATGTATCAAACGCCCTTAATTTAACAATCAAAGTGCATCGAGTTTGTCCCACAACAAAGGGTTCCAAATCCTCTACTCCACACCCCTCCTCCACTCCCCTTCTTCACTCTCATTCTATTGACACTTCTCCGCTAATTAAAGTTGCCTTATTACTTTTTCAGCCATGCCCATGTCACATATCATTGTGAATTATAATTAAAGCAAAAACATGAAACAATTAATCATCCATGTTCCCTGTCCTTTTTGAAACATTAATTTAATATTTAACAATTAGATGAGTTTATGAAAGAAAATAATATCATTCAGAAATTGAATCCCTTTTTATCGCGTTAAATCTTAAAAAGAATAAATAACATTGAGAGCAAATTATTATCCATCTCCTCATAAATATAATTATCATTGTACAACATTTAATTTAATAAGTAAATGCGTTTATAGAAAAAAAAAGAATATTTACAATTAAAAATCTTAATATAGTGTTGAATCTAAAAAACTAATCTGAAAATAATAACAAAATATATTATACATCTTTGAAGATTTGAAGCCACAACAAAGTGACATGCATCCGAAAAGTGTTGCTTATTGTGATATACTACTAGTGAAAATGGTTGCGTGATAAATTAGTATATGTGCGAAACGACCAATGAAACTGTATAGAAATGTGACACAGTGATAACAAATTATTGGTAAATTCTTCTTTCCCCCAGCGTTTTGCTGACAAGCTCAGGAATTACCTATCTCAATTTAATTGAGCTGGTTGAGATTTGTCCATTCAGAATGAATTTACAGTATGCTCCCTAATTTCCTCTTTATAAAATCTATTTTATATGTTGAGTTGGGTACTGGACTTACGGAGTATTATGGTGGGATCGTTGGCCATGAGTAAACTAACGTTAGATGCAATGGTGGATATCGAATGTATATCGGAGATGACGTTGAAGGTTATATCGAGGATGATATCAGGAGCCTTTCACGTCGAGGATGATCTCCTGCTGACGTCAAGTATGATGTTGGATATTAGATCGGTGATATATATCTAAGATATATATCGAATGTTATGTCGAGCTCTTTATCGGGTATGTTTGATATAGGTGTAAAGTAATTGCGGATAATCAAACTTTGCCTTGATTACCGGAATAAGGGTATTTATATGCCTTGGGATGCGAGGGTCACTCACGTGATAAACACGTGAGTTGTACCATATCGAGGGTAATATTTGATATGCACGTCGGGGATGATCCCCGACATAGATAAAATCTAGGTCTGGCCCATAGCCGGCCAATACGGGAAATACCCATATCATGTAGTCCACCAATTTGGAGATTATTATTCGAGAATAATAATTTGCAAATTAAATCTAAGCTTTGAATCACGAGTACCTCTCGTCCTGCCAATTCGGATGACAGAGCTCGGATACGGGAATTTTGTCAAAGATCCATGTGGACGCCTAGTATAATTGACGTATTCGAGAGGTCCTTATGTGAACTTATTGTGATATGTGCTTACTATAACCAAAAGAGCACCATGATGGGAAAGTCGAACGTTCTTTAAGTCTGATATCAATTTTTTTCCGATATGTATTCCGAATGTAAAATTCGATATGGTGGACATTTAATGCCTATACGGTTCGCGCCTATAAATAATAGCCTGCTTGGAGAGAGAAATGAGTTCATTTTGCCTTCTAGTGCATCCGGATCTTCTTTAAGACCGGTATATCGGGGATACCCAGTACTGATTTCGATATTGAACCTCGATATGATACTCGATATGAGTATTCGATACATTATTCGATACATTTTTGGATATATATTTCGATATGATATTCGATATGTCTTTCGATTTGGGTTTTTACCTTAGTTACAGTTTTTGCAGATTTCAAAACTTCTTGCTTGCTCGTTTCCTTATTTTTAGAGACATGTTTGGAATTCGCTCCCGTATGCAAAGAATTTTGGAACGCCGGACGGAGGAGGCGGCTGCGTTAGCAGTGAGAGAAGAAGGAGCCTCGTCTGCCTCCGGTGTGGGAACTACTATTCTAGAGGATGGGGTCGTCCTATTGTGGAGAACATGGGAGTTATGATCCCGTAGGATTTGTAGTTTCGTTCTTCCCCTATAGGGTTCTCTCCTCCCTATCACAGTGGATATGGGAGTTATTCCTCGGGAATTGTAAATGTTCGCCCCTTTCAGGTGCTCTCCTGCCTATCGCGGTGGATGAGGGAGTTATGATCCCGTCGGATTTGTAGGTTCGTTTTTTTTTTCAGTCGAGTTTTCTCCTCCCTATCACGGTGGCTAGGGGAGTTAATCCCGGGGAATTGTAGATGTTCGCCCCTTCCGGGTGCTCTCCTGCCTATCGCGGTGGATAAGGGAGTTATGATCCCGTAAGATTTGTAGGTTCGTTCTTTCCCCATCGGTTCTCTCCTCCCTATCACAGTGGATATGGGAGTTATTCCCCGAGAATTGTAGATGTTCGCCCTTTCCGGGGTGCTCTCCTACCTATCGCGGTAGATAAGGGTGTTATGATCCCGTAGGATCTATAGAATCTTCATCCCCCATTGGGTAGTTGATATACATTAGGATTTGTAGATTCTTCATCCCTTTTAGGGTAGTCGGTATCCGTTAGGATTCGTATATTCTTCACCACTTTTTGGGTAGTCGATATCCATTAGGATTTGTATATCTTATTTCCTGTTGTTTAGAACAAGGTAACATAGTGTATACTGATGAACATATTATAATATGGAAATGAAACATTATTTTCAATCTGTATACATTATCCATTGTGTGGGAGATATGTCTTTCCCTGCGTGTCAGCAAGGAGTATCATTGTACGTGTCAGCAAGGAGTATCATTGTACATGTTCTAGATAGGTGAAATGAACCTGTTTGGCAAAAGTAATAATAATATCGTATCGTGTTTGCGTGATAACCCATGAGAAATATCATAAAATATGTGTGCCTTTCGGGCACATTTTGCTCGGCCCTCATGACGAGGGACACTATTGTCATATCATGTAGGATATGTACCTGCAGAAGTCCCTAAACGTAGTAGTGCGGGCATATATCACTTTAAACGATAGGAGTTAACGATGGATAACTGTCGAAGGCTAGGTAAATCCTAACCCGCCTACGTATCCCGTTGTATGGGAATTAGACCGGCGTAGATCCCCTTGTTTTAGTTACAAACCAGCCCAACGATGGGACAATTTAGGAAATTAAAATTGTTCAAAGAGACATAACGTAATTGTTCTGGAACTACTAAAAGCAGTAAATAGACTGAAGGTCGGAGCCCCCAGTTGCTGCGAAGTGATTACTCCGTATCTGGCATGTATCCTTACTCGACTACTTCCACCGCCTATATCTCCCTAATCTTGGGAAGCCTCAGTGAGGCCACACAACACATCCAACCTTTCTCCTGGTCACCTATGATTTCCCCAATCCCTCTTTCGTTTAGAAACTTCATTTTCTTATGGTAGGTTGATACTACTGCTCTCATTTCGTTGAGGGTAGGACGCCCAATGATGGCATTATAGGGGAAAAAGAGGTCGACCACGGTGTATTTGACCTCAATTGTCCTTCTACAGGGATCCTCCCCGAATGATGTGGGCAATATGATTTGTCCCAACAGAATTACTTCTCCTCCTTCAAATCCAGTTAATGGGGTTGAAACCGTCTCTATCATGTCATTGGCCAATACTAACTTTTCAAGAACGTGCGCAAAAATAATATTGGAGGATCTTCCGTTGTCGATGAGGACTTTTCGTACCTGATATCCAACTATATCAATCGTAACAATAAGTGAGCAGTCGAGTTTACCTGCCTCCAGTGCCTGCGGCGTGAGCTGTTCCAGATCTCTCTTTGTAAATGAAATCTCCTGGTCCAGGTAACTCCCCTCCTCAGTCGAGGTAGTATAGCCTATATATGTCCAGATCTGCATCCGACGGGTTATTCTCTTGCGCCCTCTGGCAGTATCAGCACCTATCAGTCCTCCATTGATCATATTGATCATTCCTCGAATCGGGGCATTGACAATAGCCCTTCCACGCTCAGTTGGAGCTTCAATTGCCTTCTGTTTATCCCTTATGGGGGAACGGGAATGGTCCCTGCGAGGCGAGCGAGACCCGTCCTCCATTTGGTGATCATTTTTTGAGTTCTTTATGAACTCCACAAACTTCCCTTCCTTGATAAGGCTCTCAATCTCGTTCTTTAGATTGGTGCACTCCTCTGTTTCATGCCACAGTAATTCCCAGAGAATTCCATTCCTTTACTTTCCCTCATCTTTCTTGGCTTATTAAGCCATCTATTTTTCTGTGCCACGACGAACACTTCTAGAATCCCTATGTTCAGTGGAGTATATCTTCTTGGAGACCTATCCCTATATTGCTCCATTTTCGATGGCCTGTTTTGTGGTGGATTGGGGCTATGCTTGGTTGCCATCATGTTGTCCTCACAGACAGTGTCATATGCGAGTGCATTGATCTGATCTATCGTTGGCGATCTGAGTTTGATCAACTGGGCTGCGAATCCCCTATGGGATGTAGCATTAAATAGGATGAGGAAAACTTGATCACCCTTTGGCTCATGCGCCTTGAGTAGTTCATCGTTAAACCTCTTGATGAAGTCCTACAGACTCTCTTTATCCCTCTGCTTCATAGCAATCAAATGGTTCATACTAGTCCTCGTCCTTTTCTGGTTAGAGAATTTGCTCTCAAATTTAGGCCTCATCTGCTCGTAGCTTGTTATAGACCCAACCTCTTATCTGGTAAACCGATCCAATGCTTGCCATGCTAAAGTCGTGGCTAAAATACTTGCCTTGATACTATGAAAAAACCTATGTAACTTCAAGACACTGTCGACATAGTGAAGATGGTCGGTTGAGTCACTCTTCCTAATGCTAGTTTTTGTCCAACTTCTACCTTCTCGCAGTCCAACTGCTCCATCGTTCTAGCTATGTTTTTTATATCCACTATTGGGTCGAGATCCTCAACCCCAAGAGCTCTTGGCCGGCGTCGGTCCCTTTTGGAATCTTCTGTTTCCTCGCGCTCATCTGCTCTATGCCCTAACACAAGGTCTCTAGTCATAGATTTATGTGTTCGCGGTGGCGCGTCATGTACTCCTCTGTTATTCAAGCGCGACAATAAGGTCTCGATTCCCGCATTCAATGTTGTTTGTATAGTGGCATTAATCTGTACCACGGTCTGAGGCGCCAAAGTAGCGGGTGCCACATGCGCGGGTGTTGGCTCCCTTTGTAATTGAGGTTGCCCGGGTTCATTCTGGCCCATATCATGTTCATGAACTCGAACATGCGGAGGTGTCGCACTTTCAGCTAATGAGTTCCCACAGACGGCGCCACTATATTGGTGTTCACACAGACGACGCCACTAGTTTGGTGTTCAAGAATTTGGTGTTCCCACCGACGGCGCCACTAGTTTAATAATAGACCGTACATATAGAATAAGGTCAGTTACAAGTGTGGTACATCGTGTCTATCACTAAATTAGATCTACTTGAAGTATACTAGTTTCGAGTAGGCTTGATCCGGAATACCTCGAACTGGCGTTAGATGCAATGGCAGATATCGAATGTATATCGGAGATGACGTTGAAGGCTATATCAAGGATGATATCGGGAGCCTTCCACGTCGATGATGATATCCTGCTAACGTCAAGTGTGACGTCGAGTATGATGTCGGATAGTCGGTCAGTGATATATATCGAAGATATATATCGAATATTATGTCGAGCTCTATATCGGGTATGTTCGATATATGTGTACAATAATTGCGGGTAATTAAAGCTTACCTTAATTACCGGGATGCGAGTATTTATAGGCCTCGGGATGCGAGGACCACTCACGTGATAAACACGTGAGTTGTACCATATCGAGGGAAATATTTGATATGCATGTCGGGAATGATCTCCGACATAGATAAAAGATGGGTCTGGCCCATAGCCGGTCCAGTACGGGAAATACCCATATCAAAGTGAAATGTCTCCCCCCGGCCAACGTTTGTGGTTTTGTGCGAACACCCTGCTGAGACTAAATTTGACGGACAAAAAACTGGACTGTGTTCAAAATGAATGAATGATCAAATATCGAGGGAGTTGTTCACACAAAATAGAAAATGTTGGAGGGACATTTCTCTGTTTGAAACATTATGGTGCGTTTTGTGAAAATCGCTAAACAGTTGGGGGAAAACAGGATCACCCTTAAAAGTTAAAACTATATAAATGATGTAACATAGTTATTATAAGTTATTAACACTATATTAAATTTCTAAATTCTAAACATCTGTTTCCCCTGATCAAGGTATATATGCCGCCTAGTGGCGGAGCCACGGGGTGCCTCTGTGAGCACTTTTACACCCAACATTTTGTATTTTTTATTTAAATACTACTATATATATTATATACTATATATATATATGTGCGTGTTGAAAATGATATTTTGCACCTCTTCTGAAATCTGATGTGGCCCATGTGGGCTCTTTTTTATTACCTTACAAAAATATAAAGCCGACCCATGTATATATATTAGCCCGCAAAGAATGGCCATCAATGAGATTACAGTCCATTATTTAAATTAAAGGTAGGTTGAGATGTTAATAGTGTATTATTTTCATTTGTGTCATGTTATCTAGATGATATTTAGTATATTTACTTTGAAAAAAAAACTCTTTCTTTAACTTGTACAACTAGGTTTTACTTATTGTGGTGTTAGTTATCTATCATGTACGTAATTTTCCTTGAACATGATGTTTTCATTTTATGTATGAATTATATAGTTGTTACCTTAGTAGGAAAAAAAAGTATTTAGCTCAATCTCGCACGTTCTAAATTCCGGCTCCACTCCACCCCTGATGCCGCCATATACCTTAGTTGAATAAAATCCTTTCAATTTCTTAAAAAGTATATTAAATTGTGTGATATGCTAATTGTAATTGATTAGTATGCTATTAAGCACTACAAGATTTTTCGCCCTTTCCCGACCGGAAAATACCGACCGGAATTCGGTCGGGAGCATTCCCGACTGCAATGCGGTCGGAAAAACTTTTCCCGACCGCAATGCGGTCGGTACTTTCTAAAAAATCATTCACGACCGTATTGCGGTCGGGAAATATTATTTCCGACTGCATCGCGGTCGGGAATAATATTCCCGACCGCAATGCGGTCGGGAAAACTCTGGGCGAGAAATTTCCCGCCCAGAGTGTCGCCCTAATCTCAGCCCAGCTGGGCCGCGCAGCTGGGCCGAGACTTCCCGACCGCCATGCGGTCGGGAATATTAGGGTTTAGGGTTTATGGTTTAGGGTTTAGGGTTTAGGGTTTAGGGCTTAGGGTTTAGGCTTATTGGCGACCGATTTTCAGTAGGGAATAATATTCATATTCTTAATTTCACAATTTCGCTCTCAATTTTAGGTTTATCGTTCATTTAATGATCGAGTAAATCAATATTAGTTATATATTACTAAAAATCTCAAAAAAAATTAAATTTAGTTGCACGTTGATGAATCGTTTGAAGCGTCGATTCATATTGTCAGTTATAAATAGATTAGTATATGTAGTTGTTAATAATGTAACTACTTGCGATTATGTTAAACAAATGTTAACATATATATATCACAATTAGCCTCTCTATATTAACGTTCGTAACAAATGTTAATTGACAATTGTGAACTCCTATATACTACGTATGATTATTATAGGTAAAACTCCAAACTAACTTAACTTGTACTCCGATAAACTATACTAATTTAATAATTAAAAGTACATTAAACAAACTAACTAATAGTGCAATTCATGAATTTAATGAGATTCTATAGTTATACTTAACAAACACATCAAAATTTTCCAAAAGATCGAAAAAGGAAAAATTTACTATTTTTCCCGACCGCGTATCGGTCGGGAATTACCATTATTGCCGACAGCATGGCGGTCGTAAATAAAATTTAAAGGTATTTTCGACCGCCATGCGGTCGGGACTAATATTTAAAGGAATTTCTGACCGCGGTGCGGTCGGGAATAAAATTTAAACTTATTCCCGACCGCAGTGCGGTCGGTATGTCGCGAGTTTCTGGGCTACAAAGTATTGCCGACCGAATTTCGGTCGGTATTTTTTGAAAAATTGACGGTTTTTTGAAATTTTTGAAAAAATTCAACATTCCCGACCGAATATCGGTCGGGAATAATCGAAAATAATGGCGGGACTTGGTGGGAAATTCAAATTTGACGAAAATTCAAAATTTTTCAACTTTTTCTATAAATACACTTCATTATTCTCCTCATTTTTTCATCTCCACACACTTTGTTCCTCTTCAAAAAAAAATTCAAACACTTTTTTCATATTCATACACTTTTTCAAAACCTTCTTTCTTTCAACTTCAAAATTAAAAATTTTCACTTCTTTATTCAAATTTTCAATAATCAAAAACTTATTTATTTTTTTTGTGATTTAGACTAAGCAATGAATCAAAAATTTAATTATTGCAAACACAAAAACTAAATAATGTTTTTCAAATATTGCAAAATATTAAAAAAATAATATTCCAGTAATTTATTACCGGAATATTATTTTTTTTGTTCTGATGATTATTATTCCCGACCGATATTCGGTCGGGAATAAGATGAATATTTTCCCCGACCGCGAATCGGTCGGGATTGATTTGAATATTATTCCCGACCGGGCCCCGGTCGGGAATAACATGAATTTTAATCCCGACCAATTTGCGGTCGGAAAAAGTCTCGACCGCTATCCAGTCGGAATAAAAATTCATATGATCCCGACCGCATAGCGGTCGGGAATAAAATTCAAGTATTTCCCGACCGCTATGCGGTCGGGAATAATTCCGACCGTTGTGCGGTCGGAATAATCGGTCGGTAAATTTCCGACCGTAATTCGGTCGGGAAATGCGGTCGGGAAAGGTCCGTGCCGACCGGAAGGCGGTCGGAAAACTTTTCCCGACCGAAGCAACACCGACCGCGGTTTCCCGACCGCAATGCGGTCGGGAAAGGGTCTTTCCCGACCGCGAAAGGGTCTTTCCCGACCGCGAAAGGGTCATTCCCGACCGGATTTGCGGTCGGGAAAGACCCAATTTTTTTGTAGTGAAGTTATTATACAATAATTGAGCTTGCTGCAAATATATATAATATCCAGATACCAGTGGACATAGTCGTAAATACAATGATGGCTGCTATTGCGAAGCATGGATATATGCATAAGCCAGAAGTGAGTGTGTACCATGTTGCGTCAAGCTCTGTGAATCCCTTGAGTTGTTTCGAGTGGTTTGAATTGCTTTATGAATACTTCATGAGCTCCACGTCGTCGTTTGGACAACAACAAATTGTTGAAAGAATAAAATTCATCGACAATTTTGATGACTTGTCCAAATATACTCCAGAGGAAATATTTCGTCGTCATGCACTGATAAAAAACATGACGGGAGACACAACAAAGAAGCAAAATCAATGTAAAGCAAAGGTCGCCTACGCCGAACAACTATGCAGAGTTTATGAATTCGTGTCCTTCTTCAATGCAAGGTACAAATGCATTTCTCGTGAATATATATATATATATAGGGGTGGGAACGGGTAAGGGAAATTCCCTTACCCGTACCTTCCCACGGGAAATGTTCCCGCGGGAAAATTTCCCGTCACACTCCTTCGCGACGGGACTACGAGGGACGGGATTCCCTCCAGTCGAGGGACGGGAACGGGAGTCATTCTCCGATTCCCACGGGAGGAGGGAAATCCCACCATTTTTTAGAAGCTATAAATACCAGGTTTATTGGGGGTTTAGTTGCAAAATAAAAAACACATGTATGTGAAATATTAAGAAAATGAGGGACCAAATTAAAATTATCTAACCTACTTCATTCTCTCTCTCTTACAATTCACAATCCAACCTGCTCTTCCGCCGTCCGCACAGCTCATAGCCTCACACATCCAACGCACTCACACTCTCTTTCAACTCTATCTTTCTCTCTCTCTCACAATCCGACCCGATGCAGCTGCAACTTCCGGCGTCGGACTACCCCGTCATGCCATACGCAGCCGCCACTCCATCCGACGCTTCCCCTCTATCAACTTAAAGGAGAAAAAAGCACAATTTTTGTGCTAGATAGTAGATACCATCTGGAAATCGGAGGGATTTCCCGCGGGAATCCCTCAAATTTCCAGTGTTAAAAAGTGGATGATTGGAGACTAAAAAATGGAGGGATTAAGGGATCCCTTGGCGAGGGATCCCTCGGCAAGGGATCCCTCGGCGAGGGATTCCCTCCAGTCGAGGGACGGGAACGGGAGTGAGTTTTTGAATCCCTTGACGAGGGATCCCTTGACGAGGGATCCCACTTCGTGGGAACCCATCCCTTCCCCACCCCTGTATATATATATATATATATATATATATATATATATATATATATATATATATACAAATGATCCAAATTTCGTTTTATTAATTGTAATTCATGAAATATTTCCGTTTTAACAATTTGTGTTTCAATATCATTGATTCACGCGTTCTTTTAATAAGAACGATTACTTATAAGGGATATTGGCATTTGGGGATGAGCTAGCACTTTGCTTAGATTATAATATATACAAAGATTGATGCATGTCTATAAATTTCAGAAAATATTATCATGTTATTCTTGCCATTAGTTGAATGACATCATCATGCACTAGATAAAGTGATTTTTCCTCCAAGACGGTAGGTTTAGTTGTTCATTCCATAAGTTATATGCTTGGCAACTAATAAAAGTACTGGTGCAATTTTATACGAGACGGGTTATTGTTTGTGAAAAGTGCAGTTGACTTGTTTTAGTTTTCACTTGGGGTAATTTGTCATCACATAATATATTTTTGTACTATTAGCTCGATCTAGGTACACTAATGCTTCTTTTTCAGTTGGAATAATTTGCTGAACCAACTCACATTTGTTTTATTCGGTGCTAATATAGCTTATTTTCAGCTAACAAATAATTTACATCTTTCTTTTTTAGATAATTGTGCAGAGCTTTCTATAGTTTACCTATATGGCCTAACTAATCAACATCTATTTAATTGTTAAAAATAAAAAAATCAACATCTATTTCTTTTTAACAGGTTCCACACTGGTAACATAGAGAAGCTATTAAGCGAGATGTCCAAAGAGGAGAAACTTACTTTTGAAGTTGATGTAACAAATATAGATTGGAGATCATATTTTACGGAAATTCACATTCCTGGTGTGGTGAAACATTTGATCAATGGCACAGGAGCTACTCCTTAAGTCGGTGCTTGACTTTTCCGTTTTCACCCGGTCGAGAAGAAACTGTGAAGTATTTGTATTCTACATAGTCCTTATCCATAACCCTCAGACATTTTAGAGGATTTAGAGGTTATTAATTGTGTGTGGTCGTAGTTCCTTATTGTGGTTTGGAGGTTATTGATTGTGTATTGAATAAGTAAAATTGACGTTGTTCTTATAAGGTAAGAGTTAGTTAAACTAGGTAATATGAATGTTAATCACATGGAAATGGAACGCATATATGTCATAACAGGGTAACCTAGAAATAAAGGAAATAATATTTTCTAATTACAACAAATATTAATTTACGTAATTATCAGTTATCAAATATCTAATAAATGGCTATTTAATAAGCCGTCGTAAAATTAACATGCCATCAACAATATAGATTTTGGAATGTAAAAGCATAATGTCAGAGCGAGAAAGAGGCTAGGTAAGAAAGTTCGCCAACTGGTCCAAAATATTTACATATGATACTTTAAGCAAACCTTTAGAGACTACTCACAAACAAAGTGGAGAGCTACTCAAATATGCTTCATACGAGAGTGTTGCACATGATGTGAAGATAAGCATTGCACCCCCATGTTATAACAATGGATAAGTGGTAAGAAAGAAAGAGTTCAATCCAACAAATAGATATTGAATCCAATTAACCTCAGTAGCGGTCAAAGCTAAAGCACGATATTCAACTTAGGTGGAGGAACGTAAAACGGTTATTTTCTTGTAAGAAGACCAAGAGATCGGATTGGAACCTAGAAAGAAAATATAATTATAAAGAGACGTACCATTCCCTTAAGGTACCGAAGAACGTGTTTTAATGCCACCCAATTTGAGGCGTCAACAATGAATATGTGTTGTGCAAGTAGGTTAACAACAAAGCCAATGTCGTGTCACCTAAGTGTAAGATAATGAAGACCTCAAATGATTTTTGGATAGGTCGTCACATCAATGGCACTAGAGGCCAAAGGAGATGACAAATTCGATGCTAGAGGTGTGGCCAAAGGGTTGGCACCATCCATCTTGGGTCGAGAAAGGAGATCTAAGATGCACTTGTGCTGAGACAAGAACAAACCTTCACAACAACGTAAAACCTTAACACCGAGAAAGTATGTGAGTGCATCCATATCCTTAACAGTGAAGTGAGCAATATAGTAGAGGAAATAAGTGAGTTAGGGCAACTAGTGAGAATCATGTCCTCAATATAGAAAATAATAAAAAGGCAAACATCACCAAGAGACCAAGCAATTAATGAGGCATCCGACTTGGACTGGTAAAACCTTCGAGGCTAGAGCGGAACTCAATGCAAGATACCACACACAAGGAGCTGGTTTCAAGCCATAAAGAGATTTATGCAACAAGCACACATGTTTAGGAGCATATTTGTCAAAAAACTCGGAAGTTGAGGGTATAGAAAAGGTTTATCAAAGATTCACACCGAGAAATGTGTTGCTCATATCCAACTGGCGAAGAGACTAATGGTGCATAGTTTCCAAGGAGAGGACAATATGTATGGTGGCTGACTTGACTATAGAGCTGAAAATTCTTTGTAGTCAAGGCCTGAGCATTGATGAAAACCTTTAGCAACTAGAAGAGCTTTGTATATTTCAATAAAGTCCTCGGGCTATTGTTTAATCCAAAACACCGACTTGGACACAATGATGTCATGAGTCATGACCAGGAGGAGGAGAAACAAGAGTCCAAGTACCATTTTTCGTGAGATCCATAAACTCATCATCCATGTCGCACGACACTTTGGATCCGTGATGGCGTAACTAGTACACGCCACACGTAGGTTTAAGATGACAGTTAAAAGGATGTTTGGTGGCAAGATGAACCTTCTTTAGGATTGAAGATGTTATTTCATGAACGAGTAACCATATGGTGTGTGTGAAAAGACGAAAGAGAGGCCATGGGATGGCACATAAGAGACCAAACAACCTCCAACGTACAGAATAACAGTGGATGTCAAGGGCAAAGAGTGCTTAGTAGGCGGTAGCAAGGTAAGCGTGATAGTAGGACAAGGCAACGAAAAATGGTGAAATAGATAAAGAACTTTCGCTAGGAGAATCAGATGTAGCACATCGTCAACGCACACCTAGGAAAATATTCTCGACAAACCTAACATGGAGAGAAAGATAGAGGCAGTGTCTATGTCAAGGCACTTATAAGAAGTTAGGGACATAGAATATCCAACAAATATACTTTCCCGAGAAGGAGGGAGGATGTTATCAACATTAGAAGGCCAAAGAAGGGCTAACAGAGACAGCCAAAGGTACGCAGTTGTAGATAATTTGGTCCACGCCTGAAAAGAATCTCAGATAGTGAACATTGGCCATGAACCTGAGTAGGCAACCTATTCGACAAATAGAGAGCAGTACAGAAGGCAAACTCCCAAAACTCTTGTATAAAAGAGCGTGAGTGAGAAGCGCACGACCAACTATGACAATCGTGCAATGATGCCTCTCACTGGTTCCATTTCTTTTGCGGCGTGCGTGGAATTATAGTAAGAATTCTAATACCAATGGTGGGAAAATAACGATGTAAAGCAACAAATTCATCACTATTATCGGAGTAGAAGTTCTGAATATAAACTCCAAATTATCTCACCAAAAGTGCACAAAACTGGAGAAATACACTAGAGCCTTAGATTTAGCAAACATAAAAAACATCCAACAGTACTAAGTGAAATTATCGACAAGCAACAAATAATAGTGGTAATCATTAAGAGAGGTAGACGTTTCTAGGCCCCAAACATCACCATAGACATAACGTAACACACGTTTAGTAATAAGAGAACTACAATTAAAAAATGAGTTCCTAAGTTTTAGTCAATAAGCAAGAGTTACAGTGTTCAAAAAGTAAATTGTTTGAAGTACATGGTAAACTAAATGTACTAATAATTGAAAAAACAAAACCCCCTACCCGGGGGAATTTCTTACGATTCAACTGCGATCACGTCAACATTCAAAGTTCACCAAGATTCGATGATGGAATCGGAGACCCTGTCTCCAAATCCTCCCATAAACCCTTTAATGGCTATCAATTCATCTCAGACCCTAACGGAGGGAAATGATTTGATTACTACAAAAAGTTAAATATTGGAATACACTTTCAATGCTCGGGGATCCTAAAGTCATACAAAAACTCCGCACCAAGCAACAGAGACTTATCCACGAATGTCGATACAAGCAAAGTTAAATTGAAAGATGTCTTTTTGATGATCTCAAGAAAGCGAATGTTATGGGGAAAGCTAGGGTTCTACTCCCTTCGGGAGAGAAACTTTACAAAATGGTCGAACTATCTAATCATTTGGAAGAGTCAATAACAAACAAATGGAAAAGTGTTGTCCGAATAAAAGTTATGGGATGTTCGTGGTTCTACCCTAACTTGGTGAGCAAAGTAAGTACCATGTGGCAATTAACGGTCAGCAATTTAGTTGATGTTGGTAAAAGATGGTATTATTTGAAAGGAATCTCGATGGCGCAGCATGAACGGATACTCACCTAAGGACCTTGGCAGATCACAGGTAGCTTTTTGGCTATACGCATTTGGTCCCTGGATTTCGATCCCGACGACAAAACGATGGACTTTGCAATAACATGGGCGAGAATCTTAAAGCTGCCATTGCACATGTTTGAAGAATCGATCCTTATTCCAATAACAAGTGCAATAGGAGAGCCTGTCAAATTTTACGACAATACATACACGGCCCCGGGGGGAGTTCGCGTCCAAATTGCGACAAACGTGCCCCTCGAGAGAGTTGTCTATATACGTGATAAACCTTACCAAGTTCAATATGAAAATCTTTACAAACATGTGTTACACTACACGTGTGGTAGAGTGGAGCACTCTAGTGCAGCATGTAAAGAAAAAACCCAGCAGAAGGATTCAATGGATACAACTGAACAAAGTCCCATGGTAAAAGAAAATCCCTAAGAATGGCTTGTAGAGAAAGCAAGAGATCAGGAATTTGGGGAATGGGTGCAAGTGGAGAAAAAGAAACATTGGGGTAAAAAAGAATCAATGAAAGAGAAAACTATATACCCTAAAGATGGGAGGAAAAAGGCGAATTTTGCTACACATAAGGGAAGTGCAGCGCAATCGATCACACTACTAAGGAAAGTGAGTTAGGATAATCAACTTAGTAAGGAAGCTAATAAGGAGCTGACTCCCAGTACCAATAATATTCCTCCTCCAAGGCCAACTTCACAAGTTAAGCGTACTTACAAAGGAGAGAAGAAGGCGCCAGCTAAAGGAAAAAAGTACTAGCAGCTCGACCCATAATTCTTTCACAATTTTGTCGACGAATAATTCTTAAGAATTAATAAAAGGCTTTGAGCTCTTGGATGTTAAAGAAAACAACGAGAACGTAACATACTCAAAACATGGCAGCGAATGCCCTCCCTGAAATTGTGGAATTCCGTACCCAAATACAACAATTCGACGGCCCCTCGTTGACATCACCAATCGATCTGGAAACAATCCTTGTGATAAAGACATCGCCGATGATATGGGAACTCAAGACCAAATAATGTGCGATCGCGATAGACAAACTGGTCAGAACTTATCATCAGAGTTTGGAGAATGCATGCAGCAAGTACATTGTGTGACACAACTTGTGAAGCAATTGATTATGACATCGTTGGGGCGGTCCATTGAGGATCGTCTCTTATTGCACCACCTTATACGTAATAAAATAAAGATCATCTCATGGAGCTGTCAAGGTGCGAGTGGTTTAGAATTTAAGATTAATTTCTAGGATTTAGTTAGGGTCCAGAAACCCGACATGGTGTTTCTTTTTGAGAGAAGGGTGTAAGATGAGCGAGCGCAGATAACTACACCAAACTTGGGGTTCACAGATTATTGTGTTGCACCGACGGATGGGATGGACGGGGGAATATGGATGATCTGGGATTTGAGGAATATTGAAGTGGTCATCAAAGATCCATCAGAGCAAGATAAGAATTTCTAAGTGGTGGATTCTAGAATTTATGTGAAACCCCACGCGAATGCTAAAGTGCAAATTTTTAGCAAGTTGGAGTCATTATCTAAACACATTACCTATTTTTAGCAAGTTCTTTCAACAAGAGGAAATTTGCTCTGGAAGTATGTGAAGTGTATCTTTGTTTAATCCCAAAGATTGCGAGCCCGGTCTTGATATCCCAGTTTCGACCAATCTGATTATGCAACATAACGTACAAACTTATTACAAAAAGCATTACCTTATGACTTAAAGAGATAGTGTCAGAGTCGATTGCGCCGACTCAATCTAGTTTTATCAAAGGGAGAGGTACGCACCACAATATTATTGTGGTCCAAGAGATTCCCCATTCTCTTCGGGATAAGAGGAATAACAAGATTGGTTGTATGATCCTCAAGCTTGATCTTGAAAAAGCAAATGACAAAATAAGTTAGAATTTCCTCGAAGAAACACTCAATGCATTCAAGTTTCCACAAAACCTTATTAATTAGATTATGCTTTCGTTACTAATGCGGTGACTGGTATTCTTTGGAACGGTAGCCCGTTGGAGCCTTTCAAGCATGGATGTGGGCTTCGTCAAGGGGATCTGTTATCCCCATACTTTTTGTTCTATGTATGGAACGATTGACCTACCTTATTCTTGAAGATGTTGAAGGAAAAAACTGAGAACCACTTGTACCTTGCCGCGGGGGACTGAGACTTTCTCACCTCTTTTTTGCGGATGTTTAAATCGTTATGGGTAGAGCAACCCTCAAGATAGTCGCGTGCATCAAGAATACTCTTGAGAATTTTTGTTCCTCATCGGGGCTGAATCTTAGCGCACCGAAATCTAAGATTTGTTTTTCGTTGGACAGTGCACCATTGAAGCGCCAGAATGCTCCTTGATTGGCTTTGCACAAACGCTAAATCTCGGTAAGTATCTAGGTGCCCAACTTTTTCATAGGAGAATGAAAAATGATGATTTTGCGGATTTATTTGACAAGCTTCAAGCGCGGTTCTCGGGTTGGAAGGACAATATTTTTCTCTTGTGGGGCGCACAACACTTATCCAAGTCGTGTCAACGACAATCCTTATACACGTCCTTATACACGTCATGCAATCATTTTGGCTCCCCTATAATATATGTAAAATATTGGACCGTCTTAACAGAGATTTTCTTTGGTCAAGTGATACAAACCATAGAAAGCTTCATTTAGTAGGTTTGCAGAAGGTTACACGAAAAAAAAAAAAAAAAAAGAAGGGGAGCTGAATATTCGATTAGCTAGATGTAATAGTTAGTCTCGTCTCGCGAACAAGGTTTATGAACTGAATTTGTAAGGGAGAAATATTTGAAGGGCGCACGTTTAATGGACTCTAAGTCTAAGGTGAGCGATAGCGTGATGTGGAAAGGAACGGTGTATGCAGCTGATCAATTCGTAGCTAAGATGGAAAATAAGAAGGTGCGACAAGATTCTATTTTGGTTCGACAAAGGGTTGGGCACTGGAAGGCTTAGTGGGGTTGTCAATTTGCGTGATGTGATCCATTAGGATGGGAATTGGTGCTTTGTTATAGTGTAGACGACTTTGGATAACAATTGGTTTGAAATTATTGGGGTAATGCATCCGAGACTGAACGATAATGATGACCGCATTATATGGAGCGAATATGCCAATGTCGTGTTCTCTTCTAATAGTGCATATAAAGAAATTCTCATACAACAAATAGGGGAAATAACACGACCCTAAGACTGCCATGGATTTGGAGAATTCCGTGTAGTACCAAGATTTGTTACTTCATACGGTTGTCATCTCCAAATCGGTTAACTACCAATCAGCTGCGCAAGATTTTGAAATCACCGATGATGTGACGTGCAAAATTTGTAAATTCCCGGAGGAATCAACAATACATATCTTGAGATATTATATTATGGCGACGAAAGTGTGGCGCACTCTACTAGAGGAGAAAGAGCTAAATTCCTTAAACAAGCTTGAGGATAACGCATGGCTAAAAAAGAATTTGGGATTCCCGGTTAACATTCGTAAACTCGTGCCAAACATTCCTTGGAATGTTATATTTGTTTCTAGTATATGGACGATTTGGAAGAAAAGGAACGAGAGAATCTTCAAAGGAAGAATCGAGAAGTTCAGCGCAGTGGTGGGGGAAATTAAACAACTAAGTGTCGACATGGCTGGCGCGAATGGTGGGAAGAAAAACAAGGAGATCTCGAAGTGGGAGAAACGGAACAAGGGGTTGGGTCAAATTAAATACCGATGGCAGCGTTAAGGCGAACATGAACACCGGATCGATTGGCGGTGTTTTGAGGGATGACAACGGCAGCTGGATTTCGAGATTTAAGGAACACATAAAGTGCCCGACAGTGTTGGAAGCAGAAATAGCGGCCTCTAGACGCGACCTTACAATAGCATGTGAGTAGCGATTTTCGAGGATAATTATCGAGATGAATTTGCAAGAATCTTTTAAGGTAATCATGGACCGAAACTACATGAATCCAAACCTAATCTCGGACATTGAAGATTGTAGGAACTTCCTACATAAGCCGTGGACACATGAGTTTGTTTGGATTTAACGTACGAAGAATAGAGTCATCGATGCCATTGTGAAATCACCATGCTCTAAGGAGGACATATTTTGCTTTATGCCTTCCCTCCCCCATGAATTTACTTTACTGGATTCAAATGATGTAGCCTAAGGGCCTTTTCTTCCTTTGTTTAGCAAAAAAAGTTGTACTAATAATTGAAGAACTAATGTGAGAAGACACATGAGCTAGACAATCATGCTATCAACTTTTATTCACTCCTTCTCCAACCAAAGCACTAATAGGTGATCGTAACATTTTGTGGAAGCCCGACGTGATACACTACATCAATGCGCTATCCCTATATTAAGCTAATTTCAGAACTCAGATCCTTAATAATTTTATGAGCAGTTAAAACTCAATAAAACATTATGGGCTTTAGTAAACTGATGCACATAGTGAAGATTGCACGAAGAACTTAGAACACACAAAATATTTTCAATATTAAATGAGCGATCATGACATAGGATACGAGAAGAACCAACATGAGATATATCAAACATGTGTCATCAGTTGTGACAATATCATCTGGAAACTCGTATCCTGAATGCACACGAGATTCTGAAGATCAGACATTAGGTTATGAGATGCACCATGGTCGACCAAGCAATCAGTACGGGGGCATCATTAAACAGAAGAGATACAACAAAATTAGTAATGGACAGAGGAGAACGACGAAAACCTGAGCTCTAGATTGAGACAGTTTGTGTTGAGGATATATTTGAGGGTTGTAATTATAGAGAGGATTAGATATATAATTCTTGCGACCATTAATAGAGGCAGAACCACGACCAAAGTGGTTACGCCCATGGCCAGATTTGTGATTACCACCCTGAGAATTTTTGTGAGGCTGTGACAAGTTGTCGTTGTCTTTCACCATTTAAAAAAAAAACAAAAAGAGTATTTGTGAGGCTTGAGGCCTTTGCCGTTGGTTAATGTCAACAAAACATTGTCGTCACCATTGACCCTCTCCCCTCTATATGAACCTCCTCCTTCATTCATTTTTATTGTTGCATTCAAATATCCTACATTCTTCTCTCTCTTAAATATTAGCACAATTAAATATAACTGATAATAATGCGCCCCTCTTTCGGGAGAAGATGTTCCTAGTATAAAATAATTTTGCAAAGACTATTTCAGTAGAATCATAACCGAATGAGGAATAGCCCCACTAGTCACCCGCCAATGTTACCCAGTTAGCGGATGCTGCTATTGCTGATATACTGACGTTGCCCGATCGGAGGCGCTAGATATTGTTGGAAAAATTAGGGTTTCAAATTATTTGATAATTTATTTTACTAGGTTCCTTTTTATGAAATTAGAATTTATTTAGCTTAATGAAATTTAGGTTTTGTGTAGATGACCTTAGTGTATTTAATTACTCAAAACCAATTTGAGATGAACGGGAAACTAAATGCTAAAATTAGCTTGTTGTCATAAGTTATCTTAAAGAAAGAAAAGAAAATGGGCGATAAGGTGAAAGATCACCATCCCACATTGAAAGCTGGAGCTAAAATAGTATACCTAATTTTTCGCTTGTTTAGGACAGTGATTTGGGTTGCTTGGGGGTACCACAACTCTTTGGAGGGGGGGGGGGGGGGAGACTTAGATGATATTGACCATGCTTCAAAGTCCACACACATGCGCGCAAGCAGCTATTATCTCTACGGAAGGGGACATTAACGGTCCGCATCCCTGAAGGAATTGAATCTAGGGCAATTTCGGGAGTAAAGGGGGAAGTTTTAAACGTAGGATCCTCCTTAGGGGCCATGGTTTTCTTAATATCGCTCATTTTCTTACGCAGGCCATCCATCATTCCCCATAGGGTATGATCATCATCTCTATGATATTCCGAGGGGCGGAGAATTTCTTCTCCTTGGCCCCTCCTCGGAGTTCTTTCATAATTATCATACCTTTGAGATTCTTGCAGAGGTTCGCGGGACCAGGAGACGGGAGGAGGGCTTCATCTAGAACGGGGTGTGACTTCTTTCGAAGGGGGATTTCTTCGTCGAAGGGATTCGGAGAGCCTTTCTCAGAAATTCCTTGACCTTCGTGACATCCTTCGAGCTGTAGCTTCCACGAGTCTCTCGAGGACAGAGCGGGGGATGTTGATGAACTCTCTTGTACCAGATCGTTGATTCGATAAATTTTTTTCTGAATCTCCTTGATGGGTTTGAAGACTTTCGCTATCGAAAAAATTATCCATAATAGACAATACTTGTTGAACACGCTCGAGGACAGATTCTATGGCATTCCCACAGACGGCGCCATTTTGTTAACATGTTTGATACTATTCCCTATTTAACGGGATTTATTTTGGAATTGGAACGCCCTGCCCGTGGTTCAAAAGCTTGTACAATTATAAAAATGTAAAATTACGAGGATAGCCCTCTTTTTATTCACTGAAATCCACTCTGAATTTTCGAGTACCTTAGTGTATATGTGTATGTGTAAAAGTATTGAGCCCCTCTTTTCTTTTCTTCTGCCCCTCTTTTTATAGAGGCTTTTTAGGGACAGGTGTCATTATGCGTGTTAAATAAGGTACAAGTGTTGTTGTTTGCGTACATGGGAAGATATCATTCATCTTTTCTTTTCTTCATCTACTAGGCGCTGACTAGGATTAAATTCAATCTTTTCTGAGGGCTTCGGGTGTTCCGAGGGGCTGATTTTTCTGATTTCCTTTCTACGAGGGGTTGCATATCTCGAAAAGACTGGATAGGTGAGGTGGTACATCCCTCCGATGGCGTTGTAGCTTTTGCGGTAGTTAATTCTTGTTTGTCTTCTTTGGGGAGGTGTATCCCGATGAGTATGTCTGTTTTCTTTTATTGGTGGTGCCTGTTCTGATGGGTTCTATGCTTTAGTAGGGTTATGTTCTTGCATTTGGGTCCTCGTGACAAGTATTCCGATGGCTTCTGGCTTTCAATAAAACATTGTTCTTTGAGTACGACCTTCGTGGTAGGTGCTCCGAGGGACTTTGCATCTCCGTAGGGCATTATTCTTCACATTCTGCTTCCGGGGTAGGTGTTCCGAGGGTCTTCATACTTTGATAGGACATAGTTCTTTGCTCTCGACCTTCATGATGTGTGGTCCGAGGATTTTTGTGTTTATGGAGTGTTCAGTGAGGACTGAAGAGATATTCTCGAAGGTTCTGGGACTCGGGGTCCGTTGTGGTCCCTCTTGGTTCATTAATGGATATCGGAGTCGCGCGGATCCATCGGGGTTTACTCTTTTTTCGATGCCGCGTTGATATCTTTTCTTTATTCATCGTTGACTTTCCAAGGGACGCTTTGATGTCTCCTCGAGTGCCCCTTTATACCGCTTCAGGTCAGTGACCGAGCGAATTGGTAACACTCCGAGGGCCTCATCGTTGGGAGTGGGCTCTCTCATCGGAAGTGCATGTGACGATAGTATCGCCCCTATATTGGTCGCTATTTTAGGGTTATCATTTATGTGTAATCCATTCATTTGTTATTTTTTCTAGGGTTAACACAATTGTTGGCAATATATGTGAATCAAATCTTGGCATGGACCTTCACTACAAGAAAAAGAGTTTTTGGATAGGACCATTGGCTACGAAAGTCATAGAAAGTGATGGTTTTTCCATTGGCTACGAAAAATTCGTAACCCTTGGACAGTTTTTGGATTTAAAAAAAAATTAAACTCAATGGCGACGGATATATTCCGTTACTCTTGACCATTGGCAACGAGAAAATCCGTAGCCATTGGTCAAAGGCGACAGGCATCCGTCTCCTATAGTCTACTAATATTTAAAAAAATAACAAAAAAAGAAACTTTTGGCTACGACTTCAATAATATAGGCGACGGGCTACACCTTTCGCCCATAGCCAATGGCTACGGGCGAGAGGCGTAGCCCATATTTAGGGCTACGCATGTAGCCCGTCGCCCTTAGCCTGGGCACCAAAATTGGCTCCCAAACCAAGGGCAACAGGCGTTGCCCGTCTTTAGGGCTATGCATGTAGCTCGTCGCCCTTAGTCTGGGCGCCTAAATTGGCGCCCAAAAGCAATGGCTACGGGTGACAGGCGTAGCCCTTGGTTAAGGGCTACGGCTGCAACCCGTAGCCCTTGGGCATTGGCTATGGGTGGCGCCCGTAGCCTGTACCAAAAAATAATTGAAAAAATATGATTTTTTTTTTAAAATACTCCATTTTTCAATCAAAATATATCAACTCATTCACAACACATATGTCAATCTTACTTATAAAAATTAGTATTTTTTCGTAATGGGAGATCGCAATCAAGCCTCTAGCCCTTCAAAAAATATTGGTACAACTAATAGAATTCTCCTTCAAAAATTTCAAAGGCAAAGTGTTCAAAATCGAGGTCGTAATGCCACCGCTAATGAGCGCCACAATGTAGCCGAGCTAGGTGTTAATACACTTCCAAATGAAGTTGCGGTGACGGATCTACGATCCTTGTTGGCGAGGCCTCCTATTCTCCCTTTGGCGAGGCTAAGGCAAAGAAGAGTTACAAGGAGATAGTGTACAATGCTAAGAAGAACTATTATGCGAGGAAGAATGATCCGAAGTGGGCGGGGCGTCCGAAGACTTGGTGGATGAACGACAAGCTGGAGACTAATTTGTGAAGCATTGGGAGTCTAAGGGCCATCTGGACAAATCAAAAACAGGATAGAAGAACAGGCGAGAGGGACACGAGCCACACTCTGATCGTCCTGCATAAGGGACACATGCTAGTGGGTCCCGTAGTTACACGGAGGTCCAACGTAGGATGGTATGTCTTATTAAATTCAATTCTACACGACTAACTCTTTTCTTAAATTAAAATAGCTTAACAACAATTTTATGTCGATATGCAGGCGCATTCGAGACCTCTAGAAGCCCCTGCGCCTCGGCATGATGAGATGTATCGATATCAGCATACACATGTTCCCGAGGATATGCCAGAGGGAGTTTAACGCCGCTGCGTTTGGCTAGACCCCGTGTATAGGGCTATCTACGTAAGTATTTAACTTGTAAAGCATGTTTTGATTACTATATTAACATATGCTTTATTAATTATGTACTAACTATTGTATCAAAATGAACAGGATACCTACATAGGCTTAATGATCGAGTGGTACACGGTGGATCGTACTGGCTGGCCCTTCATAGATCAGGAATTGTGGGGTCGGGTATCTGGAGAGTGAAGAAGGGAAGGTTGCGGACCTCCTTTTTGAGGCACGTCACGATCAGTTTGGTTCCAAGACGAAGAAGGTGCCCGACCAAACACAGGCCTACGCGAGGGCCTTGGAGGGGGAGGACCGCCGTCTTTGGACTGCTATTGATCGGAGGTTCGACGTCCACTTGGATCACATAGAGCGCTTGACCCAGCACATCACTGAGGCGACATGTACTCCTCCATCTCGACCCCTTCCTACTAGATTCATGTCCTCCGCTCTTCTCACAATGCATGACATCTAGAATGTGGCGAACCAAGTTTGTGGATCAGTAAGGTAGTTTTCAAAAGATGCTTCGACGACACCAATTATGCGTTGTATTAAAACACGGAAGCTTTGTGGAGTTTGGACCAAATGTAACCGATCTTAGCCTATCCACAACTGCCTTAATCTTTGCTCTTGTCTTCCTTCGAATAGGCGCTGCAAGTATCTCTTTACCCTTGTAGAAATCCTTCTTGTTGTACCTTCATTCATGATGTTCTGGTAGAAACCGACGATGACAATCGAACCACGAGGCTTTTCCACAATGCTTAAGTGTAAAATAATCTGTCTCACCCATGCAATAAGGACACGCCAGCTTTCCATGCATGCTCCACTAGGACAACATTCCGTAAGGAGGAAAATCGCTTAGAGTACACATTAGGGACGCTCGCATTTGGAAGTCTTATGTCCACAAACCATTACTCCACAAGTCATTCAACTCATCAATCAATGGTCTCAGCAAAACATCCAAGTTCTCCCAGTGACGTTTTGGACCGGGAATAATAAGGCTGAGAAAGATAAACTCCGGTCGCATGCATAAATCTGGGGGCAGGTTATAAGGGGTCACAAACACGGGCCAACACGAGTAGTTCTTCCGAGATTTCCCAAACGGTGTGAACCCATCTGTACAAAGACCGAGTCGGACATTTCTAGGCTTGGCTGCAAAGTCCGGATATGCACGATCAAAATGTCTCCACTCCTCTCCTGCAACTAGGTGAATCATTCCATCAGTTGACTGTCGACACTTCAAATGCCAAGTCATATGTCTTGAAGTGCCTACAGTATAGAACAACCTCTGTAATCGAGGGCCTAAGGGGAAGTACCACAATTTCTTCCTTGCGACCCTGGACTTTCTACCGGCCTCGAACCTATCGGTCTTGCATATCGGACACGATGTGAGATCTTTGTTGGCATTCTCGCTGTAGTACAAGAAACAAAAATTCCAATATACGTCGATCTTTTTGTAATCTAAACCCAAACTCGCGCGCATCTTATTCATGCCCGGAACCATATTAGGTAACATTTCCTCAATCTCTGGGTCCATAAGATTATTAGACAACCTTAAATACTTTCGCAAGCGACATTTGGTACTTTGTGCATTGTTTTGATTGTCAAGTACTAACCACTGGAGCACAATCTTCGGCTTCTTAAGGTGCATTTTTGTTCCTCCCAAATGCATCAATTTGTAGAACTCCATCGCCTCGGGACTTGGATCTTCGTTGCGCACGTCTCCCTCAACAAATCGACCCCCTTATGCATCCATCTCCAATTCTCTAAACGAAGTATCAACATGAACCGGACTATCCACGTGAATACTAGTGGACGGTGATTCAGATACATACGATGTGGATGCCATCCATGCATCACCCATACCTCTTAAGATGATCCCAACTACGTTTTGATCAAAAAACTTTAAATTGTTGCATTTCAGGCACGGGCACCTAATACGATTTCTTAGATCTAAGTAATCTCTATGTTGCGATGCAAATTGTATGAATGCATGAACCCCAACCATGTAATGTTGATTCAAATAACCAGTATTACTATCTATCCTATCGTACATCCAAGATCTATCGACAAGATAATCCATTTCTAATCTAGGAAAACTAAAAAGAAATTATTACAATTAATTCCACCAATCAATATCTTTATCATCTATATTAAATTTCATAGAAGTCAAATAAATACTTACTTGTTGTAGCATAGAAAATACTTAGATCAAGTATTGTTTGCACACTGACGCCCCTCGTTGCATTTACCGCAATATCTAATAATACACAAACAAACATATATATAAAAAAATTAAGAATAATCGTTTTAATAAGAAAATATTGAGAAAAGAAACACAAATAGTAATAACAAGGAAAAAGCGTGAATACCTTGCAAATGAGGAAGAATGGAATGATTTTTACAATTGGAATTGGGTGGGTATTTATAGGGACATTCGGCCACTTTTTCGACTACAATGCGGTCGGAAATAAAAATATCCGTTGTTATTTCCAACCTCAATCCGGTCGAAAATAACAACGGAAAAAAAACTTTTGTTATTCCCGAGAGGAATGCGGTCGGGAATAACAACGGTTTCTTTTTCCCGACCGCAATGCGGTCGGAAATATTAGGGTTTAGGTTTTTTTCGACCGCACTGCTGTCGAAAATGAATGAAATTCCGACCGCAATGCGTTCCGTAATAATATTCATATTTTTAATTTTGCAATTTCGCTATCCGATTTTAGACATTACGTTGGTTTAATGATCAATTACAACAATATTAGGTATATATAAGTTACAAAAAAAAACTTATTTTCTCGCGCGTTGAATAATCATTTAAAGCGTCGGTTGATAATGTCACTTGCAAATACATTAGTATATTTTGCTAATTAACTACTTATGATTATGTGTTAATTGAATGTAACATCTATATATATCACAAGTGCCTTCTCTATACTAATGTTTCTAACGAATGCTAATCGGAAATGAGAGATTACTCTATACTATATATGATGAATATATGTAGAACTTCGAACGAATTTAATCGTAATCAACTAAATACTAGTTCAAAATAACATTAAACTACCTAAGTATTAATTCAAATCGTGTATTTTTAGTAAATTTTATAGTTAAACTAACAAACAAATCAACATTTATTTTAAATCAAGCAAAAAATATCCATTATTTTCGACCACAATACTGTCGAAAATAATATTCATGAATTTTATTTTCGACCGGATTTCGGCTGGAAATTTTGGCGGTATTTCGAAATTTTTAAATTTCAAACTTTTTCCGACCGAAATTCGGTCGGAAAAAGTCAAAAATTTTGGCGGGCAGCGGTAGGAAATTAAAAAATTTCAAAAATTCAAAATTTTACCCCAAATTCTATATATACATTTCATTTTTCACCCCATTTTCATAAAAATATTATCTTCATCTTTAAATACACTCAAACACAAATATTTCACCAACAAGTTTCAACTTAAACAATTTTTTCATCTTTAAATATTCTTCAAACACAAAATTTCAATATATTTCAATTTTTCAATATTTCATTTCATATTCAAATAAAGACTCATTTCTTTCTTTCATCTTCAAAATAAACACTATATTCTTCCTTTCATCTTTAAAAACACTTTTTTTTTTCATCTTTAAAATAAAAAACTTTTTTTTCCTTTCATCTTAAATAAATATTTTTTGACTAACAATCACTTTTTATGTTTTAGATTGGTGCAATAAATTATAATATTTCAAAAAAGCGAAAAAAAAGTAATATTCCGGTAATTTTTACTGAATTTTTTTTTTATTTCTGTTGAATATTATTTCCGACCGGAGTGCGGTCGGAAATACTTTAAACATTATTCTCGACTGAACTCCGGTCGAAAATCTCATAAATGTGACTTCCGACCAGAGCGCGGTCGAAAATGATAAAAATATTATTTTCCGACCGGTATCCGGTCGGAAATAGTGTAACCATTTTTTTCGACCGGATGCTAGTCGGAAAATTAAAGTTTCTGACCGCGGGCCTGTTGGAAATTTGGCCACCAGAACGCGGTCGGAATTGAATCTTTCGACCAGAGTCCGGTCAGAATGCTTCCGACCGCGGTTCGGTCGGAATGTGTTATGTACTGACCGAATTCCGATCGGGATAAAATATTCCGACCGGAGTCCGATCGGAAATACGGTCGAGAAACACTGAAGAGTAAATCACACTTTAGCCAAAATTTGTCTTGTTCGAGGTGTTTTTTCGCCTACTTTTTGTCGTCAACTACTAAAATACATCTAGTACAACACATATGTGTCGGGTAAGGGGAAACTTTTCGGCCAAGAATGGCCAAAAATAGCCGAAAACCCGGCCAGGGACCAAGTCGAACAGAATGATATAGTTTAAGGGGCAAACCGCTTATTTATTTTGTTTAAGGACGATTTCGCAAAAATGTGCATAGTTCAGGGAGTTTGATGCATTTATCCCTAATTTTAAATAGTTGCAAACTATCTCTTAATACACATGTGTATAAGAAACGTGAGTCCTGCACCGTATAAAAATAGACAAGGGGGTAATGTGCCTATTTAACATAACATAGGGGGTAATTTGCTATTTTATTATAATAGGGGGTAATATGTCCATTTGCCATAACATAAGGGGATAATATGCCCTTTTTTTTTACAAGGGGGCAATGTGCTTATTTCCCATGTTACATCGGTTGTTATGCCAAAAACTCTAATTAGTATGCGATAAAGTTATTATACAAGAATTGAGCTTACTGTAAATATATATAATGTCCAGATACCAGTGGACATGGTCGTAAATACAACGATGGCTGCTATTGCAAAGAATGCATGGATTGCTTTATGAATTGATTGTGTACCATGTTGCGTCAAGCACTGTGAATCCCTTGAGTTGTTTCGAGCGATTTGAATTGCTTTATGAATACTTCAGCTCCACGCCATCGTTTGGGGAATAAAAAATTGGTGAAAGGATGAAATTTAGCGACAATTTTGATGACTTGTCCAAATATACTCAAGAGGAAATATCTCGTCCTCATGCACTTATCAGAAATACGACTATTTTGGTATTATTTCGTCACGTTAATAGAACACAGTAAAAGATTACAAAATGAGATGAAAACAATGCTATCCAACTTTATTAACGGACTAGCTTGGTCCGGAACACTTATTACAAGCTTATTAGGTAGAATAATTAAGTTACAATATTAATGTAGCGTATCGAATTGTAGGTATTCGATGCTGACGTGTCGAATGTCTTCGTTCGATGCGGAACAGTTAACGCTGGTTCAAAGTCGTTCTGGAAGGTATCGAATTCGATACGTGCAATAGGTGTCGAATTCGATGCGTATTTTGGCGTGTCGAATGGAAGAACACTATTTAACTGCGTGTCGAATGAGGGTTGTTTGATCTGATGCGTGTCGAATGAGAGGTGGTTCGATGCTGACTGTGCTGAGGTGGTTATCTTCTCGAAAAAGTGCACGGAATACAAGGGGACGGGCTATTTATAGTAGCCGTCCCATGGAGCCCACAATCTAATATAGAAAGGCGCATCGAATCATCCTTGTTCGATGCGCGCATCGAATCAGGGATATTCGATGCGCTAATGGGTTGGCCCAATAAAGAAGCATTAGACTGTTGATTCGATGCGCGCATCGAATTCTCTCAATTCGATGCGCTTGTGGGTCGGCCTAATAGCGATGTATTGGGCCAATCTTAAATCACACCCATCATATAGTCCCCCTAATTTGGGAGACGATATCAACTTAGAGATCGTCTTCCAAACTTTAAAGAATATATTTGGAATTGTTCTGAACGGTCTTTGTCGTAGATTTATCAAATATTTGTACTGATTTGGGATATTCCTACTCGTATGTGAGTTTGGAGCAGTGCACAGTAGTTCTATGAACATTAACCAAACGCATCCAACAGCATCAATTCGATGCGTGAAATGTACCGCATCGAATTCTGTTCGTTCGATGCGGTTATTCGATGCGGCCGTTAAATAGGCCTGATGGGTCGCGCGTTCCCTATATAAGGGGAGTTCTGCTGTGAGGAGCTCACTTCGCAGCCCACGCACTCCGTTCCTCAGGTGAGACGCAACGAATTGGCGTCATTCGATGTGTTCCGCATCGAACGGTCATTAATTCGATGCGGTCAGCATCGAATTGTGATTGTTCGATGCGATACTTATATTAATTAACTCTGCTGCTTTTTCTTCCTTTTTCTAATTTGCTTTTTCTTTTGCTTAGGATATATATCAACCAAGCAAAAACTATTTCTACCGGAAATTTGATCAAGGTAAAAAATTTCGCTTGTATGATGCCGGATTATTTCTTTAATAAATTTTTCTCAACGTATGTTTGAGTGATATGCGAGAGTCCAGAATGACATGCTCGTCCTTAATCAGACTTCGTTTTTAATTTATTTCAGTTCATTCTCGCCAAAGATGGTGAGCAGTGAATCTACTTCTGGAAGTGAGTCGAGTACTGGCTCTAGCTCCAGTTCCATTAATAAGGGGAACCCTTCGAATGCCCCAGCGGGCCCGAGCACAGTCGAATTAAATGTATACGATTTAACAGATATAGTAACGATTGACTCACCCGCGGGTAACAACCCCGCTGCAAATATTGAACAAACATTACCCAACGTGGACAGTGATGATTCGTCCTCGTCATCCAATAAGGATAACCGCGCTCCAAGCGAGGGTGAAGAGGACGTAGATTATATTAATAGGGAGTTTGATGATCATGTCGAGGTCCCAGGAATGGCCTACGATCAATATATCTCTCGTCTCCAATATAGTCGTAAGGGGCTTCGCAAAAAATTTGATATACTTGATAAGTATAAAATCTTGCTTTCGGGCCCAAATGATCGGATGCATACCCCCCGCCCGGTCATATGACTGTATTTGTTGGTCAGCTATTAAATGGTCTGCGCTTTCTAATCCCTTACGAGCTAAGATGGCTTTTAAGGATGATAAACCTGGTGCCCGTGCAACTCACGCCAAATTCTTATGGAAATTTGATTGGCTTTATTATAGTTATGAAGGTGTTGCGCCAGCCACAAAGTCCAAGTGAGTTTTATGCTTTATTTGAAATTGCGAGGCGTAAAGAGGGATTTTATCATATCAAAGCTCAAAGGAATCGCAAGTTCTTGAACGGTGGGGCGACTGGATATGGAAAAGATTGGAAAAGAAGATATTTCTACATCGAGGAGAGTTATGAAGGCGAGTTTGAGCGATATCGCCGTGAATGGCACACGGCAAGGGTAATGATTCCTGGTGGCGTTTCCATAACTTCATGGGATTGCGATTTTGTTCAGAACTTAGTTCGAGAACATCAATTCGATGTTAAAAAGCTTGTTGAAAATCGAGTCCTCTCGTTAGCTGGATTGTCTCCAGTGAAATATAACGGGAGGATGACCCTTGGTATAATAGCGCAACCCTTTTGATATTTCGATTTATGTTTATTGTGTATTCTAATGATTTATTTTTCTTGCAGCCAAGTATTTCATGGGCCGTCATGCGAGAATGAATCGAGCCGTCGCTGCTGATTTGGCGAGCTCCCAGACCAACACTGTGCCCGAAATTCCTCCCCCTCGAAAGAGAAAAAGTAAGGGCAAAAAGAACCTTGCCAGTCCCTCTACTGCCGTTGCTGCTGATTCAACAGGTGATCCTTTCAAGGAATTATTGGGGGATAACCCTGAGGATGTTCAAAGCAGTGTTGAAGCGTCTGAAAGCATGGCAGCTGGAACGGGCGAGGATGTTGAAAACCTAGTCCAACGCAAGAGACGGAAAAAGCCTCAATCTCGGTCGCAAGCCGAAGGGGCTGCTCCACCGGTTGGCCAAATAAGCAGACCAAGTGCCTCCAATGTTCCGGCCTATGCAGTTGGGCCAAGTGTAGGAGCTGGGCCTAGCCAAGGCCCTCAGGCTCGAGCCGATGGGTACGAAATCTCGAAGGCCAAAGCCATCGACCATTTGAGGGCACTACTTCCTGGTCTTGCCGTTCCTCTCCCTGTCTCTACCGAAGAGAGGAAAAAAGTGGAGCAAAACACGTTTCATCTGCTGACAGCGGTAATTATCTCTTTTGATTGAGTTAACTTCTCTTGAACTGAATTTATAAATGTTGATCTGATTTCTCATTAATCGTTAGGCGGGCGGTTTTGTGGATACCATGTTCTCTTTGCTCATGGATCTTCGGGAGTCAGCTAGTAGTGGTAACAATGTTGCGCTTAAAGCTGCCCTCGACGAAAAGGAAAAGGCCTTGCAATTGGCCAAAGATCATGCTGCGAAGGCGCATGCTGAACGGGAGGCAGCTAAAGAGGCACGGGTGGAGGCTGAAAAGCTCAAAGAAGAGCTAAACAAGGAAATTAATGCTCTTAAGATGGAGGTGGGTGCAGCCAGAGAAGAAGCCCATAACGCCGACGTTAACGGTTATTTGCGCGGCCTTAAAGAGGTAGAATATATTCCTTTTCATTGCGTTTTGCACCTCAATTTGATGTTGTTATATTAATATTTTTCATACCCTTGTAGTTTTCTCCCCAACAGAAAGTGGAGATAGCTGAAGAGTTTCTTCGAAGCAACACTTTTCGAGAAATCTGCACTCGTCGAGGCGACCTCGAAACTCGGAATGCTCAGGTTCTAACTGTGCATCAGTTTTACGCAATGCAGTATGTTCGTGGCGGTTTCAAACCAGAATGGTTAGACCTGTCTCTAGGACCAAATCGAGAAATACAGCCACCTCGTACAACTTCTGAGCCTGTAGAACCTGATGAGTTCGCCTCGCTGCTAGAGAATGAGAATCTTATTCTCCGGAGACTATCACCACCGCTTGTTATGCCTGGGCCGTATCCCTCATCTGAGGATGACGAAGATGTCTGAGTGTGCAACCCTAAGGCTGTTCTATCTTTCCATGTTTATGAACAATTTTTTTTTAATTTAATTTGTGCATGGCGTTGCGTCGCTTTTATTAGTTTGAACATTTTATGCTTAGCGTAATCACACTTTCGAATGTTCGTCTTTAGTTGTTTAATTATTTATTATGCTCATATTTGTTGCCTTTTATTTTAATATCCTTTCTGGGTTCTTTACTTTATTTTGACAACCTGACGGTTTTTTATCTGCGATGAAGAATTGAGTAATGTTTTTGCTTGCACAATTATAATTGTGCTATTTATTATTTTTCCAATTAGGAAAAGGTTTTTCTTGTCTCTTTGGACGTAGTTTAATCATTGTTACTCGTCTCCTGAGAGTTTCGTTCATGTTTTCTCAAGTCATGAATGTTAATAAGAACTTACAGTGTTAAATGTAGAGTCTGTTCCTTGCTTGTATTTCTAAGCAATCGTGGTAATATTGGTCATTCCGGGGAGAATTCTTCGTCTTTTTCATTGCATCTGACTTTAATCGGTATCTCGTGCCACTTTGGACAGAGTTTCCTTTCTATTCTTCTCTTTAGGGATTTTCGGTATCTCGTGCCACTTTGGACAGAGTTCCCGTCCCTTTTGTTGCCTCTGCTTTTTTCGGTATCTCTTGTCACTTTGGACAGAGTTTTCATTCTTTTACTTTCTTCAGGGATTTTCGGTATCTCGTGCCACTTTGGACAGAGTTTATGTCCCTTTGTTGCCTTTGGCTTTTATTGGTATCTCGTGTCACTTTGGACAGAGTTTCAGTTCTTCTACTTTCTTCAGGGATTTTCGGTATCTCGTGCCACTTTGGACAGAGTTTCTGTTCTTCTCCTTGCTTCAGGGATTTCGGCCCTGTATAGATTTCTATTATGCAGAGTAAATAAAATTCATGCAAATCAAACAATTAGACGTAATCTTGTTTGAATAATCCAAATCAGATTATGTGAATAGATCTGAGCTTGGGTCATTGCTCATTTGCCTGACTTTCAGTGCTGTCCTCCAGATCCATGGTTTGGGGTGCCTGTTTTAAGTTCATACATTTTTGTCCCTTATCCATGTCATAGCAGAGAGAACAAATAAAAACTTGTTCGAAATATTCAAAATGCTAAATACATTTGTAAATTGAAACAAAATCTTTAATCAATATGCTTCATTTGCCTTGGAGCCAATACCCTTGCCGTTGCTTCTTCTTGTTGTGGCCGAGTCCGGAGCGAAGTTACGTAGCATTTCCATCCTTCGATATGGTCTACTATGACCTCACTTGTGCCGCTAGGAGTTGGAAACTTCACCATTTGATGATAAGTTGATGGTAAAGCTCGGAAAGCATTCAGTGCTGGCCTCCCTATGATTCCATTGTAAGCAAAATGCATGTCAACGATCACGTAATTCTCCAGAAGCGTCTTTCTCTGCGGTGTTGTACCTAATGACGTTGGGAGCTTAAGCATTCCGAGTGGGACTATCTCTTGACCTCCAAATCCGTGAAGAGATGTTCTCACTAGTTCTAATGTCTGATTATTCAATCTCATTTTAACCAACGTAGAATTGAACAGCACGTTTACTGAACTTCCGTGGTCCACTAGCATCTTGGTGACTCCATAGTTAGCTATATCCACTGTTATCACCAAAGGGCAATTTAAATTGGACATTTGTATAGCCAGTCGACTCAGATTTCTTACGTCTGCTGTAGTGAAAGTAACCTCTTCATGCGGCATTTGCTCAATTCTCAGTATACTGGCCATATCGACGAAATTATCCGATTCAACCAGTCTTGTGAACTTTCTCCGACCGTTGGTAGAATCTGCTCCCCCCGGTCCTCCTGATATCATATTGATCATGCCTCTCCTGGCATTCCCATCTTCAATCTGGGGGTATTGGAAAAGTTGCGTTTCATCGACTACCCTTTGCTTATCTCTTCTGGGAGATGGAGTTCTCTTCCAGTTGAAATTGTTTTCCTGCTCTTGCACCTTCTTGAGAAACTCCACAAGTTTTCCATCCTTAATTAGCCGTTCAATTTCATCCTTCAAATTTATACACTCCTCAGTATCATGACCCTTCTGATTGTGATACTTGCAGAATTGATTTGAGTACATCGTTGCCTTGGACTCCCTCATCGGTTTGGGATCTTTCAACCATCATTTCCTCTTTGCTGCTCCAAAGACTGCCATAATGTGAGCATTTAACGGTGTGTACCGTCTAGGCGAACTTTCCCTTTTGTAATTCTTGTTCCTATTGTTGTAGGTATTACGGTTGTGATCATCTCTACCTCTTTCTCTATCTTTCACCGCTGCAACAATAGGTAGCTTAGTTGCCATCACTTCCTCATAATGAACCACCTCTTGTGCAAATTTGTTAATTTCTTCGACGGTAGTAGGCTTACGTCTGAGTAGGTCCCCACCGAACATTGTATTGGTGGTTGCTCGGAAAAGAATGCTCGCAATCATCTCTCCTGATGGGATGTCAATCCTTAATAGCTCCGTATTGAAACGTTTCATAAAGTCCTTTAAACTTTCATTGGTTTCCTGTTTCATTGTATAGAGATGTGAGTGATCTAGAACCAATCTGGATTGACTAGAGAATTGGTCTTCAAATATTTTTCTGAGTTGGCTGTAGCTTTTGATCACTCCTGGAGGAATCCGATTAAACCAATACACAGCTACTCCCGACATAGTTGTTACAAATATCCTGGCTTGGATATTGTCTTTAAAATCGTAAAGGGATAACTTCCTATCTAGTTGAAATAGATGATCTCGGGGATCAGATTTCCCATCGTACGTTTTCAGTTCCGGGAGCTTATCCCCCTGTCCCAAGATTTCTGACTCTATCTCTTGACAAAATGGACTGCGGCTATAAGTATTGTCATGTACCGCTTGAACCTCAACTGTAGCTTTCCATTTCTCCAGCCTTTCTTTATCCCTGACCATTCTATCATGCTCACCTCGTGAATCATGACCGTCTCGATGTCTTCTGTCATCTCTATTTCTTCTTCTTCGTAGTTCTTCTCTTTGGTTCTCTTCCTCATTACGTTCCCTTCTAGAATCACGACTCTCTGATCGTCTCATGTCTTCTCTTCTTCTTCGTTCAGTAAAACGTTCTGCCTCCTTTTCCCTTTCTCTTCTCTCAAGATGTCTTCTTGATTGTACCTCAACCGACACTAACTTCTTTCCTTGTTCTTCTCGGGTGGATTTCCCTTTACTCTTTGTTCCCTCCGAAACATGTCTACTTCTTCTGTCGTCTTGCTGGGATTTTTCCTTCTCCTTTCCCTTTAACATTTTGGCAACAGAACCTTGTTCCCTTAAGGTCTCTGGATGTTCAACAGGAGATGGTATCATAACGGGCGGTGCTGGAGTGAGTACTTCGGTCAAAGCGACTGTTACCATTGTCATCAATTCATTCTTCATATTATCTGGAATAGAGGCACTCATTGTTGTGGCTCCAGTTACACCTGCTTCAGTGGCGGGTGCCTCCTCAGCTTGAGGTCCTTGATTCTCTCTCCTTCCTGGAGTTGGTACTGCTGCGGGTACTGTTGATGGTCCCGCGATATCTTGCATGATTCGTTCAGGTGTATTTTGTCCTGCTTCTCCCATATTTCCTTCTGGAGCTTTACTTTGTGATCTAGTCATTCTAGACATACTGCCTAATAAACTAATAAACTTTGTGTTCCCACAGACGGCGCCAATATTTTGGTCTTATTTCGTCATGGTAATAGAACACAGTAAAAGATTACAAAATGAGATCAAAACAATGCAATCCAACTTTATTAATGGACTAGCTTGGTCCGGAACACTTATTACAAGCTTATTAGGTAGAATAATTAAGTTACAATATTAATATAGCGTATCGAATTGTAGGTATTCGATGATGACGTGTCGAATGTCTTCGTTCAATGCGGAACAGGTAACGCTGGTTCAAAGTCGTTCTGGAAGGTATCGAATTCGATACGTGCAATAGGTGTCGAATTCGATGCGTATTTTGGCGTGTCGAATGGAAGAACACTATTTAACCGCGTGTCGAATGAGGGCTGTTCGATCCGATGCGTGTCGAATGAGAGGTGGTTCGATGCCGACTGTGCTGAGGTGGTTATCTTCTCGAAAAAGTGCACGGAATACAAGGGAACGGGCTATTTATAGCAGCCGTCCCGTAGAGCCCACAATCCAATATAGAAAGGCGCATCGAATCATCCTTATTCGATGCGCGCATCGAATCAGGGATATTCGATGCGCTAATGGGTTGGCCCAATAAAGAAGCATTAGACTGTTGATTCGATGCGCGCATCGAATTTTCGCAATTCGATGCGCTTGTGGGTCGGCCCAATAGCGATGTATTGGGCCAATCTTAAATCACACCCATCAACGACGGAGGACACAACAAAGATGCAAAATCAGTGTAAAGCAAAGGTCGCCTACGCGGAACAATTGTGCAGGGTTTATGACTTCATTGGCTTTTTCAATGCAAGGTACACTAATGCTTCTTTTTCAGTTAGACTACTGTTTGTGAAAAGTGCAATTGACTTGTTTTATGTTTCACTTGGGGTACATTGTCATCACATAAATATATATTTGTACCATTAGCTCGATATAGGTACACTAATGCTTCTTTTACAGTTGGGATAATTTGCTGAACCAACTCACATTTGTTTTGTTCGGTGCTAATAGCCTATTTTCAGTTAACAAATAATTTACAACTTTTTTCTTTAGTTAATTGTGCAAAACTTTCTATAGTTTACATATATGGCCAAACTAATCAACATCTATTTCTTTTTAACAGGTTCCACACTGGTAACATAGAGAAGCTATCAAGAGAGATTTCCAGAGAGGACAAACTTACTTTTGCAGTTGATGCAACAAATGTAGATTGGAGGAAGTATTTTAAAGAAATTCACATTCCTGGTGTGATGAATCATTTGATCAATGGCACAGGAGCTACTACTTAATTAAGTCGTTGGTGCTTGACTTTTCCGCTTTCACCCGGTCGAGAAGAAATAGTGAAGTATTTGCATTCTACTTAGTTCTTATCCAAAACCCTCAGACATTTTAGAGGATCAAGAGGTTATTAATTGTGTGTGGACGTAGTTCCTTATTGGTGTGGTTTGGACGTTATTGAATGTGTATTGAATAAGTAAAATTGACGTTGTTCTTACAAGGTATGGTAAGGGTTAGCTAAAATAGATGTACTTGTGCTGAGACAAGAACATATCTTCACGACGCCACACCGTAAAACCTCAACACCAAGAAAGTATGTGAGTGCACTGATATCCTTAACGGCGAAACGAGCAATATAATAGAGGACATTAGTGAGCCATAGGAACCAATGAGAATCATGTCGTCAACATAGAAAATAATAAAAAGGCGAACGTAACCATGCGACAAAACAAATAGTGAGGTATCCGACTTGGACTGAGTAATACCTACGAGACTAGAGTGGAACTCAATGTAAGATACCACATACGGGGAGCTTGTTTCAAGCCATAAAGAGATTTATGCAACAAGCACACATGTTCAGGCTCATATTTGTCAATAAACTTGGAAGGCTAGTGCCTATATAAGGTTTCTGAAAGATTCCTTCAAAGAAATGTGTTGCTCACATCCAACTAGCGAAGAGACCAATGATGCATAGTTTCCAGGGAGAGGACAATTTGTATGGTGGCCGACTAGACTATAGAGTTGAAGGTTTCCTTGTAGTCACGCCCATGCATTGATGAAAACCTTTAGCAACTAGACGAGCTTTGTATATTTCAATAAAGTCGTTGGGATGCGCTTAATAAAAAATAGCCACATGGACACAATGATGTCACGACCAGGAAGAGGGGGAGGAACAAGAGTCCAAATACCATACTCCATGAGAGCTGTAAAGTAATCATCCATGCCGCACGACACTTCAGATCGATGAAGGCGTGACTAGCTCACATAGGTTCAAGATGACCGTCAAGAGGATGTTTTGGTGGCAAGATGAACCTTCTTGGGTTTGAAGATGTTATTTCATGAACGAGTAACCATATGGTATGTGCGAGAAGATGGAATGGGATGGCGCAAGAGAGACCAAACGAGCACCAACATACGGGATAGCAGCGAATGTCGAAGGCAAACATGCTTAGTAGGTGGGAGCAAGGTAAGAGCAACAAGAGGATCAGGAAACGAAATGAGGGAAACAAATAAAGAACTTTCGCGAGGAAGATTGAATGTAGTGCATGGTCAAAGGACACTTGGGAAAATATTTTCGATAAACCTAACATGGAGAGAAAGATAGGGGCGACCAATGTCTATGTCAAGGCACATATAAGCAGCTTACGACATAGAATATCCAACAAATACACATTTTCGAGAAGGAGGGAGGACCTTATCCGCATTATAAGGCCGAATATGAGAGTAACAAAGACAACCAAAGGTACACGGTCGTAAATAATTCGGTGCCCACCTAAAAAGAATCTCAAAAATAGAACGTTGAACCAGAACCAAAGTAGGCAACCTATTAGAAAAATAGACAGCAGTACAAAAGGCAAACTCCAATACACTTGTATAAATAGCACGAGTGAGAAGTGCACGACCAACTGTGACAACAGTACAATGATGCATCTCACTCGTGCCATTTTGTTGCGGCATGCGAGGGATTATAGTAAGCCAGCTAATACCATTGGTTGAAAAATAACGATATAAACCAACACGTTCACACCATTATCGGAGTAGAAGTTCTGAATATGAACTCTAAACTGTTTCACCGCAAATGCACAAAAATTGGAGAAATACACTAGAAATCTTAAATTTAGCAAACATCATAAGCAAACAACAATACTAAGTGAAATGATTGACAAGCAACATATAATAGCGATAATCATTACAAGAAGTAGACGGTGCTAGAACTCAAATATCACCATAGACATAATGTAACCCACAATTTGTAATAAGAGAACTAGAATTAAAACTAAGTTACAGTTTTGTTCAATAAGCAAGAGTTGCAATGTTCAAAAAGTTAATTATCTAAAGTACATGGTAAAGTAAATGTACTATAATTAAAGAACTAATCTAAGAAGACGGATGAGCTAGACAATTATGGCAACAACTTGTATTCACTATTTCTCCAACCAAAGCATTAATAGGCGATCGTAACATGCGTGGAAGCCCGTGCAGATACACTCCATCAATGCGCTATCAATATGGCCTTTACAATAAAATAAGACAGTTAAAAGTCAATAAAACATGGAGAACTCAGAACACATAAAATATTATCAATACTAAATGAGCAATCACGACATAAGATATGAGAAGAACCAATATGAGATATTGGCAAACTTGTGCCATCAATCATGACAATCTCATCTGGACCCTCGTAATTAGAATACACTACGAGATCCTGAAGATCAGGCTTTAGGTTGTGAGATGCACCATAGTCGACCAACCAATCAATACGGGGGCATCATTACACGAAATAGATACTGCAAAATTAGCGATGGGCATATGAGAACGACGACATGTGCGTGAGCTACGACCTGGGATGTCGCATAGTGGGCAGATAACCTTAGCTCCAGATAGACGCTTGGTGTTGAGGATTCGATTGAGGTTTCTAATTATAGAGAGGATTAGACATATAATTCATGCGACCATTATTAGAGGCAAAACTGAGGCGAGAGTGGTTAAGCCCACGACCCGATTTGTTTTACCACCCCAGGAATTGTTGCAAGGCTGTGACGAATTGTCGTTGCCTTTGACCATTTAAAGAAACAAAAAGAAAAATAACAAGGGTGACGTCGATGGCTTGAGACATTTGCCATTAGCCAATGGCGACGAAAAGTAGCCATTGTCCTTGACACTCTCCCTTTTTATATAAACCTCCCCCTTCTTTCATTTTTATTATCGGATTCGATTATCCTACATTCTCCCCCCCCCCCCCCCCCTCTCTCTCTCACACACACACTTAATATTAGCATATTTTAATATGGTGAATAATAATCGCGCCTCTATTTCGGGAGAAGATGTTCATAGTAAAATATAAGTTTGCAAAGGCTATTTTAATTGAATCATAAAGGAATACCCCACTAATCAGCCCGTCAATGTTGCCTAGTCAGACGCTACTGCTATTGCACATCCAACGACATTGTCCGATCGAAGGCGCCAGATATTGTTGGAAAATCTGTTTTTTCCAATTATTTGATAATTTATTATACTGGGTTCCTTTTTATAAAATTGGGAATTCTTTAGCTTAGTGAAATCTAGGTTTTGTGTAGATAAACATAGTGTATTTAATTACTCAAAACCAATTTGGGATGTCTGAGAAATTAAATTATAATTTGCTAGTTGAAATAAATTATCTTGAAGAAAGAAAAGAAAATGGGTGAGAAGGTGAAAGGTAACAATCTTGCATTGAAAGTTAGAGTAAAATAGTACATCATATATGTTGCTTGTTTAGGACAATGGTTTGGACCACTTGGGGTATCACAAGTCTTTGGATGGGGGGAAAGATCTAGATGATAAGAGTCATGCTTCAAAGGCCACGCACGCGCGCACGCCGCCACTGTCATCCGTCCAGCTCGGTGTCTGCCTGAGCGGGGGTCGGGGCCTTGGGTCGTGGTCACGAGATGTGGACCATAGGCCTGGGCTTGGGCTAGAGCTAGAGCTAAAGTTTGGGCTTGAGCCTCCCCTACCATTTAATTCTTTTGGACAAAGTTTAACTAAGTAACTAATTAAATAAAAATTAATAAGTTACAAATCATAATAAAAACAGTAATGACGTGTACGAAACTGTTGAATCAGTGTTTATAGTAGGCAAAAATCTAGTGGGAAAATCTAGTTAGTGAAAATCCACATAGACACCCAGTTATAAGGCTGTTCATTGGTCCCGAACCAAACCAAACCAAACCAAATCAAACCAAATAAGAAAACGATAAACCAAACAAACCAAATAAGAAAACCCAAATCAAACCATACAATACAGTTTGGTTTAAACGTTTTCATGGTTCGGTTCGGTTAAACCCAAAAAACACCAAATAAAACCAAATGCGAGAAATTGTTCAATTATGAAAAAAATAAAGTCATCTTTTTTTAAAGAAAATTTGTATTACCCTCTTTTTTCATTAAAGTTGAACTAAATTATATTAGAGTAGATTAATCAAGATTTTTAGCTAAAACCCACAAAACTAATTTGCGATTCAAGCTTAAAGATGCAACTTTTAATGACTATTCGATCATTAATTAAGCATACAACTAAACTTATATGAAACGAGAAGTGATGAAGTGTAGAAAATTGATGATTTCAAGATTTAGAAGAACATATTCAAGATCCAAACGAGTTGAGATTTAACCAAAAAGTCAACGGAGTCCGTTTTTGACAAACGATACCACTTTTTCAAGTAGAAACAGCCTCCCGAGTCCTTACGTCCACATAATTTTAGGCAAATTCCAAGATTTGGAGGGTCAAATATGGAGTTTATTATTTCGTGCGGGTGGTTCGGTGTTGGAAATTGGGGGTTTAGAAAAATTAGGGATTAGGGATGTGGAAAAACCGACGAGTGGATTCTGTGTTTTTTTTGTTTGTGTGTAAGTATGTTGACGTTTTTGGCTTCTTTATTTATAAATTAACATTTTTTTTGTTTTTTTCAATGGTTTGGTTTGTTTGGTTTAATTTGGTTTAATTTGGTCTCTTAGCAATAAAACCAAAACAGTTTTGGTTTGAAACCAAACTAAACCGCAATAGCAAATATGTACAATGGTTCAAACCAAACTGTCTTGTTTTGTTTGGTTTCCACAGTTTAACCAAACCGTGAAACCATTGAACAGTCCTACCCAGTTACCAGCAAAAAGCCACCTTTCACACCAATAGGTGTACAGTCAGTCGAAAACAAGGTGAATTTTGGCAAAAGTTTATGACATAGAAAGGACGAGTCTGTCGGTCAATCCCTAGGCCAACTTTCGTAATCTATAAATAAACCCCGCTACTTCATCATTTTTCATTCATTTAATACATTCTTTTGGTTCGCACACCTTAATATTTGTAGTCCTACTATATTAAGAGTTAATTGTTACATTGGAAAACGATGGTCGATTAAACCGTAAGCGCCGAGTGGGGCAAATATCATTTCAAAGACAAAGGATTCAACTCTTACATCGACTTTAAATTTTGTTTTTTAGAATTTCACTCATTATAATCAACAATTTTAAAACAGAATTTTGTTGTGAAAATTACAGAATCATAGCCAAACTTTGGCCGTTTTTTGCACCTGTATAGCTGAACTTTGAGTTTGATGCATTTAGGTATCCCAACTTTGCTCCGGCCAATACCGTCCTATCCAAACTTTCAAAAACTCATTTTCAGGCCAAAATCGAACGTGTGTTGACCACGCGAAGGGGTCAAATAGTCATTTTAGAGATCATGGGACATAATGCAAAATGTATAATAAATTAAAACTCCCTCAATGTTTTTTTTTACACAGTGCACCCAAATAGTTTGATTGCTTAGCAAAAACACATCTTCCCAAAGTAAATTAAAAAATTAAATCCTGCCCCTCCTCCTCCACCACCACCGCTGCATTGTAGTTCACGATCGCACCAACATTTTAAAATCTTCTCTACGTCTGGAACATAGGCAATTTTCAACATTCTCAAACATTACCAAATAGGGAACATTGTTGTGTGAGCTAATAAATCATCATACATGATATATTTAGAACTTTAATATTTTGTTTTATATTTCTAAACATTTCAAATAAAAATAACACTATTTTTTATGTTAATAAGTTTATTTTAATGGTTTATGTTAATGAATGTTAAACTATGATTTTATGTTTTGAATTTTTTTTTTTTGGATTTGTGTGACTAGAACTTAAATAAAATAGAAAACTAAAACAAAATCTTTCATCTTCTTCGTGGTACCCCCACCACAACGCTACAACCCCTCCCCGCCGGTAATCACACTAGCTCAGTTGAGGTTAAATCCGGCGCTAAATCCGCTTTAATCCGCACACTTACCACGCAAGAACAATGATTATTTTCACTGTAACTGCACTTGCTGCTGCTTCTTCTAAGTTTTCTCCAATTTTTCTTAGTTACCGATCTTTGCAACTCTTCATAGCAAAGAACAACTTAGCTTCTTTATTGGGTGGATTAAAATCAAACCAATTTCATCAAAACCCAAGCAATTTGAGTTCAATTGGATTAGAGTTGTTTATCTGTTGAAAATTGATGAAGTTGAAGGTGGTTCAATTTCCTTCTATATTTTTTAGCTTTATGTTTAATTGATTTTATGAATGATTTTATGTCCGAAAGATAGCTAATATATCTCGAGATTTATACATGATTGGGGTGTCTAGTAATTGAGGAAGATGGTATTTTTGCTAACAATCAAAATATTTAATGGTGCAATGTGTTAAAAAAAGAAGAAGCAAACTTATGGTGTATTAAGTTATTACACATTTTCCACTATGAAATTATTACACATTTCAAGTGCTTTTAATATTTTGCCTTTTTTAGTGATGTCACATAGATGAAAAGTGATGTTTTTTCAACAAAAATGTGTTTTTGAAAGTTGGGATAGAACGGTGTTGGTCGGAGCAAAGTTGGGATACCCAAGTGCAAAAGTTCAAAGTTTAGCTATACAGGAACGACCAAAGTTTTGTGTATATCACAAAAGATGGTGACGATATTGCCTGTTCACGGCAAGGAAAAACCAGAGAAGTTTTTGGGCACTGATTTCCAAAGGTGACAATGTAATATGTTTTTCTACCTTACGACCTTGAACTTGTCAAGAATACCATCTGAGGATGCACCTACGGTGCTAGAACATTAGCCTAATCCTCGTCCAAGGGCTGCATTCGAGGACATGAAGCTCAGTGAATCCTTCCAAGTAGCTGCCATGATAGAAAAGTTGCCACCGTCCTAGAAGGACTTAAAGAACTACCTCAAGCACAAGCGTACAAAACAATGGAGGACTTCAAGAACTACCTCAAGCGTACAAAACCTCAAGCACAAAGTTTCCACCGTTCTTGAAGGACTTCAAGGACTACCATAAGTATTTCTCATCGTTTTGTATGTTTTTCTCGAGCCAAGACAAAACAATGGAAAAAGAGCACAAAATAGATGCTTTTGTAATGAATTACAAATAGTGCGCTACAAAACAACTTCAAGTATTAAAGCACAATGCAACCTCAGATAATCCTAGTCGCAACATGCAAAGAACTCCAACAGTTGGCCCAATCAAAGCTGGAGCTACGCGATACAAAGGAAGTTGCACGAGCCACGCGTCTAATCTAGAGACCTGCGCTGGTCAAGCAGACCCCCTGCGCGTTCTTGAGGAAACACCGTCACTCTCTGCAGTTTGAGTTGTGGCCAAATACAAAACCAGGGCAACAATTTTTTTCTATAAATAGGAGAGGACGACAGCACTTAAGGCATCACTTTCAAGACTCACAATTACGAACAGTTATTATATCGTTACTTTGTAAGATGTGAGGAAATTGTGAAAATAGAGAAATAACCATTGAAGCTTTGGTCTTAGTTTTGTTTTTATATTCTAGAGACGATAGTTCTTGAGGAAGAAGATAGCCCTTAGAAGTTGAAGAACATATAAAGGCGTCAACATTCCACCAGATTTGAGAGGCTTTTCCCTATCTCTTTTGCTTTTTTTATGTTATTTAACTCTATTGATTGTTGAACTCATGACTATGAGTAGCTAAACTAATTTGTGTTTGGAGTAGGAGAGTAATTATGATTTATAAATATGGATAAATGCATCAAACCCCCTGAACTATGCATGCTTTTGCAAAATCGTCTTTAAACTAAATAAATAAGCGGTTTGCCCTTTAAACTATATCATTCTGTTTGATTTCCCCCTGGCCGGGTTTTCGGTTATATTTGGCCATTCTTGGCCGGAATTTTTCCCCTTACCCGACACATATGTGTTGTATTAGATGTATTTTAGTAGTTGATGACAAAAAGTAGGCGAACAAACACCTCGAACGAGACATATTTCGGCTAAAATACACTGAAGAGCAAATCACATTTTAGCCGGAATATGTCCCGTTCGAGGTGTTTTTTAAAACTCAATTTGTCATCAACTACTAAAATACATCTAGTACAACACATATGTGTCGGGTAAGGGGAAATATTCCGGCCAACAATGGCCAAAAATAGCGGAAAACCCGGCCAGGGGGCAAATCGAACAGAATGGTATAGTTTAAGGGGCAAACCACTTATTTATTTAGTTTAAGGACAATTTCGCAAAAACGTGCATAGTTCAGGGGGTTTGATGCATTTATCCTTTATATATATATATATTTTTGTTTGATGTGTGCTTGATGTGTTCATGTGTCTAGAATAGTCTTTATTATGCGTAATTAGTCTCACTCTCGATGGATAAACTAATGCATTACCTTGGGATCGCCATAGTGTAGATGTTAAGCTATTTATGTATACGTGTGATTTTGCGATTTTAGTACGCTAACACATCTATTGCGCAACCCCTAGATCACACTAAATCGACATTGATTATGTACGTTGATATTAACATGATTCAGATGAGTTAATTGCACTGCAAGATTAATATCTCTAATAAAAAAAAACTAACAATTGGGATGATTTCGCTGCAATGTATGCCATTACAGACTTAATGGTTCTTTAGTTGGGATAGGTCCAGCTATATGTCGTGGGTACATTTGACACACAAAACTCAAACTAAAGTCAAGTATCTCAAGTAAGCATAGGTAGTTTGTCGATGAACAATTATGGTTAAATCAATAGTGAAATCAAACCTCTAAACCTTTTTTTAATCATGCGTTTACAACTAAAGCATTCAACCAATCAATCATCTTAAATTAAACATCATTTTATCGGATATGTTGGCTTAGGGCCTACCTAGAGATCAAACATATTGTGAATCGAGGGGAATGAGTTTAAAACCCAACATTAAAGCATCTTTATGATGGAACCCAACCATGTTGATTGGAGATTACAAGATCTTGATTCAATGGGATAACAAAATTTTAAAGAATCAGATATAGCACTTTGGAGCTAACTCCAGCCCATTCTCGTGTACGATAAATGTATTACATATAGATACTCTTAATGATTCTCAAGCTTAATTGAGCTGAGTATGGTAGGATACTCTTTATAGGAGACCTATGTGAGAGTGAAGTTTGGCCGCTTCATAAGAAACCACTTATGTACCCCAAGAGTTGTCCAGGGCAAAAACAAAGACAACCATGAGAATTAAAAACTATTAAATAAGTTACTATATAGTGCAGATGTCTTGGTTTACACCAAAATTTGAACGGTTAAAACATCATGTTCACTGATCAACTAAGTAACTCTGATGTATTCTACTATGAAAGGTGCCAAAAGCTGCATTTCCCGATGCAGTAAGCTTTCCGTCTGAACTCTCTCGAGCATATACATTGAATTTTCATTCACGTAGGGGATTGTTGGAAAATTAATTTTGCCAATTATTTAATAATTTATTTTATGGTTCTCTTTTATAAAATTGAAATTTCTTTAGCTTAATGAAATCTACGTTTTGTGTAGATGAACGTAGCGTATTTAATCACTCAAAATCAATTTGAGGTGAATGAGAAATTAAATTCTAAGGTTAGCTAGTTGAAATAAGTTATCTTGCAGAAATAAATGAAATAGGTGGGAATGGGAAGGTGAAAAGTCAGAAGAGCTAAAATAGTACACCTTATTTGTTGATTGTTTAGGATAAGGGCCTAGGCCCCTTTCGGTAACCCAACTCTTTGAAGTGGGAAGACCTAGAAGCTATCGGTCATGCTTCAAAGCTTACACACGCACGCGCCACCGCCATCGTACATCCGAATTGACCTCCACCTGGGCCGGGGTTGGGGTTGTGAGACAAGGGTCACAGGTTGTGGGCTGTGGGCTTGGGTTTAGGCTTGGGCTAGAGTTAGAGCTAGAGCTTCGACTTGGTCTTTCCCTACCATATTTTTTTTTTGGATAAAAGTTAATTAAGTAATTAATTAATTATTCAAAAACAATAAGTGACAAATCAAATAATTAAATAAAATCGTGATGAGGTGTAAAAATATGTTTAATCAGTGTGTCAAGTAGGCAAAAATCTGGTAAAAAAATCCAATCAACAAAAAGCCACCTAGACTCCAAGTCAGTAGCGAAAGGCCAATTTTCACACAAATTGGTGCATAGTCAGCTTGAAACAGTGTGAATTTTGGCGAGAAATTTGTTACGTGAAAAGAACGTGTCTGTCCGGTCACCCCATAGGCCAACTTTTGTAATTTATAAATAGACCCTCCTACTTCTTTATTTTTCATTCATTCAATACATTCTCTTCTTCCTTTTTATTTTGTTTTCGGAGTTAAAAACATTCTTTTGGTTCGTCATTCTCAATATTGTAGTGATATTATATTAAGACTTAGTCGTTGTATCTTGAGAAACGATTGTCGATCAAACACCGAGCGGGGTAAATATCATTTAAAATAGAAAGAGTTCAAATGTTGCCTCAACTTTAAGTTTCGTTCTATTTTTATGAATTACACCAATTACGATCAACATATACCACTTACTCTCCCCATGTCGAGTTCTCGTCCAGTTGAGGCACTGTATGCGGAGTTCTTACCTACCTAACACGGTACCCCTGGCATTCCTCCCAATTCGCGCCTATCTCACGAGTTGCAGGACGAGGTAATGGTCGATGATCAACATCAGTACTCGGCATCTTCGTCAAGAGGGCATCCTTTTCCAACTTCACAACCTTCGAATGTTGCTAGTTCGTCGCATTATCTGGCTAGAGGTATGGCGAAAGGCGACCAGCCGTGTACTGACCTGTCGAAGCGAATACACATCAAGGTTAACAAATATGGAAATTGGTCTTAAGAGTCGCATCGTGTTGTATCGATGATCAACGCGATTGTGAAGAGGTTAATACAACTACGGGCCCTCAATACGATGATATCACTGTTGCCAATAAATATGCTTTTTGGAACTATTTAAGGTAATCAAGTTCTTTAATTTTATTTAATATTTTTGATCTTATATTATATTATATTATACTATTTCGTTATACCAATGCGACGGACTTTTTGACCAGGGTACGTACATGGGTCCAAGGATTTTGAACCACAGATTCTTAAGGCCTTCCAAGATACTGCGGCCAACCGATTTAATGAGGTGAGTTAGGCCAAGAAGTTATACTACGAAAGGTCTGATGACCCTAAATATGAAGATCAACGACTTACTGGGATGCCACCAAGTCTACTCTTAGATTACGTCGATTATTGATAATATTGAGATAACAAGAGGATTGTTGCACAAGCATCAAAGAACATGTTAGCAAACAAGATCAAGACCGAAAGCAACTCTTCAACTAGTACCTATGCAAATGGATCTGTTAACAATCGAGGAATATTCACAGGTACTGATACATTAATTACTAATTATTAATTTTAGATAATCTGATCAAGTCCTAAATTATAGAATATTATAAATCTTTTATTTAAAACATCGTTCTAGCAAAAATAATTGAAAAGAAGGTGAAATATTATGATTCGTACAGGTGGAGTCGGGTGACGAATGTTCCAAATGGCGAACTAAAATTGAATGGGTGAACCCATATGACCATAATTTTTATGTAAGTAAAGTTAAATACTCAAATGATCGTAACGTAATTTGTGTTGTACGTATATTTGTTTATGAATTGGTGTTATTGAAAATTGTGTAAGATTAATATATAGTCGCGCTTTGATGTTTGAAGAGAATATGAGAATGAAGAGGATTGGTCATATGAGTTCGTTCCAGCGCTTCTACGGGAAGCAAGTTTGGAACAAAAAAAGAGAAATGTAGAGGGTTGCTAAGAAATGTTAACCCTGCAAAATACGATATGTCATGGGGAAAGGTGTCGATGGAGAAGAAGGCAAGGACTACAAGGCTAAATAAACAAGTGTCTGAACATATGGTCTCACAAAGTAAATTCTTGAAAGAGACGCATGCGACATTGTAGGCTCAAGAAAAGTAGATGGATGACATGCAGGCACGGTGGCTTTAACAACACCTGTTAGATCTAAATCGTTTTACTTATTACTTTTTTCTTTTCATAAGTATAATGACTTGTTAAGACATGTAAGTAAGTAAAACAAAGACACATGGACTTTATAGTTGTTTGGTCACAACAGACCTAGTCCACTCGGCTTTCGTCTATTTTGACAACTCAAATTTCTTTATAATACTACAGAACTTGACTGACTCATGATATTACTCGATACTTGTAATCTAGACTCCCTCTAATTACTCTCTTAATATCTGACGCGACACCTTACTATAGAACTCTACTTTAATCTGAAAATACCTAAAGACACACGAAGATCCTTCGCCTCGATATTTCTTACATAACACTTGTATAAAGATTTCACTCTTAAACAAATAAAATGACAAAACTTAAACACTAAATTCTTGTCTTCAAATGTCTTCGAGTCTTTTGCTTTTATAGAGTGCAAAATCTCCTATGCAGAAGGACAATTGTTGCACCAGATCTTCGATTCTTTAAGATAGCTTGCAAACCTTCATTAATTCATCCGATTTGATCATGTTATACAAGTAAACAGAATATTCCAATGTATATGTATATTATCATGTCTAGGTTCATTGGGAATAAAACTGGATCATACAAAGAGAAATGAATCTACTTAATCTTCTTTCCTTATTTTATCTTAACGTTGCAGGATCCAACTAAACATGGAAACCGAAAGATTCAATTCTAGAATCTCACTAATATTCTTACCTTAAAATAATCTGATATGACAAGATCTTAAGTATTCAAAAAGAGATATAAATATTATTCTCAAAACATAATCAATAATAACATAATTTAAGCATATTTAATTTACTAATAACAAAATATATTTGGGCCAAAATATTTGGTCCTAACAATAACAACATCAAGACAATGTTGGACACCATGTGTAGGGATGTTCCTATATTGCACAGATACGGGCACGGGCACGGAGTTTTAAAAATTACAGGATAGGATACGGCTTGAATACGTCTAAGTTTTTTGATATTTTATCACTACAAGAAAAATGGGTCAACAGGGACCTAAAATTAGGTCCCTATTGACCCCCCAGGGGTCCCTGAAGGTCAATAGGGACCTACTGTAGGTCGCTATTGGTTGGTCCCTATTGACCTCGGTCGTTTGCCATCAGGGACCTACATTAGGTCCCTGATGCGGCCAATAGCGACCGGAAAATCAGGGACCGCCTTGCGGTCCCTGATACTTTCAATAGCGACCTACATTAGGTCCCTATTGACTCCAAAATTATAGCGACCTAACTCTGGTCCCTATTATTTTTTGTCAATAGGGACCAAACTGCGGTCCCTATTACTATTATTAGGGACCTAACTGCGGTCCCTAATAATAATAGAGTATCTATGAATATTATTAGGGACCGCAACTAGGTCCCTACTAATATTCATAAATACTCTATGAATATTAGTAGGGACCTAGCTCCGGTCCCTAATAATAGTTATAGGGACCTAACTTCGGTCCCTACTAATATTCATAGAACTCTATGAATATTAGTAGGGACCGAAGTTAGGTCCCTACTAATATTCATAGAACTCTATGAATATTAGTAAGGACCGAAGTTAGGTCCCTACTAATATTCATAGAACTCTATGAATGTTAGTAGGGACCTAACTGCGGTCACTAATAGTCTGCGAGGAAAATAAAAAAAAACAATAATATTCCGGAAATATTCCGAAATATTATTGTTTTTTTTTTGTAAAAATATGATTATAACAAGATCAAAACAATAAAATAATGAAGAAAAAGTTAATATAATGAAATGAAAGTGTTCATGAATGTAAAACAATGAATGAAATATGATTAATAATAGAAAACAAAACATGAATGAAAACAAAAAGATGAATGAATATAAAAAACAAATGAAATAAAAGAAAGTGTAGATCCAAAATAAGAGAAATGGAAGAAAAGAAAGTATAGATCCAAAATAATAGAAGAGTAAGAAAAGAAAGTGTAGATCCAAAATAATAGAAAAGTAAGAAAAAAAAAATTAGATGCAAAATAATAGAAAGGAAAGATTGTGTGGATGAATTGTTTTTTGTGTTAGTTGATTTTTGTTTTGGATTTGTGTTGTTAAAAAAGAAAATTTTTGTGTTGGGTGATTTTTGGAGAAATGATAAGTGATTTTGTGTTGAAAAAAAAGATAGTGTTTTTGTGTTGGTGTTTTTTGGAGATTAATGAAATTTTAGGTGTAAGAGTGGTGAGTATATATAGAGGAGAGGGTGAAATTTTGAAATTTTCGTAAAATTCAAATTTCCCCCTCTATCCCGCCTAAATTTTTTGCCAAAATTTCAAATTTTTGGACTTTTGTGACCTAATTGCGGTCCCTAATTTCTAATAGGGACCGGACTTAGGTCACAAGTTTTAACTGGGGACCGTTAGGGACCTAAGTTTGGTCCCTACTAATATTCATCCTTGAAATTTGATTTTTTTTATTTATGTTCGTGTGTTTGTGAATCCTATAATACGTCGTTGTATTTATTGTTATTTTAACTATTACAATTGTAATTGGTAACTAAACAAACAACGATTCATCTCAAATCATCATAAATTAACAATTTCAAAGTATGAATATTAGTAGGGACCTAAAGTAGGTCCCTGATGACTCAATAGGGACCTACATTCGGTCCCTGATGGGACAATAGGGACCTAAATTAGGTCCCTGATGAATCAATAGGGACCTAAATTAGGTCCCTACTAATATTCAAACTTTGAAATCGCTAATTTATGATTTGATCTAGCTAAGTTAGTGATTTTTAGCAACAACTTCATTACTAAATGTGAAAAGAAGTAATTAATGGTTAAGAACAAGTGATTTAGTTATTCAATGTGATGGAGTGATTAGTTATTAGATATTGAATGTGATATTTGTCATTGAATAAACTAGTAAATGAATCTTCAAAACGGACCGTTCCCTATACGTAATGTTTGGATTTACAATGCGTCGTTGTATTTATTGTTATTTTAACTATTACAATTGTAATTGGTAACTAAACAAACAACGATTCACCTCAAATCATCATAAATTAACAATTTCAAAGTATGAATATTAGTAGGGACCTAAATTAGGTCCCTGATGACTCAATAGGGACCTACATTCGGTCCCTGATGGGACAATAGGGACCTAAATTAGGTCCCTGATGAATCAATAGGGACCTAAATTAGGTCCCTACTAATATTCATACTTTGAAATCGCTAATTTATGATTTGATCTAGCTAAGTTAGTGGTTTTTAGCAACAACTTCATTACTAAATGTGAAAAGAAGTAATTAATGGTTAAGAACAAGTGATTTAGTTATTCAATGTGATGGAGTGATTAGTTATTAGATATTGAATGTGATATTTGTCATTGAATAAACTAGTAAATGAATCTTCAAAACGAACCGTTCCCTATACGTAATGTTTGGATTTACAATGCGTCGTTGTATTTATTGTTATTTTAACTATTACAATTGTAATTGGTAACTAAACAAACAACGATTCATCTCAAATCATCATAAATTAACAATTTCAAAGTATGAATATTAGTAGGGACCTAAAGTAGGTCCCTGATGACTCAATAGGGACCTACATTCGGTCCCTGATGGGACAATAGGGACCTAAATTAGGTCCCTGATGAATCAACAGGGACCTAAATTAGGTCCCTACTAATATTCAAACTTTGAAATCGCTAATTTATGATTTGATCTAGCTAAGTTAGTGATTTTTAGCAACAACTTCATTACTAAATGTGAAAAGAAGTAATTAATGGTTAAGAACAAGTGATTTAGTTATTCAATGTGATGGAGTGATTAGTTATTAGATATTGAATGTGATATTTGTCATTGAATAAACTAGTAAATGAATCTTCAAAACGGACCGTTCCCTATACGTAATGTTTGGATTTACAATGTGTCGTTGTATTTATTGTTATTTTAACTATTACAATTGTAATTGGTAACTAAACAAACAACGATTCACCTCAAATCATAATAAATTAACAATTTCAAAGTATGAATATTAGTAGGGACCTAAATTAGGTCCCTGATGACTCAATAGGGACCTACATTCGGTCCCTGATGGGACAATAGGGACCTAAATTAGGTCCCTGATGAATCAATAAGGACCTAAATTAGGTCCCTACTAATATTCATACTTTGAAATCGCTAATTTATGATTTGATCTAGCTAAGTTAGTGGTTTTTAGCAACAACTTCATTACTAAATGTGAAAAGAAGTAATTAATGGTTAAGAACAAGTGATTTAGTTATTCAATGTGATGGAGTGATTAGTTATTAGATATTGAATGTGATATTTGTCATTGAATAAACTAGTAAATGAATCTTCAAAACGGACCGTTCCCTATACGTATTGTTTGGATTTACAATGCGTCGTTGTATTTATTGTTATTTTAACTATTACAATTGTAATTGGTAACTAAACAAACAACGATTCATCTCAAATCATCATAAATTAACAATTTCAAAGTATGAATATTAGTAGAGACCTAAAGTAGGTCCCTGATGACTCAATAGGGACCTACATTCGGTCCCTGATGGGACAATAGGGACCTAAATTAGGTCCCTGATGAATCAATTGGGACCTAAATTAGGTCCCTACTAATATTCATACTTTGAAATCGCTAATTTATGATTTGATCTAGCTAAGTTAGTGGTTTTTAGAAACAACTTCATTACTAAATGTGAAAAGAAGTAATTAATGGTTAAGAACAAGTGATTTAGTTATTCAATGTGATGGAGTGATTGGTTATTAGATATTGAATGTGATATTTGTCATTGAATAAACTAGTAAATGAATCTTCAAAACGGACCGTTCCCTATACGTAATGTTTGGATTTACAATGCGTCGTTGTATTTATTGTTATTTTAACTATTACAATTGTAATTGGTAACTAAACAAACAACGATTCACCTCAAATCATCATAAATTAACAATTTCAAAGTATGAATATTAGTAGGGACCTAAAGTAGGTCCCTGATGACTCAATAGGGACCTACATTCGGTCCCTGATGGGACAATAGGGACCTAAATTAGGTCCCTGGTGAATCAATAGGGACCTAAATTAGGTCCCTACTAATATTCATACTTTGAAATCGCTAATTTATGATTTGATCTAGCTAAGTTAGTGGTTTTTAGCAACAACTTCATCACTAAATGTGAAAAGAAGTAATTAATGGTTAAGAACAAGTGATTTAGTTATTCAATGTGATGGAGTGATTAGTTATTAGATATTGAATGTGATATTTGTCATTGAATAAACTAGTAAATGAATCTTCAAAACGGACAGTTCCCTATACGTAATGTTTGGATTTACAATGCGTCGTTGTATTTATTGTTATTTTAACTATTACAATTGTAATTGGTAACTAAACAAACAACGATTCACCTCAAATCATCATAAATTAACAATTTCAAAGTATGAATATTAGTAGGGACCTAAATTAGGTCCCTGATGACTCAATAGGGACCTACATTCGGTCCCTGATGGGACAATAGGGACCTAAATTAGGTCCCTGATGAATCAATTGGGACCTAAATTAGGTCCCTACTAATATTCATACTTTGAAATCGCTAATTTATGATTTGATCTAGCTAAGTTAGTGGTTTTTAGCAACAACTTCATTACTAAATGTGAAAAGAAGTAATTAATGGTTAAGAACAAGTGATTTAGTTATTCAATGTGATGGAGTGATTGGTTATTAGATATTGAATGTGATATTTGTCATTGAATAAACTAGTAAATGAATCTTCAAAACGGACCGTTCCCTATACGTAATGTTTGGATTTACAATGCGTCGTTGTATTTATTGTTATTTTAACTATTACAATTGTAATTGGTAACTAAACAAACAACGATTCATCTCAAATCATCATAAATTAACAATTTCAAAGTATGAATATTAGTAGAGACCTAAAGTAGGTCCCTGATAAATTAGGTCCCTGATGAATCAATAGGGACCTAAATTAGGTCCTTACTAATATTCATACTTTCAAATCGCTAATTTATGATTTGATCTAGCTAAGTTAGTGGTTTTTAGCAACAACTTCATTACTAAATGTGAAAAGAAGTAATTAATGGTTAAGAACAAGTGATTTAGTTATTCAATGTGATGGAGTGATTAGTTATTAGATATTGAATGTGATATTTGTCATTGAATAAACTAGTAAATGAATCTTCAAAACGGACCGTTCCCTATACGTAATGTTTGGATTTACAATGCGTCGTTGTATTTATTGTTATTTTAACTATTACAATTGTAATTGGTAACTAAACAAACAACGATTCATCTCAAATCATCATAAATTAACAATTTCAAAGTATGAATATTAGTAGGGACCCAAAGTAGGTCCCTGATGACTCAATAGGGACCTACATTCGGTCCCTGATGGGACAATAGGGACCTAAATTAGGTCCCTGATGAATCAATAGGGACCTAAATTAGGTCCCTAATAATATTCAAACTTTGAAATCGCTAATTTATGATTTGATCTAGCTAAGTTAGTGATTTTTAGCAACAACTTCATTACTAAATGTGAAAAGAAGTAATTAATGGTTAAGAACAAGTGATTTAGTTATTCAATGTGATGGAGTGATTAGTTATTAGATATTGAATGTGATATTTGTCATTGAATAAACTAGTAAATGAATCTTCAAAACGGACCGTTCCCTATACGTAATGTTTGGATTTACAATGTGTCGTTGTATTTATTGTTATTTTAACTATTACAATTGTAATTGGTAACTAAACAAACAACGATTCACCTCAAATCATCATAAATTAACAATTTCAAAGTATGAATATTAGTAGGGACCTAAATTAGGTCCCTGATGACTCAATAGGGACCTACGTTCGGTCCCTGATGGGACAATAGGGACCTAAATTAGGTCTCTGATGAATCAATAGGGACCTAAATTAGGTCCCTACTAATATTCAAACTTTGAAATCGCTAATTTATGATTTGATCTAGCTAAGTTAGTGATTTTTAGCAACAACTTCATTACTAAATGTGAAAAGAAATAATTAATGGTTAACAACAAGTGATTTAGTTATTCAATGTGATGGAGTGATTAGTTATTAGATATTGAATGTGATATTTGTCATTGAATAAACTAGTAAATGAATCTTCAAAACGGACCGTTCCCTATACGTAATGTTTGGATTTACAATGCGTCGTTGTATTTATTGTTATTTTAACTATTACAATTGTAATTGGTAACTAAACAAACAACGATTCACCTCAAATCATCATAAATTAACAATTTCAAAGTATGAATATTAGTAGGGACCGAAAGTAGGTCCCTGATGACTCAATAGGGACCTACATTCGGTCCCTGATGGGACAATAGGGACCTAAATTAGGTCCCTGGTGAATCAATAGGGACCTAAATTAGGTCCCTACTAATATTCATACTTTGAAATCGCTAATTTATGATTTGATCTAGCTAAGTTAGTGGTTTTTAGCAACAACTTCATTACTAAATGTGAAAAGAAGTAATTAATGGTTAAGAACAAGTGATTTAGTTATTCAATGTGATGGAGTGATTAGTTATTAGATATTGAATGTGATATTTGTCATTGAATAAACTAGTAAATGAATCTTCAAAACGGACCGTTCCCTATACGTAATGTTTGGATTTACAATGCGTCGTTGTATTTATTGTTATTTTAACTATTACAATTGTAATTGGTAACTAAACAAACAACGATTCATCTCAAATCATCATAAATTAACAATTTCAAAGTATGAATATTAGTAGAGACCTAAAGTAGGTCCCTGATGACTCAATAGGGACCTACATTCGGTCCCTGATGGGACAATAGGGACCTAAATTAGGTCCCTGATGAATCAATTGGGACCTAAATTAGGTCCCTACTAATATTCATACTTTGAAATCGCTAATTTATGATTTGATCTAGCTAAGTTAGTGGTTTTTAGCAACAACTTCATTACTAAATGTGAAAAGAAGTAATTAATGGTTAAGAACAAGTGATTTAGTTATTCAATGTGATGGAGTGATTGGTTATTAGATATTGAATGTGATATTTGTCATTGAATAAACTAGTAAATGAATCTTCAAAACGGACCGTTCCCTATACGTAATGTTTGGATTTACAATGCGTCGTTGTATTTATTGTTATTTTAACTATTACAATTGTAATTGGTAACTAAACAAACAACGATTCATCTCAAATCATCATAAATTAACAATTTCAAAGTATGAATATTAGTAGGGACCTAAAGTAGGTCCCTGATAAATTAGGTCCCTGATGAATCAATAGGGACCTAAATTAGGTCCCTACTAATATTCATACTTTCAAATCGCTAATTTATGATTTGATCTAGCTAAGTTAGTGGTTTTTAGCAACAACTTCATTACTAAATGTGAAAAGAAGTAATTAATGGTTAAGAACAAGTGATTTAGTTATTCAATGTGATGGAGTGATTAGTTATTAGATATTGAATGTGATATTTGTCATTGAATAAACTAGTAAATGAATCTTCAAAACGGACCGTTCCCTATACGTAATGTTTGGATTTACAATGCGTCGTTGTATTTATTGTTATTTTAACTATTACAATTGTAATTGGTAACTAAACAAACAACGATTCACCTCAAATCATCATAAATTAACAATTTCAAAGTATGAATATTAGTAGGGACCTAAAGTAGGTCCCTGATGACTCAATAGGGACCTACATTCGGTCCCTGATGGGACAATAGGGACCTAAATTAGGTCCCTGGTGAATCAATAGGGACCTAAATTAGGTCCCTACTAATATTCATACTTTGAAATCGCTAATTTATGATTTGATCTAGCTAAGTTAGTGGTTTTTAGCAACAACTTCATCACTAAATGTGAAAAGAAGTAATTAATGGTTAAGAACAAGTGATTTAGTTATTCAATGTGATGGAGTGATTAGTTATTAGATATTGAATGTGATATTTGTCATTGAATAAACTAGTAAATGAATCTTCAAAACGGACAGTTCCCTATACGTAATGTTTGGATTTACAATGCGTCGTTGTATTTATTGTTATTTTAACTATTACAATTGTAATTGGTAACTAAACAAACAACGATTCACCTCAAATCATCATAAATTAACAATTTCAAAGTATGAATATTAGTAGGGACCTAAATTAGGTCCCTGATGACTCAATAGGGACCTACATTCGGTCCCTGATGGGACAATAGGGACCTAAATTAGGTCCCTGATGAATCAATTGGGACCTAAATTAGGTCCCTACTAATATTCATACTTTGAAATCGCTAATTTATGATTTGATCTAGCTAAGTTAGTGGTTTTTAGCAACAACTTCATTACTAAATGTGAAAAGAAGTAATTAATGGTTAAGAACAAGTGATTTAGTTATTCAATGTGATGGAGTGATTGGTTATTAGATATTGAATGTGATATTTGTCATTGAATAAACTAGTAAATGAATCTTCAAAACGGACCGTTCCCTATACGTAATGTTTGGATTTACAATGCGTCGTTGTATTTATTGTTATTTTAACTATTACAATTGTAATTGGTAACTAAACAAACAACGATTCATCTCAAATCATCATAAATTAACAATTTCAAAGTATGAATATTAGTAGGGACCTAAAGTAGGTCCCTGATAAATTAGGTCCCTGATGAATCAATAGGGACCTAAATTAGGTCCTTACTAATATTCATACTTTCAAATCGCTAATTTATGATTTGATCTAGCTAAGTTAGTGGTTTTTAGCAACAACTTCATTACTAAATGTGAAAAGAAGTAATTAATGGTTAAGAACAAGTGATTTAGTTATTCAATGTGATGGAGTGATTAGTTATTAGATATTGAATGTGATATTTGTCATTGAATAAACTAGTAAATGAATCTTCAAAACGGACCGTTCCCTATACGTAATGTTTGGATTTACAATGCGTCGTTGTATTTATTGTTATTTTAACTATTACAATTGTAATTGGTAACTAAACAAACAACGATTCATCTCAAATCATCATAAATTAACAATTTCAAAGTATGAATATTAGTAGGGACCCAAAGTAGGTCCCTGATGACTCAATAGGGACCTACATTCGGTCCCTGATGGGACAATAGGGACCTAAATTAGGTCCCTGATGAATCAATAGGGACCTAAATTAGGTCCCTAATAATATTCAAACTTTGAAATCGCTAATTTATGATTTGATCTAGCTAAGTTAGTGATTTTTAGCAACAACTTCATTACTAAATGTGAAAAGAAGTAATTAATGGTTAAGAACAAGTGATTTAGTTATTCAATGTGATGGAGTGATTAGTTATTAGATATTGAATGTGATATTTGTCATTGAATAAACTAGTAAATGAATCTTCAAAACGGACCGTTCCCTATACGTAATGTTTGGATTTACAATGTGTCGTTGTATTTATTGTTATTTTAACTATTACAATTGTAATTGGTAACTAAACAAACAACGATTCACCTCAAATCATCATAAATTAACAATTTCAAAGTATGAATATTAGTAGGGACCTAAATTAGGTCCCTGATGACTCAATAGGGACCTACGTTCGGTCCCTGATGGGACAATAGGGACCTAAATTAGGTCCCTGATGAATCAATAGGGACCTAAATTAGGTCCCTACTAATATTCAAACTTTGAAATCGCTAATTTATGATTTGATCTAGCTAAGTTAGTGATTTTTAGCAACAACTTCATTACTAAATGTGAAAAGAAATAATTAATGGTTAACAACAAGTGATTTAGTTATTCAATGTGATAGAGTGATTAGTTATTAGATATTGAATGTGATATTTGTCATTGAATAAACTAGTAAATGAATCTTCAAAACGGACCGTTCCCTATACGTAATGTTTGGATTTACAATGCGTCGTTGTATTTATTGTTATTTTAACTATTACAATTGTAATTGGTAACTAAACAAACAACGATTCACCTCAAATCATCATAAATTAACAATTTCAAAGTATGAATATTAGTAGGGACCGTAAGTAGGTCCCTGATGACTCAATAGGGACCTACATTCGGTCCCTGATGGGACAATAGGGACCTAAATTAGGTCCCTGGTGAATCAATAGGGACCTAAATTAGGTCCCTACTAATATTCATACTTTGAAATCGCTAATTTATGATTTGATCTAGCTAAGTTAGTGGTTTTTAGCAACAACTTCATCACTAAATGTGAAAAGAAGTAATTAATGGTTAAGAACAAGTGATTTAGTTATTCAATGTGATGGAGTGATTAGTTATTAGATATTGAATGTGATATTTGTCATTGAATAAACTAGTAAATGAATCTTCAAAACGGACAGTTCCCTATACGTAATGTTTGGATTTACAATGCGTCGTTGTATTTATTGTTATTTTAACTATTACAATTGTAATTGGTAACTAAACAAACAACGATTCACCTCAAATCATCATAAATTAACAATTTCAAAGTATGAATATTAGTAGGGACCTAAATTAGGTCCCTGATGACTCAATAGGGACCTACATTCGGTCCCTGATGGGACAATAGGGACCTAAATTAGGTCCCTGATGAATCAATTGGGACCTAAATTAGGTCCCTACTAATATTCATACTTTGAAATCGCTAATTTATGATTTGATCTAGCTAAGTTAGTGGTTTTTAGCAACAACTTCATTACTAAATGTGAAAAGAAGTAATTAATGGTTAAGAACAAGTGATTTAGTTATTCAATGTGATGGAGTGATTGGTTATTAGATATTGAATGTGATATTTGTCATTGAATAAACTAGTAAATGAATCTTCAAAACGGACCGTTCCCTATACGTAATGTTTGGATTTACAATGCGTCGTTGTATTTATTGTTATTTTAACTATTACAATTGTAATTGGTAACTAAACAAACAACGATTCATCTCAAATCATCATAAATTAACAATTTCAAAGTATGAATATTAGTAGGGACCTAAAGTAGGTCCCTGATAAATTAGGTCCCTGATGAATCAATAGGGACCTAAATTAGGTCCCTACTAATATTCATACTTTCAAATCGCTAATTTATGATTTGATCTAGCTAAGTTAGTGGTTTTTAGCAACAACTTCATTACTAAATGTGAAAAGAAGTAATTAATGGTTAAGAACAAGTGATTTAGTTATTCAATGTGATGGAGTGATTAGTTATTAGATATTGAATGTGATATTTGTCATTGAATAAACTAGTAAATGAATCTTCAAAACGGACCGTTCCCTATACGTAATGGTTGGATTTACAATGCGTCGTTGTATTTATTGTTATTTTAACTATTACAATTGTAATTGGTAACTAAACAAACAACGATTCATCTCAAATCATCATAAATTAACAATTTCAAAGTATGAATATTAGTAGGGACCCAAAGTAGGTCCATGATGACTCAATAGGGACCTACATTCGGTCCCTGATGGGACAATAGGGACCTAAATTAGGTCCCTGATGAATCAATAGGGACCTAAATTAGGTCCCTACTAATATTCAAACTTTGAAATCGCTAATTTATGATTTGATCTAGCTAAGTTAGTGATTTTTAGCAACAACTTCATTACTAAATGTGAAAAGAAGTAATTAATGGTTAAGAACAAGTGATTTAGTTATTCAATGTGATGGAGTGATTAGTTATTAGATATTGAATGTGATATTTGTCATTGAATAAACTAGTAAATGAATCTTCAAAACGGACCGTTCCCTATACGTAATGTTTGGATTTACAATGCGTCGTTGTATTTATTGTTATTTTAACTATTACAATTGTAATTGGTAACTAAACAAACAACGATTCATCTCAAATCATCATAAATTAACAATTTCAAAGTATGAATATTAGTAGGGACCTAAAGTAGGTCCCTGATGACTCAATAGGGACCTACATTCGGTCCCTGATGGGACAATAGGGACCTAAATTAGGTCCCTGATGAATCAATAGGGACCTAAATTAGGTCCCTACTAATATTCAAACTTTGAAATCGCTAATTTATGATTTGATCTAGCTAAGTTAGTGATTTTTAGCAACAACTTCATTACTAAATGTGAAAAGAAGTAATTAATGGTTAAGAACAAGTGATTTAGTTATTCAATGTGATGGAGTGATTAGTTATTAGATATTGAATGTGATATTTGTCATTGAATAAACTAGTAAATGAATCTTCAAAACAGACCGTTCCCTATACGTAATGTTTGGATTTACAATGCGTCGTTGTATTTATTGTTATTTTAACTATTACAATTGTAATTGGTAACTAAACAAACAACGATTCATCTCAAATCATCATAAATTAACAATTTCAAAGTATGAATATTAGTAGAGACCTAAAGTAGGTCCCTGATGAGTCAATAGGGACCTACATTCGGTCCGTGATGGGACAATAGGGACCTAAATTAGGTCCCTGATGAATCAATAGGGACCTAAATTAGGTCCCTACTAATATTCAAACTTTGAAATCGCTAATTTATGATTTGATCTAGCTAAGTTAGTGATTTTTAGCAACAACTTCATTACTAAATGTGAAAAGAAATAATTAATGGTTAACAACAAGTGATTTAGTTATTCAATGTGATGGAGTGATTAGTTATTAGATATTGAATGTGATATTTGTCATTGAATAAACTAGTAAATGAATCTTCAAAACGGACCGTTCCCTATACGTAATGTTTGGATTTACAATGCGTCGTTGTATTTATTGTTATTTTAACTATTACAATTGTAATTGGTAACTAAACAAACAACGATTCACCTCAAATCATCATAAATTAACAATTTCAAAGTATGAATATTAGTAGGGACCTAAAGTAGGTCCCTGATGACTCAATAGGGACCTACATTCGGTCCCTGATGGGACAATAGGGACCTAAATTAGGTCCCTGGTGAATCAATAGGGACCTAAATTAGGTCCCTACTAATATTCATACTTTGAAATCGCTAATTTATGATTTGATCTAGCTAAGTTAGTGATTTTTAGCAACAACTTCATTACTAAATGTGAAAAGAAATAATTAATGGTTAACAACAAGTGATTTAGTTATTCAATGTGATGGAGTGATTAGTTATTAGATATTGAATGTGATATTTGTCATTGAATAAACTAGTAAATGAATCTTCAAAACGGACCGTTCCCTATACGTAATGTTTGGATTTACAATGCGTCGTTGTATTTATTGTTATTTTAACTATTACAATTGTAATTGGTAACTAAACAAACAACGATTCACCTCAAATCATCATAAATTAACAATTTCAAAGTATGAATATTAGTAGGGACCTAAAGTAGGTCCCTGATGACTCAATAGGGACCTACATTCGGTCACTGATGGGACAATAGGGACCTAAATTAGGTCCCTGATGAATCAATAGGGACCTAAATTAGGTCCCTAATAATATTCAAACTTTGAAATCGCTAATTTATGATTTGATCTAGCTAAGTTAGTGGTTTTTAGCAACAACTTCATTACTAAATGTGAAAAGAAATAATTAATGGTTAACAACAAGTGATTTAGTTATTCAATGTGATGGAGTGATTAGTTATTAGATATTGAATGTGATATTTGTCATTGAATAAACTAGTAAATGAATCTTCAAAACGGACCGTTCCCTATACGTAATGTTTGGATTTACAATGTGTCGTTGTATTTATTGTTATTTTAACTATTACAATTGTAATTGGTAACTAAACAAACAACGATTCACCTCAAATCATAATAAATTAACAATTTCAAAGTATGAATATTAGTAGGGACCTAAATTAGGTCCCTGATGACTCAATAGGGACCTACATTCGGTCCCTGATGGGACAATAGGGACCTAAATTAGGTCCCTGATGAATCAATAGGGACCTAAATTAGGTCCCTACTAATATTCATACTTTGAAATCGCTAATTTATGATTTGATCTAGCTAAGTTAGTGGTTTTTAGCAACAACTTCATTACTAAATGTGAAAAGAAGTAATTAATGGTTAAGAACAAGTGATTTAGTTATTCAATGTGATGGAGTGATTAGTTATTAGATATTGAATGTGATATTTGTCATTGAATAAACTAGTAAATGAATCTTCAAAACGGACCGTTCCCTATACGTAATGTTTGGATTTACAATGCGTCGTTGTATTTATTGTTATTTTAACTATTACAATTGTAATTGGTAACTAAACAAACAACGATTCATCTCAAATCATCATAAATTAACAATTTCAAAGTATGAATATTAGTAGAGACCTAAAGTAGGTCCCTGATGACTCAATAGGGACCTACATTCGGTCCGTGATGGGACAATAGGGACCTAAATTAGGTCCCTGATGAATCAATAGGGACCTAAATTAGGTCCCTACTAATATTCAAACTTTGAAATCGCTAATTTATGATTTGATCTAGCTAAGTTAGTGATTTTTAGCAACAACTTAATTACTAAATGTGAAAAGAAATAATTAATGGTTAACAACAAGTGATTTAGTTATTCAATGTGATGGAGTGATTAGTTATTAGATATTGAATGTGATATTTGTCATTGAATAAACTAGTAAATGAATCTTCAAAACGGACCGTTCCCTATACGTAATGTTTGGATTTACAATGCGTCGTTGTATTTATTGTTATTTTAACTATTACAATTGTAATTGGTAACTAAACAAACAACGATTCACCTCAAATCATCATAAATTAACAATTTCAAAGTATGAATATTAGTAGGGACCTAAAGTAGGTCCCTGATGACTCAATAGGGACCTACATTCGGTCCCTGATGGGACAATAGGGACCTAAATTAGGTCCCTGATGAATCAATAGGGACCTAAATTAGGTCCCTAATAATATTCAAACTTTGAAATCGCTAATTTATGATTTGATCTAGCTAAGTTAGTGATTTTTTGCAACAACTTCATTACTAAATGTGAAAAGAAGTAATTAATGGTTAAGAACAAGTGATTTAGTTATTCAATGTGATGGAGTGATTAGTTATTAGATATTGAATGTGATATTTGTCATTGAATAAACTAGTAAATGAATCTTCAAAACGGACCGTTCCCTATACGTAATGTTTGGATTTACAATGCGTCGTTGTATTTATTGTTATTTTAACTATTACAATTGTAATTGGTAACTAAACAAACAACGATTCACCTCAAATCATCATAAATTAACAATTTCAAAGTATGAATATTAGTAGGGACCTAAATTAGGTCCCTGATGACTCAATAGGGACCTACATTCGGTCCCTGATGGGACAATAAGGACCTAAATTAGGTCCCTGATGAATCAATAGGGACCTAAATTAGGTCCCTACTAATATTCATACTTTGAAATCGCTAATTTATGATTTGATCTAGCTAAGTTAGTGGTTTTTAGCAACAACTTCATTACTAAATGTGAAAAGAAGTAATTAATGGTTAAGAACAAGTGATTTAGTTATTCAATGTGATGGAGTGATTAGTTATTAGATATTGAATGTGATATTTGTCATTGAATAAACTAGTAAATGAATCTTCAAAACGGACCGTTCCCTATACGTAATGTTTGGATTTACAATGCGTCGTTGTATTTATTGTTATTTTAACTATTACAATTGTAATTGGTAACTAAACAAACAACGATTCATCTCAAATCATCATAAATTAACAATTTCAAAGTATGAATATTAGTAGGGACCTAAAGTAGGTCCCTGATGACTCAATAGGGACCTACATTCGGTCCCTGATGGGACAATAGGGACCTAAATTAGGTCCCTGATGAATCAATAGGGACCTAAATTAGGTCCCTACTAATATTCAAACTTTGAAATCGCTAATTTATGATTTGATCTAGCTAAGTTAGTGATTTTTAGCAACAACTTCATTACTAAATGTGAAAAGAAGTAATTAATGGTTAAGAACAAGTGATTTAGTTATTCAATGTGATGGAGTGATTAGTTATTAGATATTGAATGTGATATTTGTCATTGAATAAACTAGTAAATGAATCTTCAAAACGGACCGTTCCCTATACGTAATGTTTGGATTTACAATGTGTCGTTGTATTTATTGTTATTTTAACTATTACAATTGTAATTGGTAACTAAACAAACAACGATTCACCTCAAATCATAATAAATTAACAATTTCAAAGTATGAATATTAGTAGGGACCTAAATTAGGTCCCTGATGACTCAATAGGGACCTACATTCGGTCCCTGATGGGACAATAGGGACCTAAATTAGGTCCCTGATGAATCAATAGGGACCTAAATTAGGTCCCTACTAATATTCATACTTTGAAATCGCTAATTTATGATTTGATCTAGCTAAGTTAGTGGTTTTTAGCAACAACTTCATTACTAAATGTGAAAAGAAGTAATTAATGGTTAAGAACAAGTGATTTAGTTATTCAATGTGATGGAGTGATTAGTTATTAGATATTGAATGTGATATTTGTCATTGAATAAACTAGTAAATGAATCTTCAAAAGGGACCGTTCCCTATACGTAATGTTTGGATTTACAATGCGTCGTTGTATTTATTGTTATTTTAACTATTACAATTGTAATTGGTAACTAAACAAACAACGATTCATCTCAAATCATCATAAATTAACAATTTCAAAGTATGAATATTAGTAGAGACCTAAAGTAGGTCCCTGATGACTCAATAGGGACCTACATTCGGTCCGTGATGGGACAATAGGGACCTAAATTAGGTCCCTGATGAATCAATAGGGACCTAAATTAGGTCCCTACTAATATTCAAACTTTGAAATCGCTAATTTATGATTTGATCTAGCTAAGTTAGTGATTTTTAGCAACAACTTCATTACTAAATGTGAAAAGAAGTAATTAATGGTTAAGAACAAGTGATTTAGTTATTCAATGTGATGGAGTGATTAGTTATTAGATATTGAATGTGATATTTGTCATTGAATAAACTAGTAAATGAATCTTCAAAACGGACCGTTCCCTATACGTAATGTTTGGATTTACAATGCGTCGTTGTATTTATTGTTATTTTAACTATTACAATTGTAATTGGTAACTAAACAAACAACGATTCATCTCAAATCATCATAAATTAACAATTTCAAAGTATGAATATTAGTAGAGACCTAAAGTAGGTCCCTGATGACTCAATAGGGACCTACATTCGGTCCGTGATGGGACAATAGGGACCTAAATTAGGTCCCTGATGAATCAATAGGGACCTAAATTAGGTCCCTACTAATATTCAAACTTTGAAATCGCTAATTTATGATTTGATCTAGCTAAGTTAGTGATTTTTAGCAACAACTTAATTACTAAATGTGAAAAGAAATAATTAATGGTTAACAACAAGTGATTTAGTTATTCAATGTGATGGAGTGATTAGTTATTAGATATTGAATGTGATATTTGTCATTGAATAAACTAGTAAATGAATCTTCAAAACGGACCGTTCCCTATACGTAATGTTTGGATTTACAATGCGTCGTTGTATTTATTGTTATTTTAACTATTACAATTGTAATTGGTAACTAAACAAACAACGATTCACCTCAAATCATCATAAATTAACAATTTCAAAGTATGAATATTAGTAGGGACCTAAAGTAGGTCCCTGATGACTCAATAGGGACCTACATTCGGTCCCTGATGGGACAATAGGGACCTAAATTAGGTCCCTGATGAATCAATAGGGACCTAAATTAGGTCCCTAATAATATTCAAACTTTGAAATCGCTAATTTATGATTTGATCTAGCTAAGTTAGTGATTTTTTGCAACAACTTCATTACTAAATGTGAAAAGAAGTAATTAATGGTTAAGAACAAGTGATTTAGTTATTCAATGTGATGGAGTGATTAGTTATTAGATATTGAATGTGATATTTGTCATTGAATAAACTAGTAAATGAATCTTCAAAACGGACCGTTCCCTATACGTAATGTTTGGATTTACAATGCGTCGTTGTATTTATTGTTATTTTAACTATTACAATTGTAATTGGTAACTAAACAAACAACGATTCACCTCAAATCATCATAAATTAACAATTTCAAAGTATGAATATTAGTAGGGACCTAAATTAGGTCCCTGATGACTCAATAGGGACCTACATTCGGTCCCTGATGGGACAATAAGGACCTAAATTAGGTCCCTGATGAATCAATAGGGACCTAAATTAGGTCCCTACTAATATTCATACTTTGAAATCGCTAATTTATGATTTGATCTAGCTAAGTTAGTGGTTTTTAGCAACAACTTCATTACTAAATGTGAAAAGAAGTAATTAATGGTTAAGAACAAGTGATTTAGTTATTCAATGTGATGGAGTGATTAGTTATTAGATATTGAATGTGATATTTGTCATTGAATAAACTAGTAAATGAATCTTCAAAACGGACCGTTCCCTATACGTAATGTTTGGATTTACAATGCGTCGTTGTATTTATTGTTATTTTAACTATTACAATTGTAATTGGTAACTAAACAAACAACGATTCATCTCAAATCATCATAAATTAACAATTTCAAAGTATGAATATTAGTAGGGACCTAAAGTAGGTCCCTGATGACTCAATAGGGACCTACATTCGGTCCCTGATGGGACAATAGGGACCTAAATTAGGTCCCTGATGAATCAATAGGGACCTAAATTAGGTCCCTACTAATATTCAAACTTTGAAATCGCTAATTTATGATTTGATCTAGCTAAGTTAGTGATTTTTAGCAACAACTTCATTACTAAATGTGAAAAGAAGTAATTAATGGTTAAGAACAAGTGATTTAGTTATTCAATGTGATGGAGTGATTAGTTATTAGATATTGAATGTGATATTTGTCATTGAATAAACTAGTAAATGAATCTTCAAAACGGACCGTTCCCTATACGTAATGTTTGGATTTACAATGTGTCGTTGTATTTATTGTTATTTTAACTATTACAATTGTAATTGGTAACTAAACAAACAACGATTCACCTCAAATCATAATAAATTAACAATTTCAAAGTATGAATATTAGTAGGGACCTAAATTAGGTCCCTGATGACTCAATAGGGACCTACATTCGGTCCCTGATGGGACAATAGGGACCTAAATTAGGTCCCTGATGAATCAATAGGGACCTAAATTAGGTCCCTACTAATATTCAAACTTTGAAATCGCTAATTTATGATTTGATCTAGCTAAGTTAGTGATTTTTAGCAACAACTTCATTACTAAATGTGAAAAGAAGTAATTAATGGTTAAGAACAAGTGATTTAGTTATTCAATGTGATGGAGTGATTAGTTATTAGATATTGAATGTGATATTTGTCATTGAATAAACTAGTAAATGAATCTTCAAAACGGACCGTTCCCTATACGTAATGTTTGGATTTACAATGCGTCGTTGTATTTATTGTTATTTTAACTATTACAATTGTAATTGGTAACTAAACAAACAACGATTCACCTCAAATCATCATAAATTAACAATTTCAAAGTATGAATATTAGTAGGGACCTAAAGTAGGTCCCTGATGACTCAATAGGGACCTACATTCGGTCACTGATGGGACAATAGGGACCTAAATTAGGTCCCTGATGAATCAATAGGGACCTAAATTAGGTCCCTAATAATATTCAAACTTTGAAATCGCTAATTTATGATTTGATCTAGCTAAGTTAGTGGTTTTTAGCAACAACTTCATTACTAAATGTGAAAAGAAGTAATTAATGGTTAAGAACAAGTGATTTAGTTATTCAATGTGATGGAGTGATTAGTTATTAGATATTGAATGTGATATTTGTCATTGAATAAACTAGTAAATGAATCTTCAAAAGGGACCGTTCCCTATACGTAATGTTTGGATTTACAATGCGTCGTTGTATTTATTGTTATTTTAACTATTACAATTGTAATTGGTAACTAAACAAACAACGATTCATCTCAAATCATCATAAATTAACAATTTCAAAGTATGAATATTAGTAGAGACCTAAAGTAGGTCCCTGATGACTCAATAGGGACCTACATTCGGTCCGTGATGGGACAATAGGGACCTAAATTAGGTCCCTGATGAATCAATAGGGACCTAAATTAGGTCCCTACTAATATTCAAACTTTGAAATCGCTAATTTATGATTTGATCTAGCTAAGTTAGTGATTTTTAGCAACAACTTCATTACTAAATGTGAAAAGAAGTAATTAATGGTTAAGAACAAGTGATTTAGTTATTCAATGTGATGGAGTGATTAGTTATTAGATATTGAATGTGATATTTGTCATTGAATAAACTAGTAAATGAATCTTCAAAACGGACCGTTCCCTATACGTAATGTTTGGATTTACAATGCGTCGTTGTATTTATTGTTATTTTAACTATTACAATTGTAATTGGTAACTAAACAAACAACGATTCACCTCAAATCATCATAAATTAACAATTTCAAAGTATGAATATTAGTAGGGACCTAAAGTAGGTCCCTGATGACTCAATAGGGACCTACATTCGGTCACTGATGGGACAATAGGGACCTAAATTAGGTCCCTGATGAATCAATAGGGACCTAAATTAGGTCCCTAATAATATTCAAACTTTGAAATCGCTAATTTATGATTTGATCTAGCTAAGTTAGTGGTTTTTAGCAACAACTTCATTACTAAATGTGAAAAGAAATAATTAATGGTTAACAACAAGTGATTTAGTTATTCAATGTGATGGAGTGATTAGTTATTAGATATTGAATGTGATATTTGTCATTGAATAAACTAGTAAATGAATCTTCAAAACGGACCGTTCCCTATACGTAATGTTTGGATTTACAATGTGTCGTTGTATTTATTGTTATTTTAACTATTACAATTGTAATTGGTAACTAAACAAACAACGATTCACCTCAAATCATAATAAATTAACAATTTCAAAGTATGAATATTAGTAGGGACCTAAATTAGGTCCCTGATGACTCAATAGGGACCTACATTCGGTCCCTGATGGGACAATAGGGACCTAAATTAGGTCCCTGATGAATCAATAGGGACCTAAATTAGGTCCCTACTAATATTCATACTTTGAAATCGCTAATTTATGATTTGATCTAGCTAAGTTAGTGGTTTTTAGCAACAACTTCATTACTAAATGTGAAAAGAAGTAATTAATGGTTAAGAACAAGTGATTTAGTTATTCAATGTGATGGAGTGATTAGTTATTAGATATTGAATGTGATATTTGTCATTGAATAAACTAGTAAATGAATCTTCAAAACGGACCGTTCCCTATACGTAATGTTTGGATTTACAATGCGTCGTTGTATTTATTGTTATTTTAACTATTACAATTGTAATTGGTAACTAAACAAACAACGATTCATCTCAAATCATCATAAATTAACAATTTCAAAGTATGAATATTAGTAGAGACCTAAAGTAGGTCCCTGATGACTCAATAGGGACCTACATTCGGTCCGTGATGGGACAATAGGGACCTAAATTAGGTCCCTGATGAATCAATAGGGACCTAAATTAGGTCCCTACTAATATTCAAACTTTGAAATCGCTAATTTATGATTTGATCTAGCTAAGTTAGTGATTTTTAGCAACAACTTAATTACTAAATGTGAAAAGAAATAATTAATGGTTAACAACAAGTGATTTAGTTATTCAATGTGATGGAGTGATTAGTTATTAGATATTGAATGTGATATTTGTCATTGAATAAACTAGTAAATGAATCTTCAAAACGGACCGTTCCCTATACGTAATGTTTGGATTTACAATGCGTCGTTGTATTTATTGTTATTTTAACTATTACAATTGTAATTGGTAACTAAACAAACAACGATTCACCTCAAATCATCATAAATTAACAATTTCAAAGTATGAATATTAGTAGGGACCTAAAGTAGGTCCCTGATGACTCAATAGGGACCTACATTCGGTCCCTGATGGGACAATAGGGACCTAAATTAGGTCCCTGATGAATCAATAGGGACCTAAATTAGGTCCCTAATAATATTCAAACTTTGAAATCGCTAATTTATGATTTGATCTAGCTAAGTTAGTGATTTTTTGCAACAACTTCATTACTAAATGTGAAAAGAAGTAATTAATGGTTAAGAACAAGTGATTTAGTTATTCAATGTGATGGAGTGATTAGTTATTAGATATTGAATGTGATATTTGTCATTGAATAAACTAGTAAATGAATCTTCAAAACGGACCGTTCCCTATACGTAATGTTTGGATTTACAATGCGTCGTTGTATTTATTGTTATTTTAACTATTACAATTGTAATTGGTAACTAAACAAACAACGATTCACCTCAAATCATCATAAATTAACAATTTCAAAGTATGAATATTAGTAGGGACCTAAATTAGGTCCCTGATGACTCAATAGGGACCTACATTCGGTCCCTGATGGGACAATAAGGACCTAAATTAGGTCCCTGGTGAATCAATAGGGACCTAAATTAGGTCCCTACTAATATTCATACTTTGAAATCGCTAATTTATGATTTGATCTAGCTAAGTTAGTGGTTTTTAGCAACAACTTCATTACTAAATGTGAAAAGAAGTAATTAATGGTTAAGAACAAGTGATTTAGTTATTCAATGTGATGGAGTGATTAGTTATTAGATATTGAATGTGATATTTGTCATTGAATAAACTAGTAAATGAATCTTCAAAACGGACCGTTCCCTATACGTAATGTTTGGATTTACAATGCGTCGTTGTATTTATTGTTATTTTAACTATTACAATTGTAATTGGTAACTAAACAAACAACGATTCATCTCAAATCATCATAAATTAACAATTTCAAAGTATGAATATTAGTAGGGACCTAAATTAGGTCCCTGATGACTCAATAGGGACCTACATTCGGTCCCTGATGGGACAATAGGGACCTAAATTAGGTCCCTGATGAATCAATAGGGACCTAAATTAGGTCCCTAATAATATTCAAACTTTGAAATCGCTAATTTATGATTTGATCTAGCTAAGTTAGTGATTTTTTGCAACAACTTCATTACTAAATGTGAAAAGAAGTAATTAATGGTTAAGAACAAGTGATTTAGTTATTCAATGTGATGGAGTGATTAGTTATTAGATATTGAATGTGATATTTGTCATTGAATAAACTAGTAAATGAATCTTCAAAACGGACCGTTCCCTATACGTAATGTTTGGATTTACAATGTGTCGTTGTATTTATTGTTATTTTAACTATTACAATTGTAATTGGTAACTAAACAAACAACGATTCACCTCAAATCATAATAAATTAACAATTTCAAAGTATGAATATTAGTAGGGACCTAAATTAGGTCCCTGATGACTCAATAGGGACCTACATTCGGTCCCTGATGGGACAATAGGGACCTAAATTAGGTCCCTGATGAATCAATAGGGACCTAAATTAGGTCCCTACTAATATTCATACTTTGAAATCGCTAATTTATGATTTGATCTAGCTAAGTTAGTGGTTTTTAGCAACAACTTCATTACTAAATGTGAAAAGAAGTAATTAATGGTTAAGAACAAGTGATTTAGTTATTCAATGTGATGGAGTGATTAGTTATTAGATATTGAATGTGATATTTGTCATTGAATAAACTAGTAAATGAATCTTCAAAAGGGACCGTTCCCTATACGTAATGTTTGGATTTACAATGCGTCGTTGTATTTATTGTTATTTTAACTATTACAATTGTAATTGGTAACTAAACAAACAACGATTCATCTCAAATCATCATAAATTAACAATTTCAAAGTATGAATATTAGTAGAGACCTAAAGTAGGTCCCTGATGACTCAATAGGGACCTACATTCGGTCCGTGATGGGACAATAGGGACCTAAATTAGGTCCCTGATGAATCAATAGGGACCTAAATTAGGTCCCTACTAATATTCAAACTTAGAAATCGCTAATTTATGATTTGATCTAGCTAAGTTAGTGATTTTTAGCAACAACTTCATTACTAAATGTGAAAAGAAGTAATTAATGGTTAAGAACAAGTGATTTAGTTATTCAATGTGATGGAGTGATTAGTTATTAGATATTGAATGTGATATTTGTCATTGAATAAACTAGTAAATGAATCTTCAAAACGGACCGTTCCCTATACGTAATGTTTGGATTTACAATGCGTCGTTGTATTTATTGTTATTTTAACTATTACAATTGTAATTGGTAACTAAACAAACAACGATTCACCTCAAATCATCATAAATTAACAATTTCAAAGTATGAATATTAGTAGGGACCTAAAGTAGGTCCCTGATGACTCAATAGGGACCTACATTCGGTCACTGATGGGACAATAGGGACCTAAATTAGGTCCCTGATGAATCAATAGGGACCTAAATTAGGTCCCTAATAATATTCAAACTTTGAAATCGCTAATTTATGATTTGATCTAGCTAAGTTAGTGGTTTTTAGCAACAACTTCATTACTAAATGTGAAAAGAAATAATTAATGGTTAACAACAAGTGATTTAGTTATTCAATGTGATGGAGTGATTAGTTATTAGATATTGAATGTGATATTTGTCATTGAATAAACTAGTAAATGAATCTTCAAAACGGACCGTTCCCTATACGTAATGTTTGGATTTACAATGTGTCGTTGTATTTATTGTTATTTTAACTATTACAATTGTAATTGGTAACTAAACAAACAACGATTCACCTCAAATCATAATAAATTAACAATTTCAAAGTATGAATATTAGTAGGGACCTAAATTAGGTCCCTGATGACTCAATAGGGACCTACATTCGGTCCCTGATGGGACAATAGGGACCTAAATTAGGTCCCTGATGAATCAATAGGGACCTAAATTAGGTCCCTACTAATATTCATACTTTGAAATCGCTAATTTATGATTTGATCTAGCTAAGTTAGTGGTTTTTAGCAACAACTTCATTACTAAATGTGAAAAGAAGTAATTAATGGTTAAGAACAAGTGATTTAGTTATTCAATGTGATGGAGTGATTAGTTATTAGATATTGAATGTGATATTTGTCATTGAATAAACTAGTAAATGAATCTTCAAAACGGACCGTTCCCTATACGTAATGTTTGGATTTACAATGCGTCGTTGTATTTATTGTTATTTTAACTATTACAATTGTAATTGGTAACTAAACAAACAACGATTCATCTCAAATCATCATAAATTAACAATTTCAAAGTATGAATATTAGTAGGGACCTAAATTAGGTCCCTGATGACTCAATAGGGACCTACATTCGGTCCCTGATGGGACAATAGGGACCTAAATTAGGTCCCTGATGAATCAATAGGGACCTAAATTAGGTCCCTAATAATATTCAAACTTTGAAATCGCTAATTTATGATTTGATCTAGCTAAGTTAGTGATTTTTTGCAACAACTTCATTACTAAATGTGAAAAGAAGTAATTAATGGTTAAGAACAAGTGATTTAGTTATTCAATGTGATGGAGTGATTAGTTATTAGATATTGAATGTGATATTTGTCATTGAATAAACTAGTAAATGAATCTTCAAAACGGACCGTTCCCTATACGTAATGTTTGGATTTACAATGTGTCGTTGTATTTATTGTTATTTTAACTATTACAATTGTAATTGGTAACTAAACAAACAACGATTCACCTCAAATCATAATAAATTAACAATTTCAAAGTATGAATATTAGTAGGGACCTAAATTAGGTCCCTGATGACTCAATAGGGACCTACATTCGGTCCCTGATGGGACAATAGGGACCTAAATTAGGTCCCTGATGAATCAATAGGGACCTAAATTAGGTCCCTACTAATATTCATACTTTGAAATCGCTAATTTATGATTTGATCTAGCTAAGTTAGTGGTTTTTAGCAACAACTTCATTACTAAATGTGAAAAGAAGTAATTAATGGTTAAGAACAAGTGATTTAGTTATTCAATGTGATGGAGTGATTAGTTATTAGATATTGAATGTGATATTTGTCATTGAATAAACTAGTAAATGAATCTTCAAAAGGGACCGTTCCCTATACGTAATGTTTGGATTTACAATGCGTCGTTGTATTTATTGTTATTTTAACTATTACAATTGTAATTGGTAACTAAACAAACAACGATTCATCTCAAATCATCATAAATTAACAATTTCAAAGTATGAATATTAGTAGAGACCTAAAGTAGGTCCCTGATGACTCAATAGGGACCTACATTCGGTCCGTGATGGGACAATAGGGACCTAAATTAGGTCCCTGATGAATCAATAGGGACCTAAATTAGGTCCCTACTAATATTCAAACTTAGAAATCGCTAATTTATGATTTGATCTAGCTAAGTTAGTGATTTTTAGCAACAACTTCATTACTAAATGTGAAAAGAAGTAATTAATGGTTAAGAACAAGTGATTTAGTTATTCAATGTGATGGAGTGATTAGTTATTAGATATTGAATGTGATATTTGTCATTGAATAAACTAGTAAATGAATCTTCAAAACGGACCGTTCCCTATACGTAATGTTTGGATTTACAATGCGTCGTTGTATTTATTGTTATTTTAACTATTACAATTGTAATTGGTAACTAAACAAACAACGATTCACCTCAAATCATCATAAATTAACAATTTCAAAGTATGAATATTAGTAGGGACCTAAAGTAGGTCCCTGATGACTCAATAGGGACCTACATTCGGTCACTGATGGGACAATAGGGACCTAAATTAGGTCCCTGATGAATCAATAGGGACCTAAATTAGGTCCCTAATAATATTCAAACTTTGAAATCGCTAATTTATGATTTGATCTAGCTAAGTTAGTGGTTTTTAGCAACAACTTCATTACTAAATGTGAAAAGAAATAATTAATGGTTAACAACAAGTGATTTAGTTATTCAATGTGATGGAGTGATTAGTTATTAGATATTGAATGTGATATTTGTCATTGAATAAACTAGTAAATGAATCTTCAAAACGGACCGTTCCCTATACGTAATGTTTGGATTTACAATGTGTCGTTGTATTTATTGTTATTTTAACTATTACAATTGTAATTGGTAACTAAACAAACAACGATTCACCTCAAATCATAATAAATTAACAATTTCAAAGTATGAATATTAGTAGGGACCTAAATTAGGTCCCTGATGACTCAATAGGGACCTACATTCGGTCCCTGATGGGACAATAGGGACCTAAATTAGGTCCCTGATGAATCAATAGGGACCTAAATTAGGTCCCTACTAATATTCATACTTTGAAATCGCTAATTTATGATTTGATCTAGCTAAGTTAGTGGTTTTTAGCAACAACTTCATTACTAAATGTGAAAAGAAGTAATTAATGGTTAAGAACAAGTGATTTAGTTATTCAATGTGATGGAGTGATTAGTTATTAGATATTGAATGTGATATTTGTCATTGAATAAACTAGTAAATGAATCTTCAAAACGGACCGTTCCCTATACGTAATGTTTGGATTTACAATGCGTCGTTGTATTTATTGTTATTTTAACTATTACAATTGTAATTGGTAACTAAACAAACAACGATTCATCTCAAATCATCATAAATTAACAATTTCAAAGTATGAATATTAGTAGAGACCTAAAGTAGGTCCCTGATGACTCAATAGGGACCTACATTCGGTCCGTGATGGGACAATAGGGACCTAAATTAGGTCCCTGATGAATCAATAGGGACCTAAATTAGGTCCCTACTAATATTCAAACTTTGAAATCGCTAATTTATGATTTGATCTAGCTAAGTTAGTGATTTTTAGCAACAACTTAATTACTAAATGTGAAAAGAAATAATTAATGGTTAACAACAAGTGATTTAGTTATTCAATGTGATGGAGTGATTAGTTATTAGATATTGAATGTGATATTTGTCATTGAATAAACTAGTAAATGAATCTTCAAAACGGACCGTTCCCTATACGTAATGTTTGGATTTACAATGCGTCGTTGTATTTATTGTTATTTTAACTATTACAATTGTAATTGGTAACTAAACAAACAACGATTCACCTCAAATCATCATAAATTAACAATTTCAAAGTATGAATATTAGTAGGGACCTAAAGTAGGTCCCTGATGACTCAATAGGGACCTACATTCGGTCCCTGATGGGACAATAGGGACCTAAATTAGGTCCCTGATGAATCAATAGGGACCTAAATTAGGTCCCTAATAATATTCAAACTTTGAAATCGCTAATTTATGATTTGATCTAGCTAAGTTAGTGATTTTTTGCAACAACTTCATTACTAAATGTGAAAAGAAGTAATTAATGGTTAAGAACAAGTGATTTAGTTATTCAATGTGATGGAGTGATTAGTTATTAGATATTGAATGTGATATTTGTCATTGAATAAACTAGTAAATGAATCTTCAAAACGGACCGTTCCCTATACGTAATGTTTGGATTTACAATGCGTCGTTGTATTTATTGTTATTTTAACTATTACAATTGTAATTGGTAACTAAACAAACAACGATTCACCTCAAATCATCATAAATTAACAATTTCAAAGTATGAATATTAGTAGGGACCTAAATTAGGTCCCTGATGACTCAATAGGGACCTACATTCGGTCCCTGATGGGACAATAAGGACCTAAATTAGGTCCCTGATGAATCAATAGGGACCTAAATTAGGTCCCTACTAATATTCATACTTTGAAATCGCTAATTTATGATTTGATCTAGCTAAGTTAGTGGTTTTTAGCAACAACTTCATTACTAAATGTGAAAAGAAGTAATTAATGGTTAAGAACAAGTGATTTAGTTATTCAATGTGATGGAGTGATTAGTTATTAGATATTGAATGTGATATTTGTCATTGAATAAACTAGTAAATGAATCTTCAAAACGGACCGTTCCCTATACGTAATGTTTGGATTTACAATGCGTCGTTGTATTTATTGTTATTTTAACTATTACAATTGTAATTGGTAACTAAACAAACAACGATTCATCTCAAATCATCATAAATTAACAATTTCAAAGTATGAATATTAGTAGGGACCTAAAGTAGGTCCCTGATGACTCAATAGGGACCTACATTCGGTCCCTGATGGGACAATAGGGACCTAAATTAGGTCCCTGATGAATCAATAGGGACCTAAATTAGGTCCCTACTAATATTCAAACTTTGAAATCGCTAATTTATGATTTGATCTAGCTAAGTTAGTGATTTTTAGCAACAACTTCATTACTAAATGTGAAAAGAAGTAATTAATGGTTAAGAACAAGTGATTTAGTTATTCAATGTGATGGAGTGATTAGTTATTAGATATTGAATGTGATATTTGTCATTGAATAAACTAGTAAATGAATCTTCAAAAGGGACCGTTCCCTATACGTAATGTTTGGATTTACAATGCGTCGTTGTATTTATTGTTATTTTAACTATTACAATTGTAATTGGTAACTAAACAAACAACGATTCATCTCAAATCATCATAAATTAACAATTTCAAAGTATGAATATTAGTAGAGACCTAAAGTAGGTCCCTGATGACTCAATAGGGACCTACATTCGGTCCGTGATGGGACAATAGGGACCTAAATTAGGTCCCTGATGAATCAATAGGGACCTAAATTAGGTCCCTACTAATATTCAAACTTTGAAATCGCTAATTTATGATTTGATCTAGCTAAGTTAGTGATTTTTAGCAACAACTTCATTACTAAATGTGAAAAGAAGTAATTAATGGTTAAGAACAAGTGATTTAGTTATTCAATGTGATGGAGTGATTAGTTATTAGATATTGAATGTGATATTTGTCATTGAATAAACTAGTAAATGAATCTTCAAAACGGACCGTTCCCTATACGTAATGTTTGGATTTACAATGTGTCGTTGTATTTATTGTTATTTTAACTATTACAATTGTAATTGGTAACTAAACAAACAACGATTCACCTCAAATCATAATAAATTAACAATTTCAAAGTATGAATATTAGTAGGGACCTAAATTAGGTCCCTGATGACTCAATAGGGACCTACATTCGGTCCCTGGTGGGACAATAGGGACCTAAATTAGGTCCCTGATGAATCAATAGGGACCTAAATTAGGTCCCTACTAATATTCATACTTTGAAATCGCTAATTTATGATTTGATCTAGCTAAGTTAGTGGTTTTTAGCAACAACTTCATTACTAAATGTGAAAAGAAGTAATTAATGGTTAAGAACAAGTGATTTAGTTATTCAATGTGATGGAGTGATTAGTTATTAGATATTGAATGTGATATTTGTCATTGAATAAACTAGTAAATGAATCTTCAAAAGGGACCGTTCCCTATACGTAATGTTTGGATTTACAATGCGTCGTTGTATTTATTGTTATTTTAACTATTACAATTGTAATTGGTAACTAAACAAACAACGATTCATCTCAAATCATCATAAATTAACAATTTCAAAGTATGAATATTAGTAGAGACCTAAAGTAGGTCCCTGATGACTCAATAGGGACCTACATTCGGTCCGTGATGGGACAATAGGGACCTAAATTAGGTCCCTGATGAATCAATAGGGACCTAAATTAGGTCCCTACTAATATTCAAACTTTGAAATCGCTAATTTATGATTTGATCTAGCTAAGTTAGTGATTTTTAGCAACAACTTCATTACTAAATGTGAAAAGAAGTAATTAATGGTTAAGAACAAGTGATTTAGTTATTCAATGTGATGGAGTGATTAGTTATTAGATATTGAATGTGATATTTGTCATTGAATAAACTAGTAAATGAATCTTCAAAACGGACCGTTCCCTATACGTAATGTTTGGATTTACAATGCGTCGTTGTATTTATTGTTATTTTAACTATTACAATTGTAATTGGTAACTAAACAAACAACGATTCACCTCAAATCATCATAAATTAACAATTTCAAAGTATGAATATTAGTAGGGACCTAAAGTAGGTCCCTGATGACTCAATAGGGACCTACATTCGGTCACTGATGGGACAATAGGGACCTAAATTAGGTCCCTGATGAATCAATAGGGACCTAAATTAGGTCCCTAATAATATTCAAACTTTGAAATCGCTAATTTATGATTTGATCTAGCTAAGTTAGTGGTTTTTAGCAACAACTTCATTACTAAATGTGAAAAGAAATAATTAATGGTTAACAACAAGTGATTTAGTTATTCAATGTGATGGAGTGATTAGTTATTAGATATTGAATGTGATATTTGTCATTGAATAAACTAGTAAATGAATCTTCAAAAGGGACCGTTCCCTATACGTAATGTTTGGATTTACAATGTGTCGTTGTATTTATTGTTATTTTAACTATTACAATTGTAATTGGTAACTAAACAAACAACGATTCACCTCAAATCATAATAAATTAACAATTTCAAAGTATGAATATTAGTAGGGACCTAAATTAGGTCCCTGATGACTCAATAGGGACCTACATTCGGTCCCTGATGGGACAATAGGGACCTAAATTAGGTCCCTGATGAATCAATAGGGACCTAAATTAGGTCCCTACTAATATTCATACTTTGAAATCGCTAATTTATGATTTGATCTAGCTAAGTTAGTGGTTTTTAGCAACAACTTCATTACTAAATGTGAAAAGAAGTAATTAATGGTTAAGAACAAGTGATTTAGTTATTCAATGTGATGGAGTGATTAGTTATTAGATATTGAATGTGATATTTGTCATTGAATAAACTAGTAAATGAATCTTCAAAACGGACCGTTCCCTATACGTAATGTTTGGATTTACAATGCGTCGTTGTATTTATTGTTATTTTAACTATTACAATTGTAATTGGTAACTAAACAAACAACGATTCATCTCAAATCATCATAAATTAACAATTTCAAAGTATGAATATTAGTAGAGACCTAAAGTAGGTCCCTGATGACTCAATAGGGACCTACATTCGGTCCGTGATGGGACAATAGGGACCTAAATTAGGTCCCTGATGAATCAATAGGGACCTAAATTAGGTCCCTACTAATATTCAAACTTTGAAATCGCTAATTTATGATTTGATCTAGCTAAGTTAGTGATTTTTAGCAACAACTTAATTACTAAATGTGAAAAGAAATAATTAATGGTTAACAACAAGTGATTTAGTTATTCAATGTGATGGAGTGATTAGTTATTAGATATTGAATGTGATATTTGTCATTGAATAAACTAGTAAATGAATCTTCAAAACGGACCGTTCCCTATACGTAATGTTTGGATTTACAATGCGTCGTTGTATTTATTGTTATTTTAACTATTACAATTGTAATTGGTAACTAAACAAACAACGATTCACCTCAAATCATCATAAATTAACAATTTCAAAGTATGAATATTAGTAGGGACCTAAAGTAGGTCCCTGATGACTCAATAGGGACCTACATTCGGTCCCTGATGGGACAATAGGGACCTAAATTAGGTCCCTGATGAATCAATAGGGACCTAAATTAGGTCCCTAATAATATTCAAACTTTGAAATCGCTAATTTATGATTTGATCTAGCTAAGTTAGTGATTTTTTGCAACAACTTCATTACTAAATGTGAAAAGAAGTAATTAATGGTTAAGAACAAGTGATTTAGTTATTCAATGTGATGGAGTGATTAGTTATTAGATATTGAATGTGATATTTGTCATTGAATAAACTAGTAAATGAATCTTCAAAACGGACCGTTCCCTATACGTAATGTTTGGATTTACAATGCGTCGTTGTATTTATTGTTATTTTAACTATTACAATTGTAATTGGTAACTAAACAAACAACGATTCACCTCAAATCATCATAAATTAACAATTTCAAAGTATGAATATTAGTAGGGACCTAAATTAGGTCCCTGATGACTCAATAGGGACCTACATTCGGTCCCTGATGGGACAATAAGGACCTAAATTAGGTCCCTGATGAATCAATAGGGACCTAAATTAGGTCCCTACTAATATTCATACTTTGAAATCGCTAATTTATGATTTGATCTAGCTAAGTTAGTGGTTTTTAGCAACAACTTCATTACTAAATGTGAAAAGAAGTAATTAATGGTTAAGAACAAGTGATTTAGTTATTCAATGTGATGGAGTGATTAGTTATTAGATATTGAATGTGATATTTGTCATTGAATAAACTAGTAAATGAATCTTCAAAACGGACCGTTCCCTATACGTAATGTTTGGATTTACAATGCGTCGTTGTATTTATTGTTATTTTAACTATTACAATTGTAATTGGTAACTAAACAAACAACGATTCATCTCAAATCATCATAAATTAACAATTTCAAAGTATGAATATTAGTAGGGACCTAAAGTAGGTCCCTGATGACTCAATAGGGACCTACATTCGGTCCCTGATGGGACAATAGGGACCTAAATTAGGTCCCTGATGAATCAATAGGGACCTAAATTAGGTCCCTACTAATATTCAAACTTTGAAATCGCTAATTTATGATTTGATCTAGCTAAGTTAGTGATTTTTAGCAACAACTTCATTACTAAATGTGAAAAGAAGTAATTAATGGTTAAGAACAAGTGATTTAGTTATTCAATGTGATGGAGTGATTAGTTATTAGATATTGAATGTGATATTTGTCATTGAATAAACTAGTAAATGAATCTTCAAAACGGACCGTTCCCTATACGTAATGTTTGGATTTACAATGTGTCGTTGTATTTATTGTTATTTTAACTATTACAATTGTAATTGGTAACTAAACAAACAACGATTCACCTCAAATCATAATAAATTAACAATTTCAAAGTATGAATATTAGTAGGGACCTAAATTAGGTCCCTGATGACTCAATAGGGACCTACATTCGGTCCCTGATGGGACAATAGGGACCTAAATTAGGTCCCTGATGAATCAATAGGGACCTAAATTAGGTCCCTACTAATATTCATACTTTGAAATCGCTAATTTATGATTTGATCTAGCTAAGTTAGTGGTTTTTAGCAACAACTTCATTACTAAATGTGAAAAGAAGTAATTAATGGTTAAGAACAAGTGATTTAGTTATTCAATGTGATGGAGTGATTAGTTATTAGATATTGAATGTGATATTTGTCATTGAATAAACTAGTAAATGAATCTTCAAAAGGGACCGTTCCCTATACGTAATGTTTGGATTTACAATGCGTCGTTGTATTTATTGTTATTTTAACTATTACAATTGTAATTGGTAACTAAACAAACAACGATTCATCTCAAATCATCATAAATTAACAATTTCAAAGTATGAATATTAGTAGAGACCTAAAGTAGGTCCCTGATGACTCAATAGGGACCTACATTCGGTCCGTGATGGGACAATAGGGACCTAAATTAGGTCCCTGATGAATCAATAGGGACCTAAATTAGGTCCCTACTAATATTCAAACTTTGAAATCGCTAATTTATGATTTGATCTAGCTAAGTTAGTGATTTTTAGCAACAACTTAATTACTAAATGTGAAAAGAAATAATTAATGGTTAACAACAAGTGATTTAGTTATTCAATGTGATGGAGTGATTAGTTATTAGATATTGAATGTGATATTTGTCATTGAATAAACTAGTAAATGAATCTTCAAAACGGACCGTTCCCTATACGTAATGTTTGGATTTACAATGCGTCGTTGTATTTATTGTTATTTTAACTATTACAATTGTAATTGGTAACTAAACAAACAACGATTCACCTCAAATCATCATAAATTAACAATTTCAAAGTATGAATATTAGTAGGGACCTAAAGTAGGTCCCTGATGACTCAATAGGGACCTACATTCGGTCCCTGATGGGACAATAGGGACCTAAATTAGGTCCCTGATGAATCAATAGGGACCTAAATTAGGTCCCTAATAATATTCAAACTTTGAAATCGCTAATTTATGATTTGATCTAGCTAAGTTAGTGATTTTTTGCAACAACTTCATTACTAAATGTGAAAAGAAGTAATTAATGGTTAAGAACAAGTGATTTAGTTATTCAATGTGATGGAGTGATTAGTTATTAGATATTGAATGTGATATTTGTCATTGAATAAACTAGTAAATGAATCTTCAAAACGGACCGTTCCCTATACGTAATGTTTGGATTTACAATGCGTCGTTGTATTTATTGTTATTTTAACTATTACAATTGTAATTGGTAACTAAACAAACAACGATTCACCTCAAATCATCATAAATTAACAATTTCAAAGTATGAATATTAGTAGGGACCTAAATTAGGTCCCTGATGACTCAATAGGGACCTACATTCGGTCCCTGATGGGACAATAAGGACCTAAATTAGGTCCCTGATGAATCAATAGGGACCTAAATTAGGTCCCTACTAATATTCATACTTTGAAATCGCTAATTTATGATTTGATCTAGCTAAGTTAGTGGTTTTTAGCAACAACTTCATTACTAAATGTGAAAAGAAGTAATTAATGGTTAAGAACAAGTGATTTAGTTATTCAATGTGATGGAGTGATTAGTTATTAGATATTGAATGTGATATTTGTCATTGAATAAACTAGTAAATGAATCTTCAAAACGGACCGTTCCCTATACGTAATGTTTGGATTTACAATGCGTCGTTGTATTTATTGTTATTTTAACTATTACAATTGTAATTGGTAACTAAACAAACAACGATTCATCTCAAATCATCATAAATTAACAATTTCAAAGTATGAATATTAGTAGGGACCTAAAGTAGGTCCCTGATGACTCAATAGGGACCTACATTCGGTCCCTGATGGGACAATAGGGACCTAAATTAGGTCCCTGATGAATCAATAGGGACCTAAATTAGGTCCCTACTAATATTCAAACTTTGAAATCGCTAATTTATGATTTGATCTAGCTAAGTTAGTGATTTTTAGCAACAACTTCATTACTAAATGTGAAAAGAAGTAATTAATGGTTAAGAACAAGTGATTTAGTTATTCAATGTGATGGAGTGATTAGTTATTAGATATTGAATGTGATATTTGTCATTGAATAAACTAGTAAATGAATCTTCAAAACGGACCGTTCCCTATACGTAATGTTTGGATTTACAATGTGTCGTTGTATTTATTGTTATTTTAACTATTACAATTGTAATTGGTAACTAAACAAACAACGATTCACCTCAAATCATAATAAATTAACAATTTCAAAGTATGAATATTAGTAGGGACCTAAATTAGGTCCCTGATGACTCAATAGGGACCTACATTCGGTCCCTGATGGGACAATAGGGACCTAAATTAGGTCCCTGATGAATCAATAGGGACCTAAATTAGGTCCCTACTAATATTCATACTTTGAAATCGCTAATTTATGATTTGATCTAGCTAAGTTAGTGGTTTTTAGCAACAACTTCATTACTAAATGTGAAAAGAAGTAATTAATGGTTAAGAACAAGTGATTTAGTTATTCAATGTGATGGAGTGATTAGTTATTAGATATTGAATGTGATATTTGTCATTGAATAAACTAGTAAATGAATCTTCAAAAGGGACCGTTCCCTATACGTAATGTTTGGATTTACAATGCGTCGTTGTATTTATTGTTATTTTAACTATTACAATTGTAATTGGTAACTAAACAAACAACGATTCATCTCAAATCATCATAAATTAACAATTTCAAAGTATGAATATTAGTAGAGACCTAAAGTAGGTCCCTGATGACTCAATAGGGACCTACATTCGGTCCGTGATGGGACAATAGGGACCTAAATTAGGTCCCTGATGAATCAATAGGGACCTAAATTAGGTCCCTACTAATATTCAAACTTTGAAATCGCTAATTTATGATTTGATCTAGCTAAGTTAGTGATTTTTAGCAACAACTTAATTACTAAATGTGAAAAGAAATAATTAATGGTTAACAACAAGTGATTTAGTTATTCAATGTGATGGAGTGATTAGTTATTAGATATTGAATGTGATATTTGTCATTGAATAAACTAGTAAATGAATCTTCAAAACGGACCGTTCCCTATACGTAATGTTTGGATTTACAATGCGTCGTTGTATTTATTGTTATTTTAACTATTACAATTGTAATTGGTAACTAAACAAACAACGATTCACCTCAAATCATCATAAATTAACAATTTCAAAGTATGAATATTAGTAGGGACCTAAAGTAGGTCCCTGATGACTCAATAGGGACCTACATTCGGTCCCTGATGGGACAATAGGGACCTAAATTAGGTCCCTGATGAATCAATAGGGACCTAAATTAGGTCCCTAATAATATTCAAACTTTGAAATCGCTAATTTATGATTTGATCTAGCTAAGTTAGTGATTTTTTGCAACAACTTCATTACTAAATGTGAAAAGAAGTAATTAATGGTTAAGAACAAGTGATTTAGTTATTCAATGTGATGGAGTGATTAGTTATTAGATATTGAATGTGATATTTGTCATTGAATAAACTAGTAAATGAATCTTCAAAACGGACCGTTCCCTATACGTAATGTTTGGATTTACAATGCGTCGTTGTATTTATTGTTATTTTAACTATTACAATTGTAATTGGTAACTAAACAAACAACGATTCACCTCAAATCATCATAAATTAACAATTTCAAAGTATGAATATTAGTAGGGACCTAAATTAGGTCCCTGATGACTCAATAGGGACCTACATTCGGTCCCTGATGGGACAATAAGGACCTAAATTAGGTCCCTGATGAATCAATAGGGACCTAAATTAGGTCCCTACTAATATTCATACTTTGAAATCGCTAATTTATGATTTGATCTAGCTAAGTTAGTGGTTTTTAGCAACAACTTCATTACTAAATGTGAAAAGAAGTAATTAATGGTTAAGAACAAGTGATTTAGTTATTCAATGTGATGGAGTGATTAGTTATTAGATATTGAATGTGATATTTGTCATTGAATAAACTAGTAAATGAATCTTCAAAACGGACCGTTCCCTATACGTAATGTTTGGATTTACAATGCGTCGTTGTATTTATTGTTATTTTAACTATTACAATTGTAATTGGTAACTAAACAAACAACGATTCATCTCAAATCATCATAAATTAACAATTTCAAAGTATGAATATTAGTAGGGACCTAAAGTAGGTCCCTGATGACTCAATAGGGACCTACATTCGGTCCCTGATGGGACAATAGGGACCTAAATTAGGTCCCTGATGAATCAATAGGGACCTAAATTAGGTCCCTACTAATATTCAAACTTTGAAATCGCTAATTTATGATTTGATCTAGCTAAGTTAGTGATTTTTAGCAACAACTTCATTACTAAATGTGAAAAGAAGTAATTAATGGTTAAGAACAAGTGATTTAGTTATTCAATGTGATGGAGTGATTAGTTATTAGATATTGAATGTGATATTTGTCATTGAATAAACTAGTAAATGAATCTTCAAAACGGACCGTTCCCTATACGTAATGTTTGGATTTACAATGTGTCGTTGTATTTATTGTTATTTTAACTATTACAATTGTAATTGGTAACTAAACAAACAACGATTCACCTCAAATCATAATAAATTAACAATTTCAAAGTATGAATATTAGTAGGGACCTAAATTAGGTCCCTGATGACTCAATAGGGACCTACATTCGGTCCCTGATGGGACAATAGGGACCTAAATTAGGTCCCTGATGAATCAATAGGGACCTAAATTAGGTCCCTACTAATATTCATACTTTGAAATCGCTAATTTATGATTTGATCTAGCTAAGTTAGTGGTTTTTAGCAACAACTTCATTACTAAATGTGAAAAGAAGTAATTAATGGTTAAGAACAAGTGATTTAGTTATTCAATGTGATGGAGTGATTAGTTATTAGATATTGAATGTGATATTTGTCATTGAATAAACTAGTAAATGAATCTTCAAAAGGGACCGTTCCCTATACGTAATGTTTGGATTTACAATGCGTCGTTGTATTTATTGTTATTTTAACTATTACAATTGTAATTGGTAACTAAACAAACAACGATTCATCTCAAATCATCATAAATTAACAATTTCAAAGTATGAATATTAGTAGAGACCTAAAGTAGGTCCCTGATGACTCAATAGGGACCTACATTCGGTCCGTGATGGGACAATAGGGACCTAAATTAGGTCCCTGATGAATCAATAGGGACCTAAATTAGGTCCCTACTAATATTCAAACTTTGAAATCGCTAATTTATGATTTGATCTAGCTAAGTTAGTGATTTTTAGCAACAACTTCATTACTAAATGTGAAAAGAAATAATTAATGGTTAACAACAAGTGATTTAGTTATTCAATGTGATGGAGTGATTAGTTATTAGATATTGAATGTGATATTTGTCATTGAATAAACTAGTAAATGAATCTTCAAAACGGACCGTTCCCTATACGTAATGTTTGGATTTACAATGCGTCGTTGTATTTATTGTTATTTTAACTATTACAATTGTAATTGGTAACTAAACAAACAACGATTCACCTCAAATCATCATAAATTAACAATTTCAAAGTATGAATATTAGTAGGGACCTAAAGTAGGTCCCTGATGACTCAATAGGGACCTACATTCGGTCCCTCATGGGACAATAGGGACCTAAATTAGGTCCCTGGTGAATCAATAGGGACCTAAATTAGGTCCCTACTAATATTCATACTTTGAAATCGCTAATTTATGATTCGATCTAGCTAAGTTAGTGGTTTTTAGCAACAACTTCATCACTAAATGTGAAAAGAAGTAATTAATGGTTAAGAACAAGTGATTTAGTTATTCAATGTGATGGAGTGATTAGTTATTAGATATTGAATGTGATATTTGTCATTGAATAAACTAGTAAATGAATCTTCAAAACGGACAGTTCCCTATACGTAATGTTTGGATTTACAATGCGTCGTTGTATTTATTGTTATTTTAACTATTACAATTGTAATTGGTAACTAAACAAACAACGATTCACCTCAAATCATCATAAATTAACAATTTCAAAGTATGAATATTAGTAGGGACCTAAATTAGGTCCCTGATGACTCAATAGGGACCTACATTCGGTCCCTGATGGGACAATAGGGACCTAAATTAGGTCCCTGATGAATCAATTGGGACCTAAATTAGGTCCCTACTAATATTCATACTTTGAAATCGCTAATTTATGATTTGATCTAGCTAAGTTAGTGGTTTTTAGCAACAACTTCATTACTAAATGTGAAAAGAAGTAATTAATGGTTAATAACAAGTGATTTAGTTATTCAATGTGATGGAGTGATTGGTTATTAGATATTGAATGTGATATTTGTCATTGAATAAACTAGTAAATGAATCTTCAAAACGGACCGTTCCCTATACGTAATGTTTGGATTTACAATGCGTCGTTGTATTTATTGTTATTTTAACTATTACAATTGTAATTGGTAACTAAACAAACAACGATTCATCTCAAATCATCATAAATTAACAATTTCAAAGTATGAATATTAGTAGGGACCTAAAGTAGGTCCCTGATAAATTAGGTCCCTGATGAATCAATAGGGACCTAAATTAGGTCCCTACTAATATTCATACTTTCAAATCGCTAATTTATGATTTGATCTAGCTAAGTTAGTGGTTTTTAGCAACAACTTCATTACTAAATGTGAAAAGAAGTAATTAATGGTTAAGAACAAGTGATTTAGTTATTCAATGTGATGGAGTGATTAGTTATTAGATATTGAATGTGATATTTGTCATTGAATAAACTAGTAAATGAATCTTCAAAACGGACCGTTCCCTATACGTAATGTTTGGATTTACAATGCGTCGTTGTATTTATTGTTATTTTAACTATTACAATTGTAATTGGTAACTAAACAAACAACGATTCATCTCAAATCATCATAAATTAACAATTTCAAAGTATGAATATTAGTAGGGACCCAAAGTAGGTCCCTGATGACTCAATAGGGACCTACATTCGGTCCCTGATGGGACAATAGGGACCTAAATTAGGTCCCTGATGAATCAATAGGGACCTAAATTAGGTCCCTAATAATATTCAAACTTTGAAATCGCTAATTTATGATTTGATCTAGCTAAGTTAGTGATTTTTAGCAACAACTTCATTACTAAATGTGAAAAGAAGTAATTAATGGTTAAGAACAAGTGATTTAGTTATTCAATGTGATGGAGTGATTAGTTATTAGATATTGAATGTGATATTTGTCATTGAATAAACTAGTAAATGAATCTTCAAAACGGACCGTTCCCTATACGTAATGTTTGGATTTACAATGTGTCGTTGTATTTATTGTTATTTTAACTATTACAATTGTAATTGGTAACTAAACAAACAACGATTCACCTCAAATCATCATAAATTAACAATTTCAAAGTATGAATATTAGTAGGGACCTAAATTAGGTCCCTGATGACTCAATAGGGACCTACGTTCGGTCCCTGATGGGACAATAGGGACCTAAATTAGGTCCCTGATGAATCAATAGGGACCTAAATTAGGTCCCTACTAATATTCAAACTTTGAAATCGCTAATTTATGATTTGATCTAGCTAAGTTAGTGATTTTTAGCAACAACTTCATTACTAAATGTGAAAAGAAATAATTAATGGTTAACAACAAGTGATTTAGTTATTCAATGTGATGGAGTGATTAGTTATTAGATATTGAATGTGATATTTGTCATTGAATAAACTAGTAAATGAATCTTCAAAAGGGACCGTTCCCTATACGTAATGTTTGGATTTACAATGCGTCGTTGTATTTATTGTTATTTTAACTATTACAATTGTAATTGGTAACTAAACAAACAACGATTCACCTCAAATCATCATAAATTAACAATTTCAAAGTATGAATATTAGTAGGGACCTAAATTAGGTCCCTGATGACTCAATAGGGACCTACATTCGGTCCCTGATGGGACAATAAGGACCTAAATTAGGTCCCTGATGAATCAATAGGGACCTAAATTAGGTCCCTACTAATATTCATACTTTGAAATCGCTAATTTATGATTTGATCTAGCTAAGTTAGTGGTTTTTAGCAACAACTTCATTACTAAATGTGAAAAGAAGTAATTAATGGTTAAGAACAAGTGATTTAGTTATTCAATGTGATGGAGTGATTAGTTATTAGATATTGAATGTGATATTTGTCATTGAATAAACTAGTAAATGAATCTTCAAAACGGACCGTTCCCTATACGTAATGTTTGGATTTACAATGCGTCGTTGTATTTATTGTTATTTTAACTATTACAATTGTAATTGGTAACTAAACAAACAACGATTCATCTCAAATCATCATAAATTAACAATTTCAAAGTATGAATATTAGTAGGGACCTAAAGTAGGTCCCTGATGACTCAATAGGGACCTACATTCGGTCCCTGATGGGACAATAGGGACCTAAATTAGGTCCCTGATGAATCAATAGGGACCTAAATTAGGTCCCTACTAATATTCAAACTTTGAAATCGCTAATTTATGATTTGATCTAGCTAAGTTAGTGATTTTTAGCAACAACTTCATTACTAAATGTGAAAAGAAGTAATTAATGGTTAAGAACAAGTGATTTAGTTATTCAATGTGATGGAGTGATTAGTTATTAGATATTGAATGTGATATTTGTCATTGAATAAACTAGTAAATGAATCTTCAAAACGGACCGTTCCCTATACGTAATGTTTGGATTTACAATGTGTCGTTGTATTTATTGTTATTTTAACTATTACAATTGTAATTGGTAACTAAACAAACAACGATTCACCTCAAATCATAATAAATTAACAATTTCAAAGTATGAATATTAGTAGGGACCTAAATTAGGTCCCTGATGACTCAATAGGGACCTACATTCGGTCCCTGATGGGACAATAGGGACCTAAATTAGGTCCCTGATGAATCAATAGGGACCTAAATTAGGTCCCTACTAATATTCATACTTTGAAATCGCTAATTTATGATTTGATCTAGCTAAGTTAGTGGTTTTTAGCAACAACTTCATTACTAAATGTGAAAAGAAGTAATTAATGGTTAAGAACAAGTGATTTAGTTATTCAATGTGATGGAGTGATTAGTTATTAGATATTGAATGTGATATTTGTCATTGAATAAACTAGTAAATGAATCTTCAAAAGGGACCGTTCCCTATACGTAATGTTTGGATTTACAATGCGTCGTTGTATTTATTGTTATTTTAACTATTACAATTGTAATTGGTAACTAAACAAACAACGATTCATCTCAAATCATCATAAATTAACAATTTCAAAGTATGAATATTAGTAGAGACCTAAAGTAGGTCCCTGATGACTCAATAGGGACCTACATTCGGTCCGTGATGGGACAATAGGGACCTAAATTAGGTCCCTGATGAATCAATAGGGACCTAAATTAGGTCCCTACTAATATTCAAACTTTGAAATCGCTAATTTATGATTTGATCTAGCTAAGTTAGTGATTTTTAGCAACAACTTCATTACTAAATGTGAAAAGAAATAATTAATGGTTAACAACAAGTGATTTAGTTATTCAATGTGATGGAGTGATTAGTTATTAGATATTGAATGTGATATTTGTCATTGAATAAACTAGTAAATGAATCTTCAAAACGGACCGTTCCCTATACGTAATGTTTGGATTTACAATGCGTCGTTGTATTTATTGTTATTTTAACTATTACAATTGTAATTGGTAACTAAACAAACAACGATTCACCTCAAATCATCATAAATTAACAATTTCAAAGTATGAATATTAGTAGGGACCTAAAGTAGGTCCCTGATGACTCAATAGGGACCTACATTCGGTCCCTCATGGGACAATAGGGACCTAAATTAGGTCCCTGGTGAATCAATAGGGACCTAAATTAGGTCCCTACTAATATTCATACTTTGAAATCGCTAATTTATGATTCGATCTAGCTAAGTTAGTGGTTTTTAGCAACAACTTCATCACTAAATGTGAAAAGAAGTAATTAATGGTTAAGAACAAGTGATTTAGTTATTCAATGTGATGGAGTGATTAGTTATTAGATATTGAATGTGATATTTGTCATTGAATAAACTAGTAAATGAATCTTCAAAACGGACAGTTCCCTATACGTAATGTTTGGATTTACAATGCGTCGTTGTATTTATTGTTATTTTAACTATTACAATTGTAATTGGTAACTAAACAAACAACGATTCACCTCAAATCATCATAAATTAACAATTTCAAAGTATGAATATTAGTAGGGACCTAAATTAGGTCCCTGATGACTCAATAGGGACCTACATTCGGTCCCTGATGGGACAATAGGGACCTAAATTAGGTCCCTGATGAATCAATTGGGACCTAAATTAGGTCCCTACTAATATTCATACTTTGAAATCGCTAATTTATGATTTGATCTAGCTAAGTTAGTGGTTTTTAGCAACAACTTCATTACTAAATGTGAAAAGAAGTAATTAATGGTTAATAACAAGTGATTTAGTTATTCAATGTGATGGAGTGATTGGTTATTAGATATTGAATGTGATATTTGTCATTGAATAAACTAGTAAATGAATCTTCAAAACGGACCGTTCCCTATACGTAATGTTTGGATTTACAATGCGTCGTTGTATTTATTGTTATTTTAACTATTACAATTGTAATTGGTAACTAAACAAACAACGATTCATCTCAAATCATCATAAATTAACAATTTCAAAGTATGAATATTAGTAGGGACCTAAAGTAGGTCCCTGATAAATTAGGTCCCTGATGAATCAATAGGGACCTAAATTAGGTCCCTACTAATATTCATACTTTCAAATCGCTAATTTATGATTTGATCTAGCTAAGTTAGTGGTTTTTAGCAACAACTTCATTACTAAATGTGAAAAGAAGTAATTAATGGTTAAGAACAAGTGATTTAGTTATTCAATGTGATGGAGTGATTAGTTATTAGATATTGAATGTGATATTTGTCATTGAATAAACTAGTAAATGAATCTTCAAAACGGACCGTTCCCTATACGTAATGTTTGGATTTACAATGCGTCGTTGTATTTATTGTTATTTTAACTATTACAATTGTAATTGGTAACTAAACAAACAACGATTCATCTCAAATCATCATAAATTAACAATTTCAAAGTATGAATATTAGTAGGGACCCAAAGTAGGTCCCTGATGACTCAATAGGGACCTACATTCGGTCCCTGATGGGACAATAGGGACCTAAATTAGGTCCCTGATGAATCAATAGGGACCTAAATTAGGTCCCTAATAATATTCAAACTTTGAAATCGCTAATTTATGATTTGATCTAGCTAAGTTAGTGATTTTTTGCAACAACTTCATTACTAAATGTGAAAAGAAGTAATTAATGGTTAAGAACAAGTGATTTAGTTATTCAATGTGATGGAGTGATTAGTTATTAGATATTGAATGTGATATTTGTCATTGAATAAACTAGTAAATGAATCTTCAAAACGGACCGTTCCCTATACGTAATGTTTGGATTTACAATGCGTCGTTGTATTTATTGTTATTTTAACTATTACAATTGTAATTGGTAACTAAACAAACAACGATTCACCTCAAATCATCATAAATTAACAATTTCAAAGTATGAATATTAGTAGGGACCTAAATTAGGTCCCTGATGACTCAATAGGGACCTACATTCGGTCCCTGATGGGACAATAAGGACCTAAATTAGGTCCCTGATGAATCAATAGGGACCTAAATTAGGTCCCTACTAATATTCATACTTTGAAATCGCTAATTTATGATTTGATCTAGCTAAGTTAGTGGTTTTTAGCAACAACTTCATTACTAAATGTGAAAAGAAGTAATTAATGGTTAAGAACAAGTGATTTAGTTATTCAATGTGATGGAGTGATTAGTTATTAGATATTGAATGTGATATTTGTCATTGAATAAACTAGTAAATGAATCTTCAAAACGGACCGTTCCCTATACGTAATGTTTGGATTTACAATGCGTCGTTGTATTTATTGTTATTTTAACTATTACAATTGTAATTGGTAACTAAACAAACAACGATTCATCTCAAATCATCATAAATTAACAATTTCAAAGTATGAATATTAGTAGGGACCTAAAGTAGGTCCCTGATGACTCAATAGGGACCTACATTCGGTCCCTGATGGGACAATAGGGACCTAAATTAGGTCCCTGATGAATCAATAGGGACCTAAATTAGGTCCCTACTAATATTCAAACTTTGAAATCGCTAATTTATGATTTGATCTAGCTAAGTTAGTGATTTTTAGCAACAACTTCATTACTAAATGTGAAAAGAAGTAATTAATGGTTAAGAACAAGTGATTTAGTTATTCAATGTGATGGAGTGATTAGTTATTAGATATTGAATGTGATATTTGTCATTGAATAAACTAGTAAATGAATCTTCAAAACGGACCGTTCCCTATACGTAATGTTTGGATTTACAATGTGTCGTTGTATTTATTGTTATTTTAACTATTACAATTGTAATTGGTAACTAAACAAACAACGATTCACCTCAAATCATAATAAATTAACAATTTCAAAGTATGAATATTAGTAGGGACCTAAATTAGGTCCCTGATGACTCAATAGGGACCTACATTCGGTCCCTGATGGGACAATAGGGACCTAAATTAGGTCCCTGATGAATCAATAGGGACCTAAATTAGGTCCCTACTAATATTCATACTTTGAAATCGCTAATTTATGATTTGATCTAGCTAAGTTAGTGGTTTTTAGCAACAACTTCATTACTAAATGTGAAAAGAAGTAATTAATGGTTAAGAACAAGTGATTTAGTTATTCAATGTGATGGAGTGATTAGTTATTAGATATTGAATGTGATATTTGTCATTGAATAAACTAGTAAATGAATCTTCAAAAGGGACCGTTCCCTATACGTAATGTTTGGATTTACAATGCGTCGTTGTATTTATTGTTATTTTAACTATTACAATTGTAATTGGTAACTAAACAAACAACGATTCATCTCAAATCATCATAAATTAACAATTTCAAAGTATGAATATTAGTAGAGACCTAAAGTAGGTCCCTGATGACTCAATAGGGACCTACATTCGGTCCGTGATGGGACAATAGGGACCTAAATTAGGTCCCTGATGAATCAATAGGGACCTAAATTAGGTCCCTACTAATATTCAAACTTTGAAATCGCTAATTTATGATTTGATCTAGCTAAGTTAGTGATTTTTAGCAACAACTTCATTACTAAATGTGAAAAGAAATAATTAATGGTTAACAACAAGTGATTTAGTTATTCAATGTGATGGAGTGATTAGTTATTAGATATTGAATGTGATATTTGTCATTGAATAAACTAGTAAATGAATCTTCAAAACGGACCGTTCCCTATACGTAATGTTTGGATTTACAATGCGTCGTTGTATTTATTGTTATTTTAACTATTACAATTGTAATTGGTAACTAAACAAACAACGATTCACCTCAAATCATCATAAATTAACAATTTCAAAGTATGAATATTAGTAGGGACCTAAAGTAGGTCCCTGATGACTCAATAGGGACCTACATTCGGTCCCTCATGGGACAATAGGGACCTAAATTAGGTCCCTGGTGAATCAATAGGGACCTAAATTAGGTCCCTACTAATATTCATACTTTGAAATCGCTAATTTATGATTCGATCTAGCTAAGTTAGTGGTTTTTAGCAACAACTTCATCACTAAATGTGAAAAGAAGTAATTAATGGTTAAGAACAAGTGATTTAGTTATTCAATGTGATGGAGTGATTAGTTATTAGATATTGAATGTGATATTTGTCATTGAATAAACTAGTAAATGAATCTTCAAAACGGACAGTTCCCTATACGTAATGTTTGGATTTACAATGCGTCGTTGTATTTATTGTTATTTTAACTATTACAATTGTAATTGGTAACTAAACAAACAACGATTCACCTCAAATCATCATAAATTAACAATTTCAAAGTATGAATATTAGTAGGGACCTAAATTAGGTCCCTGATGACTCAATAGGGACCTACATTCGGTCCCTGATGGGACAATAGGGACCTAAATTAGGTCCCTGATGAATCAATTGGGACCTAAATTAGGTCCCTACTAATATTCATACTTTGAAATCGCTAATTTATGATTTGATCTAGCTAAGTTAGTGGTTTTTAGCAACAACTTCATTACTAAATGTGAAAAGAAGTAATTAATGGTTAATAACAAGTGATTTAGTTATTCAATGTGATGGAGTGATTGGTTATTAGATATTGAATGTGATATTTGTCATTGAATAAACTAGTAAATGAATCTTCAAAACGGACCGTTCCCTATACGTAATGTTTGGATTTACAATGCGTCGTTGTATTTATTGTTATTTTAACTATTACAATTGTAATTGGTAACTAAACAAACAACGATTCATCTCAAATCATCATAAATTAACAATTTCAAAGTATGAATATTAGTAGGGACCTAAAGTAGGTCCCTGATAAATTAGGTCCCTGATGAATCAATAGGGACCTAAATTAGGTCCCTACTAATATTCATACTTTCAAATCGCTAATTTATGATTTGATCTAGCTAAGTTAGTGGTTTTTAGCAACAACTTCATTACTAAATGTGAAAAGAAGTAATTAATGGTTAAGAACAAGTGATTTAGTTATTCAATGTGATGGAGTGATTAGTTATTAGATATTGAATGTGATATTTGTCATTGAATAAACTAGTAAATGAATCTTCAAAACGGACCGTTCCCTATACGTAATGTTTGGATTTACAATGCGTCGTTGTATTTATTGTTATTTTAACTATTACAATTGTAATTGGTAACTAAACAAACAACGATTCATCTCAAATCATCATAAATTAACAATTTCAAAGTATGAATATTAGTAGGGACCCAAAGTAGGTCCCTGATGACTCAATAGGGACCTACATTCGGTCCCTGATGGGACAATAGGGACCTAAATTAGGTCCCTGATGAATCAATAGGGACCTAAATTAGGTCCCTAATAATATTCAAACTTTGAAATCGCTAATTTATGATTTGATCTAGCTAAGTTAGTGATTTTTAGCAACAACTTCATTACTAAATGTGAAAAGAAGTAATTAATGGTTAAGAACAAGTGATTTAGTTATTCAATGTGATGGAGTGATTAGTTATTAGATATTGAATGTGATATTTGTCATTGAATAAACTAGTAAATGAATCTTCAAAACGGACCGTTCCCTATACGTAATGTTTGGATTTACAATGTGTCGTTGTATTTATTGTTATTTTAACTATTACAATTGTAATTGGTAACTAAACAAACAACGATTCACCTCAAATCATCATAAATTAACAATTTCAAAGTATGAATATTAGTAGGGACCTAAATTAGGTCCCTGATGACTCAATAGGGACCTACGTTCGGTCCCTGATGGGACAATAGGGACCTAAATTAGGTCCCTGATGAATCAATAGGGACCTAAATTAGGTCCCTACTAATATTCAAACTTTGAAATCGCTAATTTATGATTTGATCTAGCTAAGTTAGTGATTTTTAGCAACAACTTCATTACTAAATGTGAAAAGAAATAATTAATGGTTAACAACAAGTGATTTAGTTATTCAATGTGATGGAGTGATTAGTTATTAGATATTGAATGTGATATTTGTCATTGAATAAACTAGTAAATGAATCTTCAAAACGGACCGTTCCCTATACGTAATGTTTGGATTTACAATGCGTCGTTGTATTTATTGTTATTTTAACTATTACAATTGTAATTGGTAACTAAACAAACAACGATTCATCTCAAATCATCATAAATTAACAATTTCAAAGTATGAATATTAGTAGAGACCTAAAGTAGGTCCCTGATGACTCAATAGGGACCTACATTCGGTCCGTGATGGGACAATAGGGACCTAAATTAGGTCCCTGATGAATCAATAGGGACCTAAATTAGGTCCCTACTAATATTCAAACTTTGAAATCGCTAATTTATGATTTGATCTAGCTAAGTTAGTGATTTTTAGCAACAACTTCATTACTAAATGTGAAAAGAAATAATTAATGGTTAACAACAAGTGATTTAGTTATTCAATGTGATGGAGTGATTAGTTATTATATATTGAATGTGATATTTGTCATTGAATAAACTAGTAAATGAATCTTCAAAACGGACCGTTCCCTATACGTAATGTTTGGATTTACAATGCGTCGTTGTATTTATTGTTATTTTAACTATTACAATTGTAATTGGTAACTAAACAAACAACGATTCACCTCAAATCATCATAAATTAACAATTTCAAAGTATGAATATTAGTAGGGACCTAAAGTAGGTCCCTGATGACTCAATAGGGACCTACATTCGGTCCCTCATGGGACAATAGGGACCTAAATTAGGTCCCTGGTGAATCAATAGGGACCTAAATTAGGTCCCTACTAATATTCATACTTTGAAATCGCTAATTTATGATTCGATCTAGCTAAGTTAGTGGTTTTTAGCAACAACTTCATCACTAAATGTGAAAAGAAGTAATTAATGGTTAAGAACAAGTGATTTAGTTATTCAATGTGATGGAGTGATTAGTTATTAGATATTGAATGTGATATTTGTCATTGAATAAACTAGTAAATGAATCTTCAAAACGGACAGTTCCCTATACGTAATGTTTGGATTTACAATGCGTCGTTGTATTTATTGTTATTTTAACTATTACAATTGTAATTGGTAACTAAACAAACAACGATTCACCTCAAATCATCATAAATTAACAATTTCAAAGTATGAATATTAGTAGGGACCTAAATTAGGTCCCTGATGACTCAATAGGGACCTACATTCGGTCCCTGATGGGACAATAGGGACCTAAATTAGGTCCCTGATGAATCAATTGGGACCTAAATTAGGTCCCTACTAATATTCATACTTTGAAATCGCTAATTTATGATTTGATCTAGCTAAGTTAGTGGTTTTTAGCAACAACTTCATTACTAAATGTGAAAAGAAGTAATTAATGGTTAATAACAAGTGATTTAGTTATTCAATGTGATGGAGTGATTGGTTATTAGATATTGAATGTGATATTTGTCATTGAATAAACTAGTAAATGAATCTTCAAAACGGACCGTTCCCTATACGTAATGTTTGGATTTACAATGCGTCGTTGTATTTATTGTTATTTTAACTATTACAATTGTAATTGGTAACTAAACAAACAACGATTCATCTCAAATCATCATAAATTAACAATTTCAAAGTATGAATATTAGTAGGGACCTAAAGTAGGTCCCTGATAAATTAGGTCCCTGATGAATCAATAGGGACCTAAATTAGGTCCCTACTAATATTCATACTTTCAAATCGCTAATTTATGATTTGATCTAGCTAAGTTAGTGGTTTTTAGCAACAACTTCATTACTAAATGTGAAAAGAAGTAATTAATGGTTAAGAACAAGTGATTTAGTTATTCAATGTGATGGAATGATTAGTTATTAGATATTGAATGTGATATTTGTCATTGAATAAACTAGTAAATGAATCTTCAAAACGGACCGTTCCCTATACGTAATGTTTGGATTTACAATGCGTCGTTGTATTTATTGTTATTTTAACTATTACAATTGTAATTGGTAACTAAACAAACAACGATTCATCTCAAATCATCATAAATTAACAATTTCAAAGTATGAATATTAGTAGGGACCCAAAGTAGGTCCCTGATGACTCAATAGGGACCTACATTCGGTCCCTGATGGGACAATAGGGACCTAAATTAGGTCCCTGATGAATCAATAGGGACCTAAATTAGGTCCCTAATAATATTCAAACTTTGAAATCGCTAATTTATGATTTGATCTAGCTAAGTTAGTGATTTTTAGCAACAACTTCATTACTAAATGTGAAAAGAAGTAATTAATGGTTAAGAACAAGTGATTTAGTTATTCAATGTGATGGAGTGATTAGTTATTAGATATTGAATGTGATATTTGTCATTGAATAAACTAGTAAATGAATCTTCAAAACGGACCGTTCCCTATACGTAATGTTTGGATTTACAATGTGTCGTTGTATTTATTGTTATTTTAACTATTACAATTGTAATTGGTAACTAAACAAACAACGATTCACCTCAAATCATCATAAATTAACAATTTCAAAGTATGAATATTAGTAGGGACCTAAATTAGGTCCCTGATGACTCAATAGGGACCTACGTTCGGTCCCTGATGGGACAATAGGGACCTAAATTAGGTCCCTGATGAATCAATAGGGACCTAAATTAGGTCCCTACTAATATTCAAACTTTGAAATCGCTAATTTATGATTTGATCTAGCTAAGTTAGTGATTTTTAGCAACAACTTCATTACTAAATGTGAAAAGAAATAATTAATGGTTAACAACAAGTGATTTAGTTATTCAATGTGATGGAGTGATTAGTTATTAGATATTGAATGTGATATTTGTCATTGAATAAACTAGTAAATGAATCTTCAAAACGGACCGTTCCCTATACGTAATGTTTGGATTTACAATGCGTCGTTGTATTTATTGTTATTTTAACTATTACAATTGTAATTGGTAACTAAACAAACAACGATTCACCTCAAATCATCATAAATTAACAATTTCAAAGTATGAATATTAGTAGGGACCTAAAGTAGGTCCCTGATGACTCAATAGGGACCTACATTCGGTCCCTGATGGGACAATAGGGACCTAAATTAGGTCCCTGGTGAATCAATAGGGACCTAAATTAGGTCCCTACTAATATTCATACTTTGAAATCGCTAATTTATGATTTGATCTAGCTAAGTTAGTGGTTTTTAGCAACAACTTCATCACTAAATGTGAAAAGAAGTAATTAATGGTTAAGAACAAGTGATTTAGTTATTCAATGTGATGGAGTGATTAGTTATTAGATATTGAATGTGATATTTGTCATTGAATAAACTAGTAAATGAATCTTCAAAACGGACAGTTCCCTATACGTAATGTTTGGATTTACAATGCGTCGTTGTATTTATTGTTATTTTAACTATTACAATTGTAATTGGTAACTAAACAAACAACGATTCACCTCAAATCATCATAAATTAACAATTTCAAAGTATGAATATTAGTAGGGACCTAAATTAGGTCCCTGATGACTCAATAGGGACCTACATTCGGTCCCTGATGGGACAATAAGGACCTAAATTAGGTCCCTGATGAATCAATAGGGACCTAAATTAGGTCCCTACTAATATTCATACTTTGAAATCGCTAATTTATGATTTGATCTAGCTAAGTTAGTGGTTTTTAGCAACAACTTCATTACTAAATGTGAAAAGAAGTAATTAATGGTTAAGAACAAGTGATTTAGTTATTCAATGTGATGGAGTGATTAGTTATTAGATATTGAATGTGATATTTGTCATTGAATAAACTAGTAAATGAATCTTCAAAACGGACCGTTCCCTATACGTAATGTTTGGATTTACAATGCGTCGTTGTATTTATTGTTATTTTAACTATTACAATTGTAATTGGTAACTAAACAAACAACGATTCATCTCAAATCATCATAAATTAACAATTTCAAAGTATGAATATTAGTAGGGACCTAAAGTAGGTCCATGATGAATCAATAGGGACCTAAATTAGGTCCCTACTAATATTCAAACTTTGAAATCGCTAATTTATGATTTGATCTAGCTAAGTTAGTGATTTTTAGCAACAACTTCATTACTAAATGTGAAAAGAAGTAATTAATGGTTAAGAACAAGTGATTTAGTTATTCAATGTGATGGAGTGATTAGTTATTAGATATTGAATGTGATATTTGTCATTGAATAAACTAGTAAATGAATCTTCAAAACGGACCGTTCCCTATACGTAATGTTTGGATTTGCAATGTGTCGTTGTATTTATTGCTATTTTAACTATTACAATTGTAATTGGTAACTAAACAAACAACGATTCACCTCAAATCATAATAAATTAACAATTTCAAAGTATGAATATTAGTAGGGACCTAAATTAGGTCCCTGATGACTCAATAGGGACCTACATTCGGTCCCTGATGGGACAATAGGGACCTAAATTAGGTCCCTGATGAATCAATAGGGACCTAAATTAGGTCCCTACTAATATTCATACTTTGAAATCGCTAATTTATGATTTGATCTAGCTAAGTTAGTGGTTTTTAGCAACAACTTCATTACTAAATGTGAAAAGAAGTAATTAATGGTTAAGAACAAGTGATTTAGTTATTCAATGTGATGGAGTGATTAGTTATTAGATATTGAATGTGATATTTGTCATTGAATAAACTAGTAAATGAATCTTCAAAACGGACCGTTCCCTATACGTAATGTTTGGATTTACAATGCGTCGTTGTATTTATTGTTATTTTAACTATTACAATTGTAATTGGTAACTAAACAAACAACGATTCACCTCAAATCATCATAAATTAACAATTTCAAAGTATGAATATTAGTAGGGACCTAAAGTAGGTCCCTGATGACTCAATAGGGACCTACATTCGGTCCCTGATGGGACAATAGGGACCTAAATTAGGTCCCTGGTGAATCAATAGGGACCTAAATTAGGTCCCTACTAATATTCATACTTTGAAATCGCTAATTTATGATTTGATCTAGCTAAGTTAGTGGTTTTTAGCAACAACTTCATCACTAAATGTGAAAAGAAGTAATTAATGGTTAAGAACAAGTGATTTAGTTATTCAATGTGATGGAGTGATTAGTTATTAGATATTGAATGTGATATTTGTCATTGAATAAACTAGTAAATGAATCTTCAAAACGGACAGTTCCCTATACGTAATGTTTGGATTTACAATGCGTCGTTGTATTTATTGTTATTTTAACTATTACAATTGTAATTGGTAACTAAACAAACAACGATTCACCTCAAATCATCATAAATTAACAATTTCAAAGTATGAATATTAGTAGGGACCTAAATTAGGTCCCTGATGACTCAATAGGGACCTACATTCGGTCCCTGATGGGACAATAAGGACCTAAATTAGGTCCCTGATGAATCAATAGGGACCTAAATTAGGTCCCTACTAATATTCATACTTTGAAATCGCTAATTTATGATTTGATCTAGCTAAGTTAGTGGTTTTTAGCAACAACTTCATTACTAAATGTGAAAAGAAGTAATTAATGGTTAAGAACAAGTGATTTAGTTATTCAATGTGATGGAGTGATTAGTTATTAGATATTGAATGTGATATTTGTCATTGAATAAACTAGTAAATGAATCTTCAAAACGGACCGTTCCCTATACGTAATGTTTGGATTTACAATGCGTCGTTGTATTTATTGTTATTTTAACTATTACAATTGTAATTGGTAACTAAACAAACAACGATTCATCTCAAATCATCATAAATTAACAATTTCAAAGTATGAATATTAGTAGGGACCTAAAGTAGGTCCATGATGAATCAATAGGGACCTAAATTAGGTCCCTACTAATATTCAAACTTTGAAATCGCTAATTTATGATTTGATCTAGCTAAGTTAGTGATTTTTAGCAACAACTTCATTACTAAATGTGAAAAGAAGTAATTAATGGTTAAGAACAAGTGATTTAGTTATTCAATGTGATGGAGTGATTAGTTATTAGATATTGAATGTGATATTTGTCATTGAATAAACTAGTAAATGAATCTTCAAAACGGACCGTTCCCTATACGTAATGTTTGGATTTGCAATGTGTCGTTGTATTTATTGCTATTTTAACTATTACAATTGTAATTGGTAACTAAACAAACAACGATTCACCTCAAATCATAATAAATTAACAATTTCAAAGTATGAATATTAGTAGGGACCTAAATTAGGTCCCTGATGACTCAATAGGGACCTACATTCGGTCCCTGATGGGACAATAGGGACCTAAATTAGGTCCCTGATGAATCAATAGGGACCTAAATTAGGTCCCTACTAATATTCATACTTTGAAATCGCTAATTTATGATTTGATCTAGCTAAGTTAGTGGTTTTTAGCAACAACTTCATTACTAAATGTGAAAAGAAGTAATTAATGGTTAAGAACAAGTGATTTAGTTATTCAATGTGATGGAGTGATTAGTTATTAGATATTGAATGTGATATTTGTCATTGAATAAACTAGTAAATGAATCTTCAAAACGGACCGTTCCCTATACGTAATGTTTGGATTTACAATGCGTCGTTGTATTTATTGTTATTTTAACTATTACAATTGTAATTGGTAACTAAACAAACAACGATTCATCTCAAATCATCATAAATTAACAATTTCAAAGTATGAATATTAGTAGAGACCTAAAGTAGGTCCCTGATGACTCAATAGGGACCTACATTCGGTCCGTGATGGGACAATAGGGACCTAAATTAGGTCCCTGATGAATCAATAGGGACCTAAATTAGGTCCCTACTAATATTCAAACTTTGAAATCGCTAATTTATGATTTGATCTAGCTAAGTTAGTGATTTTTAGCAACAACTTCATTACTAAATGTGAAAAGAAATAATTAATGGTTAACAACAAGTGATTTAGTTATTCAATGTGATGGAGTGATTAGTTATTAGATATTGAATGTGATATTTGTCATTGAATAAACTAGTAAATGAATCTTCAAAACGGACCGTTCCCTATACGTAATGTTTGGATTTACAATGCGTCGTTGTATTTATTGTTATTTTAACTATTACAATTGTAATTGGTAACTAAACAAACAACGATTCACCTCAAATCATCATAAATTAACAATTTCAAAGTATGAATATTAGTAGGGACCGTAAGTAGGTCCCTGATGACTCAATAGGGACCTACATTCGGTCCCTGATGGGACAATAGGGACCTAAATTAGGTCCCTGGTGAATCAATAGGGACCTAAATTAGGTCCCTACTAATATTCATACTTTGAAATCGCTAATTTATGATTTGATCTAGCTAAGTTAGTGGTTTTTAGCAACAACTTCATCACTAAATGTGAAAAGAAGTAATTAATGGTTAAGAACAAGTGATTTAGTTATTCAATGTGATGGAGTGATTAGTTATTAGATATTGAATGTGATATTTGTCATTGAATAAACTAGTAAATGAATCTTCAAAACGGACAGTTCCCTATACGTAATGTTTGGATTTACAATGCGTCGTTGTATTTATTGTTATTTTAACTATTACAATTGTAATTGGTAACTAAACAAACAACGATTCACCTCAAATCATCATAAATTAACAATTTCAAAGTATGAATATTAGTAGGGACCTAAATTAGGTCCCTGATGACTCAATAGGGACCTACATTCGGTCCCTGATGGGACAATAGGGACCTAAATTAGGTCCCTGATGAATCAATTGGGACCTAAATTAGGTCCCTACTAATATTCATACTTTGAAATCGCTAATTTATGATTTGATCTAGCTAAGTTAGTGGTTTTTAGCAACAACTTCATTACTAAATGTGAAAAGAAGTAATTAATGGTTAAGAACAAGTGATTTAGTTATTCAATGTGATGGAGTGATTGGTTATTAGATATTGAATGTGATATTTGTCATTGAATAAACTAGTAAATGAATCTTCAAAACGGACCGTTCCCTATACGTAATGTTTGGATTTACAATGCGTCGTTGTATTTATTGTTATTTTAACTATTACAATTGTAATTGGTAACTAAACAAACAACGATTCATCTCAAATCATCATAAATTAACAATTTCAAAGTATGAATATTAGTAGGGACCTAAAGTAGGTCCCTGATAAATTAGGTCCCTGATGAATCAATAGGGACCTAAATTAGGTCCCTACTAATATTCATACTTTCAAATCGCTAATTTATGATTTGATCTAGCTAAGTTAGTGGTTTTTAGCAACAACTTCATTACTAAATGTGAAAAGAAGTAATTAATGGTTAAGAACAAGTGATTTAGTTATTCAATGTGATGGAGTGATTAGTTATTAGATATTGAATGTGATATTTGTCATTGAATAAACTAGTAAATGAATCTTCAAAACGGACCGTTCCCTATACGTAATGTTTGGATTTACAATGCGTCGTTGTATTTATTGTTATTTTAACTATTACAATTGTAATTGGTAACTAAACAAACAACGATTCATCTCAAATCATCATAAATTAACAATTTCAAAGTATGAATATTAGTAGGGACCCAAAGTAGGTCCCTGATGACTCAATAGGGACCTACATTCGGTCCCTGATGGGACAATAGGGACCTAAATTAGGTCCCTGATGAATTAATAGGGACCTAAATTAGGTCCCTAATAATATTCAAACTTTGAAATCGCTAATTTATGATTTGATCTAGCTAAGTTAGTGATTTTTAGCAACAACTTCATTACTAAATGTGAAAAGAAGTAATTAATGGTTAAGAACAAGTGATTTAGTTATTCAATGTGATGGAGTGATTAGTTATTAGATATTGAATGTGATATTTGTCATTGAATAAACTAGTAAATGAATCTTCAAAACGGACCGTTCCCTATACGTAATGTTTGGATTTACAATGTGTCGTTGTATTTATTGTTATTTTAACTATTACAATTGTAATTGGTAACTAAACAAACAACGATTCACCTCAAATCATCATAAATTAACAATTTCAAAGTATGAATATTAGTAGGGACCTAAATTAGGTCCCTGATGACTCAATAGGGACCTACGTTCGGTCCCTGATGGGACAATAGGGACCTAAATTAGGTCCCTGATAAATCAATAGGGACCTAAATTAGGTCCCTACTAATATTCAAACTTTGAAATCGCTAATTTATGATTTGATCTAGCTAAGTTAGTGATTTTTAGCAACAACTTCATTACTAAATGTGAAAAGAAATAATTAATGGTTAACAACAAGTGATTTAGTTATTCAATGTGATGGAGTGATTAGTTATTAGATATTGAATGTGATATTTGTCATTGAATAAACTAGTAAATGAATCTTCAAAACGGACCGTTCCCTATACGTAATGTTTGGATTTACAATGCGTCGTTGTATTTATTGTTATTTTAACTATTACAATTGTAATTGGTAACTAAACAAACAACGATTCACCTCAAATCATCATAAATTAACAATTTCAAAGTATGAATATTAGTAGGGACCTAAAGTAGGTCCCTGATGACTCAATAGGGACCTACATTCGGTCCCTGATGGGACAATAGGGACCTAAATTAGGTCCCTGGTGAATCAATAGGGACCTAAATTAGGTCCCTACTAATATTCATACTTTGAAATCGCTAATTTATGATTTGATCTAGCTAAGTTAGTGGTTTTTAGCAACAACTTCATCACTAAATGTGAAAAGAAGTAATTAATGGTTAAGAACAAGTGATTTAGTTATTCAATGTGATGGAGTGATTAGTTATTAGATATTGAATGTGATATTTGTCATTGAATAAACTAGTAAATGAATCTTCAAAACGGACAGTTCCCTATACGTAATGTTTGGATTTACAATGCGTCGTTGTATTTATTGTTATTTTAACTATTACAATTGTAATTGGTAACTAAACAAACAACGATTCACCTCAAATCATCATAAATTAACAATTTCAAAGTATGAATATTAGTAGGGACCTAAATTAGGTCCCTGATGACTCAATAGGGACCTACATTCGGTCCCTGATGGGACAATAGGGACCTAAATTAGGTCCCTGATGAATCAATTGGGACCTAAATTAGGTCCCTACTAATATTCATACTTTGAAATCGCTAATTTATGATTTGATCTAGCTAAGTTAGTGGTTTTTAGCAACAACTTCATTACTAAATGTGAAAAGAAGTAATTAATGGTTAAGAACAAGTGATTTAGTTATTCAATGTGATGGAGTGATTGGTTATTAGATATTGAATGTGATATTTGTCATTGAATAAACTAGTAAATGAATCTTCAAAACGGACCGTTCCCTATACGTAATGTTTGGATTTACAATGCGTCGTTGTATTTATTGTTATTTTAACTATTACAATTGTAATTGGTAACTAAACAAACAACGATTCATCTCAAATCATCATAAATTAACAATTTCAAAGTATGAATATTAGTAGGGACCTAAAGTAGGTCCCTGATAAATTAGGTCCCTGATGAATCAATAGGGACCTAAATTAGGTCCCTACTAATATTCATACTTTCAAATCGCTAATTTATGATTTGATCTAGCTAAGTTAGTGGTTTTTAGCAACAACTTCATTACTAAATGTGAAAAGAAGTAATTAATGGTTAAGAACAAGTGATTTAGTTATTCAATGTGATGGAGTGATTAGTTATTAGATATTGAATGTGATATTTGTCATTGAATAAACTAGTAAATGAATCTTCAAAACGGACCGTTCCCTATACGTAATGTTTGGATTTACAATGCGTCGTTGTATTTATTGTTATTTTAACTATTACAATTGTAATTGGTAACTAAACAAACAACGATTCATCTCAAATCATCATAAATTAACAATTTCAAAGTATGAATATTAGTAGGGACCCAAAGTAGGTCCCTGATGACTCAATAGGGACCTACATTCGGTCCCTGATGGGACAATAGGGACCTAAATTAGGTCCCTGATGAATCAATAGGGACCTAAATTAGGTCCCTAATAATATTCAAACTTTGAAATCGCTAATTTATGATTTGATCTAGCTAAGTTAGTGATTTTTAGCAACAACTTCATTACTAAATGTGAAAAGAAGTAATTAATGGTTAAGAACAAGTGATTTAGTTATTCAATGTGATGGAGTGATTAGTTATTAGATATTGAATGTGATATTTGTCATTGAATAAACTAGTAAATGAATCTTCAAAACGGACCGTTCCCTATACGTAATGTTTGGATTTACAATGCGTCATTGTATTTATTGTTATTTTAACTATTACAATTGTAATTGGTAACTAAACAAACAACGATTCATCTCAAATCATCATAAATTAACAATTTCAAAGTATGAATATTAGTAGGGACCTAAAGTAGGTCCCTGATAAATTAGGTCCCTGATGAATCAATAGGGACCTAAATTAGGTCCCTACTAATATTCATACTTTCAAATCGCTAATTTATGATTTGATCTAGCTAAGTTAGTGGTTTTTAGCAACAACTTCATTACTAAATGTGAAAAGAAGTAATTAATGGTTAAGAACAAGTGATTTAGTTATTCAATGTGATGGAGTGATTAGTTATTAGATATTGAATGTGATATTTGTCATTGAATAAACTAGTAAATTAATCTTCAAAACGGACCGTTCCCTATACGTAATGTTTGGATTTACAATGCGTCGTTGTATTTATTGTTATTTTAACTATTACAATTGTAATTGGTAACTAAACAAACAACGATTCATCTCAAATCATCATAAATTAACAATTTCAAAGTATGAATATTAGTAGGGACCTAAAGTAGGTCCCTGATGACTCAATAGGGACCTACATTCGGTCCCTGATGGGACAATAGGGACCTAAATTAGGTCCCTGATGAATCAATAGGGACCTAAATTAGGTCCCTAATAATATTCAAACTTTGAAATCGCTAATTTATGATTTGATCTAGCTAAGTTAGTGATTTTTAGCAACAACTTCATTACTAAATGTGAAAAGAAGTAATTAATGGTTAAGAACAAGTGATTTAGTTATTCAATGTGATGGAGTGATTAGTTATTAGATATTGAATGTGATATTTGTCATTGAATAAACTAGTAAATGAATCTTCAAAACGGACCGTTCCCTATACGTAATGTTTGGATTTACAATGTGTCGTTGTATTTATTGTTATTTTAACTATTACAATTGTAATTGGTAACTAAACAAACAACGATTCACCTCAAATCATCATAAATTAACAATTTCAAAGTATGAATATTAGTAGGGACCTAAATTAGGTCCCTGATGACTCAATAGGGACCTACGTTCGGTCCCTGACGGGACAATAGGGACCTAAATTAGGTCCCTGATAAATCAATAGGGACCTAAATTAGGTCCCTACTAATATTCAAACTTTGAAATCGCTAATTTATGATTTGATCTAGCTAAGTTAGTGATTTTTAGCAACAACTTCATTACTAAATGTGAAAAGAAATAATTAATGGTTAACAACAAGTGATTTAGTTATTCAATGTGATGGAGTGATTAGTTATTAGATATTGAATGTGATATTTGTCATTGAATAAACTAGTAAATGAATCTTCAAAACGGACCGTTCCCTAGACGTAATGTTTGGATTTACAATGCGTCGTTGTATTTATTGTTATTTTAACTATTACAATTGTAATTGGTAACTAAACAAACAACGATTCACCTCAAATCATCATAAATTAACAATTTCAAAGTATGAATATTAGTAGGGACCTAAAGTAGGTCCCTGATGACTCAATAGGGACCTACATTCGGTCCCTGATGGGACAATAGGGACCTAAATTAGGTCCCTGGTGAATCAATAGGGACCTAAATTAGGTCCCTACTAATATTCATACTTTGAAATCGCTAATTTATGATTTGATCTAGCTAAGTTAGTGGTTTTTAGCAACAACTTCATCACTAAATGTGAAAAGAAGTAATTAATGGTTAAGAACAAGTGATTTAGTTATTCAATGTGATGGAGTGATTAGTTATTAGATATTGAATGTGATATTTGTCATTGAATAAACTAGTAAATGAATCTTCAAAACGGACCGTTCCCTATACGTAATGTTTGGATTTACAATGCGTCGTTGTATTTATTGTTATTTTAACTATTACAATTGTAATTGGTAACTAAACAAACAACGATTCACCTCAAATCATCATAAATTAACAATTTCAAAGTATGAATATTAGTAGGGACCTAAATTAGGTCCCTGATGACTCAATAGGGACCTACATTCGGTCCCTGATGGGACAATAGGGACCTAAATTAGGTCCCTGATGAATCAATTGGGACCTAAATTAGGTCCCTACTAATATTCATACTTTGAAATCGCTAATTTATGATTTGATCTAGCTAAGTTAGTGGTTTTTAGCAACAACTTCATTACTAAATGTGAAAAGAAGTAATTAATGGTTAAGAACAAGTGATTTAGTTATTCAATGTGATGGAGTGATTGGTTATTAGATATTGAATGTGATATTTGTCATTGAATAAACTAGTAAATGAATCTTCAAAACGGACCGTTCCCTATACGTAATGTTTGGATTTACAATGCGTCGTTGTATTTATTGTTATTTTAACTATTACAATTGTAATTGGTAACTAAACAAACAACGATTCATCTCAAATCATCATAAATTAACAATTTCAAAGTATGAATATTAGTAGGGACCTAAAGTAGGTCCCTGATAAATTAGGTCCCTGATGAATCAATAGGGACCTAAATTAGGTCCCTACTAATATTCATACTTTCAAATCGCTAATTTATGATTTGATCTAGCTAAGTTAGTGGTTTTTAGCAACAACTTCATTACTAAATGTGAAAAGAAGTAATTAATGGTTAAGAACAAGTGATTTAGTTATTCAATGTGATGGAGTGATTAGTTATTAGATATTGAATGTGATATTTGTCATTGAATAAACTAGTAAATGAATCTTCAAAACGGACCGTTCCCTATACGTAATGTTTGGATTTACAATGCGTCGTTGTATTTATTGTTATTTTAACTATTACAATTGTAATTGGTAACTAAACAAACAACGATTCATCTCAAATCATCATAAATTAACAATTTCAAAGTATGAATATTAGTAGGGACCCAAAGTAGGTCCCTGATGACTCAATAGGGACCTACATTCGGTCCCTGATGGGACAATAGGGACCTAAATTAGGTCCCTGATGAATCAATAGGGACCTAAATTAGGTCCCTAATAATATTCAAACTTTGAAATCGCTAATTTATGATTTGATCTAGCTAAGTTAGTGATTTTTAGCAACAACTTCATTACTAAATGTGAAAAGAAGTAATTAATGGTTAAGAACAAGTGATTTAGTTATTCAATGTGATGGAGTGATTAGTTATTAGATATTGAATGTGATATTTGTCATTGAATAAACTAGTAAATGAATCTTCAAAACGGACC